>OY728167.1:598856152-600056152 GCA_963277665.1 Viscum album | reverse complement strand
AGAAACCTATTATTGTGTTTCGGGTACTCCATCGAACATAGAATCCCCTTTAAATTAAAATTAATATTTAATTCACAAATATTAATAATTATGAAAATGTCTTATTCTTTATTTACCTAAGATGTTACAAGAACATCTATAAAATTTATAGTGGGATCAAGATAGGCTTCGATGGAGTCAAGGATAAAGGAACACAAGAGTTGGTACATGAATAGATTCCATAAAGTCCCATGGAAGAAGAAACTATTATGAAGACACAATTACTACATAGGAGTACAAGAGAGGTAAGAAAAATGAAACATTATGGTTTTCTAGTTACTGAGGATAGTGACAATTTATTAGTTGATAATAATGATCCTATAACCTATAAGGAAGTAGTAAGTGGTACAAATGTTTCCAAGTGGAAAAAAGCCGCGAATTCTAAAATGGATCCCATATACCAAAACCAACTCTAGATTTTGGTAGACCCTCTAGTAGATGTAAAGACTATTGGTTGTAAATGGATCTTTAAGAAGAAACCGTACATGGAAGGAAAAGTCAGTATATATAAGGTGTGACTGGTTAAAAAATGGTTTAAACATCGTTGAGGTATTGACTAAGATGAAACCTTTTCACCAGTTTCAATGCTGAAATCCATTATAATTCTACTTTCCATTGCGACATTCCATGATTAAGAGATTTAGAAAATGGATGTCTAAATAGACTTACTTAATGGGAACATTCAGGAAGATTCCTATGTGAAATAACCCAAAGGGTTTGTGACTCCAAAGGATTCTAACAAGGTATGAAAGTTACAAAGATCCATTTATGGATTAAAGCATGAATTATGATCATGGAACATTTATTTTGATGAGGCCATAATAGAATTTTCTTTCATAAATAATGAATGCGATCCATGTGTCTATAAAATATTTATTAGGAGTGAAATCATTTTCTTAATAGTACATGTCAATGACATATTACTTATTAGAAATAAAATACCAGTCTTATAGTATGTTAAGGCATGGTTGAATAAATGATTCTCCATAGAGGAATTAAGAAAAAAAGAATATATTATTTGGATCAAGATCCATCGTGATAGATCCAAGAGACTACTTGACCTATGTTAAGGAACATATATTGAAAAGATACTGAAGATAATTAGAATGGAAAAATTTAAGAGGGGATTATTGTTAATGTCACACACTTAGATTTAATGACAAAAATCATCATGCCATATATTGGAGGGAAGTAAGGTATGTTGGATGAATCATGATTGACATGTAATTAATGGATAAGTCATGGAAGGATTTTCCCCTTCCATCTTTATGGGAGTTGATATCTCATCCCTTTGATTGGAACATAACCATTGCCTAAATTCCATGGCCATGGTGTATAGATGTATTTATTTTAGAAAGTCAATGAAATATGTATCGAGCATCTAGGTTGATGACACCATCATGAAACCTTCTTGATTATATTTCATGAAAAAGGGATTATATTACATAGTGATCATTCATATATGGTTTTTGATGTTGTGATATTAATTTCTCTCTCTTGGGTGCCTCGAACCATTGCTAGACAATAATCTTGGACTTTAGGCAATCCTGTCTAATGCTAATGAGAGAATCCTAGAGGGTCACACACTAAGTGTTTCTGTTGATCTCAATAATATTCTATTTTAATAATGGAATAAATATTATTATCAAGGATGAGGAATAATTTTATTCAAGTTATATTGATCACATAAATTAAATAAATTTTTATTCATCAGTATGTGAATAAAAATATTTTTATTTATTTTATTAAATATTTAGTAAATATTTATTCATTGTTATGTGAATGAAATATTTATTATTGGAAAACAAATTTATTCATCTATTCAATAAATACTGAGGATTTCAAATGGACCAAGAGCATGTCTGGTGATAAATAATTTTTTACAAGCGAGTTAATATTATTTATCTTTTGTGCAAGATGGTGTACACCGAAAAAAAATAATATTTTGTGGAATGGGGTTTATTAAAAGTTTTAATATTGTTTAAGTTCTGAAATTCAATTAAACAATATTCTAATCTAAACCTTACCTCTATAAATAGCCCGCTATGTCTATTGTGTAGGTAATCGAAAAAGAGATAATTGTTTCACAAAAAAAAATCTCTTTCGACTCCTCCATATATTTCCATCATAATAATGAGAATGCAAGAGTGATTTCTTCAATACTGAAGAATGAGTGATCAAGAAAGAATAATGTAAAACATTTGATTCTCTACATTAACACTTGGAGATCGAGTAGTGTTTCTTGGAGATTATTGAAGCATGTATGGATCACCACTAGAGGTATTCTACCCTTAGATCCTAACAAGCACAATGTAGGCAATACTAAAGAGTATTTTCAGACGATCCACATCAAATATGAAGAAATAAAACTAATATGAGGTAATTTATTTCTTCCAGTATAAATAAATTAATTATAAACTTAACGTGAAAGATCCTCTATTAGCGTTCTGAACAATTGATATTAAAAGAAATTACTTAATTATCCCATCGCCCACCGTGTGATTATGCTATTCCTAGAACCTTCATATTTCTTGACATATCTTTGATTTTTTTTGAAATCATTGATTTTTATATTGTTAGTTAAAGCTTGGGAAACTATAAAATTCCATGCTTCATGTGTTAAGTCATTAGTATCATTAGTGTGTACAACTTTATTTGGATTGATCTATGTTGATAACTTATAACCATTCATCAATGGATTAATTAGATTATTATTGGTGTGTTTTGGTGATCATTAGTGAGGTGGTCATCAGTTGTTTAGTGGTCATCAATAGGTTCTCTATGGTCATCGATGTTGAGTGGTCATCAGTGGTACATGGTGTCTGTCGGAGGTTAGATTTGTATCTCAACATCAGTTTTATAATAAGTGTTGAGTTCTAGCTGTTGGTGTCTCATTATCAATTATTCATGGGATAGTTTTAAACATAATAGGTTGATAGTCTCAATGTCATTATGTTAGTTAATGGTGAGTATCAGGTTTAGTGGCTCCCAAAAACTATTTTTGGTAGTTCAAATGATCTCTGGTTGTACAGGGCATCTATGTTTCTACCAATGATAAACATGAGTGAGGATATTTGAGTTTTACCAGTGTATAAATTAAAGGTAATGGGTTGGTAGTTTATAGTGGGTTTCTTAGTCTAGGGTGGTAAATCTAGTGGTGATTTTGTTTATACAAGATATTTGAGATTATGGTTAGAAACTTTTAGTTTCAACTTACCAAATTATACCTATACACTCATTCTTAGGATGACATTATTAGAAGTAATGTGATGGGGGAAGAATTTTTTTTGGATAATTCTTCCTTTGTACATGATTAAATGTTATTGATGGGTTTATTAGGATCTAATAACTTTTATTTAAGTAGAAAAATACATAGAGAAACCACAATCTAAGATATTCATGATATGAAGTTGAAACCATGTGTATAACATGTGTACCTTATATCGATGATGGCCATAACTCTTGTATTCAATCAAACTATTTTATGAATATCCATGAGAAAAATCAAAAGAAATATTTCCTCTAGGGTCTATCCCCGAGCTGAAAAATCACCCAACATTTGAGAAGGATCCTCCTTGCGACCACGATATGCTATTACCTCTCAAGTGGAAAATAATAAAGAGAAGATAAGCTTAAACCACCATCCCAATAGCTTTAGTTAGTTTATACAATCATTAGGGATGTTCCCTAATATTTCCATGAATTTAATAGCATATTATCAACATATGAGTAAATAGAATGTGGTTATAAATTATTTGTAACCTCCAGTTTTATACATGCATTTATCATATAAATGCATTTGATTCAATTTTCCCATACACATCATCATATGAAACATTAATCATTAATGGTAGGTTATGTGTAAGAGAAACTAAACATTAACTTTTAACATTTGACTACCTTTGTTAATCATCAAATATGATTAATCCATATCAATGTATTACAATATAAATATATTGTATAATATGATATAACAAAGTTAGATGTGATATGACATCCTATATTTTATCCAATGATATACCATAAAGGCATATGATATGCCGTTTTTAACATGAATGTCTTACAATATGACTTCCCTATATCACACATTATAGTATAAAGAAGAAAAATTATGTTTTTAGGCTTTAGGGAATATATATATAAATATTACACTTGCACTAAAGGCTAATAAACTATATGTCATTTCACCTTATATTGTATCATATATAATTCATTTATAATGGGAATCAATGAATTTCACCCCACCCCCAGACACCTCTAACCCGATAGTTGCGATAATTTCCCCAGGTGGCCTAGTCAGCATAGATCACCAAATGTGGCTTTATTAGTGTAGGTCCTATCATGATCGATAGTACCATCATCCCATATTGTATTATATATAATAACTTGTGAAACAATATCTAAAAAAAATCATTTTTGGATATTTTCCAAAACACTTTTGGAAATCTATCATAATTTTCACCATGTATCGCATCTTATTCATCACTTTATGAATTCCATACAAAACTCATTTTGGATAAACTCTAAAACACTTTATATAAAATCTATAAGTTTTGTAAAACTTTATCCTCATTTAGTCAACTACAAAGTGCGACTCCATGGCAATTTGTAGCATTGAGAATAAATATGAATTCTCAAATTCATAAATGTAAGTAAAGAGTTACCTATAGAAAAACACTAGTGGTACTCAAGATATAAAGGGATCTAGTGTGATCTTCATCAAAAACATGTATATCGACACCTATCTCCACTAGCTATATCATATATAAGCATGCAGAATCATATGATCACTTTGTCCTTGAAATTTAGTAACCAAAATACATGGAATATGTCAATATCATATAACTACTAACATGTTATTGATTATTTGAGTATAAACTGACCAGATGGATAAATAAATAATTTTTCACATGCCCTAATAGATGAACACATCACATGCTGCACATGTTGGAAATGTGCACTAATTGTTCCACCATTGAAATATCCCTGCCCTGGTTCACTCTGAGCTATCAAAAGATCTGGTATGTGACTTCAAGTGTACCTCCCTATATGCTATAGGTGGCTTAATTACAGCAAGGGTGTAAGGTGTGATCATGGGGAGATTATACCCTCATATTAAAAAATTAATAATAGTGTAAATAACCAAACATCATCCATAATAGTAAACATTATAGTACACTTAAGGAATAAATATACATAATTCATCAATAATATATAATGAAGTGAAACTTACAGTCATACCACAAATAGACTGTCCACCAGACCATTTAAAAATACAAAATAAAAGAAATAACCAAAAATACATCGAGGCTCTACCACATCCCTATGCTTTAACCCATCCCAGTCATCAGTCTCATTTGAGCTATCATGCTTGGTAAAGTTACTCCAGGCCTTTCCCTAGCTTGAACCTATGAACATTAAAATTTTCTTGGGTACCCAAGTGCAATGGCTGCCCGAGAAAGGTGTGAGGACATAACTCAGTAGGGTATCACCAATGTGGTCCTATACATAGCCAGGAAATTCAGTGATATGTGCGTGTGACATACTCAGTATAATAAATAAATATATAACTACAAAAGCATAAAATACATAAATATATAAATAACCACAATTGATCCTTGGGTGAAACGTGACACATGGGATCGACCATACCTTATTCGGCTAGTTCTAGATATCTCTATCCAAAATATAGGCACACATGATCCAAGGAACAACATACAAGGACCCCCAAAAATATAATAATGGGTATACAAGATCCTTGGAATCATATCAAGGTCCCCTAATCATATAACAATAACGACCACACCGGATCCTTGGAACCATGTACAAGGTCCCCCAACAACATGATGGTGGGTATACAGGATACTTGGGCCCAACCATATAATAATAATTAGCACAAAAGATCCTTGGAATTATGTTAAGGTATACCATAATAATAATAATCATCACATTTAATCAATTTCATTAATTAAGTGTTCAAAATTTAACCTATGTCTTGAATATTAGGTGATCTCCTAAATATCCTTATAAAATCAATTAATCATCAACCAACACTTTTCCATGGTAAACTTTCACCACTCATGGGTAATACATCCCTCACTCTTAACCCAAACACAATGCTACAGTCATGGCCTCCCAAGTCTCACTAGGCCTTATCCTTGGGTTTAAGGTGACACCCAAGGTTAACCTTAACTATCCTATCACCACTCCCAACCTAGGGGAAAATAATAAGGCTCATATTAAGGTATACTATGTTCATTAATCACTAGATCGTCTCATCTAGATTGAAGGATCTAAGCTATCACACAATTCTATATGGACGATTGGGGCTAATTATCCCAAATCGTAGCTCAACCCTACTAAAGGGAGCTATTGGAACTAACGAAGTCGACTATATCCATATAATTATTTATTTAGT
The DNA here is from genome assembly GCA_963277665.1 of Viscum album. Lineage (NCBI taxonomy): Eukaryota > Viridiplantae > Streptophyta > Magnoliopsida > Santalales > Viscaceae > Viscum > Viscum album. The sequence goes on along the minus strand of OY728167.1, from coordinate 600,049,695 downwards.
ACCTCTCATAGTGTTTTCATATCACAAGTCACATGGCTACAACTATACGCTTAGCCATCGATGGTTAGGATTTCTAGCTAGTGCACAAGGGTCCACCATGGACCTTAAAACATTGTGAATTCCATGTATGGGAATTATATTTAATTAAAATAATTTTATTCTTAATAAAACAATCATTCTATTTAAGGATAAATTGCTGATAGTGGCAAGACCATATATCACACATCATATCAAAAGCATAATTTACTATATAAACCATAGGGAAAAGCTTAGGGACCACCTACCTCAATCAAAGCTATTTCATTTTTTAATTCTCCACTTGAAATCTTTTCCTAGGAATGATAAGATTCTTCCATGACCAACAGACCACCTCTCATCAAGAGAGGAATTATCTCACTCTAAGGAATTAGAATAAATCAAGTATAACATTTTATAATCAAATAAAAAATTTACTTAAAACAAGATGAATGCCTAAAATCCCACTGGAAATATCCACTCATTGAAACTACATATAGCCATATGTGGGACTTCCACAACACATCCTCAACCTCATTAATGGAAAAATACCTAACACGCAACATTTAAATAATCACCAATTTAATTTAATTTAAATTTAAAACCTTAGTAAATTCAGTGATTCAAAATACCTTCAATAAAATGCCAGTAAACAGTGTGTAGACATCATCTTAGGGAATATTCTACACAAGAAGAGAAAAATCACCAAATTAAATGAACCTTATAATGGTCAATTTCCCTAAATTTCATTAAAATCACTAATAAAAACCATAGAGTAAAATTCCATAATCAAAACAGTGTGCGATGGAATGAAACCATCCTCCCGGGACACCCTCACTACACCAAAATCAGACTTTAGCAGTGGGTTTTTAGTGGTGGTTTAATAAAACACCGCTAATTTTTTTTTAAATAATTTAGCATTGGTTTATTAAAAACCACCACTAAAACTTCTAATTTTTTAGCAAACCCGAAACTTCTCCCCCGAACCCCCTGACGCTTCACCCCTGACTTCCTGAATCCATACCCGACTCCCTGAAGCCTCACCACCGATCCTGACCCTCACTGCCCCTCTTCTCCAATCTCAACCCTTGTCGCCCCTTACTGCTGGTCCTGACCCTCTCCCCCTACCCCCTACCCTCGCCGCCCCTCACTTTCAGTCCCAACCTAGCCACTCGCCACCCCTCTCCGCCAGTACCAACCTAGTACCTTGACACCCCTCAAAGATCGAGTGGTAAGTGAAAGGGAGTTTCTATCCAGCTCGATACTGTATAAAAATTAGATTTACCATGGGTTTTTAGGAATTACATCTTGATTTGAGTTTTTTTCTTGGGTATTTTGATATGGTTTATGTGATTTGAAACTATTAGGAGTAATTGGGTAGCCTTTTATGTGTTGTCCATATTGAATTATGTATTTATCGAATTATATGTTTCATGTTTATAGGTGGAATTTAGAGTTATTCTTTATGTAAAAAGAGAAATCATGAGGAATCCTAATGAGGTAGTATCTAGAGTGTGTAATTCCCTTTTGATTTTATTCCCATGACACCTTCAGGGTGTATGTCATTGGTGTGTTTCTAATATGGGAGGGTGGGTCATACTAAACAAGAGTACAAGGAATCTTCCAAGACTTTCACCAATGTGGGCGCTTAGGTTATATGTAGCATTTTTGCAGGATACCTCCTTAGAGTATAAATGTTGGTTAATTTCACACTAAACACTCTAAGTTGCAGTTGGACGCATTCAAGGGAAAGGGGAATAATCCTTAGATGATAGGAGATTCTCATCTGGCTAATAAGTCTTAGAGCAGGACCAATTCTGGGCATTTATATTTGACAGATCATGTGGTAGAGGATTCAAATGTTAGACCAGAAACTGTGATATGTATGATATTTAACTTCACATTTTCAAAAGTTTCTCTTGAATGTGACATGTATGTATGTATTTTAAGTCAATATTAAAAATGTTTTCAAAATGTTCTTTTATGTTTTCAACTATGTTTACATTTTATATTCAAAAGCATTTAACCTCAAGGAATTTATGTTACATGATTGATCCCTTCATAAACATAATTATTTATAATTTTGGTGATTGAACTCAAGAAGTCATGAAAATTGATTCTTGATCCCTTCTTGTGTAACACCATTCAAACATTCATCATCAAGTATATTTTTCTATGTAACAATTCATTTATGATTCCTTTTTTACAAAGGGGTTATATTCTTTTGAAACCATTGACTTTATTTATTAGGAATTATTATGAGATGTTTATTTATATCATAAGAATAATACACCACTTCAATTATATTTCCTAATCATTTTAAGTGATTAAAAATATTTTTTCTATAATGAATATAATTTATGAATAACCAATTCATTAATCATTTAATTTAATGGTGCACACCTATATCTCATTCATATATTGAATGTAGAATTTATTGTATGAGAAATATACCCTTTATGTGGGGTAAATATAATAATCTTTAGTATTTGGATTATATGGTATTTACCTAGAAGATTCATTATTTACCATATGTATTTATATAGAAAAAACTTATTTAACATATTCATATTTTTTTCAACTAGTATATATGAATCTCTTTTCCTATTTAGTAATAATTATGTGTTTTTAATTTTTTTAATAATGTGTAGGCACATTGTGATATATATGGATAAAATCTAGATCACATTACCAAGGAACACACCTTATTATGCTAAGGGTTTGGAGGAGTTTTTAGATTTTTGTAATTTCCAATCGACCTGTTGATCAGAGAATAAGATGTACATGTCATAAATGTAAATTTAGAAGATAGTTAAAGAGAGATGAAGTTTATGAACACTTGATGTTGAAGCAATCACCTGCTTAATATTTGTGTTGGATTTATCATGGAGAATAAAATATTACAGAAAGGTTGAGCACTGATGTCAATCCACATAATGAGCTCCCAACTTCATCGAAAATGAAAAATGAAATGAAAAACCTTATAAATTATGCATTCAACATCATAAGACACCAACATCAACATAAAAACATATCATAACAACCAGTTCAGGGTGATAAAAATAGAAATGTGACAAGTTATGTTTTTGAGATTGTAGGAAAACCATATCAAGGTTATAACATATCATTGGATCCTCCTCTTGATTCTATAGAGACTATTTTAAGATAAAACTTCAATAAGAAGATAGATGCGTTTCATGGTTTAGTTGATGATGGAAATCAAGAGTTTTATAGTGGAAGTTTGAAATTTTGAAAACTTTCTTTTCTACTGAAGTTGTACCATATCAAATTCCTATGTGGAATTAGAAATAAGGTGATGTCCATGATAGTGGAATTATTGCATGATGTATTTCCTAAAGCAAAGATCCATGATTATTTTTATGATAAGAAAAAAGTTGTTAACAATATTGGTTTGAATTATACAAAAATATATGCATGTCCCAATGATTATATGCTTTATTGGGGAGAGGATTCAAGTATATATGATTGAAAAAAATGTTCTTATTATAGATGGTAGTATATGGGTGATGTTAGAAGTATAAATCAACATAATACCATGAATAAGAAGAAAAGGAATACACTTGTAAAGGTTTTTCATTACTTTCCTTTAAATCCTTGATTGTAATGATTATTCATGTCATCGAAAACCACCGAACACATGAAGTGATATTCTGTAGATAATAACAATGACGAGTTAATGCGCCATACAAGATATTTACAATCATGGAAGAAATTTGATTCATTACATCTAGATTTCTCATCTAATCCTAGGAATGTTTGATTGAGATTGACTGCCAATGGATTCAACCCATTTGGGACTTTGAGTACCAGTTATAGCATTTGGCCAGTTGTTTTGATCCCTTACAATCTGCCTTTATGGATGTGTATGAAACACATGTATTTTATCATTTTGATGATTATTACTAGGAAAAAAATGCCTATAAATGATATTGATGTATACTTGCAGCCTTTAATTGAATAATTACAAGAGTTATGGAGCAACGGTGTTGATACATATGATGCATCTTCTAGAACAATGTTCAAAATGCAACTTGCTCTAATGTAGACCATTAGTGACTTCCTTGGACTTGGGAATTGAGCCGGTTGGAAAACTTACACGGGTTTGTCTTGTCCTATTTTTAACTTTGATTTTGATCTTGAACGACTACCTCATAGTAAAAAATGGTTCTTCTTGTGTCATCAAATATTTCTTGATGCATCTCATAGATTTCGGCTGAACAAGTCAAAATTTAATGGTTTTATTGATCGTAGAACACCTCCAAAGTTTTTAACAGGTTATGAAATATTGGAACAACTTGGAAATGTTGAAATAGAATTTGGGAAGGTGAATCACTTGAATGATAGTGGGAAACGAGTTTGAAGTACACCATCAAGTGAAATCAGAACACAACAATGGAAGAAAAAAAGTATATTATTCAAACTTCCGTATTGGGAATTTAATTTTTTGTGGAATAATATTGATGTGATGAATATTGAGAAGAATTTTTGTGACACTTTGATCTTCACATTGATTAATGAGAATGAAAATTCGAAGGATCATCTCAATGCTTATAAATAATTACAATCAATGAACATAAAGCATGATCTCTGGACAGATGAGAATGGAAAGTATGCTCTGGCAATTTTTGAAATAAAAAATAGGGATAAAGATACATTCATTAGAATTTTAAAACATGTGAAGGTATTTTATGGGTATTCAAGTAACATTTCAAGGTGTGTTGACTTAAATAATCATAGTTTACATGGATTGAAAATCCATAATTCACTTATTTTGTTACAGTAGTTACTGCCATTGGCATTGCATACATTATTACCTGAAAAGGTTACTGTTATTGTACTCCAATTCTACACATTTTTTAGATAACTATGTGAGAAAAATATATATCCATTTGATATTGAAAACCTCTAGGAGTGATTTTTATTGACACTTTGTGAAATTGAGATGATATTTCCTCCATCATTTTTTACTGTCATGATGCATTTAACTATGCATTTGGTTAAAGAAGCTAAATTAGGAGGCCCCATAAATTATCGATGGATGTATCTATTTGAGAGGTACTTTATTTATATCTTTTTCTTTTCAGTAAACAATTATTGTAACTTCATTAAATAAATAATTATGTTTTTTTATTTTATTCCACAGATATCTTGGTAATTTGAAATCATATGTGAAAAATAAAGCTCAACCTAAAGGCTCTATTTTTAAGGCTATTTGGTAGAGGAGTGTCTTAACTTTTGTTCTAGATACTTGGATGACATTGAGACAAGATTTAATCAAGTTGGATGTGTTGAAAACACATCAAATCAATCCCAAATACATGGTAAATCAAAAATCTTTCTTGATATTGGCCAATCAGTTGGGAGGAGCTCAAATGTTACACTAACAGAAATGGAATTATTACAGGAACATAGATATGTGTTGTTGAATATTGAAATTACATATCCATTTATTGAATATTTGAGGATACAAACAAAGAGATGAGTGATAGGATGAACATGAAATGAGAAATATATAACAAAACCTGTTAATAAAGATCTTGTAGAATGGTTTACACAACGTTTAAGTTCATAAATATTGCAATCAATATGGATATTATATTGATACATATATTTTGTAAATCTAATAATGTATATTACTTTTTTTAGATCATGAATACTGATACTCAATTATATTTGTCAGAATATTTGAAGTTTATTGCTTGAGGTCCTCTAAAACAAGCTAGAAAGTTCGACACTTACATTGTGAATGACTTTAGATTCCATACAGTCGATTGGGAAGAAGGTTTAAAAATACATAATATTGGAATATTTACATTTTCTGAAGCGAGATACTATGTAAAGTTGACTGATATTATCAAATTAAACTACCATGGGCATTTTTCAATTGTTTTATTCAAATTCAATTTAGTGGATATTATCAGGGGTGTTAAAAGAGATTCCTTGCAATTTAATTCTGTGAACTTCTATCGCTTTATGGATGTTGGTGACTGTGAACTACATGATCTGTATACATTATCGTCACAAGAGAAAATGGTATATTATGTGAAAGATGTCATGGATGAAGGGTGGAGTGTAGTTGCTCACATAAAACAAAGATACTTGTACAATATGGGTGATGAAGTGTAATATTTGACCTCTGACATTGAATCCCATAAACAAAAAGAAGCAAACTTATTTGACCATCATGATATTGAAAATATTAGTTTTTAAAGGGTGGATGAAGTAGATGAAGTAATGATAGAGTATGAAAATGACATGATTGAAGGAGAAAATGATTGTATGTGTAGTTATCCATGAATTTATGAACCACTTATGTCATTTTTTGCAGTTATTCATTATCATTATTATGTATATTTTTTTTGTTATTAGCATGCATCTATTATCATCTCTATTTTTTCCTGCTTGAATTTTTTGAAATATATGTTTTGAACTTAATTTTATTTTATTAAATGATACGAATTCCAATTATGAGGTGTTATACTAATGCTAGTTGAATCTCAGTCGACATTACATCAACCACACCAACCGATGATGATCCATCTGTCTCCCTCCTTACAGCATTTGAGACACCATCCACTTTCCCCCTGCACCGCCTCTCACACCCTCCATCAGCATCCCATCAGCAGCTTAGTCGGTGCCTTCCCGTTCAGAAACCTCAATAGCAAGGGAGCAGAGCGCCACTCTTAGTTCTTTACGGGAATATTAGAGGGTTACTGTTATAGGTACAAATTTTAATATGAATAAATTTATTTCATTTTTTATACTACTAACTATTTTTTCAAAAAATATTGAAACAATGATACTATGGAGAAAAATATGAAAATTTAAAATGTAAGGAATTTGATCAGACTAAAGGTTGTTGTCCTATTTGATTCCTATGGGGTCCCTACGATGATGCCCTGGGATTACTTGGCCAGATTCCAGGCCAATTAGTGGCGAAGCCGACAACACTTCCCATTACATATTGTGATTGGAGGCATATGAATTCATCTTGGAAATATGATGTTTTTTATTTAAAAAAATTTAATTTTAATACATTATGGTGTAATTGAATTTAATTATGTTATTAAATTATAATATTTTCAAAATGAATATCTATGTACATATGTTTTTCCACTTTACCGTTGCTGATCTGCTACCATGAAAGTGGACATTGAAAAATTTGGGCAAGAAATGGAAAGATTATAAATGGAGATCATGGAATGAATTCAACGATACTTCATTGAGCACCCAAAAAATGTATGATAAGGTACCCAATGGGGTACCTATAGAGCATTGAAAGGTTTTTATTGATATGTATCATGATGAGAAGAACATGGTATTTAAATACATATTATTATATTAATCTCATTTTACATTTATAAATTTATCTGAAAAGGAGATGACATTCCATAAATTACTATTAAATTTCATATTATTTATTTCAGGATATTTTAAGGAATAATGCATCGAGTCGAGCTAAGAAAATCATCCTTCACACCACGGGGTCAAATAGTTTTTCTAGAAGTCGATCGACTCTGATAATCTTTTCATTAGTTTAAATATTTATAAGATAATATTATGTGTTTAATATATTAAATTATTTATTTATCTTTGTTTAATGCAGTCATAGAGTTTAGGGTACCAAGAATCCCAAACAGAAGTGTTGTTGGATGTTCATAAAAAATCTGATGAGAGTTCTGTTAATGATCCTGCCGAAGAAGTTGGGGTATGAATTAATTTTTCATTATAGTAACTTATTATTAGTTTTCACTTTGTTAATATATATTTCTTATAATATGACTGGAATTTGATTTATAGGTTAAAATTAAAGAACTATGGGATGCCAATCCCGTGCAGTCCTACTCAGTCTCCCAGGATGACCCATTTGGTAAAGTCCTTGGGAAGGAGCATCATGGTCAAGTGCATGGGATGAGTTTGGGACCATTACCATATGAGGTATTTGGTAGGCCATCGGGGATTTTAGCTACATCTACTCCTGGTTATAGTCACTCCATACCCTGAGATGCTCAGAGAGAGATTGTTTCTCTTCAAAACACAGTTCAGGAAAAGGGGATTCAAATATTCACTTTGCAGAAAGCATTGATTGATTTATATCAGAAGACGACCAGATCTATCCTTGGTGGTATTTCATCGATGACTGGTGGTGAGTAGGTTAATCAAAAAATTTCAAAATAATTTAGTTCTCAAACATTTATTGGATTTAAGTTTAAATATAAATATACAACATTATTTAATTTTAAATATAATATTCTTATAGGTGCCGGTAGCAGGAAGTAGAGACGGAGATGGAGAGGGTGACAAGCAGTGTTCATCGTCAGATAGTGATTAGTTGTGTTTTTTATGTTTCAGAAAAATATGGAAAGATGGAGTTTGCTTATGTATCATGTATGGCACTGAGTATTAACCTAACATTTTCATGATTTTCCATTTTGAAGAGGCTGAAAACCTTTCATGGCTACAATGATAGTCATACATTCATATAAATATAGGATTGAATATGATTAAAATAAATATCTTGTAATGGTCTTCATGCTATTTAGTGAAAACCATATTATCTTTTATTTTAACATCATACAATATTCTTTCCCTAATATAGTATAGTAATACCTAAGAGGAATTTATTTCTTGTTAGAATTCCACAAGGTAAAGTTCAATCATTATGGTTATAAATTTTTTCCCATTTTTAAATTTTCATGCATGATTTTTTTACTTCAATCCTATACATGTGCATGTTTCTCATTCACATTGTTGTTCCTTATAGCCTTTAGGCCCCAAAACCCTTTCATCATTTATGTTCCATCATCCCCTTATACTGCATCAACTCACTATTTGACATCAATCACTTTGCATCATCATTCATGATGCATATCCTTATCACTATTCCTTTCCCAAATAGTATCATATCTGCCTAAAATTATCACATTTGTGTTTCCCCTATCCCTATATCTCCTACTACATATTCACTAGCCATAAACCCCTTTCATAATTTCAGTGTTGTATGATTTTCATAGTTCTTAATGGGTTGTTCACCCCAGTTATATAAATATGTGTTATTAAATTAGATGGTGTTTCATGCGGTCGAGTATGAAACACAACATTGTTGAGTATGTGTATCTTTGTTACTCATGATAGATTATAAAGAAATATCACTTTAATTCTTCTAGTATACTCTAACCACATCTGGTGTTTGTTTGGAAATGGGATGATGTGTTTAGGGAATTCATTGTTCTATTATCAATGAAAATATAAGGAATTAATTCTTTCAGGTTAGTGATGGATTGATTGAAGAAATCATCTCATTTTATTCCTATCAAGGACACCTCGATGGTTGATGATCTGGGTAATCTATATGTGAAGGTGTTTTTTAGGTTGTATGGGTTACCCTATACTATTGTGTTGGAGAGGGATCTAGGGTTGACTTCCATATTATAGAAGAGTATCAAAGAGCCTATGGGAAATCAAGTAATATTGATCAATGCTTATCATGTACAGAAGGATAGTCATATGTATAATACTATTCAGAATCTGTAGTATATTCTTAGTTCCAACATTTAGGATTTCATTGGATCATGTAACATCCATCTAGGACTAGTGAAATTCACATATAACAATAGCTACAAGTAAATAATTAAAATAACACCCTTTGAGGATTTATGTGATTTCCCATGTATGTCACCTATTTGTTCTGAATAGGTGGTTGAGGCCACTTTTTTGGGAACTAGTCTAATTTAGGAGATGATAGAAAGGATCCAAGATATATTTAAACTCTTTGTCATCACTTAGTGCTGGTAGAAGTAATATGAAGATATTTAATGCCATCCTTTGGAATTTCCCATTGGTTATTTGGATTTAAGTTGCACCGATGGATTTATTAGTGTAGATACAATACTGGGAGTTCATGCTGTGAATCAATGATTATTGATGTAAATAATTCCTACATGGAAGATTTTTATTCATTTCATTGTTTAATCCTCTCTCATTTGGCATTATTCTTCTCCCTTAAACTCAAGGGATACTCTAGTAAATTTTTTGGTGATTCTTTCCCTTCCAGGATTCTACCTTCAGCACTTTGATCATTGGGTTGGTTGGTTTCCTAACTTTATATTAGTTTGATCATTCCATTTTTGTTCACTTCCAATTATATTAATTTATCTTAGTTTTGTAAGAGACATTATGACATGTTTTTTGTGTAAATTAGTTTCTTAGAAAAGATGGTTATCCTCTTATTTTGATAAAAGAAATGTGTTTTTTAAATAAATTTTAAATGGATTTTAAATGGGTTTTAAAATTAGTATTTTGATTAATAATGGTGTGTTTTTAAATTTTATAATTAATTTTAAAATTATTTCACAAAAACATTACATTAGATCCTTGGGTACTTATGTGGAATCAGTGGTATTATGCCTCTTCCACTTGTATTATCCGGGGGTTCATTTTTTTGGGGTTTTCTTCCATTAATTGAATATGGATTCATGGGATCTAGAACATGTTCAAAATTTTCAGGGGGTTCAAATTAATTGTTGTTAATATATTACCTTCTATTGGGTCTCTACATATTTTTTTAGGGTACTGGGGCTACAGAATCTTCTGTTGGTTTTTATTAGTAAATTAACATATAGCAGCGGTTTAAACTGCCGCTAAATATGGTTCATTTTTAGCAGCGGTTTAAACCATAGATATATGTTGATAGTTTTTCATTGGAGGTAGTTAAAACCGCCTCTAAAAATGTTTAAAATTCATTTAACATCAGTTTTATTGGTTTTAGAGGCAGGTTCCATGAAAAAAATGCAAATATTTAGCGACGGTTTTAACCTTCGCTAAATACTTACCATATTTTCCCACTAAAAACCACCGCTAAAACCAAAAAAACCACTGATAAATATAATATCTACAACACTTACTAGAAAACACCGCTAAATAAAATAAATCATCGTGTATTGGATGTCAACACCAGTTTTAGCGGTGGTTTTATGGAACCGTCGTAGAACCATATCAGCGGTTTAAACCGCTACTATTATATGATTTTCTTGTAGTGCTCTAGACAAGTCGTACCAAAGCCCCGTCATTCTTAGATGGTTACACTATGCTCCAGTGAAATAATTATAAAATTCCTAAATGGAATTGCACAAAATCAGAGGTATATGAAGGAGGGATCAATACCAGAATGGAAACATAGTTCGTACCTTGAATCTTCCATGAAAACACACCCGAGATCACCCCCAGACTAAGAGGGAACAAAGAAGGAAGGTGATGGGGAGGATATTGATGAATGGACCTCCCCAATTATACCCTTCCTAATAAATCTCAAGGGGGTTAAATACCCAAAATACTAAAATATCCTCATTAAAAAAATCTCTAGAATCCCCACCGTCTCGTCGATGCGCCCAAGCGACCTACTGGGCTACTGCCCAACCCACTGACTGGCCAGTGGCTATTTCAGTAGCCTGACCACCCCAGACTCTTCTCCATCTCCCTCCCAAGAATACTCAATGAAAATTGTGCCTTTTTATTTTACAAAAAAATCATTTTTAAGATGTTCAAATTCTCATAATTTCATTATGAATTTCATTTCTCAAAATGAACCTACCACCAAGACAAAAATTCAAATTCCTTATGAATTTTTCTCAGCTTGTCTAGACACGGGTTATTACAATCACAACTAAAAAATATGCCTATTTTCATGGTTTAAAACCATGTAAATAGCCCCAAAAACCATGCCCATAGCTTAAGGCCACATTTTTTTATAAACCGAGACCCCTATTTTTGTTGCAATAGTGTCCATCTTACGACCACAATTTTAAACTGTGTCCTTAGGTTGGCTATGGACATGGTCCATATGGACCGTGGCCATAACCTTTTCCAAAAACACCTACTTCCACATTTTTTTAAACAATGACCATAGGTTTCTTATCTCTATAGTCCACTGGGACAATGGCTATAGTCTATAAACAATACACCTATTTTAATGGTTTATTAAATCGTAGCAGTAGGCTTTGACAAATTAAATGGAATCGCCAGGTTTTGACCACACGACCTATTCCAAATTACACATAACACTTTAACACTATGTCACAAAATATTATATATATATATATATAATTATATATAATTACAATTTTTAATTTTTTTTTAAAAATTAATTCTTATATTTTAATGAAAATTCTATTTCCACGGTTTCTAAAACCATGGTCGTAGGCAATTCCATGTATGATTCTACCATAGTTTTAGAAAACCATGGCCATATATTAGTATATGTAGCAGCTAATTCCATGGGTTTTTTAAACCATGGTCATATGTAATTTTCACAAAACCTATTACCATGGTTCTACATAATCGTGGTCATATCTTGAGATATAGCCAAAGTTTCTTAAAACTATGGCCATAAGGTATTTTCATATATCCTATTACCATAGATCAATATAACTGTGGTTATAGTTTGTGATAAATATATAGTTTAATAAAACCATTTCCATAAGTGATTTTATATAGACTAATTTCCATGTTTATAGAAAATCATGGTTGTAGTTGCCCTTATAGACATAATTTTCAAAAAAACTTTCCAACAGGGATTCCCTCCAATTTTCCATGCCAAATTGGTGGTTTCCACCATTTTCTCATTGTAACCTACCTACAAAATTTTATACAACCATGGTTGTAGGTGTTCCTATAACCACAGTTTGTTTAAACTATGGCTATAGGCAAACCCAAGGAGGCCTACTACCATAGTTTAACAATAACCATGGCAGTACACTACCCTATGGCCACGGTTCTAAAAACCATGGCTATAGAACCATGGTCATTGGTCCATTATTTAGTTGAAAATATCCCCACCATAACACTTCCAATCCTCAAGAAGTCTTGTTTTCTAGTCAACCATAAGTCCCAACCTATCAAAGCCATTAATTCAACACCAACAAATTGTATTCCATATCTAAACACCAACCATGATTTCACAATGCCTTTATGAATATAAGGATCTCAATAACCAAAACCTGATCCATCACTCATTATTATCACTATAACACTGATACAATTATTAATAATGCCTAACCATTTGAAGGAACCATATAGTATTCTATCAAGTCATAGCTAGGCCCTTGACACTCACCACAATAGAACATTACCCATAAAACCAATCCTGATCCATGACGTTCCTCACCACCAAAACCACTAATCAAAATGAATTTCTCATGGTCCAAAAACCCACTCAATTAAATATATTTATCTCCACACTCAAACTTATGCAAAAATAGTGGTAAAAAATCTGGTATTTCTCATCGTCGTAATTCCAACCAAATCAGATGAGCCTCCACCTCCCAAGAACAATTCTCAAACTTATTGGATTTCCCTTAAAAATTCTCGATCAATTCTCGAAATAAATTCTTCATATTAAATTTTATTCACCTATCATGGTTTCAAAGTCACACATCAAATTATATGCAAAATCACCTTTTGAACCTCCTCTAGCTGACCTCCCTAAAAAATGGATGGCTTCAACTGTTGGATCACAATCAACCTGCTTGATCATAATCTTTGGGGAATCTTGAGATTATTGATAAAACACTATTTTTTTAATATTTTATTGATAATAAATGACATAATTTCCTCACATTGTGCTAAATATATTCATTTATGAAATATCTGGGATTAGATCATTCATTTGAAAATTTGATGAAAATTTCAGTTTTAACCTTTTAAAATTCACTGTAGTATTTCGCACATAAATATTTTAATATGACTTATTGGAACTTAAAATTTTGTAAAAGTTTTCCCCACTTAATTTTCTACAACTTGTATTAAGTACACTAGAGCTAAAGAGTGCATTAGGTTGGTAAAAATGGGCCATGAAGTCAAAGTTGGTCTGGACTCGCTAGAATGGAAATGGGTTTGTATTTGGGACATAAATTCTTAATCCGTGCTTTTATTATGCCCAAAATTTGAGAGGAGCTCAGTGATTAATTTTCTCACAAATCATTCTTCTGGAAAGAGATTTGATTCATGCGTTTTAGAGATCAAATGGTCGGTTCAATTGAGATTAAAATATTTGGCCGAGATTCCCCATTCACACTTGAAACCTCTTTAAACCTAGCTCCCCTACACTCTATAAATTAGTGTTTTTATCATTTGAAGGGGTTGGGATGTGCATTGGTAAGTTGAGGGAAGAGTACAAGTGGATCCACTCAAATTATTCAACCATTTCAATAAGTGTAGCTCTTGAAGCAAGGATCCCTTCGACGAAGCCTTCTTCTCCTCCTTCGTGTTGTAATGCTTTTGTTTGTGTAATAAATTTCTTTGTTCTTCTTTCATTTCTTCTATTTTCTTCTGTTTTATTAAAATTTCTTCTACTATTAATCTTCCTATTTGGTCTGTAATTATTTAGTAGAAGCATTATCGGGTTATACCCATTTTAAACCGTTGCAAATGCAATTCGCTTCTACGATGATTACGCTACCCATGGAAGAGCAGTCTTTTAGTAATCGATATATATCTTAACTTCTTCATTAATTTATTTTGAATCAATGATATACTGTAATTCAAATAATATGATCAATTAATTGAGTTTTTAATTTAATTTAAACTAATCAAGCAATTGAACAATTAACATGAAAACACGTGAGGACGAGATTTTGTTTAAATTGTGAGAGTGCGAACTTAATCGGTTATACAAAACCATACAAGATCAATTTGTAGTGTTCAGATATAATACCTAAACTAAATTAATTCTAATTTCTAGAGGGGAAATTTTCCTTAATTTACCACTAACCATAATCTAATCTTAGATCATCAATCAAAGCAGGGTGTTGCAATTGCATGTTCCGAAGTTAGCCTAGGGTTAAATTCACTTCATCTTCATGGTAAAGTTAATTCTCATAGGATTCGGGATTTAAAAAATTAAGGGATCCTAATGAAGTGAATTTTAATTTAAATGATAATGATTAATAATTTAGTGAAGAGGTAGATTAATATCGATTACACTTTTTAAATATTTTCTCAAAAAAACATCTTCTCGTTGTGCTTTGTTAATCAACTTTCATTTCAAAATTAAAAACAAAAAAATGAAATCTTCTTCCAGCAAACTTCTTCTAGTTTTATAATGATAAACACCCCATCCTTTCAAGTAGTGTTTTTATTCTGTTTTATTTTATTTTTAGAATACCTTTAAGAAGTTTTTTTAATTCACTTCCTCCTTTGAGAGACGACCTTGGTCAGCCACTCTGCTGCACCTAAGTAACCCAAATCCGAACATCATTTGAAAGCACCCAAAACAGCGCCTTTCAAATTGGTGCTGTTGCTGGGGAGACAAATAATTTATTCAACCAATTATAGGTATTTATTTTATCTTTCATTTAATTCTTTTTTTATCCTCTTTCTTTCTTATTTCCACTTTCTCAAGTTTTTTTTTTCTCTTACTCTCTTCTTTTATTTTTATCGGACCAACTAAAAATTCTTTTCTTTTTATTATGGTCCAATTTTCTTCATTTCCTTTTCATCTTTCATTGATTTATGACACGAACTAATCCCGAAGATCTCTTAGATCTTGAACATGAGATTGAACGTAGCCTTAGAGCTCGAATTAGACATTCTCAGTCTACGAGAAGTTTCAATATTCAAACAGTTGGAGAATTCCTCCACTTTCAGAACATTGAAATTGGAATAAATTAAAATTAAACCATAAAAAAAGAACCAATGGCTGATAATAATGGAAATGAACTTAATAGAACCATTCAATAATTGGATGCACCTGATATTAACTATCAATCAAATTTTATTTCATACCCAAATCTTGAATCGAACTTTAAATTGAAATCAGGATTAATTCATCTTCTTCAAAAATTTCATGGCCTCTTAGGTGAGGATCCTAATAAACACCTTAAAGAATTTAATGTGGTTTTCTAAACCTTGAAACCAAGAAATGTATCTGAAGAACAAATCAAATTAAGAGCATTCCCATTCTCACTTGATGGAGCTACAAAATATTGGATGTATTATTTACAACCCAAAGATGTAACTTGTTGGAACAATTTAAAAAGTATTTTATTGTAGAGATTTTTTCCAGCATCAAGGACCAATTTGATTTTTAAAGAGATATCTGGGATCAAACAAGCCCAAGGGGAGTTAATGTATGAGTACTGAGAGTGATTCAAGAAGTTGTGCGCAAGTTGTCCGCATCACCAAATTAGTGAGAAACTACTCATCCAATACTTATATGAAGGAATCACACCTATGGAGAGAAGCATGGTGGATACTGCGGATGGAGGAGCATTGGTGGACAGGACACCAGTAGCTTCACATGCTTTGATTGATAAAATGGCCAAAAACTCCCAACAATTTGGCGACCGAGGTACACCAAATGTTAGGGGAGTACATCAGGTAAGTCCTTCCTCTCTTAAAAATCATTTGATTAATACTAAGTTGGAAGAATTGACCACTATAGTGAGGCAGATTTCTTTGGCACAAAAGACATCCTAACCCCCTCCTTCAAGGCCTTGTGGAATTTTCACTGAGACGAGCCACCCAACTGACTGTTGCCCCCAACTACAAGAAATAAAATATTGTGCAGTAGTGTTTCCTAGGTGACCATATCAGCAGCAACAACCATATCCCCAAAAGAAGATTGATTCCTTTTCACCAACATACAACCATGGGTGGAAGGATCAATCGGACATGAGGTATGACTCTGGACAACAACAAAGGCCCCCCCTTTTAACAAAACTTCCAGCAGCCTCCGCCTTACCAGTAGGGTTTCCAACAACCCCAAAGAATATTTAAAGCCTAAACATCAACAAACCAACAACAAGGGAATCCCCCATCCAAGGTAGATTCTAACACTAATGAACTTTTGAAGAAATTTTTTCATAATCAATAGAATGATTTGAAGAGTCAAGGTTTAGAGTTGAGGGAGTTGAAGACACAGATGAGCCAGATTGCTACTGCCCTCCATGAACTGGTAAGTAAGAACTACAACAATATTCCTTCCCAACCTACTCCAAATCCCAAGGGGAATGTTAGTGCCATCACATTGAGAAGTGGGAAGCAAATGAACGATACATCTGTACCTACCATTACACTGGGATTCACCTCAACTCCATAGAAGCCTCATTTCATACCAGCTGAAGGGCAACCAAAGAAGAAAGATAAAGGTAAGAAAAATATTGATGATATTCCTCCTAAAACCCCTCCCTTTCCAAACAAGGTTGTTCAAACCAAGAAGATGGCTGAAGAGGCAATGCAAAAGGAGGTTTTGGACACATTCAAGTGTGTGGAGATAAACATCCCCCTTATTGAGGCCATTAAGAAAATACCAAGGTATGAAAAATTCTTAAAAGAACTTTATACCAATAAAAGAGGGCTCAAAGGAAATGAAAGGATCAATATTGGAAGGAATGTGTCAGTACTCAATACACCAACTCTAGCAATTCCAACAAAGTTCAAGTATCCAAGGACATTCACCATCCCATGCACTATAGGGGAGTTACAATTTTCTGATGCAATTTGTGATTTAAGAGCTTCCATAAATGTGATGTCTCACTCTGTATTCTCTTCTTTGCAGGTTGGTGAGTTTAAGATGATAAGAGTAGTGGTGCAGTTGGCTAATAGAGCTACATAATATCCAACGGGAGTCCTTGAATATGCACTTGTCTGGGTAAGAGACATGATCTTTCCAGCAAATTTCTATGTTCTTAACATGGAGGACAATCAGGTAAGTTCACATGCTCCCATTATCTTAGGTAGACCCTTCCTCAAAGCTGAAAAAACTATCATAAATGTCATTTAGGGTACACTTTCCATGGATTTTGGAGATGAAGTCGTGATATTTAATGTTATGGACTCCATTAAGTACCCCTCAGAGGACCATTCTGTGTTTGTTATCTCCCATTTTGAACCACCAAATAAAAACCCCATGGAATTTGATTGTCCTGTTCTTAGGGAGATTATGATTATTGGTTCTAGTTTGATGTCTAAGAGTACTTACACACCAATTTCTAATGCGCAAGACTCTATTAGATTTGATTTTGAAATGGCATCATATTCTAATTTTGATCATGTGAACTCTGATTATGACATGGATGTTGAGTATACTGATGGATTTGGTGCTTTATTCTCTGATTTTGATGATGTATATTCTGACACTGATGTTCATTGTGATCATATTTCAATTCCTTCAATTTATCCATCCATACATCACCCCCTACATTGGAACTCAATGCATTACCACCCAATCTCAAATACTCATACTTGTTAAGTGCTGAGAAATTACCTATTATCATTACTAACAATCTCCCTTTTGAACATGAAGAATTTTTTTTGAATATTTTGAGGGAGAACATCAGGGAAATCGGGTGGACCTTGACTGACATATCAGGTATTAGTCCCTCTATTTTCATGCATAGGATTCTTTTGGAAGATGGGGATAAACCGGTTAGGTAGTCACAAAGGAGACTCAATCCAACACTTTTGGAGGTTGTTAAAAAAGAGGTTGAAAAATTGCTCGAGGCAGGTATAATCTATCCCATTTCAGATTCCCAATGGGTAAGTCCTATTCAGGTTGTGCCTAAGAAAAGTGGTGTTACAGTTGTTAAAAATGATAAAGATGAGTTAGTTCCAATGAGGGTACAAAACAGTTGGCGTGTGTGTATTGATTATAGGAAACTAAATCAATCCACTCGTAAGGACCATTTCCCCCTACCATTTATTGATCAAATTCTTAAGAGACTAGCTGGTAAAACACACTACTATTTCTTGGATGGATTTTCTGGATATTTTCAGGTTCCTATTGCTCCGGAGGATCAGGAGAAGACAACATTCAATTGTCCAGTCGGTACGTTTTCCTACTGAAGGATGCCATTTGGACTTTGCAATGCCCCAGGTACCTTCCAGAGATGCATGGTGATTATTTTTTATGATTTTATTAAGACCTACATGGAGGTATTTATGGATGATTTTACAGTGTATGGATCCTCATTTGATGATTGTATCTCTAGTTTGGGAAAGGTTTTGAATCGTTGTATTAAGAATAATCTAGTCTTGAACTTTGAAAAGTGTCATTTCATGGTAGAGCATGGCATTGTCTTTAGGCCTGTAGTGTCAAAACATGGGATAGAGGTTGATAGATCTAAGATAGACATTATTTCATCCTTACCCTATCCTTCATGTGTGTGTGATGTTAGATCTTTCCTAGGGCATGCAGGATTTTATCGGCACTTCATCAAAGATTTTAGTAAGATTGCTCTTCCTATGTAACGATTACTTCAAAAGGATTCTGATTTTGGGTTTGATGATTCTTGCAGGACTTTATTTGATGATCTAAAGAAGTGTATGACCACTCCACCGATCATACAACCCCCACAGTGGGATCTTCATTTTGAGATTATGTGTGATGCCTCCAACTTCGCAGTTGGAGCTGTTTTATCTCAAAGGGTGGAGGGACATTCACATGTGATTGCCTATGCATCTAGGACACTGGATTCAGCCCAATCAAACTACACAACCACGGAAAAAAAGTTTCTTGCTTTCATATTTACTTTAGATAAATTCCGTTCATATTTATTGGGCTCTAAAGTAGTTGTTTTTTATGACCATGAAGCTCTAAGTTACCTCTTGAAGAAGCCATATGCAAAGCCCAGACTGATCTGATGGATGATCCTTCTTCAGGAATTTGATATTGAGATAAAGGATAAGAAGGGGTCAGAAAACCTGGTGGTGGACCACATTATTAGGCTTACTCACACACTAGAGGATGACATCTTGGACCAGGTACCACTTCAGGACACTTTCCCCGATGAACATCTTTATGCCATCTCAGGTACACATTCTTGGTATGTAGATTTAGTTAACTGCCTTGTTGCCTCTGAAATCAGTGAAAATTTAAAGAAAAATCAAGTCCAAAAATTAAAAAGTGAGTCTCGGTATTATGTGTGGGATGATCCGTACCTATGGTGCATGTGTAGTGATCAAGT
Source organism: Viscum album (assembly GCA_963277665.1). Lineage (NCBI taxonomy): Eukaryota > Viridiplantae > Streptophyta > Magnoliopsida > Santalales > Viscaceae > Viscum > Viscum album. Next base: position 600,029,698 of record OY728167.1, on the reverse strand, counting down.
TATTTGGAGGTGTGTTCCTGATCATGAGTTTGAGTCTGTTCTGCAATTCTGTCATACACTTGCTTGTGGTCGATACTTTGGACCCCAACAAACATCTTGGAAAGTTCTGGACTTTAGATTATATTGGACTAGCTTATTTCATGATGCTCATGTGTGTTGTAAGTCACGCTCACGTTTCCAACACACGGGAAACATTTCTAGGAGACATGAGATGCCTCAACAACTCATATTATTCTGTGAGATTTTTGATGTGTGGGGCATCGATTTTATGGGTCCTTTTCCTAGTTCATTTGGGTTTTTGTATATTTTGGTTTCTGTTGATTATGTGAGTAAATGGGTGGAGGCTAAGGCCACCAGGACTGATGATTCTCATGTTGTTGTGAACTTTGTCAAAGTGCAGATTTTTTGTAGGTTTAGAGTACCGAAGGCCATAATCAGTGACCAAGGTACACACTTCTACAATCGGAATCTTGCTTCCCTTCTTCAGAAGTATGGGGTGACACACAAAACATCAACACCACACCACCCCCAAACAAATGGCCAGGCTGAGGTTTCAAATATGGAGTTGAAACAAATTTTCGAGAAAACCGTGCAGCCGAATAGGAAAGATTGGAGAAAGCACTTGGATGATGCATTTTGCTCTTACAGGATAGCATATAAGACACTCATTGGTATGTACCAATTTCAGATTGTTTTTGGGAAAGCTTGTCATCTCCCTGTGGAAGTTGAGCATCGGGCTATAAAGAAATGCAACATGGATTTGGCCCAAGCTGGAATTCAAAGGAAGCTTCAAATTCAAGAGCTTGAGGAGATTCGATTGTCTTCATATGATAACTCAAGGCTCTAAGAGGAAAGATCAAAATTATCTCATGACAAAATGATCCAACAAAGGAAGTTTCATGTTGGAGATAAATTCCTTCTCTACAGTTCATGACTAAAGATGATTCCTGGTAAGTTGTGTTCCAGATGGTTAGGTCCTTATGCTGTGACTAATTTTTTTCCTTATGGTGCATTGGAGATCACACAAGAGGACACATGAAGGATCTTTACAGTCAATGGTCAACTTTTGGAGAGATACATTGAGGGACTTCCTACTGATGTAGTGGATTTCATCACACTGCATGACCCTATCATCACTTGAGAATATCAGGCTGTTCCTAACCCTTTCACTTTTATATTCTTTGTCCTATTTAAAATTATACATTTCATGTGCATATATCATCTCATGGGTTCACATTGAGGACAATGCAATATTTTAAGTGTGGGGGATGGAACCTTTTAGTTTAGTAATTTCAATTGTTTTCCTGTTTTTCAATGATTTTCAAAAAAAATTGTGTTGTTTATTTTTCAATTTTTTTGCGTGTTTTTTAAACTTTTGAGCTGAAATTATTATCATCACGATTTTAAAATGCATATCAATAAGTGAAACAATTTAACCCATGGAACTAAGCTTAAATGAATGCTGAAAATGACTTTGTTTCAAGTTCAAATCTTTAGTAATTTCATGAAAAGCACTCTGAATTTTGAATCCCATGCCACATATCACTATCTTTATAATTGAAATCAATTTTCTGTGAGGCTTCTAAACCATTACTTTCATATTCCTTACATTTACCTCATTTCTTGAGAGAACCAAACCATGCTTGATTTAACCAGAATTTGATTTATTCCTGTCAAAACTTAAGGGTTTGAGGTACTTATGTTTAAATGATTGAGGCATTTGTTTGGTATTAAAGCCACTATTTCAAATAATCCTTTTTTATAATGGCCTACCTTGAACATTTAATCCTTTTAGCCCTTATAATCCATAAACAACATGTTAGGTTAACCACATTACAAGCCAATTTTCCCTATCCAACCAACTCTTGAAGTGAAATTGCATAATCTAGTTGAACTTAAGTGTGGGTGAAGCTATCTTGTGTTGTGCTACAAAATTTTGTGATACTTTTTGTGGAAAATTAAATTCCTAGGAGTCATTTTTTCTACCACTACTGGAATGCTGGCCTTTCCCCACGGTTAGATACCAACGGTTCTTCGAAACCGTTGGGGAAGGAGGTTTTTACCAACGGTTCATTAGAACCGTTGGCATAGAGGTTTCCAGGGAGCTTTTTCCCAACGGTTCATGAGAACCGTTGGGATAGATGGTTTTTTGCCAACGGTTCATGAGAACCGTTGGCATAGATGAGGTTTTAGCAGGTTTATCCCAACGGTTCTGTAGAACCGTTGGGATAGATAGCCATATGCCAACGGTTTTTAAGAACCGTTGGCAAAGGTCCTCCCCAAATTCCCAGCCGCCTGTTCTCTCCCCAATTCGCGATACACAACCCTAAAACGGGAGCAGCAGCGGATTTAGGCGATTTTGGAGGTACCGCCGGCCTTCAATTTTCTAGCTCTTATTCAGGTTATTATTCTTCTTAACTGAAAATGTATTCAAATGTTTGGATAGTATTTAAACCTATTTTCATTTTTCCCATCAGTTTAGGTGATTTTGGTGCTACTGCCGGCCGGACCAGCCTAAGGGTGAGTTTTCTTGAAAATTCCTTTTTGGATTTTACCCCTTGAACATGGGATGTCATTTGTGAAAGGTTATATAAATCGAATTGATTGTTCGATTTCTGAATTGAATTGTAAATTAAATTAATTAAGGGTATTTTATGGTTTGCATTCCCCTTTTAACACATGAATGCCAATTATTTTTTAACACATGTTTTAATTGTATTGCCTTGCCAATGTGAGTAAAGTAGAGACTATGCTATGAATCTATGAAATTGGATTGAATTTATCTTATATTTTATGTTACCATGTTAGATATATTATAACTAATGCATGTGATATCTTTATAGTCTTGTTAGGAGTGTTCTATTAAAAATTCCCATGTGAGTGCTTGAATTTTCATTGAATTGCTAGCCATTATGAGTTATGTTGAGACCATGATATGGAATTGATTGATTAAGCAAGGGAATCTCATTATCTTGTCATTACAACATGAGTAAATGAAGCTTCATTCTTTTCAGGTTATTATTTGATTGAGTCGCCATTTTGAGGTGAGTTGTATTAAATACCTTAGTTTTTGACCTTGGTATGTTTAATGAATTGTTTAAATGAAATGAAATTCATTAAATGATTAATAGTAAATAGTGATACATGGATTCTATTAGGATGCCAGGTATATAATCTTGTTTCTATTAACTTATACGCTTTATGTGATAAATGGATTCACAGTGGAATTCCACGGATAGACTCATTTCTTTGAATATTGATTAATCCATGGGTGATACATGGATCCAAGGGAGGGATTCCATAGATAGACTTATTGAATGTAGAATTATATTCCAATTGATACATGGATTCTTATGATAATTCCATAGATAGACTTATTGAATGTAGAATTATATTCCAATTGATACATGGATTCTTATGATAATTCCATAGATAGACTTATTGAATGTAGAATTATATTCCAATGATATGCGTCTTGTGTGGTGGTGGTGTGGTTTATGTGTTTTATGGTAGTAGTGAAGTGTGTGATTATGTAGTTAATGTGAACCCATAGGTTGAGTATTTTGTGCTATCTATATATCATGTATTTTTATGTTATTTCTACACATTCCCAACCAGAGTTGGATAAACTTACCAACGATCAGAGGTTTTGAGTTATGGGTATTTTTTCTAATATCTAGGATGGTGGTTATATGTTTGGATAGCTACCATGTCTTCCCTACTCTTCCTTCAAAAGTGATTGACCATGTGTTTTTAGGCAAGATGCGATGTGATTGTCCATGTGTCTTCAGGTGAGATGTACTATGATTTCCCTAGTGTTTTTCGGTGAGGTGTGATGTGATAAGGCTATAATAAGATGTGGCATGTGGTTGGGGTCATGTAGGGTAGGAGGATGGCACAAGGTTGATGTTATTCATGTTCATGATACCCTACTAATATGGTTATGGGATGAGTCATGCTGTTATGTGATATAACACATTAAGTTCTTGTTGGTTTTACATTTTTTCAATAACACATTTGTATGTTTTTTTGACATGTGTAGTTGATACCTTGATTATTTTCTTCCTTTATCGTTTACTTAAATGTATATTCTATTATAGTTAATGCCTATTGAATTGTTTATGACAAAATGACTTATATAAATTCTTTTTACAGAATGGACAGAAGTTGGATGTATGAAACCGATCGGATCTCAGATGATTTTCAAAACAATTTGGAGAGCTTTATAGATTTTGCATTTCACAATGCTTCAGATAGTGGTCGCATACACTGCCCATGTTCCAATTGTGTTGGTAGACCTTGGTTGAGCCGTGAAGAAGTCAGCTACCACATAACCAAAAATGGGTTTCAAGCAAACTACTTTCTGTATTGGAGTTGAATTATTTTTATATATTGTCTGTTTTTATGGATGTTGTTGTCTTTTAGTGGTTGTGTGTTTGACAACTCCCTGGACAACCCCCCTCATTCTTGGACGCCCGTTCTGGCCGTTTATGACACCATAACTGCGTTGTCGGTCACCGCGGGCACACGACAAGTCCGATTGATGTGACGTCTGCTCGACCACTTCAGAAATCACTCACCCGTATTTGTCGTCTGATTTCAGGCCATTCCGACATCGTTCGGCCCATTTGGACCCCCCTCACACGCGTTTACGAAGCGCGCGCATCACTTAAAACACTAATATTGAGCCGTACCGCGCAAACCGCACGTCCGATTGACGTGCCGTCTGCGCGTACACGTCACGAATAATAATTAGAATGTTTCACGGTGGTTTCAGCTCAATCCGGAGATGCGGTGTGGCCGACACCACTCAAAGTGTCCGTCTTTTGTTTCAAAAGGACGTCATTTTAAGTGAAAAGCATCAACTGGCTTACGGAAAACCGACCAAACGCATTCCGAATCTGTTGATAATTTATCCCAACAATCCATGGGTCATATGTGACGTGTACGAGCCAACCCGGGATGAATCCGAGTCGCGGTGTGGCCGGGATAAGTTTAAGTGGCTCTCTTTTGTTTAAAATGAACACCATTTTAAGTACATACGAAAAAACGACCAAACGGATTCGGTTTCCGTTGAAAATTTAGGAGAACGATCCATGGGTCATATGTGACGTGTACGAATCAACCCCGCCACAATCGGAGACGCGGTGTGGCCGACACCACTCAAAAAGTGTCGGTCTTTTGTTTCAAAAAGACGTCATTTTAAGTGAAAATCATCAAGTGACATAGGAAAAACCGACCAAAGGAATTCGGACTGTGTCGACACTTTAGCACAAGGATCCATGGGTCGTATGTGACGTGTACGAGTCAATCCTGCCTCAATCCGAGGTGCGGTGTGACCGACACCGTTCTAACTGTCTATCTTTTGTTTAAAATGGACAGGATACGCAAAACCGACCAAACGCAAAACCGACCAAACGCATTCTGAATCTGTTGATAATTTATCACAACGATCCATTGTTGCACCCCTCTCTCTTGGATTTTAATGATCACAATCACTCTAATTGTATTCTAACTTGTTTTCAAGTGTTTTTGATGATAGGAAATAGGGTGCCTAGAAGCTGGCCCAAGAAGAATTCAAAATGGACTGTTTAAGTCCACCGGCCAGCCGGTGTGAGACCACCGGCCAGCCGGTAAGGTCACCGGCCAGCCGGATCCAGCCCATCGGCCAGCCGGTGGACCAGGCAGAAGGCCTTGCCCTCTGCCAGGTGCCACCGGTCAGCCGGTGTCTGGCCACCGGCCAACCGGTGGGCCCAGACAGAATGGCATACCTTCTGTCCAGACCACCGGCCAGCCGGTGCCTGACCACCGGCCAGCCGGTGGAACCCAGACAGAATAGCATGCTTCTGTCCAGACCACCGGCCAGCCGGTGGCTCAGCACCGGTCAGCCGGTGGAGCCAGACAGAAATCCCTTGCTTCTGTCTGGTGCACCGGCCAGCCGGTGGATCAGCACCGGCCAGCCGGTGTTCTCAGTCAAACTGACCAGGCTGGCCCACTTGATCCCCAACGGCTCCGAAAGCCCTCCAACGGCTATTTTGAAGTATTTGGGAGCATTTCTCCCATAAATAGACGTCCATGGATGCCGGGAACACTACCGATCATATACCGAAGCATACCAAAGCTATTTTAATCATTTGAGGCTCCTACGACAATTCTCAAAGGCTACTTGAGATCCAATTGCCATCCTTGAAGCTTGGGCTGCCTCTACATCAACTACACTCACCTCTTGGCGCTCAAGGCTTCCTCTAGTTTGTTCTAAATTATTTACTTCAATTGTTTAGTTCTTAATTGGGTTTGTATTAAAACAAACCACCCTTTTTCTTCCTTCTTTCAATTTGGGTTTCTTGCTACAACCATAATAAAAAAGCAAGTTGTAAGAAGGTGATCTAGCCTACCTTAAAACGGCTAGTGGGTTTCTTGCTATAACCATTAAAAAGCAAGCGGTCGTATAAATCTCCTAACGGTTGAGTTGGGAGCGGAGACGTAGGCTTGAGTTTAAAGCCGAACTCCGTTATCAATTGTGTCTTGCCATTTTACTTTCCGCTGCATTTAAATTTGTTTTAAATTGTTAATTAATTTTAAAAAGGCAATTCACCCCCCCTCTTTCCATCACCTCCGACCCAACATCCATCAGTCATATGTGACATGTACGAGCCCACTCGGGCTCAATCCGAGTCGCGGTGTGGCCGGGATCAGTCTAAGTGGCTCTCTTTTGTTTAAAATGGACATCATTTTAAGTACATACGGAAAACCGACCAAACGCATTCGGTTTCCATTGAAACTTTAGGAGAACGATTCATGGGTCATATGTGAGGTGTACGAATCATCCCCGCCACAATCCGAGGCGCGGTGTGGTCAACACTTCTCTAACTGTGTCTGTTTTGTTTAAAATGGGTAGGATTATAAGTGAAAATAACTGGCATACGCAAAACCGACCAAACGCATTCGGTTTCCATTGAAACTTTAGGAGAACGATCCATGGGTCATATGTGACGTGTACCAATCATCCCCGTCTCAATCCGAGACGCGGTGTGGCCGACACCGCTCTAACTATGTCTCTTCTGTTTAAAATGGGCATGATTATAAGTGAAAAAGAACAACTGGCATACGCAAAACCGACCAAACACATTCCGAATCTTTTGATCATTTATCACAACAATCCATGGGTCATATGTGACCTGTACGAGGCAATCCGGGTTCAATCCGAGTCGCGGTGTGGCCGAGATCAGTCTAAGTGGCTCTCTTTTGTTTAAAATGGACACCATTTTAAGTACATACGGAAAACCGACCAAACGCATTCGGTTTCCATTGAAACTTTAGGAGAACGATCCATGAGTCATATGTGACGTGTACGAATCATCCCCGCCTCAATCCGAGCCGCGGTGTGGCCGACACCGCTCTAACTGTGTCTGTTTTGTTTAAAATGGACAGGATTATAAGTGAAAAGAACAACTGGCATACGCAAAACCGACCAAACGCATTCAGAATCTTTTGATAATTTATCACAACGATCCATGGGTCATATGTGACGTGTACGAGCCAACCCGGGTCAATCCGAGTCGCGGTGTGACCGGGATCAGTCTAAATGTCTCTCTTTTGTTTAAAATGTACACCATTTTAAGTACATACGGAAAACCGAACAAACGCATTCGGTTTCCATTGTAACTTTAGGAGAACGATCCATGGGTCCTATGTGACGTGTACGAATCATCCCGCCTCAATCCGACATGCGGTGCGGCTGACACCACTCAAAGTGTCCGTCTTTTGTTTCAAAAGGACGTCATTTTAAGTGAAAAACATCAACTGACATACGGAAGACCGACCAAACGCATTCGGATTCTATAGATACTTTAGAACAACGATCCATGGGTCATATGTGACGTGTACAAGTCAACCCCGTCTTAATCTGAGATGTGGTGTGGCCGACACCGCTCTAACTATGTCTCTTTTGTTTAAAATGGACATGATTATAAATGAAAAGAACAACTGGCATACGCAAAACCGACCAAACGCATTCGGAATCTTTTGATAATTTATCACAATGATCCATGGGTCATATGTGACATGTACGAGCCAACCCGGGATGAATCTGAGTCGCGGTGTGGTCGGGATGAGTCTAAGTGTCACTCTTTTGTTTAAAATGGACAACATTTTAAGTACATACGGAAAACCGACCAAACGCATTCGGTTTCCATTTAAACTTTAGGAGAATGATCCATGAGTCATATGTGACGTGTACGAATCAACCCCGCCTCAATTGGAGACACGGTGTGGTCGGCACCACTCATAGTGTCCGTCTTTTGTTTCAAAAGGACGCCATTTTAAGTGAAAAACATCAACTGGCATACGGAAAACCGACCAAACGCATTAGGATTCTGTCGATACTTTAGCACAACGATCCATGAGTCAAATGTGACGTGTACGAGTTAACCCCGCCTCAATCTGAGGTGCGGTGTGGCCGGTATCACTTCAGGTGTATGTATTTTGTTTAAAATGGACATCATTTGAGGTAAAAATATATGGTATATAAAAACCGATCATATTATGAATTGAATTTCAGATTCCACGTATAATTGTCATCTAAATTTTAAATTGAATTCTATATGAATTATGTATGTTTATGAATTGTAATTTAATTATGGATTTGTATAGTTTCAGGATCCATTATATGTTAAATGTGTATGAATTTGTTCGTAATTGAATATGTATGTTTTATTTTATTACTGGTACAATAGTTGGATCGAAAATGAGGTGAAAATGAGGTGAAAATGAGGTGAAAATGAGGTGAAAATGAGGTGAAAATGAGGCCTGATGACTGGTGGTGATGGACAGGGGACAGGGGCTGTGCAAATTAATTTGCAGCATAGGTATGCCAACGGTTTCAAACCGTTGGCATATAAGTTTTTAGCATGTCTTTCCCAACGGTTTTAAAACCGTTGGGAAAGACTTCACCAATTCCCAACGGTTCCAACCGTTGGGAAAATGTTCCATGGTATTTGGTTTTCCCAACGGTTTGGGAGAACCGTTGGGAAAAACTATCCCAACGGTTCACCCAAACCGTTGGGGTAGGGTAAATTTTATGGCTCTATTGCAACGGTTTCCAGTAAACCGTTGGGAAAACTTTTCCCAACGGCTTACTTCCCAACGGTTCTAAGAACCGTTGGGAAAACATTTCCCAACGGTTTCAGGGGCTTTCCCAACGGTTCTGAACCGTTGGGAAATAGTGTATTTCCATTAGTGTACTAAAGAAAACCATTATTAAGAATTTGTGCCTTTCTGGAGCTTTTGAAGAAGAAATAAAGTTGTGCCTATCTGGAGCTTTCAAGAAAATCATGTTTGAGAAGATTGATATTTTTACTACTGAAATATTGAATGGTGTGCACATTAATTTATTCTTCATGATGATGAACATGAATTGATACTATGGGGATTAAGGAGGATACCATATTTAAGTGAAAATTAGATTAATGCAATTTTGCTTCAAAATGAGTCAAGCCCTCCTCATTCAGCCTCAAAATTTTTCACATCTAAATCCTACCAACCAAAAGACATAGAACAACCCTGAAAAGTCCTCATGATAAACATATGTCCTTGACTCACATCTAGTGGTGATTTAGGAACTTATCAGGCCTATGGTGACCCTTGTATGAGTTTGGATGAGAAATACATTGCTAAAAAATTGACATTTTTTTTATAAGAGAAAATTCAAGCGAGGTAAGTGTTTTGTGCATGGGAGGATAAATGAAGTGGAAATATATTAAATGATATAAATGGAGAACTTGAAATAATGGTTTTTATGAGACATGATATCTTCTGTTTCTTGGTTTGGAATTTTTGTATCTCAGGGATATGTGTTTTAAAATTGTTTTGATTTAATATTGATCTTTACTTGATATGAGGTTTTTCCCAGGAGTGCAAAAGGGTAAGTGTGGGGGAGTTGATAAAACACTATTTTTTTGAATATTTTATTGATAATAAATGACATAATTTCCTCACATTGTGCTAAATATATTCATTTATGAAATATTTGGGATTAGATCATTTGAAAATTTGATGAAAATTACAGTTTTACCCTTTTAAAATGAATTGTAGTATTTCGCACATAAATATTTTAATATGAATTATTTGATCTTACAATTTTGTAAAAGTGTTCCCCACTTAATGTTATACAACTTTTATTCAGGACACTAGAGATAAAGAGTTCATTTGGTTGGTGCAAATGGGCCATGAAGTCAAAGTTGGTTTGGACTTGCCAAAATGGACATGGGTTCTGTATTTGGGCCATAAATTATTCATCCGTGCTTTTATTAGGCCAAAATTTTGAGAGGATCTCTGGGATTAATTTTATCACAAATCATACTTCTGGAAGTAGAGCTGATTCACGCGTTTTGGAGGTCAAATGGGCGGTTCAAGTTGGATTAAAATATTTGTCAGAGATTCCCCATTCACACTTGAAACCTCTTTAAACCTTGACTCCCCTTCACTCTATAAATTAGTGTTTTTCTCATTTTTAGGGGTTGGGATGTGAATTGGGAAGTTTATGGTAGAGTAGAAGTGGATCCAATCCAATTATCCAACCATTCGAATAAGGGTATCTCTTGAAGCAAGGATCCCTTCGACGAAGCCTTCTTCTTCTCCATCGTGTTGTAATGCTTTTGTTTGTGTAATAAATTTCTTTGTTCTTATTTTATTTATTATATTTTCTTATGTTTTATTCAAATTTATTCTTCTCTTAATCTTCCTATTTGGTCTGTAATTCTTGAGTAGAAGCGTTATTGGGTTATACCCATTTTAAACTGTCGTAAATGCAATTCACTTCTACGATGATTACGCCACCCATGGAAGAGTAGTCTTTTAGTAATTGATCTATCTCTTACCTTATTCATTAATTTATTTTCAATCATTGATATAATATAATTCATATAATATGATCAATTAATTGAGTTTTTAATTTAATTGAAACTAAGAAAACAATTGAACAATTAACACGAAAACACACGAGGACGAGATTTTGTGTAAATTGTGAGAGTGCGAACTTAATCGGTTATAAAAAACCATATGGGATCAATTTTTAGTGTTCAAATATAATCCATAAACTCAATTAATTATAATTTATAGAGGGGAAATGTGCCTTAATTTACCACTGACCATAAGATAATCTTAGAACATCAATCAAAGCAGGGTGTTGCGATTACATGTTTCGAAGTTAGCCTAGGGTTAAATTCACTTCATCTTTGTGGTAAAGTTAATTCTCGTAAGATTAGAGATTTAATAAATTAAGGGATAATAATTAAGTGAATGTTAATTTAAATTATAATGATTAATAATTTAGTGAATAGGTAGAGTAAGATCGATTATTCCTTTTAAATATTTTCTCAAAAAAAAACATCTTCTCGTTGTGCTTTGTTAGTAAACTTTCATTTCAAAATTAAAAACAAAAAAAATGCAATCTTCTTCCAAAAAACTTCTTCTAGTTTTATAAACAATAAACAACCCCCCATCCTTTCAAGTAGTGTTTTTATTCTGTTTTATTTTATTTTTAGAATACCTTTAATAAGTTTTTTTAATTCACTTCCTCATTTGAGAGACGACCTTGGTCAGCCACTCTACTGCACCTAAGTAACCCAAAACCTAACATCATTTGAAAGCGCCCACAACAGCACCTTTCAATTATTAAATTATCACACCAAATTTCAAACCTGATATCTAGTTAATTTCCATGGTGTATTTTACACTATCATCTATGGATTCCATGCTCTCATTCTAAGCACTATAACACTATCGATTCGATGCATGCTTGGATCACCTCTATTATTCTTAAGCCCAATAGAAATGCTTGAACTCCATCTATCACCACATCCAAATCTCAAATTTGGAATTTACACAAGACTAGATTAGTCAGTTTCTCATGTCCAACAACATCCAAAATCTATATCCATAATCCAATAAATGGTTTCATTATGTCAATAACCCTTGAAACATGAGGTTCATTCTCACATTTCTTATACAATGATCCCCACCATGGGTGCCTACCCATTATCGCTCCATCAAACCAAATTACTGATCACCATGGCCCATGATCTATCAGTTATTGAATATAAAGACCTGACATGGACATCCCACTCATACCCAAGCACTGGTGTGAAATATCAATTACTCTATATTTCCAACTCACATGATGTTATCATCAGCATCCACCAGATATTTATCTACAATTGGGGTCATTCCCTCAAGTGTTTAATGGTGAACTACCCTCTACACGGTTACCCTTATACAACTCCTTGAGGGAAACCTCATCAGGTCCAATCATTACAGGCATGCCGCTCTTCCATAACTATTCTTATCCACTGTCATCTTATGACACCACATCATTCAAAATGTTATCATTCTCATATATAAGACACTCCTCTAATCTAATTATAAAGATAACCCTCGCCACATTGGTAATTTCTCATTTCATCAAACTTCTAGCACCCAAGCCTACAATAATATTACCAAATCCATCGTCCCTTATCTTGTACATGACCACTCATTAAAACCAAAATTTTATGATACCATGTGTAATCAGTGTGCCCAACATTTTTATGCACTAAGGATTCCCCCAAAAAATGGTTCCCACACTCACTCTCCTCCTCAAGGTATAGTGGTCACCCAATAACCTCTCATCAATTCTTATTCAAAATCAAACTCGACCTCAATCGATCCCAATAGTGTACGCTCCTGTATTACCCATTTATAGAATCTGACTCACTAGCATGAGTTTTATATCATCGTACCTAGGCTCAAATGACCCTGACCATGTACTTTTCATGTCAATATCTCCAAGTTATAAGTTCCCATGGCACTCCTCTTTAAAATTATGCATTTCACTAATTTCATGTTTGTCGCATGACAACCCATCAATCTGGGCATAATTTAATAAATCACAAGAATCTATATACAATTCTAACTCACTCTTGAAGGAACATATGAAGTACATAGGGTTAGTTATTGTAATGATACTTTTATCAAATTATTACTTCGATACTAAATGCACTAACACTCAATGTGATCATTATAATTAAATTTCAGAGGAATCACGTGCCTAGACCATATAACCGATGGCACCTCAAGTTCACTATTATCATAACCCAACACACATAATTATTCTTATCTCTATTAAGGAGATCACTTTACTGGTATAACCCCTCTCTCAGGTTACCTTCACATTTTACATCTCAACAATAGTATGGTAAAATGTCCCACTTCTCAATCACAAATCTCGGCTCAAAAAAGTCTTGATCCAATCTTAAGGAACTAGTCTCTCTCACCTAAACCATGGGTTATATATTATGTAGGTCATATCTCATGGGTAAAAACTATCTGTTCATGTATTTAACATCACATAAAAAATCATAGATAAACTACCCACTCTATTAACTCTTGTATCATAATGGTATTAGACATCACATACCAAGTCATCGGCCTACTTACGATGCTGATTCTCACCAATCATCCACATATGGGATTACCCCCTTGAGAATCAAAATCTCATTAGTTAATATATATAATGAAATCATCCTAGATGATTTGTGTTGAGTAACCATAACCCATGGTTTGGTTAAGTATAAATTCATCATGAAGCTATATGGGAAACACCATATAGGTTATTACTGAAATTTTAAGTAACCAAACCTATTTAATAACCACCCTCAATGAGTCTATCATGAAGGCATAAAATTCCTATATTTATCCATGAGGGTCATCATACATCCCTTACATGGAGGGATTGTACATCATCATTATTGAGTATCTCACCAGAGAATCCACATAACCTATCATCAAAATAAATATTAGTTATGACAATAAAAAGAAATCATATGTAATGTTAATCATACATGACAACATGATGCATGAAGATGAATCTAAACACTATGGGGAAAAAAATCCAAAATCCATAATAAATTATAAACCTCAAATGTCATTCACATCATACAAGGTGAAATCAATCAACCGTAACAATGAATATTAATAATAACAATCCCAATTCCATGGTAATGTGGAATTCTTATCAAGAAAGGTATTCACAATGAACCAATATGATATCCATCACAAGCTCTAACACGTTCCAATATTGCCTGTCTACCAACTCCCAAAATAGAAAGATAAGAAAAGGAATGTGTTGATACCTATTTGTAAAGTCCTCACCCTAAATCACTCTAAGAAGTAACCGTATTGGGTCACTATGTGACCTCATGATTACCTCTCAGTATACCAGAGGATTTCCACTAGCATCAAGGGTGTCAAGTATGATCATGGGGAGAGTATACCCTCATATTATAATACCAATAATAACAAAAATAACCAAATATCATCCAAAATAGTAAACATCATAGTAATAAAAAGGAACAAATACACAAAATTCATTAATAGTATATAATGAAGTGAAACATACAGTCATACCACAAACTGACCTCCCACTAGACCAGTCACAAATACAAAATAAAATAAAGAAAAAAATGAATAGAGGATCAACCACATCCTTAAGCCTTACCTAATCCCAGTCTCAAGTCCTATCTAAGATATCCTGCTTGGTAAACTTACTCGGAGTGTCTGCCCAACCTAAACCTTTGAACATTAAAGGACTCTTATGTACCTAAGTGCAATGGCCACCCGAGAAGGGCGTGAGTATATAACTCAACAAGGTACAACCAACATGGTCCCAAACATAGCTAATAAATGTGGTTATATGTGAATGTAACATACTCAACAAAATATATAAATATATAACTATGGAAGAATATGATAAATAAATAAATAAATATCCACCATTGATCATCAAGTGAATCATAACACCTGAGATTGACCATACTTTCTTTGGTTAGTTTTGGATATATTTTTCCATAGTACATAATCATGTATATAAAAATATGGTCACACAAAATCCAAAGACTAATTACAAAGTTCCCCAACAACATATAATTATAATGGGAACACCAGACCAAGGAACAATATACAAGGTCCCCCAACAATATAATAATGGTCATACAAGATCCTTGAAATCACATCAAGGTCCCTCAACTATATAATAATAACAGGTACATCAGATCCTTGGAACCATGTCCAAGGTCCCCCAACAACATGATAACGGGAATAATAGATCCTTGGAATTACATCAAGGTCCCCCAACTATATAATAATAATGGAAACACCTGATGCTTGGAATTATGTCAAGGTCCCCCAACAATAATGAAAATCATCACATTTAATCAATTTCATTAATTAAGTGTTCAAAATTTAACCCATTTCTTAGATCTTAGGTGATTTATTAAGCATTATTGGAAAATTAAATAATCAATAACCAACACTTTTCCATAGGAAACTTCCATCACTTAGGGATAATACATCCCTCAATATCAACCTAAATATAATGTGGTAGATCTTTCCTACCAAGTCTCACTAGGCATTATCCTTGGGTCTAAGGTGACACCCAAGGATGTCACTAACTAGTCTATCACCACTCCCATCCTAGGGGAAAATACTAAGGTACCTATATGGATCCTCTAAATTCATTCATCTTTAGTTTGTATCATCAATCACGAAGTCTCTAAGGCATCCCAAAATTCCATAAGGCCAGTTGGGGAAAATTATCGTAAATCATATCTCAACCCTACTAAAGGGGAATATAGGCACCTATCAGGTATAATACATTCAAATAATTATTTATTTTGTACCTCTCATGGGGTTTACATATCACGAGGTACACATTTACAATGATACTCTCAACCATCAACAACTGGGATGTTCAGTCAGTGTACAAGGGTCCACTGTGGCCCTTGAAGCATTGTGTATTACATGCATATGCATTCTATTTCATTAAAAAAATATCATTCTTAATAAAATAATAATTTTATTTAAGGGAAATTCACCCATAGTGGTGAGACCATATATCACATGTTACATCAAAATCATAATTAACTAGATAAACCATAGGGAAAAGCTTAGGGAACACCCACCTTAATCAAAGCTATTTACTTCTTTAATTCACTTATCGACAACTCTAACTAGGCTTTCCAAGATTTTTCCATGATCAAAAAACCAAATATTATCCAGTGGGGACTTATCTCACTCTAAGGAATCAAAATCTACCAATTATAAAATTTTATAATCAAGTAAGCGATTTACTTAAAATAGATAGAATTCCTAAAATCTCACCAGTGATATATGTATAACAAAAACACATCAAACCAAACTTGGAAGGTCTGTAACACATCCCTAACATCATTATGGGTAAAATCTATATCACACAACACTGAAAGAATCACCAATTAAATTTAAATTAAATATAAAACCTCAGTAAATTCGATGGTGCAACATACCTTCAACGAAATTCTGGGCAAAGATATGAAAACATCATATCTAGATGTCCTCTACATAATCTGAAAACAATATGAAAATTAAATGAATGGTCCAAAGGTCAATTTACCCTAATTTAATTAAAATACCCAATAAAAATCATAGGTTAACACACCTTAATCAATATGTCATGATATGGTTTAAAACCATCCTCCTAAGACACCATCTATCCAAGTTAATCCATACCCCATCATTATTGGATGATTTTAACATGCTATAATGAAATGATCATCAAATTACTAAATTAAATTTCCCAAAATTAGAGGGATATGAAGGAGGGATCAAGAACATAATAGAAATAGAGATCTTACCTTGAATATACCATAAAATTCACCTAAGATCACCCTCAGATCAAGAGGGAATAAATGAGGAAGAATAGGGGAAGGATATGGTCCAATGAACCTCCTCATTTTTCCATTTCCTAATAAATCTAAAGGGGGTTCAGCACCAAAAAAAAACAAAACTCCCTCATCAAAAAAACTATAGAAACTCCACCAACTAGTCAGTGCACCTAGGCAACCTGCCTACCTACTACCCAACCCACTGGCCGGCTAGTGGCTACTATAGTATCCAGGTTACCCCAACCTCTTCTCTATCACTCTTCTAAGTATCCTTAACACCAATAGATCCTCTTAACTTGTCTAAAATAACCTTTTTAATATGTTTAAAAAATTAGAATTCCGTTACTGATCTTGGTTCTCAAAATGAACCCACCACAAAAATAAAAATTCAAATTCCATCTGAATTTTCTCAACTTGTCTAGACACAGGGTATTAAAACCATGGAATAATAGTTTATAAAACATCACAATATGTGATAGTGTGGATCATGACATAGTGAGGTCCACTATGCCATGGTGTTCTTCATTATTATATACATGATATCTAATATCACATGGTTTGAATTCCTTATCATACTTCAAGATACCATGAGTGGTTTTATATTTATGAGATAATGCTTTAGAGGTGTTTAAATGTAACAAATATTCAATAAAATGTTAAAAAAATAAATCAAAAATAAATATTCGTGAGTTATAAATAGTTGTAGTGCATGAAAAATTTATGAAACATTTATCCTTAAATAGCCAAACATTTGGTTTCTTTGGAGTGTACTTGGATGACTGTATAAAGAGGATTATAGTTTGGGATTAGAGTACATAATATTATTGAAAAAAAAAATCAAGGAAAAAACCTTTCTCTATTTATAAACTCCTCAAGGGAAAACCCTTGATCTCTCTCTAAATTCTAAGGTTCTAGTAAACTAAGAGGAAGAAGGATACTTATCAAGGGTTGGGAGATTCACCCAACCCATTGATACCTTGGGAGGAAGGATCTAATTGGCCACTTATCAGTGATAATGATCAAACTCTTGTGAAATAGGTTAGACATATTCAAGATCAAATGAGGAAAAGGTAAAATATTCTTCATTTATTTATTCAATCCAATACGAATGGAAGATCTTATAGTTTTAATTAGTTTTGGTTCAAGTTTTACACTATGTTTGGATAAGTGTTACCCCCTTCAAAACCAATCAGTGGTATAAAAAATTATTCCTTTTTTTGAATTAATTATTCAAATGAATGAATAAACTATAAACATGATAATTCGAGATTCTATAGTGTGTTCAATTGATAACATCCATGTTTTCTTAAAATTTTCTAAACCATGTAATAATTGTTATGAAAAGAAGTTTTGTTATTATAAGAGTTACAAAGACACAACATGGTTTAAGAAAAACAACCATAGAAAAGTTAAGAACATACCATAATGTAGTGAATGTTAAGAAACCATTTCCCAAAATATCTTGGATTTTGTGTAAATGCTTGTGGTTTATATGGAATATGATTATATAAGACCACTATGACTTAATCGAGGCCACCACACCATAGTTTTCTCAAAATATCTTCCAAAATAGTCATGTTTTATGGTATAACCATTAAACCAAAATATCTTAGAAAAAGGAAAAATGGTTATGGTGTTTCCCAAGCAAGATCTGTCACTTGGGGCACTAACACATTGTTCTCCATTGACAGAGCTAATATTTTCATATTTTTTACTTTTTTATTTTAATTTTTTAATCCCTACCATTTTATGATTTTATGGATAACTATCACATATTTATATTATAGGGATATTTTTAAATTTATTATAAAAATGGATTAATTTTTAAATTTTTAAGCGTGTTTATTTATTTCTTAAATTAACTGGAAATCAATATTTTTGATTTATTTTTTTATTGTTTTTTGGGTGAAAAAGTCATTTTAAAGTGTCTGTGAAGAATTTTGCTTAAGTAATAATACATAATATATTCCAATAAATATATAATTTTTTTTCTAAGTTTGGAGTTTCATAATATTTTTTTGGCCATTTGTAAGATATTTTTTAGGATAGGTGGATGAAAATTATAAAGGGCTGGATGATATGTAATATTTTTACAGAGTTTCACTTATATCTAAAATATTTTCCTTTATCATTGAGAGAATACATATGATTTTTTTGGAAAAATAGGAGAGCATACATAAGATATATTCCTTTATGGTGAAGCAATATGTAATATTTTTTTCAAGCTGCATAGAGGATATGTAAATTATTTGGGATGCATAATATCCTGGATTTTGAAAAATTTAGAGAAGAAGGATACATAATATATTTGGGATAAGAAATTTTTATTTCATATCACATAAGATATCTGAACTTGATATTTTTCAAAGTGAAGTATCTTACGTATCACCTAAGATATGCATTTTTCTTTTGAATGAATGTTTTTACAAAGGGCAATGCATAAGTTTTTATAATTAGTGAAATTTGAAGAACCAAAGACGGTTAAACCATGGAAGATATGTTGTGGTCTTGAAGGGGTTTTAATTTATTTAAAGGTTACTTAAATTTCATAAGTGCCTACACCATGATGATTTAAACTGTTCCATGATGCGCACCTTGTCATGGGGAATGGAAAAAATAATTTATTACCTAAGTTAAATATAGCTAGAGTGGAAACCTAGGCAGTCTTATAGAGAGGAGTGCATAAAAAAATAAGTTGTCAATTTTTTTAATCGGTTAATGAAAAGGGGGTTTTGTATGTGTGTTTATTATTTTAAAAATAAAGAGAGCAATTGAAATAATATTTTTTTAAAAAAAATTGATGAAATGGTAATCAGGTCAGGGTTGACTTAACCTACCACAATGACATCCTAGTTCTCAAGGATATACACTATTATCATTCTAATTTTGGTAAGAGAGATATTAAATGATCAATTACCAACTCTTTATTGATTTTATGGTAATTTTAACACCCTGATATTTTAACATATATATTTCTATTCAAATAAAATTTTTCTGATAGCTTGCAATACATGAAACCCTTAGTCTAAATGAACCGTAATATAGTATACCGTCATAGCCTAGAAATTAAATTAGAAGGTATTAATAAGACTAAATAAATTACGAAAAATATATGAATAAAATAAATTCTTTGGTTATCAACTGATTAGAAATGAAAATATAAATCATTTGAAAGTAAAAGAGACATTTTTATGAAAAATTGTTTTTATGCGTGCAATGAGTTTTTAACTTAATAAATTAAATTGATAACTATTGGTGAATTATTTTAATGAAATGTATATATTATATATTAAATAATTTTTTTTGAAATTAATATAATATTTTTTAAACACGGGATAATAATAAATCTAGTTTTACAATTAAAAATGAAATTAAAAAAACAACTTTTATCACGTTTTGCATACTTATTTTAAAATGAATTTATACCACTTATAGAAATTGAATCTTGAAAAATATATTACATATCTGAAATCAAGATTATTAATTTTTTTTAACAATTCCCCTTTTTGTTTTTAGTCAATATGAATAGTAACCATGGTGAATTTTTATCACCCTAGTAATGGTAAAATAGGTAAAAGAGGGTTAAAACTTTGGGATAAGGATTTAAAATTTATATAACACAAGTATTTAACCCATTTTATAAGTTTATTTCAGAAATGTAAATATGAGTCTAGAATATATGGTCACTTGGTTCCATATTTCTATGATTATTACCTTTATATTAATTTATGAAAATAATAAATATAAAATGTCACTCTCCTGAATTTAATATCTCTAAAATATTTATACAGGGATAAAAATATGATAAATTTAGTCATAAATGTTTATTTTTAAGATAATTTTTTTTTCAGGATGTAAATTTATTTTTATTTTTTACTGATTATATAATTACCTTAAATGATTACACAACATCAACAAAATATTTCTTTAATTAATAAAAAATGATTTTAAAAATATTAAAAGTAATATAATTTGAGTGAGTTATTATGTTCCAAGAATTTTTTAGATAAATATAATATATTATTGATGTGTAAAAGGATTATATTCTAATTATTTCTTTGTCTTGGTGTCTTTAAAGTAAAATTAAATGAATAATTATAAAATTGTCATTAATAATATTTTATAATAAATAATATTTTATTAAAAGATTTAAAATTCATAAAAAATATAATATTTTGAAAAGTTAATAGAATATGGTTTAAAATATCAACCATGGTCTATTTATGAGTCACTTGTCCATTTATGGTAACATTTTAAACCCTTTTATATTGAAATAGTTGTTATTGCGATTAAGGTAAAAAATGTATAATGAAGGGGTTAATCAAAATTATAAGGTTTAAAATGACACAAAAACCTATATAAATTTCTTTTAATGATATTATTTAGATCTTTTACTATTTATATTAAAATTCATGTCCATTTGGAATCATTTCTCTTGGTAATGACTTATATTATATTTTAATATTCTAAGAAATTCCAAGCATGTCCTCTCCCCCTTATAAAAGGAAACCCCTCCATTCTTTTCTTTACATCACATTGAACCTTATATATTAAAAATACCTAAAAATTCATCTTTTAAACTTACCTATACATTAATTATAGGTTTTTATCTTCTTAAAACACCATTCCAAGGATCCTTAATAAAGGATATAATAGAGGCCAATCGAAAGAGAGGTAATCATCTTACCCGACCTCTTTCAATTTATTTATTCTTATACTTTATATAATTATATTGTATTACTCATAAAATAATAAATTCAGTATCATAAATAAACTTAAATTTTATTATGATTATTATATCACCATTATCCACCCTCTTTCCCATCAAATGATAAGTGAAAGCATCACTCGTGCGTACGCACGACTTACCATTTCCACATAGTGATAAAATTCATTTTCCATCACTATATATCATGGATGGTTATTATAATGGATTTAAAGTTTATATATAATATTTATTATATGTTTATACTCATGTAATTATAATATCACATCTACCTTCTTACCAATCCATTGGATAGCGATAACATCGCTATTGCATATGTGTGGACTACCACCTCCTTAAAATGATGTGATTTATTTTTTGTTTCCATTTTAATTAGATGATAAAAATTATAGATTTAATGAATATATATTATTTATACTATATTATAATTATTTTTTAAAGGTGAATTTTTATTTACCTTTCTCTCATTCCATCCTTTTTAAATTGAAAAAACTTTTCTTGTATATGTACGACCTACCATCTCCATGAACGGTGTAATTCATTTTTCTATCTCTACATTTTATAGATGACTCTACACACAAATATATATAATTATTATACACATATTATTAAAATTATTGATATTTTTCAACCATTATCAAAGTATAAGTATCGGGATCACCAAACCGAAACATGAATGAAAAATAAAGGGGTTATCATCCAAAATAGTGATTTTAATAACAAATTATTAATAAAAAGTTGATAAAATGTCATAAGTAAATCATAAATGTAATGATATATATGATTATAATTATGGAATACATTTATAATAGATATATATTTTTTATACATGTGGTTTTGATACGTATGAGATGAGACTTGAGGTAAGGGATTTATGTTTCAATCCCATTTTAATTGGGATTGTTTATGCTTGATTTTTCATTGAGGAAATTATATGATCCTTATCAAATGAATAACTTTTATTTTTATTATCATCTATTTATTTCTATATATTACATGTTTTAATTTCATTTTCATATCTCCAAGAACTCAAAAGACCAAAAGAATGTTTTTAAAGAAAATCTGCTTTATTTCTCTCTTTGGTTGAAAATAATTTTTCTTCTATATACATGTTTTCTAAAAATGTTTTAAAGAATAATTTTAATATACTAATAAGATTTTTTAAATACATTTTTATCCATTATTTACTTTTTACAAAATGGTTTAAAATGAATCTTCTTGTCATTTTCTAAGTAAGGTACTTTTTGAATTTTTACGAAAGTGTGAAAGGAATGTTTTCCTTTAACTTATATGGAATGAATAGAATTTACCACTATCATGACCACTAAATTATTTGAAGATTTATTTATAATTTTTCACATTTATTTTCAAATAAATTTTTTCCTTAATAGTATGGAAGTTTTTGGATTTTAAATAAGTGATTTCCAAGTAAAAATGGTATTTTCCTCAAGAAATATTCTGGTGAATCTTTTAAAGTAATTTTCATCCATGATAACATACTTTGATTTTAATTATGTTTAATTGGAGATATGATCCAATGATACCATCCTTATTCTTTCTCTATATGTTTTATGATTATGATGACGACATGTCTATGAAACCCATTTATTTTCCATGGGTTATGCAATGATAAATTTATGAAATGTTTATGAAACCCATTTTCTTTGTATGGGTTATGATATGATTATATGATCGATTTTTTATGATCTTTTGGCACTCTTATATATGGTTTACATTATGCGATGGGTGGTCCCAGGATTATATAACCCTCTAATGCATTAGATAATGTTTTATATCTCATGATATAATTTGGGAAACAAGTCAATGTGCTTGATCCACTATGGGAAGAAAGTTGATGTGATTGATTAACTATGGGAAACAAGTCGATGTGCTTGATATACTATGAGAAAAAAGTTGATGTGCTTGATCCAATATAGAAAATAGATGATGATGCCTGATCCATTATAACTTGATGGTATCAGTAGTTAACATTGAAATATGAAATTTTTTATATGCATATGATGGTTCCACACTTTCATGATATTAACTTATGGTTTATGATTGATTTATAAAGATTTATCAATCTTATGATTCTTGTATTTTGAAATGATAATGCTTTATGCCATGACTCATGTTTATGATATTTGACAGATTGGGTATGAAATTTACAAGTTATTATCATGATCTCATACCCTTAAATTTATCTTATGCTTTCATATGATCATAAATTTATATCTCCCATATTTATCCATACTGAAAATCTAAGATCACCCTTTCTTATGTTTTCTTTCCCTAGGTTATGAAGAAATATTTAAGAAGGATATGTCAAGATGGGTAAAAAATGGGAATAAAATTATGGGATACAATGAAGAATGTATCTAAATAATATTTTTATGTATTTAGTATCCAAAGTCACTAAACCTTCATGGTTATAGCATGGATAATAATGTTATATATGGAATATTAATCTAAAATGATATAAAATTTATGTATAAAAATCACAGGCCTTTATAGTTGGCATTAGATTGGGGTTTAGTTGATCTTTAGATATTAGGATTAGTGAAAATTGGTGAAAAACCCTAGGGATAAGTATAAGTTCAGGATAAAATCCTAAAGTTTTCCTAATGACCATTGATAACCATGGTTATGTAAGAACCCTAGTTTTTGGAATGGGTCAAAATCCCAACCCTGTTTGAATTTTTTATCTATTTTTTAGAAAACTGGAAAAAATGGGCAGTTTTGGAAATTTTAGGGTTACACGCCGTGCACTCCTAAGTACACGCAGTGTACCCTTGTCGTGTGTGAAGGCCATATATGGCGTTTAGGCCTGTTGGATGGGTGGAAAGATTTTATCAAGTACACACTGTGTACTATTTGTACACACTGTGTAGAGGGGTCGTGTATGGAGATATACATGGCATGTTGGGGATGTCGGCCGAGTAGAGAATTACATGTTGTTTACCCCTAGGTACACGCTGTGTAGTCATGTCGGCAAGTCAGCAAAGTAGTTCAACCGTCTTTGGAATAGTTAAAGAACCCACAAAGTGTGTAGTCCTAAGTACACGTTGTGCATTTTTTGTTTTTTTTCGCTTAAAATGGGCGGTATCCTTGTTTTGAGGCAGAGAGCAATGGAAGTCATCGGGTTTCGCAAACCAGCCAACCGAGACTTAAATATCCTCTTGGATCTTTATCTTAAACCCGTTTCAAACAACGTTTGATCCATTGGACCCCCCTCGGTAAGGTCTTGATTCCTCTTGATCCGTTCGTCTTGATTTCTGTTCTAAACCAAGTTATGTGGGTTTGAGTGTTTTTTATTCTTTTATAGATATTCCTTGATTTAGACCGAATTAAAGGTTTTTTCTGGAGGAGGATCATTGTATGTGTATGAGGTAGGTGGTGCATACTTCGTTTCATGTTTTTGTGGAATTTTGGGTGGCGCAACCTTTAGCATGTATTTGGGTATTTTGAGCGAGACCCTATTTTATCTGCAGTTTCATGTTAAATTGATTATTAGATCTATGGGATTCTTTTGGGTATTCCCTTTACCTATTTTTCTTGAGCGGGACCGGGCGAGGGGCTGTTGCTCAATTGGGGCATTTTGGCTGGGTATGCCAAAATGTGTTAAAATGAGTTGTTTTGATTAAACTACTGAGTTTAATTTGTTAAGGTATGATATGAATTGTTAGAGGCTTTAAAGACCTCAGTGTTGTTATGGGACAACACTTGGTTAGTGCATTTCAACTGTTTAGTTTGTTTTTTTAAGTGATTCTTTTGATTATTTATGTAATTGCTGAATTGCATGTGTTGGAACCCATTTGGGTTATGTTGGGCGTGGCCCAGATATTATTGAGTGATGATGATCATAGGTTGGGATTGACCCATATTTCTTTGGGTGGTTTTGACCACGATATTGGGCATCATGGATGTTGGGATTGAGGCAGTGAGACTATCAGGTTGGGCATGGCCCAGGTTACTTGGATGGAAATGCCATCAGATATTGAGCGACATGGTCGCAGGGGCACGAGGTGCCAGAGATGTTGTGGCTTGGGTACTATTTTGGTGATTACTGCTCACCCGTGATTTAAGTAGTGTGCACACAGAGAGACTCCATGATGAGGTGGTTTTGACCACTCATGTGGGTAAAGGCCCCCGATATTTGTGGTTTAGGTACTATTTGTTTGAGGGTGCTTGTTGTAGGAATCCATGTGGAAGGTGAGGAGCCTTTAGGAGATAGCGATGAGGCTATTAGGTTGGGGGAAAAGGCTCACCATGATTGAGGTCGTGGGCCGGGACACTTTATTTGAGGGTAGATATAGTTGTCCCTCCAGTTACTTTATTTAAGGGCAGACATCGTTGTCCCTACGATTACTTTAGTTGAGGGAATACATCACTGTCCCTCCAACTTCTTATTTGAGGACAGACATCATTGTTCCTCTAAGTTACTTTGGTTTGGGCATGCCTTCGGGATGTCGGTACCTTGAGACATGAGGTGTTAAGAGGCACATGGTGCCGAGTTACATTATTGAGGTGGATCCAGAGGGTTCACCTGTGATTTGCGATGGCAAGGGTACTTAGGCCATGGGCCAAGCACTCTATTTACTTCAGATATTCCGGTATTGGATGAAGCAAGTGACACTCCATGGTGGCTGATGATCACGAGTAGATTTTGTGTTTATTTATTGTATTGAACTTCTTAATTTACATATATATTCTTGCCTGCTTAAACACTTATACTAGGTATGCACCATCTAGGTGGTATCTTACTGAGATTCATCTCACACCCTACATAGGCCCTTTGCGACGCGTGTAGAATTTATGGATTTACATACAGTTAAAGGATCATCCTTAGGAGTTGGATCATAGTACCGTTTGGCATGGAGACTGGTATGGAGCATGAGGTCATATCTATAAGGAGTTTAATTTGTTTAGTTTCCATTTCCTATATCAAAATGCTTACTTGTTTTGTAGCTTCTGTTGGTTATCCATTGTCACCCTTTTTATATTGACATGTATGCCATGTTTGTTCAGTAGTAGTTTCAAGTGGTTTTTAGCATATTGGTTTGATTATTTTCCGCTGCAATTGTATTTATATTTCTTCCTCTATTTAGTGATATTTAATGTGCTTCTGCTCTATGAGTCTGGTTTGAGTCTACTGAGTCATCTATTTCTGCTGCATGTTTATTTATTATGATCAGACCAGTACCATTATTTTCCTCCGAGAGGGTATAACCTCCCAACTATACCTGTTACAACCTCGCTTCTAGTCGACAACCTTTGGCATTTGGGGAGGTATGCCTAAGGCAGTAACATTGGGCCCATTTAGCACTATTCAGGTGACTGTTTGAGTCGGGATGTTACAAAGTGTTATTAGAGGAGTTCTTGACAGGGATTTAGTAGTAGTGTTTTGCTGGATACAAATGAGATGGAGAATTATCTTTTTATTTCCACTAGTTTTACTATTTGGGATATGGTAGACTGGAGATAGGTTGTTGTTGGAACTTGTTTTTTAGCTTGTTATTGGGTGCCTACAGCCCCAGGTACAAGGGATGGACCAAGTTACCTTGGGTGGAAATTTTTATTTGTTTTTTCCCAGATTATAGTTTATATGGTTTCCACCTTGGTGGATCACTTTGTGTGCGATGTTATTGATTGTGATATGTGAACCTTAACTCGGTAATGTAAGGGATAAATTGGACCTTGACTCAATATGGAAAGGTGTGTTTTCTTGGATTTTGATAGGCACATTTTTAGGGTATTTCAATTTCATAATTGCACGCATGCTTTGTGAAGTGATAATACCATGTGAATAATATCAAATTCCATGCTTTGAATGCTTTTGAAATGTGATAGGTGAAATTATTAATATAATTGATAGTATATTGTAATGTAATATGCCATGATTTTTATATATATATATTGTGAATTTAATGTGGCAGGAGACTTGGGACTAGATCTTATATGAGCAGGAAGGTACTATGGTTGAGGTGATTTTGGTCACCAGGATTGGGTGACTAGGTCATCGGTTTGAGGCAACATTGATTTTCAGGACGGGCATGGCCCAAGGTACTTTTGATACTTGACTCTATTGAGGGCAGGTAAGGAGTCCATGAGGTTGGGATGTTGTGGGCATGGGTTGCGATAAGGGAGAGTAAGGGTAGTTGTTATATGATACCTATTTACTGCTTTCCTTATCTGCGTTGAATATATTGTATATATATATGGGTTGTCTGACCATTATGGTATTTAGTGGGTTCGTCCAAGATGATTTAGATGGAGTGTCAGGCGGGTGATGGTACAATGCCGCAGGAGCATGATCAGGTTCAGAACCTTGATGGACAGGAAGAGCATGAGCCGCAGGTACAGGCTTAGGTACAGGATCAGTTTTAGGATCCAGTGTAGGAAGAGAAGCCGAGTTTGGCAGCGTTCGGGCCGTGTATCGACGAGAATCTCTGAACTAGCCTGGTATGTGTCTTGTAGGGGATCGACAGAGGTGTGCAGGGTACAAAGCCATCTATGACATATCTGATGTGGGAGTTCTAGTCGCAGCACCCGCTGCTTTTTTAGGTTGAGGGTGGTCCACAGGTAGCTGATAACTGGATAGATAACATGCAGATGATCTTTGAGAAGCTGGAGACACCTCCAGGGCGGAGGGTCAATCTGGTGACGTACATGCTGAGAGGACCGGCAAAGTGCTGGTGGGATGTGCAGGTTCAGGATCGCATACATGAAGGACTGGCATGGAAGGACTTCGAGGAAAAGTTTTTTGATCACTTTTTTCCGAAGACACTGAGGGCAGAGAGAGATTGGGAGTTCTTAAGTCTTCAACAGAGTGACATGTCTGTAATGGACTATGCAGCAACTTTCATTGAGATGTCTCGCTTTTCAACTGGTATGGTAAGCAATGACTCGACAAGGGTGAGGCGTTTCGAGGATGGCTTACGACATTCCATTCAGATCCAGGTAAATATCTTCAGGTTGGGATCATTCTCAGAGGTGGTAAATCAAGCGCTTATAGCGGAGGGAAACCAGAGGTATAGGCCTCAGGTTGGTCGAGTGATAACTTTAAGTTACGGTTTAGATAATAGGAAGCGAGGTCGGGATGAGTTCCATCAGGTAAGTCAAGCCAAGGAATCAGCTAGACCACCTCATGGAAGTTTAGCAGTGGTTTTCTTTCAGTGTGGGAAGCCAGATCATGTCTGGACTCAGTGCGATAGGCCTCCAAAGGAGTTATAGGCATGTGGAAAGGTTGGGAATCTTGAGAGGTTATGTAGGAAACCTTCTCAGATGGCCGGTAATCAGGGACCAAGACAGATTGCGGCATCTAGAGTTGGCTCAGGTTCGGTACTAGGAGAGGGTAGCCGAGTTTCAACTGCAAGTTGAGAACATGACAGAGACAGTGGGACCCAATTGAGGGGTCAGTGGCCAGTGACCAGTGCAGTACCGTAGGGAGGACAGGCTTTAGGTATCTTTGTTTCAGGTCAGGTGCACATCGTGGAGCTTCCATGGACTGAGCAAGCTAGTGAGCCGACGATGGTTAGAGGTACACCGTGAGTGTGGCCATGACTTCCTTGTTTTCTTTTTGGCATGATATGTTAATGCATGTCTGTTTTGAGTGAACGAGGTGAAAATGATATATATGGACTGACTAGATTCTTCTCAGGGGGATTGGCACCATTTCGGGTGTGTGATATACTTATATATATGTATGAGATGAGTGGCATCGGGGGAATAGAGGATGTGGGTTACTTGAGGTTCCTTGGGAATCGGGGCATCGAGGATGCAAGTTACTTGAGGTTTTGTGGGCATCGGGGAATCGAGGATGTGAGTTACTTGAGGTGTAAGGCACCAGGTTTCATTTTGAGCATCCATGGGATGCAGGATCTCATTGAGGCGAACACCAATGCGGTGCAGATACGTTTGGGTGTTGGAAGTAACACGAGAGCACCTAATGTGGTGCAGGGGTGATGATGCATCACAGGAGGACCATGGTTCCAAGAAATAGGTCATTGGACCTTTTCTTGATTTGAGTTTTGGTTGGTTTGAGATCGAGTTAGGCAATTCCTAAGGTGGGGATCTCCTTGAGGAATTTATCCAGAACCAATGAGACCAGGGTAATTTGGGTTGCTTGACCAGGATGGGTATATTCGGTGCCATATTCGAGTTTCGTTTGATAGCTTAGGTACAAGATGTGTTAAGGTGGGGAGATTATAATAACCTGGGTTTTTGGAATAGGTCAAAATACTGACCCTGTTTGAAATTTTGAGTTATTTTTAAGAAAAATGGGAAAAATGGGTAGTTCTGGAAATTTTAGGGTTACACGCCATGTAGTTTTAAGTACACGCCATGTACCCTTACTGTGTGTGAAGGCCATACACAGAGTGTAGGCCTATTGTACAGGTGGAAAGATTTTAGAAAGTACATGTCGTTTACTATTTGTATATGTCGTGTAGAGGGGACGTGTATAGAGATATACATGGAATGTTAGGGATGTCGGCCGAGTAGATAAGTACATGCTGTGTACCCCTAGTTACAGGCTGTGTAGTCATGTCGACAAGTCATCAAAGTAGGTCAACCGTCTTTGGAACAATTAAAGAACCCACACGGCGTGTAGTCCTAAGTACACGCCATGTATTTTTTTCTGATTAAAATGGGAAGTAGCCTTGTTTTGAGGCAGAGAGCAGCAGAAGTCACCGGGTTTCACAAACCAGTCGTCCGAGACTTCAATATCCTCCCAAATCTTCTTCTTAAACCCGTTTCAAAAAATGTTTGATCCATTGTAACACCCTCAGTAAGGCCTTGATTCCTCTTAAGTCGTTCGTCTTGATTTCTGTTCTAAACCAAGTTATGTGGGTTTGATAATTTTTATTCTTTTATAGATATACCTCAATTTTGACTGAATTAGAGGTTGTTACTGTAGGAGGATCATCCTATGTGTATGAGGTAGGTGTTTCATACTTCATTTCTTGTTTTCGCAGACTTTTGGGTGGTGCGAACTTTAGTGCGTATTTGGGTATTTTGAGTGGGACCGTATTTTATCTGCAGTTGCATGTTAAATTGATTATTAGACCCATGGGATGCCTTTGGGTATGCCCTTTACCTGTTTTTCTTGAGCAGGGCAGGGCGAGGGGTCGTTGCTCAATTGGGGAATTTTGGCCGAGTATACCAAAATGTGTTAAAATGTATTTTTTTGATTAAACTGCTGAGTTTAATTTGTTAAGGTATGATATGAATTGTTATAGGCTTTAAAGACCTCAGTGCTGGTATGGGACAACACTTGGTCAATGAATTTCAAATGTTTAGTTTGTTTTTCCTGTTTAAAAGTGATTCTTTTGATTATTTATGTAATTGCTGAATTGCATGTGCTAGAACCCCTTTGGGTTGTGTTGGGCATGGCCCAGATATTCTTGAGTGATGATGATCACAGGTTGGGCTTGACCCATATTACTTTGGGTGGTTTTGACCATAGTATTGGGCATCATGGACATCAGGATTGAGGCAATGAGACTGTCAGGTTGGGCATGACCCAGGTTACTTGGATGGAAAGTCCATCAGATACTGAGCGACATGGTCGTAGGGGAACTAGGTGATAGAGATGTTGTGACTTGGGTACTATTTTGGGGATTACTGCTCACCCGTGATTTGAGTAGTGTGTACATAGAGAGACCCTGTGATGAGGTGGTTTTGACCACTCAGGTGGGTAGAGGCCCCCGATAGTTGCGGTTTAGGTACTATTGTTTTGGGTGTGCTTCCCGTAGGAAGCCACATGGAAGGCGAGGAGCCTTCAGGATATAGCGATGAGGCTATCAGGTTGGGGGATAAGGCTTTCCATGATTGAGGCCATGGGTCGGGACACTTTATTTAAGGGAAAATATAGCTGTCCCTCCGGTTACTTTATTTGAGGGCAGAAATCAATGTCCCTCCTGTTACTTTATTTGAGGGAAGTCATCACTGTCCCTATGGTTACTTATTTGAGGACAAGCATCATTGTTCCTTCTAGTTACTTTGGTTTGGGTGTGCCTTCGGGACGTCGGTACCTTGAGACATGAGGTTTCAGGAGGCACATGGTGCCGGGTTATGTGATTGAGGTGAATCCAGAGGGTTCACCTGGGATTTGTGATGATAGGGGTACTTGGGCCATGGACTAAGCACTCTATTTACTTCAGATATTCCAGCATTGGCCGAAGAAGGTGACACTCCATGGTGGCTACTAAGCACCAGTGGATGTTTTGTTTATTTATTGCATTGAACTGCTTACTTTACATAGAGATTCATGCCTACTTAAACACTTATACTAGTTACGCACCATCTGGGTGGTATCCTACTGAGATTCATCTCACACCCTACATAGACCCTTCAGGATGTGTGTAGACTTTATGGATTTACGTGTAGGTAAAGTATCAGCCTCAGGAGTTGGATCATAGTACCGTTTTTCATGGAGATTGGTATGGACCTTGAGGTCATACCTAGAAGGAGTTTACTTTGTTTAGTTTCAATTTCCTATATCAACATGGTTACTTGTTTTGTATCTATTGTTGGTTATCCATTGGTTCCCTTTTTATATTTACAAGTATTCCTTGTTTATTCAGTAGTAGTTGCAAGTGGTTTTTATCATGCTGGTCTGATTATTTTCTATTGCATTTGTATTTATATTGCTTTCGTTGTTTAGTGATATTGAATGTGCTTCCACTCTGCGGGTCTAGTTTGAGTCTGCCGAGTCATCTATTTCTGTTCCATGTTTATTTATTATGCTCAGAAGAGTACCATTATTTTTCTCCGAGAGGGTATATCCTCCCCACTATACCTGTTACACCCTCTCTACTAGTCGGCAGACTTTGGCATTCAAGGAGGTACGCCTAAGGTAGTAACACCAGACCCATTTAGCATTGTTCAGGTGACTGTTCGGGTCGGGATGTTACAGGTTAAACCTAAAGTTTCATAGATTGAGAAAAAAGTGTCATTATTTAGACATCATATGAATGATATTTCATGATTATTTTATAGCTCACTATAATTATTATATCACGATACTTGCACTTTGCTTTTTGGTTTTAGTTAATGGATGGAACTAGAAGACTTCGTGCTAACAACAAATGTGATGGAAAATAAAATGATTGTCCACCTAAGAAACCAAATTCTATGTGAGTTGGAATGTAGAATATTGTTTCTATGATCCCAAAAATTTCTCAGGACATGAATCATGATGAGCTTATAAACGATCAAAGGTGGGAACAATTTACTATTGAATCTTTTGTGAGAAAAAATACACCTTTTAGTGGGTCTTCTGAACCACTAGTGGATGAGCAGTGGATCAACACCATTGAGAAAATATTTTTTGTTTTCCAGTGTTCATAACATGAAAATGTTATCCTAACTGGTTATCATTTGAAAGGAAAATCTGATCAATGGTGGAATCTTATTAAGAATACAATTCAAGAGGAAGAAATTGACTCCATGGGATGGGATGAGTTTAATAGGATATTTTTTAGTAACTGCTTCCCTCATATTATACATACAAATACATAAAAGGGATTCCTTGAGTTTAAGTAAAAGGAGGATGAATCCATTGGTACTTATAAGGAGAATTTTACAAAACTTGCAAGGTATGATTCTGGTTTAATCATTATCCCTAAAAGAAAAATTAATCAATTCTTTAGTAAATTAAAACCAAGTCTCCAAATGGAATTGAATATAAGAAACTTTAGCATCCATAAATAAATCATTCAATGCATACTCAAGGTAGAAATATAATATTACCAAAATTCCCATAGTTAAAAAGAAGATGAATTCTCATGAAAACTTGAATAAATCACATGGTGGAAAGAAATTCTAGCCATCTACATGATAGAAATGTTGGAGGAAACATCAAGGTAATTACTTGAATGGAATGGGGAGGTACTTTAATTGTTGAAAGGTGGGTCATAAAGTGCATTAATGTAGAAAGGTGATGAATATATTGGTTTACGTAATGGAGAAAAAAATACACCAACTAATGTACCACCATCGCTCTAGTGATTCAAATGAAAGGAGTATGGGAATTATTCCAACCAGTGTACAAATATGAAGTGGGTTATGATAATGACGTGGTGAAAGTTTCAATTTTCATCAACTCTAGAACAAACAATATCTTATTTGATTCTAGATCTTCCCATTCTTTTATATCTAAGGAGAACATTACAAATATGGAATTATGATGTCTCTATAATCATTATAACTACTTGGTGATTCCCTTTGTCATGAAGAAATACCTATTAGTGTTTATTGGTATCATAATCCCAATCTTTTAACCCTTCTTAGACCAGTTTGGGGTGGTCTTTATCAGTGAAATTGTCATTTACTCAGCATAAAAGGATAATCGTGCTATGTATTTGAGGATATTCTTAGATGTACTTCTAGAGAATTATCTATACATGACAATATTGAAGTTCAAGTTCTATATTATATATTTTTCACTTCGTTTTACAAGTTATCTTAGATGAAGGAGTAGCTATAGACTCTGTAAAAATCAAGGAATTGCTATCTTAGGATCTACCCAAGAGCGTGGTGGAGGTGTAGAGTTTTTTTAGGTTGTCTAGATATTACTGTATATTCATACCATATTTCTCCAAGATTGAGGCTCCCATGAATACCCTATCCTAAAAGGGATATCCTTTTATCTAGTTCAAAAGGTTTTAGAAGGAATTTGGCTATTTGTGGAAGAGGTTGATGAGTGCTACCATCATGAGTTTTATAGAAGTGTGGGTTGAGTACATATTATTTTGAGATTCCTATAGAGATAAGATTCAGTGTGTTTTGATGTAGAGGAAGGCCATGATTACTTAAGGATCTTGGAAGTTGAGTCCCCATGAGTAGTATTATGTTATAAATGGTTTAGAGTTGGAAGTTGCGGAATTTTCCCAAAACAAATGTTAGAATTACCTTCTTGGTCAGTGGTTTATGATTAATTCTAATCATAAGAGTCACAGTTACATATTCACTTAGAGAGATCTCCACCTAGTATATAGGGGATTTCTGGAGTTCCTAAAGGAATATAACTTTGATATAGTCTATTCTCTGGGGAAATGGAATGTAGTGGTGGATGATCTTATTAAGAAGTCTTGTTTTAGGTTTTTATGAGATATGTCAGAGTAGTTTTCATTGTCACTGTTATCTTTGGTAGATGAGGGAGGATAAATTTACCTTTTATAAATGGTTTTGACCCCTCCACTACTATATAACGTGAGGGAATAATAGGTTGTAGATATTGATTATCAGGTATTTTGTGACTAGATATTCATAGGACATGCTCCTATTGGATTTTACAAAGGTGGGTTGCATATCATTCTCTTACAAGGATGGATTGTGGTTCCGATTTCACTTCAAGAGGATGTGCTAAAATATTTCCATACATCTCCCTAAGTGATACATATGATAGTGGAAAAGATTTACTAGAATCATCTTTGGTAGTTTTTGTGTCCAGGGATAAAGAATAGAGTTGCAGATTTCATCTCTTAATGCATTAATTGTCAACGAGTAAAGGCTAAGAATCAGTTTTCGATGGGTTTGTCCCAGATCCTTGGGGTACCAAAATGGAAGTGGGATGTTATATCCATGTATTTCATGATAGGATTTCCATGTATTATGAGAGGTCACAATTCTATCTATGTATTCATTGATTGAATCACTGAGTCAGTCCACTTGCTCACAATCAGAGAGTGGAGTTTGGTGGAAATATTGAGATGCTTGTATATACAAAATATTGTCCATATTCATGATATTTCATAAAATATTATCTCATATCATAATTATAATTTCACATATTATTTTTTGATAGGATTTTAAGTGGATTTAAGGAATTAGTTGTACATCGGTATGATATTAAATCTCTAGATTATCATCTAGACTGAGAGGACCATTAAGATCTTGGAGGACTTTATGAGGAATTGCATGTTGTAATTTGGTCAAATATGGGAGGATCTACTACCATTAGTATAGTTTTCATACAAAAAATAGCTATCACTCTACCATTGGTATAGCGCCTTTCTAGTCCCTTTATGGGAAACCTTACAGGCCACCACTATACTAGTTAGAGTAGGGAGAATCAGAACTTATGGGGATGAATTTGGTTTGAGCAAGGATAGAGAAATTTCATATCATCTAGGAGTGGATGAGGATAGCTGAGATCCATTATAAATCTAACACAGACCGATAAATTATGACTCTAGAGTTCAATGAGGGAGACTATGTATTTATTAATTTCACACCGCAGTGTGATTTGAAATGATTTAGATAGGTAGGCAAGGTATCTAAAAGTTTCATCAGTCTATTTCTGATTTAGTATAGGATTGGAGAGGTTTCATACCTCCTGATTTTATTTATGTAGTCAGACCGAGTTCATGAACTCTTCCTCATCTCATAGCTAAGGAGATATGGGAACAATCCATCACACATTACTTATTGGTGTGAGCTAGATATTGAAGATGGATCCACCTTTTCTGAGTACCACGTGGTGATCAAGGATTTGTGGGAGAAGTTTCTTCATTGGAAAAAAAATCACCTTGTGTGTGTTCTATGGTAGCATGGGAATCTTTAGGAGAGCTCATATGAGTAAGAGAACCAAATGTGAGATCATTACTCTCACCTATTGAGTAGGTTATTATTTTCAGGATGAATATCCTTAAATGTAGGTAGAATGTAATGGATCTAGTTTTTGGGATTAGAGAATTTGAATATTTTAAATAATATTTAAAAAACTATTCATGGAGTTGGTGTAGAGTTTTGAGCATCATATTTCCCCGATGTTGGTAATTAAAAATATTAAATATATTAACTCATTCATGCAAATGATTTTTGAAGTAATGGAGTTTTTCCAAAATAAAATCTTTGATAAAGAAAATGAGATGGAAATTGAATTCAAAACACATATTTTACCCTAGGAGTGACATAAGGTTCATTCTCATCGAACTTTTGGTTGATGTTCAATCACTAGTATATATTATAAGAATTCAATTAATTAAATTAAATAACTAACTTAATTTTATAATAATATGTATAAACTAGAAATCCCTATATAATCCTTATTATATCCATTCTTTAGGGTTAGATGAATAACTCTGGGAGATTAAGAGTGAGGGATAGCCTCCATGAGGAGACTCTTTAACAACGAATGAGGAATTTCCATGGATCAACAATTAGAATCAATGAAATTAATTATCGACATCAATGTAGATTCATTATTTATCAACAGTTGATCCAATATTGAGGTAGGGTATTTGTTTTTATTCATTTACCCCACTTTTTTACTATTTCAATCATGTATTATTTCCTCTATAATTGGTAACCATGGCATGGACCCATTAATTTATGGTATTTATCTAGAATTATGAACTTGATAACTATCATTCTTAGAATAATTGTATAAACCCATTTATCCTTCTTATTATATCCCTTGATTGATGAATGAAGCGCATACAACCATAATGGAATATTCATTTTGGTATTTTATTGTTTTCTCCCTCTATTATTTGTGTTCATCGTTGACCTTAGATTCTTGGCCGATGATTCATAAAATAGCGGTCTGGTTCGAATCACAGTTGATCCTAAATCTTAACTTGTTTATGATTGTGACTGATGTTGAAGAACGATATTCAAATGGATACATAATTAGGCAAGGAAAATTATGCCTGACAGTTCTTAATAATGTCCATTATCAAATGAGGTGTGTGTGGGAGATACGGGAGATAATGAGATTCAGTTTTATGATGAAGGATGTATATAATTTTGTTTCTAGAATGGAATTGATATTGATCAATGCGCTTTGTGGGTATTTTGGTGAGAATCATGGAGATGATAACCGACAGTGAAGCTTTAGGAGGAATTTGAGATTATATAAAATTCCTGACTACACAGGCTGTAATTCATAAAAACACATGTCATGTAATATGGGATATGTGGAACTAGGGTTTCTAACTGAGTTAAATATGACACGACCATCTGGATACTCCAACATGTTATGTGACCCTATATGGACATCTTATCATGTACAGGAGGTATATTACCTAGGAGCCTGGGTGGATAACACACTATGTATTCCAAGTCAACAACCCATGTTCCCCTTAATAGAGGATGACTCGGGCAGTGAGACACACACAAAGTCTTGTATCCAAACCCACACATCATTTTAATTGAATGACACACTTTGTATTTAGTCTTTTTCATGCCATATCGATTGGTGTAACATGGAAAATTTTTCAATATGGGGTGGAATGTTGTGTAATAAAGAGCCCATATCAGTTTGAGATCACTGATATGGGGTGTAAATCAGTGATCCCTTTTCTTTTTTACATATGGTTTCTTTTCAATTCAATATATATGGCCAATTAAATCCTATAACCACACTTCTTGTACCTCTCAAACTCACCTTGAATAATGGTGTAAATCAAAGGAATAAAACACAATTATTTACAAGGTTCAGTGAAAAAAACTACTCCTTTCCATGTTGGTTAGTCACACCTAAAAGTGGGTTCCCTATAACTAAATTGTGTATGTACTTTGACTACCATTACATGTATATAATTTGATATATACATGTGTTTATCTTACCTGAATAGTGTATATAATTCTGTATCCACTATATTTATGGTAATGTCCTTAGATTACACATATTATCAAATGGTTATAACAGTTCCTAGGTTATAATGAGAACCTAGAGATACTATGATCATAATCTTAATGTTATGACTTATGGTCCGGATACATCATACTAGTAGGGCACATATGATGTGTGACTATCAGGTGCTGGGGGATTATAATAATTGAGACTTCTTCTCATGAATTTCATACTTAGGGATATCTAGTAGTTGATACCATGAGGATAGACCCACCAATACGAACACCATATGTTTCGGGTGTCATTGGTCATTATTATCTACAGACATGTGTATTGGTCTCATGACTTGAGATAATTATCAATTTTTCCATTTGATTGTGTACTTTGATGCAAGAAAAAAACCATGACATTGAAGTCGTGGTGAGGTAGCTTGTGTTGGGTGCATAATTGGTGGTATGTCATTGGTTGAATAATAAAGATATAATTTACTGATTATGAGTTGAGGAAGGGATATCTTAGGCTTGGATGATCAGGATGGTAGTACCTTCATAAATTGATGTCTACAGTAGTCGAATGTAAGTCCATCCAGTTAGATAAAAAAATAACAAATAAATAAATAATGATGACACAAGTGTACGTCCTTCTTTATGATATATCATAGGATAAAGATATTATATTGCACAGTGCATATTCATAGGAAAAGGTTGTCATTGCTATCACTATTCCTTATATCTTTATGGGCCTTGAGGGATTTATAGACTCCATTACTGGTTTGTTAATAATACTTACTATTATTGAGATAAGGTCCTTGAGGGTCACACAAAATATCACATTCAAGATTCTACCATATTCCAATGAATAAGTATATAGAATATGGTGGGCCCCACCATAGGGTTTGAGAGTTGTCCAAGTTCTATCGAACACTGAAAAATAAATAAATTCATTATTATTGAAGTATAGAATAATTAAGTTGAATTTTTTTTATTAATTTTATTTATAAGTGTTTAAGTAAATACATGGAATAATATTATATGAATAAATATTATTTTAATATTCAAATTTTTTTTAATATTAGTGGGAATTACGAGTTGAGTTAATGAATTAGGTTTATCATGTAATATATTTAATATATATTACTATTATGTGATAAAATATAAATAATATTTATGATGCAGTTAGTTTGTAATAATTATTTATTTATTACTTATTTAGTGGATATTAAATATATGTGGGTTGGGGAATCCTAACCGAGTATTTTATACATCCACTATATAAGTTAAAAAGAAGCTGATTCCATGTACTATTCATCAGTCAAAATTGAGAGATTCTTTATCCTCATGAATCCTATAGAGAGAAATGATATAACCGAGTGAACGATCCAAGAATTTCTTCGTGGATCGAAGGCACACGATCAAGGTGATCGACGTAACATCGAAGAAATTACTAATGCTCTTCACTAACACTAAGAATTTGAAATATGACGTACGTGCATATTCTTAAAGCAAGTGTGGATAATCTAGAGTGATTCGGCCTTGGATCCTTTGAGCAACAGTGACAGACATCATGTAATAGAAAAACATGCTTTGATTCAAATGAGGTACTCATTCTATTTTAATTTTTGTGCTTTGGATATTTTACCAATGATCCTTAGACCGTACCAGAGCTTAGATCACTAGAGATGATAAAGTTTCAACACTCCAGTGATGAAAATTTTAAAATACTTGGCCCATCAGCTTCCACTATGTGCCCCGATAACATAAATTTGTATAATAGGGAGCATATGAATTTTATGAGTTAAGAAAATTAAATTTTCTTTAAATTTAAGTAGAGAAAATTAATTTAGTCCCAAAAAATTTGACCGCGCTTCAATATGATCTCAGATAACCAAGTTATGGCCATCTAAAAAAAATTACACATCGAATGTAGTTTTTTTCAGATATTAAAATTTTGGATATTAAAATATGAAGAACAATGTTTGTTTATATATATATTTTCAGTTTTAATTTCCATGTAGGTGACTATCCAGATTCTAGTTTCTAGATTCCAGTAGCTAGATTCGATCCAGCCGATGAAATTTGTTTCCACACCGGTTATGGAAGGAAAATAAGAATTTCAATTTGACTAAAATGTAGGCTTCTGGAATTGTGAATAAAAAAAATAAAGGATTTTAGGGTGGGTAAGGATGACCTGGTGAAGAAAAAACAAAAATGGTATCCTAATTATTCAAAAGCCTGCTTTTAGCCTTTTAAAAAAGTAAAAAAAAAATACATTTTTTGATTTTTTTTGAGTGGAATCCTATATAACACCTCATCTTAAATACATATTTTTGATTTTTTTTGAGTGGAATCCTATGGAATAACACCTCGTCTCCAAGATGAACCCCCTCCTCGAGTATCCTATAATTGTAAGACCACTGCCTCCTCACTTGATGGACCACCATGACACCACACTCCAGCTGATGCACCTCCCTGGCTTAGTGCGAGCCTGCTGCCCTAGTCGCCGCCCCGTCGAGATCACCAAACACTGGCTGCCTCTTTCCTCACCAACCTGTTACCCCGACACCGCTCAACAACCTTGCCGACCGCCTCTAGATGTCGTTGGTCTGACTACCTCGTTTCCTCCTTTCCACTACGAGGTCCAGACTGTCATGCTTCCACCTCATCCCATCGCCATCATAACAACTGAGTCTAGCACCACACTCACCTGTCGGGGATGCCGACCGCACCACTTCCAGTAGTAGTACCTCATGCCATCTCCCTCGAACCATGCTGACTGGACTAAGTTGGATCTGCCTGGCCGACCTTCATCTGCTGCGCCCCTCCAGCCCAATGAGGTGCATGCGGACACCCCTGTGAGGCGTGACCCTTCCCTACCTCAGGTTCCCATGGGATCCACAGGACATGATGAACCCAACCTTCCCAGGCCTAGGCGGGTTGGCCCAACCCAGAATGGGTTAGGGCGGGCTTGACCAGCCTAGAACAGACCTGCATAGGATCTTCTAAGCATGAAACAAGCATGCAGGGTTACATCTTGACCTGCAATGGGAATCGGCAGGATTTTAATGCCTGAGAAAATTTTATTTAATCAATAATTAATTTAATTAATTTAATTAATTTTTGGTTCAATTTTTTAAAATATTCTGAAAAAACAATTTAATTTAATATTTAATTTAATTAATAAATTAATTTAATTTTTTCATAAAAATAAAATTAATATGTGGATCTAACTAAAATAAATTATTTTTAATTAAATTAACTTATTTAATTTATTTAAAGTCCCCCTGTACTTTAAATTTATTGAAATTTAATTTTATCATGTTTTTTATTTTACCCATTGACTAGTCTTGAGTAGTGATCAACCATGTGTATGTCTATTTAATCTCATTTAATTATTTATTAACTACGTGTGATGTTTATAATTTGTAGTTAATTTTATGATAGTTTTCACATCTCCTTCTTTTCACTGAAT
This sequence comes from Viscum album, assembly GCA_963277665.1. Lineage (NCBI taxonomy): Eukaryota > Viridiplantae > Streptophyta > Magnoliopsida > Santalales > Viscaceae > Viscum > Viscum album. Next base: position 599,988,183 of record OY728167.1, on the reverse strand, counting down.
ATATATAAGGTTCTGTGCATGTGATTTATCTATTTGTATTTTGTGCTTCCCCAAAGCCCTTCACCTATGTGCGAGTATACTTGTACATTTTATGATGAAACTTTAAAATTTAAACCCCACCAAGATGATACGGTACTCCAGATGAGAAGTGAAAACACCATATTCAGGGTGAACTGCGATACAAGTCAGGACTCAACTCATGTATGATACCCCTAGGTAATGATTGATCTGTTAAGTTTAAAATGTATCAATGACAATTAGATTCTCAAGACCATTCATATAATTTTATTCCCTTTATGAATTGTTAATTATTTTATGCATGTTCATTTTTACTGTGAGAACACATAAAATAATAAACAAGAAAAATGCATAAAGACATGTTGAATGTTTTTTCTATTAATGCATGTTCATTTGTGATTGTGAAAACATAATTTTAACAGATTTAATAGAAATTTATTACATTTTTCAAGAAATGTTAAAAAACCCTCAATGATATATTAATTCGCAATGCCTTCCGTTGCTCAAATATGAACAAAACTGGATGTTCGAGGTGCTCATCAACCATAGTTGTGGGTGCATCCTACTACTAGAGAGTTCTTATGAGATTAATGGGTTGACTTAACTAATTTTGGCGGTAAGGAAGTATAAAAATCTAGTTTTCTACCACTTTATAGGCAAATAATTGAGGAAATAAAATTTATGATTTTGATAAAATGAGACTTTACTCAAAAGTTCAAGGAACCACGAGTTAATGCGATTAGACAACCTGGAGTCTACCTAGAAACTCTTTATGTAGTGGTGAATCCAAATCTTATATACTATGAGTGGGGATTTAAATTATCCTTTACACTAGAATACTAAAGATATAGAGTATTCTGAATCTAATAGTGAGGGATATTGAGGTTCAATAAAATAGTGGGAGACATTTAATGATTTAATAATTAATTAATAAAAAATGCCTAAAATGCAATCAAGATAAAGTACTAACTTCTAAGTTCATTTTCTATGGATCAAATATGGAAATCACCAACACCATTGTAACATTATCACTGTGATCCATACTAGATAAATAAAATAACTTGATTGGCCATAACTTTCTGGAGTGGTACAAGAGTATGCACATAGTACTGCACCAAGAAAGGAAGATTTATGTGTTAGAGTCCTCACTTTCTACTGAGCCCTATTAGGGAGCAAGAAATGGGGATATAGATAAATGGAAAAGGCATATAGATGATTCACTAGATGTATAATGTATCATATTTTCATCTATATCCAGTCAATTTCCAAAAATGCATGAGGATGAAGATGCCTACAAGATGCTTACTCATCTCCAATAGCTATATCATGAGAGACCTAGGAAATAATGGTATGATATTTCATGTGAACTATATAGGTGTGGTCTAGAGAAAGGGAATCGGAAGGACCTTGTATACTCAAGATGATTGGGTATATTGAGTTACTTAAATCCCTTGGATCCAAACTGAACCAAGAACTAGTGAATGATCTTATTCTTGCCTCTTTACCGCCAAGATTTAACTAAAATATGAATAACATGAAAAATTCACTCCCAGATCTTTTGTATTTATTTCACCAAGAAGATATGGATTTGAAGAATAACAATTATTTAGTTATTATAGTGAAAAATAGGAGGAAGTTAAAGGCTAATGGGTTTAAGGCTAAGTACAAGATGAAGACACCGATGCACCATCCTTCCAAAAATCAAAAGATACATAGGGATGAAAATGAGAAGTATTACTTCTAATTTCTATTTTAAAAGAAAGGAAACTAGAAAAATAAATGTAGATTTGGGAAGAAGAAGCAATGCGACACTTCCACTTCAGGTATTTTGGTCATTCAATGCAATTTATCATTATCTATAAGTTGGGTATTTCATACTACATGTGGATCACACATTTTTATTCATATATAGGAACTAGGTAGATTTAATAAGATTTAAAAGGGTGAATTAGAACTCTAAGATGAAAATGATGTGAGTCTAGTAGCTTTGGTAGGGGATATTATCACCTAAATTTTCTTTGGAGTTTGGTTCTTGTATTGAATAATTGTTATTATGTACCTTCAGTAACCAGAAACATAATCTTCGTGTCAGGTCTAGACACCATGGGATTTTATTTCATGTTTGGAAATAAATTTTGTCTCTTTTATAAGGATAAAATATGTTATGGTATGGAACATCTTAATAATGGGTTGTATATACTTTAACTTGAAAACCCTGTAATGATAATAAGTGAAAAAACCAGTAAACTTGACTCATCAAACACCCACCTATGTAACATCAGGCTTAGTCATATAAATGAGAAGTGATTATAGAAATTACGTCAAGTAGGGAATTTAGAATCAACTAAGCTAAAACCCTTGGATGTATTTCAATACTGTTTAAATTCAAAAATGACTAAAATGACCTTTATTGGGAATAGAGTAAGAGCCACTGAATTTCTGGAGTTATTCATACTAACATATGTGGTCCATTTCTAGTAGAGGAAAGGGGTAGGTTTTTGTAATTATTTACTTTTACTAATTACTATAGTAGATATGGATATATCTACTTAATGTGATATAAGTCAGATTCCTTTCATATGTTTAAGGAATATCATCATGAAGTAGAAAAATATCTTGTTAATAAGATTAAGGCACTTCACTCAGACTGAGGCAGAGAGTATCTTAACCAAGATTTCATTGACCACTTAAAGGAGTTTGGGATAATATCCCAAATCACTTCTCCTTATACACCATAGTGTAATAGTGTTAGTGAAAGGAGGAATATGACCTTTCTTGACATGTTATGATCAATAATGAGTTAGAAAACTCTTCTATTATCCTATTGAGGATATTACTTTTAGACAATAGAATATACTCTTAACCGAATATCATATAAATCAACAGATGGGATTTCATATGATTTGTGGTGTCAAAAGAAATCCAATCTATCACATATACATGTATGGGGATGCGAGGATTTTTTCAAGATAATACCTAGTGAAAAATTGGCATCTTAAAGCACAGGGTGCAGCTTTATATGTCATCCTAAAGAAACCAAAGGATATTACCTATATAATCTTTTTATATAAAATTGAATGTGTAAAGACAAGTCATATTTATAGAAAGGAAACATATTTATATTGGAAATAGTGGGAGGAAGATTGAAATTTATGAAGTTGATTCTCTATATGCATAAGATTTGGTACGAGAACCATCTCCACAAGAGATAGTGGGAGATGGAGAAGTTCCTAGGAAATAATTACTATGTAGGTCAACATGAGAGGTTAGAGAGCCAGAGCGTTATGGTTTTCTTATCATCAAGTCAGGTGACACATTACTCCAGGAGAATTATGAACCTATAACCTATAAGAAAGTTTTGTATGTTAAGGATACTTCTAAATAGATAGAAGCAATTCATTTTGAGATGAAATCCATTTACCAAAATCAGGTTGGTATTTTGGTAAAACCTCCAGCTGATGTAAAACCCATTGGGTAAAAATTCATATTCAAGAAAAATTTGGACATCGATGGTAAATTAAATAACTATAAGGAAAGACTGGTAGTGAAGGGTTTCAAACAATTCCAAGGAATTGACTAAGATGAAACCTTCTCACCAGTAGTGATGCTTAATTCCATCAGAATAATAATTGAAATAGTAGCCTTACATGATAATAATATTTGGAAAATGGGTTTCAAAACTTCTTTTCTAATTGGGAAGTTAGTTGAAGATGTCTATATTACTCAACCCGAATCATTTACTAAGTCAAATAATTATAATAAAGTGTGAAAGATGTAGAGATCCATTTATGGGTTAAAGTAGGAATCGTGATAATTGAATGTTCATTTTTATGAGGCCATAAGATAATTTGGTTTCATTAAGAATGAAAGAAATCCATAATTCTATAATAAGATTAATAATAATTCCATTTTTTTCTATTATTATATGTTTATGACATATTAATTATGGGAAATGAAGTGAAAATCTTACAGTCCGTTAAGACATGGTTAAATGAATGATTCTCTATGAAAGACTTAGGTGAAGCATCCTACATTCTAGGGATCAAGATCTATCGAGATAGATCTCAGAGGATATTTGGGCTAATTCAATTTACATATATTGACAAGGTAATCAAAAGGTACAATATGGAACAATTCAGGAGAGGGTTGTCTCTAATGTCACGTGGTATTAATCCCTCTAAAAAAATGTGTCCACAAACACATGAGCATATTGAAATAATAAGTAGAATACCTTATGGATTAGAAGTGGTGTCTATCATGTATGAAATACTATTTACTTTGTTTGATTTTTTCCCTTTTCTTTAAGCATGGTGGGAAGATATCAATCTAATCCAAGAGAGATTTATTGGGAAACTGTGAAAACTATCTTGAATCACTTGGGGCATACAAAGGATATATTCCTCATGTACAGAGGAGATAAAGAACTAGTAGTGGGAGGATACAATGATGACAGTTTATAGATAGATCGTGATGATCTGAAATAACAGTCAAGCTATACCTTTTACCTGAATAGTTGTTTATCAAGCTAGAGAATCTTGAAGAAACTTGTGGTCGTCGATTCTACAATGAATCCGAGTATATAATGACTTCTAATGCAGTTAAGGAGGTATTCTGGATACACAGATTTATCTCAAACATTAGTTTTGTGCTTAGTAATGCAGTACATATTCCAGTTTATTATGATAATATTGTAGTAGGGGTGCTTACTAAGGAGCCCAGGTTACACTAGAGGATAAAGCATATACTTCAAAAGTTTCATATCTTGAGGGATTTTTATTAGAGAGGTAAAGTCACAGTTAAAATAGTAGCCACTGAGGATAATGTGGAAGACCCTCTAACTAAATCCATATCTCAGCAGAAGCATGACTCTTATGTGGGAGCTAGCAGATTGAGACTTGTTAGTATCTGGATCTAGTGAAAGTTGGAGTGTTGAAAGTTGGTGCTCTGAACTCGACTTTTGTACATAATTTGATTACCATTACATGTATTCATTTTGATATATACATGCATTTATCTTACTAGAATAGTATTGATACTTATACATCCACTATATTGATGTTAATTTCCTTAGATTTCATGCCATATCAAAGGGTTATAGCATTTCCCAGGCTATAATGAGAACCTAGAGATACAATGAAAGTAATATTAAAGTTTTGTCTTATGGTCTAGATATATCATACTGATAGGACATAGATTATGTGTGACTATCAAGTGTTTGGGGATTATAATAATTGAGACTTATTCTCATGAAGTTCACACTTGGTGATCTCTAGTAGTCGAGATTATAAGGATAGATCTGCCAATAGGAACACCACATGTTTCATGTGTAATTGTTTTTTCTATCTAGGGACATGTTTATTAGTCTCCTAACTTGATAAAATTATCAATGTGTGCCATTTGATCATTTACTTCTATGTAAGGAAAAAACCATAACATCAAAGTTGTGTAAAGGTAGCTTTTGTTGGGTGCATCATTGGTGGTATGATATTGGTTGGGTGATCAAGATATATTTTTTCACTTTAGAATTAAGGAAGTGATATCTCGGGCCTGGTTGATTAGGATGGTATTGTCTTTATAAATCCATGGCCATGGTATCCAAAGGTAAGTCCTTCCAATTAGATCAATAAATAATAAATCAATAAATTATGATTACACAAGTGTGTGTGTCCTTATTTATGACATATCTCATGATAAGGATATTATACTACACAGTGCATTTTCATAGGAAAAGGTTTCCATTTCTATGAATGTTCCTTATCTGTTTTGGGGACTTGATTGGTTTCTAGACTCTGATCTTAGTCTATGAATACTATTCACTTATATCAAAATAAGGGCCTAGAGGGTCACACATAATAGCGCATTCAAGATTATTCCCTATTCTGGTGAATAGGTATATAGGACATAGTGGGCCCCACCATGGGGTCTGAGAGTTTTCCAAGTTCTATTGATCATTGATAAATAAATTAATTAATTATTATTCGAGTATAGAATAATTATGTTGAATTTATTTATTAAATGTATTTATATGTGTTCAAGTAAATACATGGAATATAAATATATGAACAAATATTATTTTAATATTCATGGTTTGTTTAATATTTTTGGGAATTATGAGTCGATTTAATGACTCAGATTTATCATATAATATATTTAATTTATATTACAAGTATCTAATAAAATATAAATAATATTTATGATGTAGTTATCTTATCATAATTATTTATTTATTACTTATTTAGTAGGTGTTAAATATATGGGGGTCGGGGAACCTTAATCAATTATTTTATACATATACTATATAAGTTAAGGATAAGATCATTCCACATACTATTAATTATTTAGAATTGAGTGCTTATCCCTCCTCCTGAATCCTAGAGAGATAAGTTTTCTAATCGAGTGAATGATTCAAGAACGCCTTCTTGGAAAGAAGTCACGAGATCAAATTAATCAATGCAACATCAAAGAAATCGCCAGACCTCTGCACTAGCACCTAGAATTTGACTAATGATGTATGAGTGAATTCTTGAAGTGTGTGTGGATGATCTAGAGGGGTTTGGCCTTAGATACTTTGAGTTATTGTCAGCGGTGTCATGTAACATATGAACGCGCTTCGATTAAAACAAGGTAATCATTCTATTTTATTTTTTGTGCTTTAAATAATTCACATGAGATCCTCATACCATACCAGGGCTCAGATCACTGGAGAAGATGAATTTTTTTTGATATATTGATGAAAATATTAAAATCCCCATCCCAATAGATTCCACTGTATACCCTAGTACCATCAACACCCACACCGATTCTCCACTATATCATAAGGTAATTAAAAAAATTTATTGGCTATGACCCCAATTAAAAACTGGTTATACACCCCAGCTACAATCCACCATCAGCGATTGGTTATACCCGCCAGTTGAACCTTCTTCTCCAGTGATTAGTTATACCGCCCAATCACAATCTTCAAGCAATAAGATATACCCCTAGTTGCAAACTTCTTATTTATATGGATTTATCCATTATAGAAATATCATTTTTATGATTCTACTCCATGAGCTTACTGGATCACACTTTCTTGCATATACCTGATCAAGGGAATTTGCAGCTTTCTAGTCTTGCTCAAATATTTCTGATCACCTGAGTATGATTAGATACCTTAGCACAATGATGCTTGGTTAATTCTTTATTCTTATGTTTAAGTCCTAGACTTAAATAAATTTAAACTTATTCACGAAATATATATTGTATGTAGTTCTCACTCTTCATGCATGTATGAAAAAATTCATAGTATTCTCAAATAGAAACCCTATCACACTTAATATTTCTCTCTATTTTTTTATATTCTATGTAGTTCTCTATCTTCTTCTTCACATTCAAAACCTCACATGCATAATACCATGTTCATGTTAGTATCATACATAGGTTCAATATCTTACTATTCTCAAGATCCTTTATGTAAGTTTTTCACACGATCTTCCTCCTTCCTCTACATGAAAGAGTAAAAAATATCTCAGTAAATCTCGAGCAAAACAGTGAGGGTTTATGGAATAGTTCTTCATAAAAATAATTAGTACATTGTAAACTCAACCGTTCAGTAAAAAAATTATTTATGAAAACATTCATAGAATCTCCTATTATTCATGTAGCTGAGTAAGGATCATGTGAGGCCTTCTTCTTCGTGCAAGTAGAGTGACTTGCAGAATCTCTTCTCTATGAAACAAGATTTTATGGTGATATGTTTCTCTAGAAAACTAGATCCTCTCTCAAGAATTATCAGTATATCCTTGGCTTGATGATTTAGTATTTATAAGCAGAGTACCCTTGCCTCACACTGCCATAACACCGATCTTCATAATGCAACAAAACTATTACTAAAGCTTATAAAATATACCATGTCATGATTTTAATAAACAACAAAGATCACATTATTTATTGAATATAATGATGCCGAGAATAATAGTTTCTTTGCAATGAACTCATCACATCCAAGTGATGATGATCACATGCATTGTTATTTTCATATGTTCAAACTCATGTATGAAGTTGGATACTCAAATGGACTCCTAAATCCTCATTTTTCATTTTGTAGTACCATATTTTTCAATATAATTCATGCATGAAATATAGATATTTCAAGAATGGAGGTTTTTATCCTCATCACCTTAGAATCTTAGCCTCATAAAAACCATAGCGACCTCAATTTCTATCATATAAGGTTTAGTCTTGTACTCTGACATATGTAAAACCCTCATGTGAGAGTTGAGGTTAAATATGACTAGGTCATATATTGAATAGCCATGATAGATCTCATTTGATGGTTATCATTCATTATATATCATTTAAAGGAAGATCTATATTTTTCGTGCATCCCATTATCCCACATCAGAATTTATCTTGGTCGAGGGATCCTTTATAAATAATCTCATGCTTCTTCACTCTCAAGCTGACATCAGGATTGGTACCCAAATACTCTTTTACACACACATATGGGGTAGACCTCACTTCTTGTCACCTTATGCATGCCACCATGCGCACACAATGGGCGTTATGTCACCATGCTTCCCAATAACTCTCTCTAAACACTATGAACCATCAACACCGCCTCATTCCTAGACATATGATCTGACTAATCCATGGTTAGCTAAGATCCCATATGTATAGATGAGTTTTCCTACTGGCCAGCTTAAGGATGACCTATTTTTTTAATAAATTTTCACCATATACTTAGTAAAAACTAAGAATATAATTTATAGTACCAAGATTATCTCAAATATAATTCATGATAATATGTTTTTTTTCACGTTCTTCGACACTTATTCTAATTTACTCAACATGTAATGAACAAAGTGCCTCACAAAAAACTCCTTTAGCACATGTTTTGGACTTTAAGAATATAACTCCAATAATCAAATTTGATATGGTGGATAGTAATTCTCCATGTTTCTAAAATTAATCTCATCTCATAACCTCTATCACATATTGACCCTTTATTGATAATAAATACAATTTATGTCAATTGGGTTCAATAATATCCCCCTTTGAATTTATTTTCAACACCCTTAACAATTAACCAAGTCAATATATGAAATCTATTCCTTTTTTTTATCTCCCCTTATTGACAATAAATACAAAGGTGCATATTAGGGTTCTCATATCAGCATATCATTTTTTATTTATACATTTCATACCTCTATCTCCTTAGGTAATAGAACCACATTCATTCTTAAATCAATGATATTTTAGTTAGTCAACTCTAAGTCTCCGTGTGCTAAATTAGTGTAGAGAACTAGAGTGATGTCACCAAAGAATCAAAGCTATCCCTAAAGAAAATTTATCACTAACACCATCCAAAATATAATTAAACATCTTCATTTTGAGGGATATATAAGCATGTTTGTCAATATATATCTAGAAAACATATTAAAAAGGAAATTAATTTTTTAAGTGCATAAAATATTACTCTCCCTAAAACTCATCATAAAAACAATCCATCACCCCCCTTGAGAAGTAGTTTGACATGATCAAGGAAGTTTTTCAGGGGTAATGGTCATACCTCAGCATTAACGCTTCTCCCCCTTAAGGGGTAAAATCCATTCATTATCATAGAAATTGATGAACTCCATGACGAACATCACTTATATTACAATTCCATGCATATTAGTTAAAATAAACAAGAATAAGGGAATAAGTAGGGACCTAAAATGTTTTAGAGGTCATATTGAGGTTGAGAGTTTCCTTTAAACCTTTCTTTCATCTTCTTCTTATTACACTCAGCTTTGGATGCTTCTTATTTTTCAGTTCTCTCAGAATTTTTGATTGATTTTTCATCATTATGTAAAATTTTTGATGTGGATGTCCTTTCCTCTTTAGTAATATTAGCACTGTTTTTTTTATTTCCACATCCTTTTCATGTTCTCTTCTTTATATGGTAGGATTTTTATTCAATAGTTTATGTCATTCCCAGTTTTTTCACTCCTCGTAATTTTCAAGTAATCATTTTTAGATGAATTCTCATCAACTTTATCTTCTTCAACTATCAACAATTGCATCCCTTTTTAATTAGAAGCCTTATGATATTTATTTATTTGTTTTAGATTTTCCAAAAATTCACTAGTGACTGTATATTTCTTCAATATCTAAATTCTAATTTCATTTAAATTGTGAGGAATATTACTTGGTAAGATAACTCTGTATTTATCATCTTTATGAAATTCTTTTCCAAATCTTCCACAAACTTCATTCAAGAATTAAAATTTATTTCGAGTTGAAAATTTAGATGATATCTTGGTCACATGATTCTATTTATGATAATCTGTTCTCATATGTTTAGCATTACCCCCTTTGATTCATGCATATTTTCTAGTAGTGAAATTTTATACCAGTGTGAATAAGATTTTTGACCAAACAATCCACAGCACCAATAGTTGCCTTTAAGCCTTGTTCTTCCAGACTGATAATAGTTATTCTCTGAATAATGTTTTTGTTATATTTTCACAGATTGTGGGTATTTCTTCTTGGGAGGAAAGATTCTAGATAAATTAGTCTACTATTTCTTTATAGAAGATGATTTCTTATTTATTCCATTAGTACTAACTTTTTCAATATTCCCTATAAAATATTTAATATCAATGATAATAGATATGAATTGATAATAATTAGGAGTAGAAACAACCTATATTTGAAAACCCTTCTTCTCAAAAACTTGTGATGATTCTATTTTATGTTCAACTACTCTATTTAATTATTTTTTTCATCATTTTCAACTCATTTTGATCTAAAAGATACAATGATTGAGTCTTATATAATTTTTCCTCTTTCTCAAAAATATTTTCACCTAAATCATTCACTATCTTCTCAAACTCAACTAACTTCAATCTATCTTGTTTGTTTTCTTTAACAAGTGTTGATTATTCCTTTACAACTGGTTTTTCTTCAATATTTTTCATCTTTCCTTCTAACTCATCCGTCGTCATCTTATTTTCTCATATTTCATTAAGATATGTCCCCTTTTTACTGAAAATTTCTTTATTTTCAATGGTGATATTATAAATTTATTTCTTTATAATTTTATTTTCTTCTTTAGTTGTATATTTTCTAGAAGATTAGATTCTATATTTTCTTTTAATATCCATTCATGTTCAGTTATCCCATCTCCTTAAAATGAGTCTTTATATTTATTGGATTTTCCCATTATAAAAACATGATTCTTAGAAGATATTCCATCCTATGAATCACTAATTGTTGATAAAAAATCATTAATTTCTCTAATAATCGTATTTATCTTCCTTGAGGTAAACATCTTCTTATGCTTATTCTACTTAATTTTCTATGACTTCTTATCTTCTTTATCTGAGTCTGTATCAATAGCCTTTTTCTTTGGATTGTTTCTAGAAAAATGACCATTGTTATAAAAATTCCCATATTTGAGTGATTTCTTCTCATTTACTTTACATAATACCATTTTGATCATTCCTAAAAACAAGACCATAATTTTATTAAATATCTCTTTAGCTTCCTTATCCTTAGAATATTTGATTTTGGTTATTTTTTTATCCTAAATCTACCTTTTATCATGGATTAAAAGTCCATATCATCACTTATCTTATTCTTGAATGCTGGTACTTTTTCCATTTCATATGTTATGAGAATATTATGAATTTTATACAATGATATATCTTCTCGTTATTCCAGAGATGAAACCTTTGGATCAAATCTATCTGGGAAATTTCTCATTAACTTCCTCACAATAGTATAATTATCCAACATCTCACTAAAACCTCTGATATTGCTGACAATATAATTTACTCTTGTAAATTAGTTATAAATGGGTTTTTCTTCATCTATTTTGATATCCTCAAACTTTATTCTCCATATTTGTAACATATCTTCTTTGAATTTAAGATTTCATTCATAATTGTTTCTCAATTTATCTCAGATCTCTTAGGCAATTTGGAGACCCATCACTTTAGTGTATACCTTTTCTAATAAATACTTAAATATTGAATTTTTAGAATTTAAATCCATTTCAAAGTTCCTCTTATATTTGAAATCCATAGTATAATTCTCATTATAGGGTGGAAATAACACAGTTTTTTCATCTCTCACTTCTACCCCAAGTAATAGAAGATAGGGTATTATCCTATTTTTTCAATCATGATAGTTCTAACTATTATATGTTGGAACACCCATGCTATTTTCTGAATTAATGTTTGACATCCTTTGTAGACTATTTAATCTTTTATAGGTGAAATTTTTTATAATACCAATTGAAGTACCTGGGTCAGTGTGAGATCATTAGTATCTTCTAAATTTACCTAAGTTTATATAGTTGAAGTAGTCGCTTGTAGTGTATCTTAGGTTGTAGAATCCTCAAATACCTAAGAAGAAACCTACAAACATGTAAATTCTATGGAGTAGTTTTTGTATAGCAATTGACCAACTTGGGTTTTATTTGAATATATTATTAATTTTTTAAAAGACCTAAGTGTATTTAATTTGAGAGAATGATTTGATTCTAGGTTATTTCTAGAATTTGATTAGATGAATTTCATAAAATGGATTCAATGTATTAAATTTGAGAGTATTTATTTCAATGAAATGAGAACATGATAAATCACTCACTAATTTTTTGTTTTCACTAACCTAATGATAATCACCTATAAAACTAGAGGATCATATTCATGAGCACTCCAAGGTATAGGATCATTCTAGAACTCATAATTTTTATCCTTAAAATGAGTGAGATCAAAACAGAAGTTACATTTTTGAATGAAAACCCCAAGTAGAAGAATTTATTAACAATATTATAGTGAGAAACAATATCCAATAAATCCCCAAACAAATCCCTAGGATTAAATCATAAAATAGTTAGCCTTCCATTTATGAAAATCTCTTAATGGAAGATGTGATTCCACTTAAAGAATCAAGATTGAGGAAGTGAAAACAATAAAATAATGATCACTCCACCATTGTGTGAAGAATTTAAAAATTATCAGTGTGAATAAATTAACATATTGAGGAAATTGTGTTAATGTGATATCAAAAATAATATAATTAGAGAATAAAAAACAAATTTTATTAAGAATCTAGTGTAATAAAAACAACTTACTTGAGAAAAAAAAGATTTTGATTACAAAATGACAGCGTAACATTACAATTAAAACAAGAAAATTTTCACCCCCTAATTCCTTCACCCCCACAAACATAAATAGGAATTTTTGGAGTATAGGTTCTATACCCCATCATTAATTTCCATCCCATTTAATTCGGATAGTCAAAGGTGGGTGAAAAAAAATGGAAATTATACTTTTTTAACATTGACCACAAAATTTGGACCAGAATCATCCCCCCAATTAAGGTGAAAAATCCACTTTTAAGATGGATAGTTTTTGAAAGGTAAAAAAAATAGAAAAAATTAATTATACATGTCCTCTAATTTATTTATAAATTTCAAACCAATTGGATTTTCCATTCTTATTTTATGATTAAAATGGTGGGCTAAATTTATGGGATTTGGAATCTGGGCAATAATTTAAACATCAACTTGGCCCCCTTTATCCCATTTAAAAAATATGAATTAGATATGTACATATTTTAATGAAATTTTACCCAAAATTTTCTATATCTCAAGTTAAATTTTTTTCTTCATTGGGATTGAATTGTGGGATATGCATTTATTTGATGTGCCTAAGTCTTATTCTACTTTGTCCATAAATTTCTATATCCATGGGAAAAAATTTCCATATCCCCTCATTAATCATCCATTGATCCTAAAATAAAAAAATTTCCTCACAAAGTGATCAATAATATACTAAAATATAAAATTCAAATAATGAAAATAATGTATTCCATAAGATGATAATTAATTGGGCCCAAATTGACTCACTTTAAAAAATTAACTGCACATGTGATGAGAAATGAAGTTCAATTTATAAAATGCACCAAAACAGTGTTTATGTACATTGAAACAAATGAGTATTAAAATATAAACAATGAATATTATCCTCATTAAGTGTCTAATCACACCCCTCAACTTGAGTTTTTCTAGTCCTAATAAAAAAGTATCTCAAAAATAGGAAAATTGAATTCCCTTTTTGAAAAACATTTTAACATACAATGATAACTAAAATAAATAATCCCAAAAAATCATGACACCTATCAAAATCATTTAAAACACGATTGGTTCACAAGTATTTCCCAAACCCAAGACCATTCCTTTTTTCAAATTCATCATCATATTTCATCCAATTTTAATTAATCATGATGATGTGTTATGAATCACAATAGATATGAGGGTTCATTTTTATTAAAGGGTGAAATCATGGAAGTGATAGGTGGAATAAATTTTTTTTATTAGGAAAAGTATTCATTTTTTCACTCATTTTTTTGTTTTTTTTTAATTTTCCATGGTAATTTAAATTGCACTCAATCAAGTAAACCCCTGTAGAAAAACTTTATCGATGACTCCCAAACTCAAAGACCTTAGGGCAACAAGTGAAACTCACGTACTCAGACATCATCTTGAGTTAACTAAATCAAAAACAATTTAAAATTACAAAAAATAAAGATAAAATTACCAACTATGGACTAACACTCCCACTGAACCTATCTCAAGTACATGAGCTCAAGTACATAAGCTTACGTGAAGCTCACGTACTCAGACATCACATTGGAGCAGTGACCTATCGACTAGAACTCCCACTAAACCTATCTCAAGTACATGATGTATTCCATGTATCACTCTTGAGGAAGTACATACCTAACCCATTTCATGTACTCAATCCAGAGGTGGTACCATTGGAGAATGACCTCTCTTATGAAGAGAAGCCGATAAAGATCTTAGATCGTAGGGAAAAAGTTCTACGAAATAAGACAATGCCCCTCGTCAAGGTGTTGTGGAGAAACCACAAATTTGAAGAAGTAATGTGGGAATCAGAGGAGGTGATGAAGAAGAGTTACCCACATCTATTTTAGTGTGGTAAATGTAAATTTTGAGGGCAAAATTTCTTAAGGGGGGAAGATTGTAACGACCCAAAATTTCATTAATAAAAATTCCTCTTGATCAAATTAAATGTCTTATTACGTAAGATAGTTATATAACATATTAACTTCCTTGGTTTTATGTTTTTTTATTTTAAAATACCATTAATAATTGTGACCATTTCTAATATAGTCGTTGAACAGTGATCACATGATTAGTAAAAATATAGTGCTTTAACAAATCCAATTTACTCAGACAAAGGAAGCGATGACCTCATCCAGTAGAATTGCTCCATACGAAGACCATTTTTCAAAGCTCAAAAAGGAGGTAGTGTCATTGGTCTTTGATCTTGACCAAGCCTAATCCTAGCTTCCACACATTAATCTCGAACGGAACCGCCTATGGGAGAAGTGTAAGTTGATAGAGATTACCACCTGAGCAATGTTATCCGAGCCACCCCAATAGTCTGTCACCATCAAACACCATACACTTCGGTCTTGTGAGGGTTTTATAAGGGGTTATGTAACAATACCCTATCACTATGATTATGTACATTATTTTTTTATATAGAATATACATTCATTTTATTATTTTTACTTTGTAAATAGTTTTTTTAAGAAAAAATAGTATTTTAGTTAATATTCAATTAAGAAATCTATTTTGATGAATTAATGGATTTTTGAATTAAATAATATTTTAATAAAATATTATTACTAAATTAATTTTTATTAAATATAAATTATCCTATAATTTTTATGAATACAATTTTAATTTTTATTAAGGTTTGAAAGCTATTTTTGTCAAAACCCATGAATTTTTGATAAATGTCGGTTTTTATTTCAAAATTAAAAAATCAAATATTTAGAAAATTATTTA
Organism: Viscum album; assembly: GCA_963277665.1. NCBI lineage: Eukaryota > Viridiplantae > Streptophyta > Magnoliopsida > Santalales > Viscaceae > Viscum > Viscum album. The sequence goes on along the minus strand of OY728167.1, from coordinate 599,972,312 downwards.
GATAAAATGAATATTATTTTTGGAATCAGGACATCGAAATTATCCAATGGTGAATTTTTCATAATTTTCTGAGATAGTCGAATTTTTGGGAAAATTTAAATACCGTATAAATATAAAATATGTTTTATGACATCATAATGACCCAATAATGATGTAATAAAATACTATAAACATTATGTTAGGAAATATATGTTTTACATTTAAAATAATGTGATTTTATATTTGTTTGATTAATTTTATGGTGCCTTGGTGGACCCTCCAAGACCTATAAAACATTTTAACTTTTAAAATGATTTTCTTGAGAGTGTGAATCAACTCCACATAAGTGTAACGGCCTGAATCCGGAGCCCCTACACTGGTGTCCCGTACTTAGTTCTCCACATGACCTCAAACGTGTTTCCCCAAACGCTAGAGGCTACCGACTAGCAGCGAGGGCCTTGGTGAGTCAGTGGGGAAACTATGCCCTCATTCTGTAAAGTATACAGCGGAAAAAAAACAACCAGACACAATAGCAGAAACAATCAACAACATACAACAATTGAAGTGAACAACGGAAGCAATGGATACATAATAATGAAGAAATATGGTACATATGTCCATGGAAAGCGGTAAACAAACCAACGTGCTGAAGTAAAACTGAAAACAAAGTGAAAAAGAAAACAAAGTAAACTCCTCAGCATCGCAAGCCTCGGCTCGGTCACATGCTCTCCAGCTCCAGTGAATCAAGAACCCGAAGTAGAAGGGCGCTTTCCCTTATCTATACCTGCAGCAACATAGTCTGCTTGGGCCCAAAAGCATGGCCCAAACAGGGTGTGAGATACAATCCTAGTAGGCAATCACCCAAAGATCTCTGCCTAACAGTCAATGAATACATGGCAGTAATAAAACAAGAAGCAGTAAACAGGAACAAAAGCAGCTACAATCTACAGTTCTAACAAAATAAGTACACAAGTAAACAGCCAGCAACAAAGGAAAAAGGTAACCCTCTGGGTATCTCTCACAACCTAACCCCTATGGTTCAACCTATAAGTACTAGCAACCCTCTAGGTGGAACACACAGTCTCACCCCTCTGGTCCATCTATGAAACTAATAGACTCTCTGAGGAAGAACTCACCGTCAATTCCCCCTATAGTCTCATATCGTACTAAAGGCTCTCTGGGGAAGCACTCAACGTCTCATTCCCCCTATGGCCCGTGTCGAGGAACAACAAACTCTCTGAGGAAGCACTCATCATCAATTCCCCCTATGGTCTCGCATCGTATTTAAAGACACTCTGGAGAAGCCCTTACGTCAATTCTCCCTTTGGTCTACTACTCTAGGTTCTCACAGTGCTGAGTGAAAATAAACATTCATAGAGTGTGTGTATCGTCCAAGTAAACCTCAAGAGCTACTTGGATACCATTATAAGGCTCAGCAGTAAAAAAGTAGCAGTTCCACTATCCTACGGCTAGGCATGGCAACTGGAAAAATTCCAAACAGGAAGAACAAACATGGAGAGCATCCTGAGAAAAAAATAAATTACTCTACTTACAAGCATAAACCTCTACTACATCAATCAAGCAAAGCAGGAAAACAGTAGGGGAAAAAAAGGAAACCCACAATTCCCCGCCCAAGGGAATTTGTGGAATTTGCACAAAATACTCATAGACTTTCAACAGAAAGGCACAAACCACCTACCTCTATCCTAGGAGATCGATATATGTGAATCACGATGATTTATTCCCCTTAGAAAGTTGTAGATCTGAGAAAACGCACAAAACTCTCAACCCACAATAACTCGGAAATGAAGAGGAATCAGAAAACAAAGCTCAAGTAGAAGGAATATCTTATCGCTGTGATTCCAACGCAATCGACCATGCTCGAATCGGAGAACGGACGAAGGGGTGGGAGCTCGTTGAAGATTCAGCCGTACGGGTTGCTATCAGACGAATGAGACCTAGAAGGAGGTGTTTCTGTGCGTCAGGCGCGACCCCGGTCCATTTAGTGAAAAAAAAGTACACGGTGTGTACTTTTAGAGTACATGGCGTGTACTGGGTCCTTTCCGTACTCCACCAAAATTGGCCTCCACGTCATCCCTACACACCGTGTGTATGGCCCAGGCATGTTCAGCACACGGCTTCGAGCCGGAGAAGAGTACACGGCGTGTACTTTGAAAATTTCTAGAAAGTTCATTTTTCATAAAAACTCCAGAAAAAGGAAAAACATACCTGAAATGAAGATCCGGGTTCTTACAAACTTCCCCCCTTAAAGAAATTCGTCCCCAAATTTCCCTAACGTGGCGTAGAATATCCCTGAACAGATCCGGCCACTGCAATCGTACATCGGCCTCCCTCTCCCAGGTCTCGTCCTGTACTCACCCATGTTGCCATAACACCCATACAAGAGGGACAAACCGCCCACGGAGAACCTTCATACTGTGATCGAAAATCTGGATAGGATGCTCCTCGAACGACGCATCCGCTTCGAGCTCAACTTCTCCAGGCTGAAAGACATGAGATGGGTCCGAAAAGTAACGTCGGAGCTGAGAGACGTGGAAGATGTCGTGCATGGCCCGGTAACTCTGAGGTAGCTGCAACTGATAGGCGACCAGCCCCACTATCTCCAAGACCTCAAATGGACCGACGTACCACGGTGAAAGATTACCCTGTCTCTGAATCCTCTTGTGTCCCAACCTCAGTGCGACATGCAGGAAAACCTGATCCCCAACCTCGAACTCTAGAGGTTATCTCTGCTGATCAGCATATGACTTCTGTCGAGACTGTGCTGTAGCCATCCTCTTCCGGATCAACTCTATCTACTCTGAGGTCTCCTGAACAAGACGAGGTCCCAGCAAAGCTAGCTCTCCTACCTCTAGCCAGCATAAGGGTGATCAGCATGGCCTACCGTACAAAGCCTCATATGGTGCCATCTGAACGGTCTCCTGGAAACTGTTGTTGTAGGCGAACTCCACCAGAGGAATATGCTTCTCCCAATAACTGCCAAAGTGTAGAATGCAGGCTCGGAGCATATCCTCGAGCACTTAGATCGTGCGCTCGGACTGGCCATCAGTCTGGGGATGGTATGTTGTACTCAAAAGTACCTATGTGCCCAAGGCCTTCTGAAGTCCCTGCCAGATCCGAGAGGTAAAGCGCGCATCCCTGTCTAAAACAATGGAGTGTGGAACTCCATGCAGACGAACGATCTCTCAGATGTAAAGTCCTACCAGATCATCAACACTGAAGGTCTCCTTGATCGGAATGAAGTGAGCAACCTTCGTGAGCCTGTCGATGACAACCCAAACAACATCATTTCCCCGAGGCGTCCTCGACAATCCAGTCACGAAGTCCATTGCAACATCGTTCCACTTCCACTCTGGAATGGGTAACTGCTGTAAAAGGACTGCTGGTCACTGATGCTCTGCTTTCACCTGCTGGCAAGTAGAACATCTCATGACAAAACCAGCAATATCTTTTTTCATACCTGGCCACCAGTATTGGCGATGAAGATCCTGATACATCTTGGTGACGCCAGGATGAACTGCCCAAACAGAGGAATGAAAGTTCTGCATCAGCTCCTCGCGTATGTCTGCTGGCACCCATACACGTCCCTAGAAACTCAAGATCTCATCCTCGCCCACTGTCCATCCAGGAAGAGGGTCCTCTCCTGACACACTCTCCTGCAGGACTAAGCCTTCTGAGTCTGATAGCTGCCTCATCCGTACCCGATCAAGTAGTGTAGAGGTAACAGCTACAGAAGATAGGTTAGTATGTCCCTGTCTGTCGTGCACCTCCAGATGCATCTAAGAGAACATAGCCATGAGTTTTCACTCACTGCTGGCCTCCTAAACTGTCTGAATTTGAGTTCTCCTACTCAACGCATCTGCCACTGTGTTTCCCTTCCCCAGCGAATAGGCAAGCTCGAAATTAAAAGACTGAAGATACTCGACCCACCTGCGCTGCCTCAGATTCAGATCATGCTGAGTGAAGATATACTTGATACTCTTGTGGTCATTAAAGACCACAAAGTGCTCTCCCAGAAGAGAGTGTCTCCAACATCGTAAGGAATGAACAACAGCTGCCAACTCCAGATCGTGCGTCAGGTAGTTCCTCTCATGTGGTCTCAACTGCCGAGACCCGTACGCAACAACTCCATCTCCCTGCATAAGCACAGCGCCTAGTCCGATACCTGAATCATCACAATAAACAGTGTAGATCTTGACTGGATCTAGCAATACTATTATCGGTGATGATGTTAACCTTCCCTTCATCTCCTGAAAGACTGACTCACAAGAATCTGACCATAAGAACTTCTCCCCCTTCTTGGTCAGACTTGTCAAAGGTGCTGCTAGGCGTGAGAAGTCCTGAATGAAGTGTCTGTAGTATCCAGCCAAACCTAGGAAACTCCGCACCTCAAAAACATTCTTCATATGCTCCCAGGAGACTACAACTCTCACTTTCTCTGGGTCCACAGATACTCCTACCTCTGAGATGATGTGACCCAAAAAGTGAATCTGATCCATCCAAAAGTGGCACTTCAAGAGTTTAGCATAAAGCCGATGCTCTCTCAGTGTACTCAAAATGATCTCAAGATGTGTGGCATGGTCGTGTAGAGTGTGAGAGTAAACCAAGATATCGTCCATGAAGACCACGACGAAAGAGTCCAAGTAAGGGTGAAACACTCGGTTCATCAGTGCCATGAAAACTGCCGGCAGGTTCGTGAGACCGAACGGCATAACTGTATACTCGTATAGACCATACCAACTCTGGAAGGCTGTCAGAGGTATATCTGATGGTCTAACGTGCAACTGATGATAGCCGGACCTCAAATAGATCTTCGAGAACACTCGGTATCCTCAAATCTGATCGAAAAGGTCATCGATCCTCGGCAAAGGATATCGGTTCTTGACCATCAACTGGTTCAGCTTCCGATAATTCACACAAATCCGAAGGGTACCGTCAGCCTTCTTTGCAAACAGGATAGGAGAACCCCAAGGAGAAGTACTGGGTCAGATGAATCCCTTATCCTGCAACTCCTCCAACTGCTTCTTGAGCTCCTACAACTCAGGTGTGGCCATCCTATAGGGAGGAATGGACACCGGTGCCGCTCCTGGAATGAGCTCAATAGAGAAGTCTACCTCACGCTCCAGAGGAAAACCTGAAAAGTCCTCTAGAAAGACATCCCTGAAATGATCCACCACTAGAGGAAAGTCCAACCATGAAGTCCCCTAGTCATCCAGATAAAGACTAACCATCTGGGCCATCACCCTTTCTAGCCCATGATGCTCGAGTCCTGTTCGACTCGCCTGAACATCCCATTAGCCTATATGAAGAAAGGATTTGCCTTCTGGTGAAACAAAACTCACTCTGCGACGATAACAATCGACGACTACCTGGAAGGGAACCAACCAGTCCATCCCGAGGATGACATCATAGCATGTTATCTCTAAGACATAGAGATCCCATAAGAAACGATACCATGCAACCTCAAGAGGGAACTCTCTACACTGACGTACACTAGATGTCCTCGTCCCCAAAGGTGTGTCTAGTGTCAATGAGTCGGCAGAAGAAAGGATGCAGAGCCCAAGGCTCTCCACAATAGCAACAGAGATAAAACTATGCGTAGCACCAGTATCGAAAAGTGATGAAGATAAAACTGAGGCTACTAAAACCGTACCTCGAACTGTAGAAGGGTTAGGATCCTGCTCCTGATAGGTCTTCTCCACGACGAAATACTGTCCTGCACCGCGGCCCTACGCCCCTGGCTGACCACTCTGAGCTGATCCACCCTGCTGGTGCTGAGGGATGGGTGTCTGACCGACACGGCCTCGACCTCCACCTTGACCCAAACGGCCAGACGAACTCTAGTTCCCTGATTGGTGAGAAACTAGTGGTGCTGATCCTGAACGAGGAGTTATGGAAGAACCCCGGTCACCCACTGCTGGTGAGAAAACCTGGCAGAAACTCTGAAGGTGACCCATATTGCCGCAATATCGGCACTCCACGGGGTCCCTCTAGCACTGCGGCCTCGTGTGCCCTGACCGGCCACACTGGCAGCATATCACCTGGCTGCCTGATGATGCATCACGCTTCCTCGGGTCACCGCGTGTAGACTCTCTACGGCGCTTCTTGCTGTCATCTGGAGGAAGACTAGCTCTAGAAGCAGAACCGCCCTGGTTCGCAGCTCCAGAGTCTCTCAGATTGCGCTCCTCAATCAATGCTTGGTTGACGATGGAAGTGATGGAAGTCAGCTGGAAGATGTTCACTTGCGAGTGGATCTCCCTCCTGAGGCCATCCTCAAACTTCCTTGCTAAGAACACCCCACGTCCATCCCGGAGGGGTGTGAAACGCTGCATCTCGGTGAAGCGAGAGGAATACTCCATGACAGAAAGAGTACCCTGCTCTAAGCTCATGAACTTCCGGGCTCGATCGGCCCTCAGGGTCTCTGGGTAGAAGTAGTCATAGAACATGCACTGGAACTCCTCCCAACCCATAGCCTGATGTTGACCCGCTTGTGAGATCACATCCCACCACCTCTTGGCGGAGTCTCGGAGAATGTAGGTGGCGAGCTTGACCCGCCTCTCTGGAGGTGTCTCCAGATGGTCAAAAATGGTCAGCATGGCTTCCAGTCATGACTCTGCAGCCTAGGGTCCTCCTTCCCCCGAGAACGTGGGAGGATGCTGCTGCTGAAAAAATCGAGTCAGGTCTGCCATAGTCGTGGCAGGAGGCGGCACTCCCTGGAAGGCCTGCATCATCCTCATGAAACCTTCCTTGAACTGTGCATCAACACCTGCAACTGGTATAACAGCCGATGCCAAGGCTGGCCCGACTGGAGGATCGGCAGGAAGTCCCTGATCAGCCCTATCTGGCGTCTGATCACTGCCTGACGACATACGTATGACCAGAGGACGTCTCGGAGGCATAGCTCTGAAAGATAAAAAATACACCTTAGATCAGGAAAACAAGGACAGAGAACACAAGAGTAAAAAATGGAAATAAGGGACGGAAAACACACAAGTTTACAAAACTCGACTACACGGCGTGTATAAAAACTACACGGCGTGTTTTCTTAAGCCACTAACATGGGAGTGTACTCCTTCCCTACAAGTTGTGTACACTTCAAACTACACGGCGTGTTGCACCCACACACGGCGTGTACTTGAAAACTGTTCCCCTACCTGAGTCCCTTACACGGCTAACCCACACGGTTTTCTTAAACTGAGACTACACGGCGTGTTCCCTACAGAAACGGAATGTAGTGGACAAGGCTTCGGCGGCCCGTGTTGTTAAACACACGGTCTTCTACACGGATGAACCTTACACAACATGCTCCGAAAAAACACGGCGTGTATAGGCAAGGTGACATCGTCCCGTGTTGTTCGTGACACGGCCAGGTACTTGGAAAGACTACACGGCGTGCTCCCAGAGCAACATGGCGTGTCTGAGAGAAGGTCACGCCGACCCATGTTATTCGTGACACGGTCGGGTGCCTGGAAGGGACTACACGGCGTGTTCCGTTAGAACACAGCGTGTGCTACTCAAGCTTCCCCGACCCGTGTTGTTAGTGACACGGCCGGGTACACGACTCATTACTACACGGCATGTACCTACCATACACGGCGTGTTCCTAAAGTTACTTTCACGACACCGTGTTCTGCTCACACGGTCAGTAACACAGCTTGAAAACTACACGGTGTGTATCCAAAAAGTACACGCTGTGTATTCTGGGTTTTTCTGGGCAGTAGCTCAGAAACTGCACAGAACCCCAGAAACACTAAAAACAAGGCAAAGAGGTGCCAAATTCTGATTCGTGAGGGCCCATACTCCCCTCAAATCAAATCTTGGCATCTCCTATAGTCACATACAAGGGAAAATAACAGCTCTCTAACATAATAGTAGGGATTCTATCAAGCATCTATCACAACAACATGCATAGTCTACACAAAGCCTATCACAACAACATGTAATCGCTAATGCACCCTAGATGGAATGGAAAGAATGCATTGCATGTGATTTCTAGAAGTGCCTATATGATGCATGAGATGGAATACCCTCATATCATTGGGTTGTGACAGAAATAGAACCAAAATATCAAAACAATAACCACACAAGTCATGCGAATCACTCTAGGTGAAAACATATCAACCATAAAAACTCAAAACCAGCAAACTACAATTAACGAGGTAGTATGGATTTTCCCTATACATGGGTTAGCTACTCCCGAGCATAGCTTAATACCAAGTACCAAGTTCATCCTATCCTAGGCTAAAGTCTCCAAACAGTAAATCAAGAGAAAATAACTCCTCTGATACCACTTTGTAACAACCCAAATCAGGAGCCCCTCCACTGGTGCCCCGTAGCCAGTTCACCACATGACCTCAAGCGCATTTCCCTAAATGCCAGAGGCTGCCGACTAGCAGCGAGGGCCTTGGTGAGTCAGTGGGGAAACTATGCCCTCATTCGGTAAAGTATACAGCGGAAAAAAAACAACCAGACATAATAGCATAAACAATCAACAACATACAACAATTGAAGTGAACAACGAAAGCAATGGATACATAATAATGATGAAATATGGTACATATGTCTATGGAAAGCGGTAAACAAACCAACGTGATGAAGTACAACTGAAAAAAAAGTGCAAAAGAAAACAAAGTAAACTCCTCATCATCACAAGCCTCGGCTCGGTCCCATGCTCTCCATCTCCAGTGAATCAAGAACCCGAAGTAGAAGGGTGCCTGCCCTTATCTATACCTGTAGCAACATAGTTTTCCTGGGCCCAAAAGCATGGCCCAAACAGGATGTGAGATACAATCCCAGTAGGCAATCACCCAAAGATCTGTGCCTAATAGTCAATGAATGCATGGCGGTAATAAAACAAGAAGCAGTAAATAGGAACACAAGCAGCTACAATCTACAGTTCTAACAAAATAAGTACACAAGTAAACAGCTAGCAACAAAGGAAAAAGGTAACCCTCTGGGTAGCTCTCACAGCCTAACCCCTATGGCTCAACCTATAAGTACTAGCAACCCTCTAGGTGGCACACACAGTCTCACCCCTCTGGTCCATATATGAAATTAATAGACTCTCTGAGGAAGCACTGACCGTCAATTCCCTCTATAGTCTTGTATCGTACTAAAGGCTCTTTGGGGAAGCACTCAACGTCTCATTCCCCCTGTTGCCCGCATCGAGGAACAACAAACCCTCTGAGGAAGCACTCATCATCAATTCCCCCTGTGGTCTCGCATCGTATTTAAAGACACTCTGGAGAAGCCCTTACGTCAATTCTCCCTTTGGTCTACTACTCTAGGTTCTCACAGTCCTGAGTGAAAATAAACATGCATAGCGTGCATGTATCGTCCAAGTAAACCTCAAGAGCAACTTGGATACCATTATAAGGCTCAGCAGTAAAAAATTAGGAGTTCCACTATCCTACGGCTAGGAATGGCAACTGGAAAAATTTCAAACAGGAAGAACAAACATGGAAAAGCATCCTGAGCACAAAATAAATTACTCTACTTACAAGCATAAAATTCTACTACATCAATCTAGTAAAGCAGGAAAACAGTAGGGGAAAAACAGAAAACCCACAATTCCCCGCCCAAGGGAATTTGTGGAATTTTCACAAAATACTCATCGAATTTCAACAGAAAGGCACAAACCACCTACCTCTATCCTAGGAGATCAATATATGTGAATCACGATGATTTATTCCCCTTAGAATGTTGTAGATCTGAGAAAACACACAAAACTCTCAACCCATGATAACTCAGAAACGAAGAGGAATCAGAAAACGAAGCTCAAGCAGAAGGAAGATATTACCGCTGCGATTCCAATGCAATCGACCGTGATCGAATCGGAGAACGAACGAAGGGGTGGGAGCTCGTCGAAGATTCAGCCATACGGATCACTCTCGAACGAACGGGACCTAGAAGGAGGTGTTTCTATGCGTCAGGCGCGACCCCGGTCCTTTTAGTGAAAAAAAGAAAGTACACGGTGTGTACTTTTAGAGTACATGACGTGTAGTGGGTCCTTTCCGTACTCCGCCAAAATCAGCTTCCATGTCATCCCTACACACCGTGTCTGTGGCCCGGGCATGGTCAACACACGGCTTTGAGCTGGAGAAGAGTACACGGCGTGTACTTTGAAAATTTCCAGAAAGTTCATTTTTCTTAAAAACTCCAGAAAAAGGAAAAACATACCTGAAACGAAGATCCGGGTTCTTACAATAAGCAAGCCTAATATTTTAAGAAGTGTGGCCCTTTGAATTATAAAATAATTTTTTCCACTTCACTTTGGAAAAAACCATGGGAAAAAACCATGGGATGGTTTGTGGTTTTGATTAGTTTAATGTGTGGTGTCCAAAACCTAAATAATAAAGAATTCCCTCTCTTTTCCTATATAAACCCACCCAATCTCCCACTTCTCTTCACTAAAAACCCTCAAAGCACGTCCCTATCCTACCCTCCTCTCTCTAAAATCCTCCAAAGGTTCCCCAAGCTCCCAAGAAGTGTTGAGTCAATAAGGTTTCCTTATGAATTTTCCATTCCTTCTTGTTTTGAAAATCACAAACACTCTATCTTAAGGAAAATTTATTTTCCCCTATGTTTAATCCTAATAAGGAAAATTTTCCTTCCCCAAGGAAATTTATCCTTACCTTGTTTTCATTGTTCATATTTCAGTTCTTCTAAATCTAACTCATTTTTCTTTCTAAGTGTAAAAATCGGTTTCATATTGAAAGACCTTGAAAAACTATAAATACTTGGATATAGATCATTCTGTTTTAGGATCCGAATTCTGGTTCCGAATTCTCTAAATTCAGAATCTGAATTCTTATGAATTTAGACTTTGAATTTTCTGAATTCAGACTCTGAATTCTACTCAATTCTGACTCCTAATTCCTCTAAATTCCAACTCTGAATTATTTGATATTCAGACTCTGAATTCCTCAGAATCCAGACTCTTAATTGCTCAGAATTCAGACTCTAAATCCCTCTAAATTTAGACTCCGAATTCATTGGAATTTAGACTCTGAAGTCTATAGAATTCTGACTCTGAATTCCCTGATAAATAAAATCCTAATATTCATGTGTTATAGACACCGAATGTTATTTTGCTTAGAATCCTAACTTTTATTTTCATTAGAATCCGAAAAATGGATTTTGTTCAAGAAACCAAATTTTTCTTATCCTTTTTATAGTTATGAAATTATGTCGTACATTATGTTTCTAACTAACCATTGTTTGAGTGAAAAGTGTACAGGTCCATCCGAGATTCAAGGAAAATATGACCGTTGGAGGAGGGAGCCGACCGTTGGAGGAGGGAGCCGATTGTTGGAGAAAAGCTTATAAATAGGAGCTCATTTGAATGATCTCAAAACACTTCGACTGACTATCACTCTAGAGACCACATTCTGATGAAGTGATTTCTAGAGAGAGATACTCTCATGCTTAGTGCATACTAAACTTCTTGTTCAAATTTCTTCGTGCGACTCCGATTTTTGCTGTGTACAATCAAGGGCTTCCGGGGATAGGAAGACAGAAGTGCCGACTACCTTAAAGTTCCAGGACTTTCGGGGATAGGAAGACAGAGGTTCTGACAACCTTAAAGTTCGAGGACTTACTTGGTGAGGAAGACAGAGGTACCGACTACCTTGAAGTTCGAGGGCTTGTGGGGATAGCAAGACAGATTCTAATATTCCTATCGAGGGATTACCCTAGTGTGGGTAAGACATACTTTCTTGAAAGTATAAATCAAGTGACCATTATCCAAGGTTGTTGGATACCCTACTCTTTGGGTTAAAAGATTTCATACTTGTTACTTGTATTGTTTCAAGTTTATTTTCTGCTGAATTTTTATTGATAATGAAAGTATAACTATATTATACTTCCTTGTAATTTTGTACACTCTAACTAGTAAGATTCTATACGCTTTAAGGTATAATCTTTTCCTTGTAAACTTTTCTTATGTTTCTTTTCTGGAACCATATTTCTGGAACCTAGCAAGTTTGTAGAACTAAGAGTTCTTATAAATTTACCTTGTTTAACTTTGTTAAAAACAGTTTTGCTTAAGGTTAAAAATGAAAGTTTTTATACCAACTTTAAAGGTTCCAAAGAAATTTTTAAAGTATACAATTCACCCCCTCTTGTATATTGAGCATCTATATCATTATTTCAATCCTACAATTGGTATCAAAGGAGGTCTCTGAAATACTTAGATTCACATATAAGTTTTCCTTACTCAAGTTTTCATTGTTATTAATATTTTCCTTGCTCATAATTTTTTATATTGTTTACAAACTTCTATGGTTAACAATGTTTGTGTGGAAAGATGTTTTTTCTTTGAGATGGAAGAAATGAATATTGGTTCAATTGAAAATCTAAATCCTACTAGACCACCTTTTTTTTATGGGAATGATTGCGAGTATTGGAGAGATCGTATGAAGACTTTTGTTATCAACATCGGAGTAGACAATTTTGTCATGCTTACTGGAAGATATAAAATCCCTGACAAGGAAGTCAGTACTTTCACCAACCAAGAAAAGCATGAATATCAACTAAATTATAAGGTACGTAATACTTTGCTTTGTTCTATGACTAGAAATGTATATATCCATATTTCATCTTGTGAAGCAGCAGATTGTATTTGGAAGAATCTTGAAGTAACTCACTTTGGTACTTCCAAAGTTATAGAAACTAGAAGATCCATGCTCAGAGCTAAATATCATGGTTTCTTATTTCCTTATAGAGAACCCATATGTAAGGTACAAAAGAGATTTATGACTATTGTTAACAGTTTACAATCTATGGGTGAGAAAGGATTATATGATGAAGCTCTTGTGGACAAGATCATAGACATCATGCCCAACGAATGGGAATCTAAGAGGACAACCATAGTTGAGAATAGGAAAGTTATCCAGATTTCTCTTGATGAATTATTTGGAACTCTTTTTCAACATGAAACCAAAATGAAGAGAGATGATGACAATAATAAGAAGAAGAATGGAAATGGTAGTGTTTCTTTTACAAAAACTTCAAATCATATGAAATCAAGGACCCCTGAAAGTGTTACAAGATCCAAGTCTAAGAAGGTCACTGTTTTATCTGAATCTAGTTAAAGTGAACATTCTGAGAATGAACTAGCTAATCTTGCTCGAAGGATGAACAAGATAGTTGGGAAGAAAGATTTTCAGTTTAGATACAAGAAGAAAGATAGGAAAGATAAGAAAGACTCAGAAGTTCCATGCTATAAATGAAAAAGAGCAGGTCATATAAGGACAAATTGTCCCATGCTTAAGAAAAATGATAGAAAGGAAAAGCATTCTGAGAGGAATAGAAAGAAGTACTACAAGGATAAAGCTAAGAAAGTTTTTAAATCTAATGAAATGTGCAGTGCCAGTGGTGGTGACTCTTCAGATGAATCCTCAGAGTAAGAATCCTCTGGATAGAAAAATCTTGGTTTACTAGCCATATTACCTATTGAAAATCATTTTCTGATGGATAAGGTACATAATGATGAATCTATCACAAATGTTTCCTTAAATGAAAATTATAGTGATAATAAATATTATGAATCTTCAGATGAAGAATCTACTTCTGTTGAAGATAATATTTTACCTACTTATAAAGAAGTTTCTAGGTTTTCTAAACTTCTTGATAATGAAAATTTTAAAATCCAGAAAAATCTTGATAAGGAAAACTCTAGAATTTCTATTCTTACTAAGGAAGTATCAGATATTTCTAAAGATCTTGATAAGAAAATTTTTGATTTTCAAAGTATTTCAAAAAACCTTGAGGAAGTTAATTCTGAGAAGGATAAAATTTATAAGGATCTTGAAAATTTAATTTCTAATAAAAACATTTTAGAGACTAGATTTAGTTCAAAAAATAATGTTTTTGAGGATAAAAATTTGGTTATTAAACTAAAGTCCGAATTTTTTTCATTGAGGAAGTGTTTGTCAAACTATACCTTAGGTAAGGAAAATTTTGATAAGATGTATTCCCAAATATGACCTCTAAGGAATAGTTTTGGTTTTGTTTATACCCATTCTAAACCTATTTTTAGTAATAACTATTTTGTTCCTCAAAGTACTCCATTCTGCACTAAATGTCAGTGGGGTGGACATTGGTTGAATAGTTGTTCCTTAAATAAAACTCAGTGTTTAGGTTTTTATAAAGCTTATTTTTTCAAGAAAATGTGGATTCCTAATATTTTGCTTTCTGAAGTTTTTGGATCCAAGAAAGTTTGGATTCCAAAAGTCTAACTCTTTCATTTTCAGGAAAATAGAGAAGGTACCAACAACAATACTTGGTACATAGATAGTGGATGTTCCCAACATATGAATGGTAACAAAAACTTGTTTGAAAATATTATCAATATAAAAGGAGTAAAAGTAACTTTCGGTGATAATTCTCGGGGAGAAATTATTGGTATAGGTAACATTGTTCTTCTTGGAAAAACTTTGATTTCAAATATTTTATTTATAAAGTAGATATCATTCTTCAATTTATCGGAACACAAGACAATCTTTCTAATATTTTCACAAAATCTTTACCCTCTAATAAATTTGAATATATTAAACAGAAGTTAGGAATGATAATCGTAAGGCAATATTCCATATTAACTTATTGTTGAAAATTATCTCTTTACAGTAACAAACTCCTTTTCATAGGGGGAGTACATTTGTTTACTAGGTTTTCAAAATTTTCGTAATCAGAAATTTTTCATTTTCAAGATTTTCTTAATGAGGATTTTTGAACTTAAAATTTTCATAGTTAAGATTTTCGTACATAAAATTTTTGTAATGAAGATTTTCGTACTTAGAATTTTCATAGTTAAAATTTTTCGTAGTCTAAATTTTTTTTCATAGTCTAATTTTTTTTGTAGTCTAAAATTTTTTCGTAGTCTAAAATTTTTCATAGTCTAAAAATTTTTCGTAGTCTAAATTTTTTTTTTGCAGTCTAAATTTTTTTTGTAGTCTAAATTTTTTTCGTAGTCTAAACATTTTTGTAGTAAAAATTATCGGAATCTAAAGTTCTTTAAGAAGAATTTTCCTCTATAACGAATAATCTTCCTAGAAATCCGAAAGGTATGTTTCCTTTCTCAAATTTTCGTAATCAGTTTTTACTTATTGGTATTTTCTTTTGGTTTTAAAATTTTTGTATTATCTTTCCTTAAATCCGAATGTTTTTCTTAAAAACCTCAAAAGATCATATTCTACCAAAATTTCCTTGCGGCTATCATTTCAACCGTCAGATCTTATCAAGAAGTTTTTTCAACCATTGGATCAAGTAAGTAAGATAAACCATCACCTCAATTGCCTATATAAAGGCCCCCTGATGTTTGTCCCACATCGACCTCCAAGATCTTGTGTGCTGAAGCCCTGCCCTTCCTACTTAAGGTCGTTCCATTTTTCTCAAGTTTCCCTACTTCCAAATGTCTGCTGAAGCTTCTTCCCAAAAATAAATGTCAACTGTTAAGGAAATCTCAGAGTGAAAAATCTACCGATATAGGTTAGTTGATCCAAAATTTTATTCCAAATATAAATCTATCGTTTCGAAGAACATCAAGCTAAATGGCTGGGAGAGTGTTTTTATATCGAAACCAGGAGCTCAGGATCTGTTGTATCCGAAGTTATTAGTTTAATTCTATGAGACAGTGAGTTTTTTCATTGAAGGAGGAAGAGATAAGTTTTTATTAAATATATATGGGAAGACTTATGCCCTTTATTACAGCATGGCAGCAAATCTTGTTGTAATTCCATATGAGGGTGAGGCAGTGTTCTGCTCACACAAGCTACCTGATGTAACATGATCTTTTGACAAGGAAAAGGCCATAGCTTGCCTAGGTCTTTTAGAAGTGAAGACTCTGAAGATTCTTCATCTTCCTATGAACTTAAGGATTCTTGAACTATGGGTTCAAGGTTTTATAATTTAGAGAAAAGGTGATAAGGATACCCTGAAGAAGAGTGACATCTATGTTCTAGATTTCTTAGTGAACTTCAGGAAGATAAATTTGGTTAAGTACATTCTAATTATGATTAAGAATATTAAGAATGGAAATCTGAAGTCTCAGATTATTATGTATCCAGCTATTCTGTCAAAGTTTATTGTTCATTGTTTAGAATCATTCAAAATTACTTGTAGTTCTAAGACAAGAAATTGATAAGTAATGTTGTTGAGTGATGATACCTTGATAAGGATGAAAATTGGTTTTTCTAAAGAATCTGAAGAATTCTATGATTTGTCTTAGGAGGAGATTGAAGCTTTATCAAAGAAACAGGAGGTATCTGAAGCCTCTAAGAAAGGGGGAAGGAAGATGAAATCCAAGGAACCTGAAGTCAAAGGGAAAACCCCTGTGACTAAGGAAACTCAATCCACACCTCTGACTCCAAAGAAGCAAAAAGCTTATCCTGATGAGGTATTAGATAAGTGGAGAGAGGATAAGAAGAACAAGAAAGCAGGGGAACCTAGTTTTGGTTTGGATCTTTCTGAGGAAAAATCACTGAAGGAAAATACTGCTGAGAATCTTGAGAATCAACAAAAAGAAAATAAGCAAAAGAAGAAGTTTTCTAAGGATGAGATAGTTCAATCCCTTCTTAAAGATGCTGAGAAAGCATCTGAGAAAATTCTGGTACCAGAATCCTTTTTAGTAGAACAACTCCCAGAGACTCCGGTAAAGAAGTTATCATTTCCGGAACATGACCAAGAAGAAGAAATTGTACAAAAAGAATAAGTGGAAGAAGAAGAAGAAGGCAATGGTGATAATGAAGATTTGATAAATCAAGTAGAGTATTTTCATGATAAGGAAAGTGCTTCTGAGAAGTTTTCAATCCGAACATCTGAATCCGAGTATTCAAAACTTGCTACACCACGAAAGGATGAGAAGGCTGAGGAAGAAGTGAATAAGTTGTCTAAAGAGGAAAGTAGCAATCATGATTTCATACAGCCAGAGGATGCTGAGGTAGGATGTGAGAAGGAATAAGTAGATTAAGATAAAATTGTTCAGCTATCTAATAGTGAACATGAATCCCCTAATCAACAAGAAATCATTCCGAAGGATGATACGGAAAAACAAGTGATTGTGGATACACCTAGAAAATCTGTGATAAAGAAGAAAGAAGTTGGAACTTCATCGAAGAGGAAGGATGCTGAGATAGAAAATGAACCCTCACCAACCAAATTCTCAGATTCAGAATCATCCTCTCTTGGACATGATTTTTTAGTTCAGTCTTTGAAAAAGCTTGTTGGAACTATTCATCTATTCCCAAGCATAGACTTAAGGTTCCAAATGCTACAACATACACTAAATCAGAAATCAGATTCAATATCCATGGTGATGGATAAATGTGTCAGTCTAGAGGTAGATTTCATATCTTTTCTCATTGGTTATGAGGCTCATAAAAGATCTTGTAATACGATGACAAGTTGGTCAAGGAAAACTATAAAATAAATGATAATCTTTGATCATTTTCATGATGATGTCAAGGATGCCTTTGATAATGAATATGTAAAGATCAAGGACTTTACCAAGAGTTTTGAGGAAAAGTTGTCTCTTGAATAGACTTCTCGGAGGCAAGAAGTTAAGGATCTTAATGGAAAGCTCAATTCTATGAAAATGAATTGGAAAAGAGAAAGGGATCTCAGAATTGAGATTTAAGAAAGGCTGGTTAAGCAAGAAGAAATCTTGAAGGCTCAAGCAGATTGTCTTAAGGCTCAGGAAGAGAAAATAAAATCCTTAGAAAAGAAGAGTGAAGATCAGGGCCAGTTGCTCAAGTGAGCAGAAGAAGATCACAAAGAGTTAAAGAAGTTGAAAACCATTGTGATGAAACTGATGCTGAAGGATAAAGAAGGATAAATATTTTCAATTCTAATATTTTGTTGTACTTTCCTTGTTGTACAAATTTTTTTAATCTTAATGATTTTTTTGGATGTTCTCTATTATTTGGTATTCTAGTACTAATATTTCAGGTACCATACTTTCTTTTCCATTCCCTTTAATCCTTTTTGAAAATCACAAAGGGGGAGAAAGGAATGTCAAAAAGAATAATAAGTAAAGAAGAAATTTCCCTAAGGGGGAGTTTTCATCATAAAGATTTTCATATTCAAGATAATGAAAAATATCATTTAGGAAATCAGAATATGATCCTTAGTGGTTCCAAAGCCTAAGGGAGGGTTAGTCTTATTCATTGTGATCCATAAGTAAAGGGAGATAAGTTTTTATTTTCAAGTTCATAAAATTTTTCTAAGTCCTTATATTCTTTTTCGTAAGGATGTTTGTGCTTTCCAAAAAGGGGGATATTGTTGATTCAATAAGGTTTCCTTATGAATTTTCCATTCCTTCATGTTTTGAAAATCACAAACACTCTATCTTAAGGAAAATTTATTTTCCCCTATGTTTCATCCTAATAAGGAAAATCTTCCTTCCCCAAGGAAATTTATCCTTACCTTTTTTTCATTGTCCATATTTCAGTTCTTCTAAATCTAACTCATTTTTCTTTATAAGTGTAAATATTGGTTTTATATTGAAAAACCTCGGAAACCTATAAATACTTGGATATATAGAATTTTGTTTTAGGATCCGAATTCCGGTTCTGAATTCTCTGAATTCAGACTCTGAATTCTACTGAATTCAGACTCCGAATTCTCTAAATTCAGAATCCGCATTCTACTGAATTTAGACTCCGAATTATACTGAATTCAGACTCCAAATTATCTGAATTCAGACTCTGAATTCTTATGAATTAAGATTCCGAATTCTACTGAATTCAGAGTCCAAATTCTACTGAATTTAGAATCTTAATTCCTCTGAATTCAGACTCTGAATTCTCTGATATTCAGACTCCGAATTCCTCAGAATTTAGACTCCTAATTCCTCATAATTCAGACTCTGAATCCCTCTGAATTCAGACTCCGAATTCATTGGAATTTAGACTCCGAAGTCTGTAGAATTATGACTCTGAATTCCCTGATAAACATAATCTGAATATCCATGTGTTATAGACACCGAATGTTATTTTTCTTAGACTCTGAACTTTTATTTTCCTTATACTCTAAAAAATAGATTTTTTTCAAGCAACCAAATTTTTATTATCCGTGTTATAGTTATGAAATGACGTCGTACATTCTGTTTCTAACTAACTGTTGTTTGAGTGACACGTGTATAGGTCCCTCCAAGATTCAAGGAAAATATGACCATTGGAGGAGGGATCTAACCGTTGGAGAAAAGCCTATAAATAGGAGCTCATTTGAACAATCTCAAAACACTTCGACTGACTATCACTCTAGAGACCACATGCTGATGAAGTTATTTCTAGAGAGAGATACTCTCATGCTTAGTGCATACTGAACTTCTTGTTCAGATTACTTCATGCGACTCCGATTGTTGCAATGTACAATCGAGGGCTTCCAAGGATAGGAAGACAGAGGTTTCGGCTACCTTAAAGTTTGAGGACTTCTGAGGATATGAAGACAGAGGTGCTGACAACCTTAAAGTTTGAGGACTTCTTTAGTGAGGAATATAGAGGTGCTGACTACCTTGAAGTTTGAGGGCTTGCGGGGATAGCAAGACAGATTCCAATATTCCTATTGAGGGCTTACCCTGGTGTGGGTAAGACAGACTTTCTTGAAAGTATAAATCAAGGAACATTTATCCAAGGTTTTTGGATACCCTACTCTTTGGGTTAAAAGATTTCATACTTTTTACTTGTATTGTTTCAAGTTTATTTTCTACTGCATTTTGATTGATAAGGAAAGTATAACTATCTTATACTTCCTTGTACTTTTGTACACTCTGATTAGTAAGATTCTATATGCTTTAAGGTAGAATATTTTCCTTGTAAACTTCTCTTAAGTTTCTCTTCCAAAACCATATTTCCAGAACCTATCGTGTTTATAGAACTAAGAGGTCTTGTGAATTTACCGTGTTTAACTTTGTTAAAAACAGTTTTGATTAAGGTTAAAAATGAAAGTTTTTATACCAACTTTAAAGGTTCCAAATGAATTTTTAAATTATAAAATTCACCCCCCCCCTCTTTTATATTGAGCATCTACATCATTATTTTGATCCTATAAGAAGCCCCTCTCAAGCCCCTCTCAAGCCTTTGAGTTCACACTTCCAAGTAAGGGATTTCTTCCTTTCTCATTTTTGTACAAATTTCATTATGTTGTTATGCCCTTTTAATTTCAATTACAAATGTTGGGGAATGATTTTGAACCTCCCCCATAATACCCTTTTTATGTTTTAATTATGAGAGACCTATTTCTCTCTCATCAATTCCTCCCATGTAGACCCGTTACCATGCCGAAATTCCGTAAAAAAATTTCTCTCTTCTCATTTGCATTCAAGAAATTATTTTATATTATGCATCTAAATTCCATTACCTATGTTGGGAAATGTATCTATATAACCCCCTTACTATCCATTTAATGTACATATTATGAGATACCCATTTCTCTCTCATAAACCATTTTTATGAATTCTTATGTCACGCCGTTATGCTGCTGAAATTGCACCGTGATTTTCCAAGCCAAAGTCATTGTGTAGTGAATACCATGACCGTTTCTCTATCAAGGGTATTCACCTTTATTCACATTTACTTATTGATTATAGAGTTTCATGTATGTATTCAAAATTCCTTTATCATGTAATAAATGTGGATGTTGAATGATTACATGTTGTATAATCCATGTGGTACACTTATGCATGAAATGAAATGATTAAGAAGGGTGCACCCTGATAGCGCTCCAATGCATTGGGTAAAGATTGGTATCATGATACGTCAAGTGAAATAAGGTTTTAATCATGCTAATTTAAGTGAAATGAGGTTTTAATCATGCTCCATGTGCAATTATCCTTGGCTCATACTAATATCATGTTAAGTGTTGTTTCCACATTTCCATGTTATGATAATCATGCTATACCATGACTTTATGTTCATATTTATCTTATACTCTGTTTATATGCCTATTTCCTAACATGTACTATATTATTCATGTTATGCCTTGTTTAACCCCTTATTGGGCTTTATAGCTCACCCTTTTCTTATGCATTTCCTCATGTTATCCCATGCAATGCTAAGTACGAAGTAATATGTGTAGTCATATAAAATAAGTTTTCAATAAAGATGTGTATTTCATGTTTTAAGTTATTATGTAATGTTCCTAAGCCCCAATGACACTAGACCTATCGATATTCTATGTTGTATCAATTGAATATTTTATGTAATAAATCATGTTTAAGTGTGTAATAAAGAGCAGGGTTGTTATAGTCAACGACAATGTGATCCTGAAATTAAGATGGTCATTTTAAGACCGATGTTGGATAGATTTTTTGGACTTGGGCCTCAGGTCAACAAAACACCCAATAATGATTAAATTATTATTATTGAGGGATCTTGTATCTGACATATCTCCCTGATACAGTGTCATAATGAAGAATCGTCTATGATGTTGTGACCCTGAAATTAAGGTGGATGTTTCAAGACCAATTTTTGGGTATTTAATTCAGATTCGTGGCTCGGGCCCATGAATCACTGTTCGTGCATGATGTGGTGAGATGCGAATTTTTCATTGGGTGTCTGATTGATGCAAGTGAATAGTCTATCTCAAGCATTTCTCCATGAGTATTACAATAGTTTGATTAGTTTTTCCATTTAGGGATATTTGAAGATGCAAATTAGTGAAATTACGTTTTTTCCCTCAGACTGGCAACAAGCCTCATGCGTTCATCCGAATATTTTTGGGACATGTCGTGTAGTATGTTTTCACACCATATAGTGATATATGGCTAGAAATCCATGTTCTGATAAGTAAAAGACCATGCAGCAGAGTGTGACCCCACACCGTGTGGGTCCCTAACATGCCTTATAGCTCTTTTTGAGAAAACATCAATGTTTCATATCTCTTTCATTTGAACTTGGATTTTGGTCCATGAGTATCCTATCCTGAGTTTTTTCCACGTAGAATGTGATGGATCCATACTTTGTGGATTTTGTGTTATGCTGTGAAATATTTTGGGTTTGGCATGTGCTGAGGTAACACCCAATAATGACAGAAATCATATAGGATCACGATATATTTCCAGGAATAACCCTCTAGTAGGGACATGCCATAGAGTTCCCTGATGATATTACTAGGCTTAACCTCCAGTAGGGCTGGGTAGTGGCATCCCCCGATGATCTTTTCAAGTTACCCTCTAATAGGGACGAGTAGTGGTGTTCCCTGACGATCTTTCCAAGTTACCCTTTAGCAGGGCTGAGTAGTGGAGTTCCTCAATGTTCTGGGATTACCCTCTAATAGGGATGGGTAGTGGAATTCCCTGATGATCTTTCTGAGTTACCCTCTAGTAGGGATGGGCAGTGGAGTTCCTCAACATTCCGAGCTTACCCTCCAACAGAGCTGGTTAGTGGAGTTCCCTGATGACATCTTCTAAGAATAACCCTACAGCAGGGCTAGGCAGTGGAGTTCCCTGATGACTTTCTGAGTGTTACCCTCCAGTCAGGCTGGGTAGTGTAGTTCCTCAGTGACTATCAGAGTAGGACCCTCCTATCATACCGGGGCATGATATCCTTACCTATAACTTTTAGTCCCTCAACTGTGTGGAATAGTGACGAGGCGCAGTTTGACGTAGCTTTGGACTCATGATAAAGAGGGACGCTTTCCTCACCGATATGTGACCTAAAACTGTTCAGGTAAGTCAGTGCCACCCAAAGTGGATAGTATCAAAGTGTGGTGATTGAGTACCTTATACTTGTGTGTTCAAGGAAGATGAATGAGGTGATAGGCATCATAGATGGAATTTCCTTGGAACCATTGGCTACTATTCTTATTCAGCCTAGCTATGAGATGGAGATCCCCTTACCCTCTCATTCTAGATTCTTTGACTGAGCATATATATATATATATATCCTTCTCCAGTACCCACTCCTTGGGTTTTGTTTAGTCTTCTTCTAGGAGAGGTGAAGACACACGAGGTATGCCACGTGCTTTTTGTGTCTAGATTCTCGTGTTTGGATGAGTCTAATATCCTACTATAGGTAACGAAGCCTTGATGATAAGTTCATCTTCTCATCATTTCAAGATCCTTGTGTTTGGATGAGTTTACTTCCACTCTCTTATTAGGTTAAGATATACTCTTTCATTGTACCTTGTTCTATCTACTGTTTTCCTCTTCAATTGCATCTCTTATTGTTCCCCCTTCACCCATTTCTGGGAATTCTACTAGGAATGTTTATATTCACCCCTTCATGGGATTTTCCCACATGTGTCATGTCTTATACAGATGACAGACAGGTTGATCATGACTTCAGAGGAGCTTAGGGATATGGGGTGCTTGGACCGTGTACGGTGGTTGTAGAATGGGATCTAGGATCTGGGCTCTCTCAACTATTCTAATTTTCTATTTTTCTATCAGGTTGGGACACATTTTTGGTTGGGCATGTATTTTTTCCCTTTTCTTTTTAGTTTAAACTACTATACTTCATACTATTTAGAGGTCCATGCATGTTTGGTTTATTTATAATAGTGTTACATCTTTTATTTCTTCCCCTGTGAAATTTTTCATTGAGTTGTCTATGTGTGTTTGTATAGGTACTTAAGAAAATGCCTCCCTTAGTTTAGTTGTGCCTTTAGTGCTTTTCTCCACCCCTAGCCTATGGAGTCGGGCTTGGGGTTGTTGTGGCCGAGCCTCGGCTTGGACCTGGTTGTGAAATATTGGTATTAGTACAAGTTCATTACTTGGGATGTTGTTAGGACATATCCCCTTAAGAGAATTGGTTGGGTTTAGGGAAACAATGTGAAAGTGTCTCGAGTGCGGCTCTTAGGCCATGGAATACAATGATGGTACGAGCGATCGACACATCCATTCACGAGGAACCTGACTACCTGCTTATCAACTCGGCATGCCGAGACATTTGTTACAAGGATCAATGGTAAATGAATTATATAGGATTCAGTATTTGACTATCCTTCTTGAGTCAGCTCCCCATTATTGTTGATATATATATATATATATATATATGCTACTCTGACCGTGATACTCCTTGATAATTTTCAGGATGCCTCTGTGACAAAATCCAGCCTAGATACTAGCTTCAGTTCATGACGACAATCCTATGAGAGATGAGACCTTAGTTCAGGTTCCATCCTATGATCCCCTTCCTCCAGGTGGGCAGTTAGCAGCACCTCTACCCATCGAGCAGTAGATCATCCTAATGGAGTAGGTAAAGGATGTGCACAGGCATAGTGCACTCCGCGAGTTCCATCATTAAAGACCGTTGAGGTTCCAAAGTGAGCTAGATCCTCAGGCAGTAGAGGATTGTCTAGAGTCGGTGGTCCATATCTTTAGGCTTGTTCAGACCCCAATGGATTAGGTGATGGATTTGGTATCCAACCTTTTCCACGGAGTATTTGGGTATTGGTGGAGCCTCATTACACAGATGCATGATGAGTCGACACTCTCATTGAACGACTTCTTGTGACTATTCTCTGAGGAGTACTACACCTCCTGCTTATGCTCAGTTCAGATCCAGGAGATTCTGGAGGTTTAGTAGGGAGGGATGATGGGAGATGAGTATGTAGCGAGGTTTAGAGACCTTATGCACTACTCCCTTGACATGATTCGGGGTGGATACTTCTGAGCATAGAAGTTTGAGTAGGGACTCCGTAGAGAGACATGAACCCGAGAAAACGACACTGGTTGAAGTTTCTGCAGAACTACGATTTCAAGATAGTCTATACTCCAGGGAAATGGAAACATTGTAGCAGATTCCATTAGTAGGAAGTCCCAAGATCTCCTAGTGTAGGAATCTTTAGATCAGTTAGCTTCTCTATAGATGACCCTAGTGGAGCAGGAGGGTACAACTTTTCATCACTCAATGGTGTTGACACCTTCACTCCTCGAGCATGTGAGAGAGTCTTAGCTGGGAGACATCAATTGTGAGGTCTTGTGTGATCATATATCCAAAGTAAATTCACCATATGGATATTATAAAGGATATAATCATCTTATCATATTCTAGGGGTAAACAATGGTTCCATTTGTGATGCGGGAGGAGGTGATTCGTGAGTTCCACACTTCATCCCTAGTTGTACATCCTAGTGTGGGGAAGATGTACAAAGTTATTCAAGAGCAGTTTTGGTGGTTTGGAATGAGACAAAGCATAGCTGAGTTCGTCTATTAGTGTCTCACATGTTATCATGTGAAGGTTGAGCACTAAGTTCCAGCAGCTTTGTTGCAACCCCTTGAGGTTCCGAAGTGTAAATAGGGCGGTGTATCCATAGAATTCGTCACAGGTATTCCACGCATAGAGAAGGGCCATGATTCCATCTAGGTGATATTTGATCAACTCATGAAGTTGGATCACTTCCTTTATATAAGGGAGAAAAGTATGGTGGAGAGTTTGGGGTAGCTATACGTATGAGAGATCGTCAGCCTTCATGGGGTACCCTCGACAATTGTCTCTGATCGTGACGTGTGGCTTATATCACAATTTTGGAGAGGCATGTAGGAGGAATTTGGGACCCAAATGTGGATGAGTACAACCCTCCACCCCAAAACCGATGGGAAGACTGAACGCACTATCTAGATGTTGGAGGGTATGATAAGGGCTTGCGTGTTGGACTTCAGCCGGATCTAGGATGATCACCTACCCATGGTAGAGTTTTCATACAACAACTACCACACTAACATCAGCGTGTAACCTTTTGAGGCCTTTTACGAGAGACCTTTTAGGTAACCCTTGTGATGTACATAGATTGACGAGTCATCTCTTATGGGCCCAGAGTTGGTGCAGGCAAAAATGGAGAAAGTACAGGTCATCTGTGAGTGAATGAGTATGGCCCAAAGTAGTCATATATCTTATACAGATCACAATCATAGGCCCTTGGAGTTCAAGAAAGGAGACCACATTTTCTTATGAGTCTCCCCACGATGAGAAATGAAAAGGTTATTATTAAGAGAAAAGCTATCCCCAAGATTCATTGGGCCATTTGGGATTATGAAGAGGGTTTTTGAGGTTTCCTACCACCTCACCCTATCCCCATAGATGGATTAGGTGCACGATGTATTCCATGTTTCATAGATGAGGAAATATGTGCATGATCCAATGCACATCATTGACTAGGGTGAGTTGGACATTAAGGATGGAGCCACCTTTGCAGAGCACCCGGTGGTGATCGAGGATCGACAGGAGTGAACCTTGTGTGAAAGTACCATCCCTTTGGTTCGAGTGTTGTGGTAGTACAGAAATGTGCCAGAGAGTTCTAGGTAAAGGGAGAGCCATATGCAAGCTCAATATCCCAAGTTGTTTTCCTAGTTTTGCTTTTTGGGGAAGAAAATCTTGGAGGGAATGATGTAGAGACCCAATATTTTCCTTATAAGACGTTGAAATATTTATAAATATAATTCTAGAGCTAGGTGCTAAGATGGATTGTGATTCTGAGTCCTAATGTTCTTGGAATTAATTTTATAAAAATATTAAATATATTTTATATTGCATGCGTGATTAATTAAAGAAAATGGGATAACTCTCAAATAGTTTATTAGATAAAAAATATGAGGACACGGTTGTGTCCAAAACATGGTGTTTACCCTAAGCGCGACATAAAATGAGTTGGTGCATGATTTTCGGACCCCTTGCTTGTTGGTGGTGTGTTTAAGTGAATTAATTAATTCTTTTGACCTAATAAATTTCTATAAATAAGTCACTAGAGAGAATTCATAGGGTTGACCCATAATTATCCCACTGCTGGAAAAGCTCTCCTCCTCCTCCATTGGGGAATCCCTTTGGATAATGATGAAAAATCCTTGGATAGACGATGAACCTCTGGATCAAGGATAATCGAATCATGACGAATGTATCAAATTCTTCTGATCATTGCGTGAGTGCATTCTTCACTAATGATCGATCCAAAATAGAGGTATGAATTGTATTTTGGTGTTTTACATCTCTCGATTAAATGTTTGAGTAGATTGATATTTTTTCTTCAATCTGCACCCCCTCCCTATAGCCTTTATATGTTCCAACATACTAAAATTAATTTATTTTCAATTGTTTTCTAACCATAGGATCCTCATTCTTGATCGACTAACCAAGAATGATTGGCCACAATCTGTAAACCTTTTTTCTTTGTGTTTTTTCCCCATCGTTCTTTTCGTTCTTCATCATTGGACCATGGGGTCACGATTTAACTTTGTCGTGCAGGGTTCGAGTGAGATCAAACCCTAGATTCATTGTGGTGGCATGAAAAACATGTAGATCAACGCTTTGGGGGTGGATTGATAAATGAGAAGGATGATGTTTCGTGAACGGATCAGATCAGCATCATGGGTGTGTGTTTGCGATCAGAGGTGGTTCAGGATCGGGTCGATAATCCCCATTTTCCTAGTTGGCATGTGGTAATGACATGTAGTGTGATGAGATCAGTTCTGAGTAGAGACCATGCACAAAGTCTCATGGTAGAGGCTAATCAGTGTGAATGAGATGGTGGTCGGACTTGGATCTCTGATGAGGTGGTCGAATGTGGTCAATGCGACGAGCGCTAATAATAATTAATAATTAATAATAATAATAATAATGGTGATGCATTAATATAGTTAAAGAAAGATTTGTTGTTATTATTATATTAAATATTGATAATAATGGTGTCATAAAAAGTGATGGTGGTGAAGAAGATTAAATGGAATTGATCTTTATTGGAGGGAGTTATGTTCATTTATTATTATTATTATTGTTAATAATAATGATGATTTAATGAAGGAAAAAATGAAACAAATGAGAGGGGGAGGGGGGTGTTTGTATAATGCATTAGAGAAGGTGTGCGTGAAGGATTTCTCCACCACTTTCTCCCTTTTGATAATAAATTAATAATAATATTAAAATATTATTATTATTATTTATTTTTGGTTGTCAAATATTGTATCAGTTATATCCTTTAACCGAGATGTCATATTGACAAACCATCAGCGACAGTGTGATCCTGGAATTGAGACAGTTATTTTAAGACTGATGTTGGATACCTTTTTTTGACTCGTGCCTCGGGTTAATGAAACACCCAATAATAATAAAATTATTATTATTGCTAGATCTTATATCTGACATATCTTCCTCATACGGTGTCAGAATAAAGAAACATCTACAATGTTGTGACCCTAAAATTAAGGAATACATTTCAAAACCAATTTAAGGTATTTAATTCGGACTCATGGCTCAGGCCCACAAAGCACCATTTGCACATGATGTGGTGAAATGAAACTTTTTCACCAGGTGTCTGATTGAGGCAAGTGAATAATCTAACCTGAGCATTTTTCCATGAGGATCACAACATTGTGATCCTTTTGTCCATCCAAGGCTGTTTAAAGATGTATATCAATGAAATTATTTTTTTTTACTCGGACTGATGATGAGCCTCGTGCGTTCATCAGGAATTTGGCCAAGACACGTCATGTAGTACGCTTACACACTGTGTAGTTCTACATAGACAGCAAGCCATGTTTTGGTGAGGACACAACCATGAAATAGAGTGTGAAGACACACCGTGTGGGTCCCCGACATACCTTGTACCTCCTTTGAGGAAACTTAAAAGTTCTGTATCGCCTTCGTTTGAACTCAGATTTTGGCCTGTGAGTGGCCTATCCTGAATGTTTTTTTTTCATAAAATGTGATGGTTCCCTTGGTTGTGTATTTTAAGATACGATGTGAAATGTTTCAGGTTTGGTATGTGTTTAGGCAACACTCGATGGTGGCAGAAATCATACAGGATCAGCATAACTTTCTAGGAATAACCCTCTAGTAGGGCTGGGTAGTGGAGTTCCCTAGTGATAGTACCAGTCATACCCTCTACCCGGGATGGGTTGTGGCATTCCCCAATGATATTCCCGAGTTACCCTTCAGCAAGGATAGGTAGTGGAGTTCCTCGACGCTCCGAGATTACCCTCTAGTAGGGATGGGTAGTGGTGTTCCCTGATGATCTTTCTAAGTTACCCTCCAGTAGGGCTGGTCAGTGGAGTCCCTCGAAGTTCTGGGATTACCCTCCAGCAAGGATGGGAAGTGGCATTCCCTGATGATATTTTTGAGTTACCCTCTAACAGGGCTGTGTAGTGGGGTTCCCCAATGACATCTTCCAGGTGTAACCCTCCAGTAGGTCCGGGCAGTGGAGTTCCTTGATGACTTCCCAAGTGTTACCCTCCCACCAGGCTGGGCAGTGTAGTTACTCAGTGACTATAAGAGTAAGAACCTCTTTTCGTACAAGGGAATGAGATCCTTACCTAGAACTTTTATCCCCTGGACTGTGCGACATAGTGATGAGGTGTGGTTTGAAGTAGATTTGGACTCATGAGAAAGAGGGACACTTTCCCCACTGAGATTCATTTTTGTGACGTGACATAAAACCGCGCGGGTGAGTCAATGATGACCAAAGAAGATAGTATCAAGGTTTAGTGATTGAGGCCCTTAGACTTGTTTTTTCAGGGTAGACACATGAGTTGTTGGACATCGTAGATGGACTTCTCTTAGAACTATTGTCTACTCTTATTCTTGGGATGAGCTATGAGTTGGAGATCCCATTACCCTCTTGTTCAGGATTATTTGACTGAGTATATATATATATATCCTTATTCATTACCCAATCCTTGGGTTTTGGTTACTCTGCTTCTAAAAGAGGTGAAGACACGCATGATATGCCATGTGATTTTCTTGTCTAGATTCTCGTGGTTGGATGAGTCTACTATTCTACTATAGGTAGTGATGACTCGATGATAAGTTCATCTTCTCACCTTATTGAGCTCCTTGTGTTTGGAAAAGTTTGCTTTCACTCTCTTGTTGGGTTTGGCTATACCCTTTCACTGTAGCTTGTTCAATCTACTATTTTCCTCTTCATTTGTATCTATTAATGATCCCCCATCAACCCTTTTAGAGCATTCTACTGGGTATGTTTATACTCACCCCTATATGGGCTTTTCCCACATGTGTCGTGTCTTATGTAGATGACGGGCAGGTTGATCATGACTTCAGAGGAGCTTAGGGATACAAGGTGTTTGGACTGCCAACAGTGCTCGTAGCTTGGGATCCAGAAGCTGGGCTCTCTTAACAGTTCTAATTTTACAATTTTATTTCAAGTTGGGGAATATTTCTGGTTGGGCATGTATTTTCCCCCTTTTCTTTTCAGTTTACACTACCATACTTCATACTTTTTAGAGTTCCATGCATGTTTGGTTAATTTATAATAGTGTTGCATATTTTATTTCTTTCCCTCTGCACTTTTTCATTGAGTTAGTTGTGTGTGTGTGTGTTTGTGTGTATAGGTAATAAGGAAAAGGCCTCCCTAAGTTTTTTTGTGCCTTCAGCACTTTTCACCACCCATGGCCTATGGAGGTGGGCTTGGGGTAGTTGTGGCTCGAGCCCTGGCTTGGGTTGGGTCATGAAAATTGGGATTGAATTGTGGCCTCCACATTTATTTGATGGGTCTAAGGCTAATTCTACTTTGTCCAGAAATTTCTATATCTAGGAAAAAATGTCAATATCCCCTTATAAATCTTCTATTGATCCTAGACAAAATGTTCGACAAAAATTGATCAATAATATCCTGAAATATCAAATTCAAATAATGAAAATAATTTATTCCACAAGATAACGATTAATTGGGCCCAAATTGATACACTTTAAACCTTAATTGCACATGTGTTGAGAAATGAAGTTTAATTTATAAAATTCACTAAAACAGGTGTTTATGGACATTGAAACACATGAATATTAAAATATAAACAATTAATATTAGCCTCTTTTAGTGTCTAATCACACCCCAACTTGATTTTTTCTAGTCCTAACAAAAAGGTATCTCAAAAATATGAAAATTTAATTCCCTTTTCCAAAAACATTTTAACATACAATTCTCACCAATATACATCATTCCAAATACTCATGAAACCTATAAAAATTATTTAAAACATGATAGGTTCACAAGAATATCCCAAACCCAAGACCATTACTTTGTATAAATTCATCACCACATTACATCCAATTTCAATTAAGTATGATGATGTGTTGTGAATAAAAATATATATTGGGGTTCATTTTTATTTAAGGAGAATAATATGGAATCTCTAGGTGGAATCACATTTTAGTATAAGGATGGGTATTCATTTTTTCACTCTTTTTTTATTATTATTTTCCACGGTAATTTAAATTGCACTCAATCAAGTCATCCATTGTAGCAAGACATTGTTGATGACTCCCAACCTCAAAGACCTTAGGGCACCAAGTGAAGCTTACATACCCAGGTATCATCTTGATTTAAATATTAAAAAACAATTTCAAATTCACACAATTAGATATAAAATTCCTAACAATGGGCTAGAAAAGTATGGAGTCACAATCCCCAAGTGATGAAATCCACACATTAGGTCCATCCATTTCTCTATGAAAAAATTTATTGTTTTTTTATTTTTATTTTTTAATTCTCAATTTAAAATTAAAGAGATCACCAAACATATGCTATTTGTTTAGGGACCCCAATTACTCAATCTAATTCCCCACAATCTAAATTACATGAGTAGTGATATTTTTATTAAATGGATAAAAATGTAAATGGTGAAAATCACATTAGAGAGTCACACTTTTTAAAATTTATGCTCCTAAACTTAAAATTGAATTAAAATTAGAATAAAGCCATGATAAATTATTTGATATTTAGTTTCAATGTTTATAAGGTGAATTATCATGTTCAAGGTTAAGAAAATTCATTTCTCATTCATGTACACAAAATTTTCTTTTTCTTTTTTCCATGGACTCACACACAATAAATTTTGTTTTACATGTAAAAATTTTATTTATTTATTTTTCATCATTTTCACCCCCAACTTAGAATAACACTATCCCTAGTGTTTAATGAAAAGAAAAATAATATAGGGGATGAAATGGAGGATAGGATTTCCAAAATATTTGAAATAAAAATATGGAACAATGTTGCATGTATCTCAAAGAAGAAGTCCATGTTGAAACCAACTAATACTTTGACCTCTATGTCACTTGAAAACTCCTCATTAATGACATAAGACTATTTTTTATGTCTTAGAATAAATGTGATTTTTATGAAAATATCTCAACATCATCAGCCCTTAAATATTATACATGATCACAATTAAACTAAAAATACGAACCCCTTTAGGTTCCCAAAAAAACAAGTAAATGGAAAAGAAAAAAAACATACCTCTCTATTTTAGAAAACCAAAACATTGAGTCAATGTACAAGTATAATCCATGTTTACTCCCATAAATCATTTGTTTTAATATCATTAGATTGAATTTGACTATAAATATATTAATTATTTTTTGGTTCATTTGTTAGTTCAGTTAATTCCTCCTCTATTTTTTGTTTATTGGATGATTCGGTGAATGGTTTTAACATATGACTGTTGACTTTTAAGATGTAACCACCAGTGGGATCCTGAATGTGGACCGATCCATGAGGGTACACATGATTCACTATATAGGGACCTCACTATCTTGACCTTTACTTTCCTGAGTTTAAATGAATTTTGGAACTATATAAGACCACAAATATTACCAGTTCAAAGTGTTTGACATTGATATTTCTAGATGAGTTGGCTTGATCTCTAGCTTCATTGATGCTTGAATTTTTATAATCCTCAATCCTAAGTTACTCAATTTCATTAATATATAATTTCCATTTTTGGATAAAGAAATTCCCAAATTCGTTTTTTAATGCCCAAAAGGACTTATTTTCGATTTCAATAGGAAAGTGGAAAGCCTTTCCATAAAACAAACTATATGGTAGCATGCCATCCATCCAACGACCCAAAGGCCTTCAAATATTTTTTATTATTGATAAATCCCCCTTTTAAGGGAAGAAGGGGGAAACCCAAAAGACTTCACGACTTAGGAAAATCACACCCGAAGGACAAAAATAATGAAAACCAGACTGAAAACCAGATCAACCCCTCCCCAGCATAAAAACATGTTAAAGCACTCCAACGTTGCAAGGAAAATCGGCAAGCCAATGTCCTGTGACAAGCACAGGCCCGATCCGATGGCAAACTCCATACCCTCTCAAACAACCGAGTCTGAAAAGCACTGCAAAGAAGAACCGCCAGCTCTGAATCCTCCTCTGAGCTTGATCTAAGTGATCGAGTCCGGATGCACAAACTTCCAACCTCAAAGATAAAACCAAACAAACAAAACAACACCACAGAACACATCAAAATACTTAACACATCACCAAATCAAAGCATCAGCTGATAGCTCCACAAATCAACCATTTCAACTTGACCAAATCAACCATTCCAACTTAACCAAATCAACCGCAAGAGATCCAGAGAGCCAAAGCACCAAAGTGGAAGACAAAATCGACACCTTAAGACCTTCACCTGTAGAAAACACAAAGCAGGAAACCCAAAGCCTCCCCACTCCGAGGCACTGCAGGTCAGACCCGGAGCCCGCTGGAAACCCGCCAGAGCCCTCACCTTAACTCTCCATACAAACCAAGAAGCCGGAGCCTCTCAGTGGATGCCGGAGAGACCACCGGAGGCAACGTAAGCGACGGAGAGCCGAGCAGAGAAACCCGGTGATGCCAGAAAGACGGTACGTTGCGCCACCACCGTGGAACTGTGCCAGGCCGCATCATCCCACCACAGAACTGTGCCAAACCGCGTCATCCCAAAAGCACGCCGATCCGAAGCGCTGGAGCGGAGAATCATCACCGATACTGGAAACAACGTCGAACACCACCAGATCTCGTTGCTCCACACCAGAGAAAGGTTCGAGCTGGGACCAGAAGGAGAAACCACGTCCGATCTAGGCCGGAGGGGGAAGGAAAAAGGAAAGAGGGGAAACCCTAGTCACCTCACGGGAGAGAGTGGACGCCGTTCAGAGGCTTTCGGTTCTGGTAGAATTCCTAGGATTGTTTTAAGTGTATTAATATATTCCCAAAGGGACTATAATAGTTTCTCATACCTATCTTTCCTAGAGGGATTGATGGTTTTTTCAAGATTTTTCTTAATTTACCTATTTGCTAACTTAGATTGACTATTGTTTTGAGGGTAGAAGGTTGTGGAAACTTTGTGAGAAATACCATACTTTGACATAAGTTTCAAGAATGGTAGTTTGTAGAAATGGGTTCCATTATCACTTATGATAGCCCTAGGAATTATAAATCGTGAAAATATATTCTCCTTTAGGAATCAAACCTCAATTTTATGGTCATTAAACTTGGTGGGAATGGACTAACCCATTTTGAGATGTAATCAATAGCTAAGAGGATGTAGTGATATCACATAGAGTTTGTAAATGTTCACATGAAATCAATTACCTAACAATATATTTTTTTTGAAACCCATAATGGGAGTAAGGTTCACTCAATTTCTTTTGGTTATGGATCCTAATTACTAGAATTGACACAAATTTGGCAGAATATTAATGAATTTTTAGTGAGGGTAGGCTAGATTAAACCAAATTTAAGGACCTTTTATGTGGTTTTCTTAGTGTAAATGTGACCTCTGCATGCCTCTCTATAAAAAAAGATTAATAATGGACTCTTGGTCAAAATCAGGAACACATATCCTAAGTAGTTTTATATATTATCATACCATGGTAAATCACTCATAGAATAGATTTGTTCATCAGGAAATGAATTTTATAAAAAAATGATATTTGAGTTGTCTTTGAATTCCATCCTAGAGAGGTGATCAACTATAACATTTTCAATACCATTTTTATCCTTAATGGTTATATCAAAATCTTATAGAAGAAGGATTCTCCTAATTAATATAGCCTTAGAATATTGTTTTTGGAAAATTTATTTCAACATTAAATGATCTATGAAGACATTGGTGGTGTATCTTAAGAGTCAGGACTATAATTTTTATAAGGAAAATAAAATAGAAAGAAACCCTTTCTCAGTGGTTATGTAGTTTATTTCTGAATCATTCAATGATTTTATTGCATAAGATATGATGAATGAAGTTTTATCAAATCTTTATAATAAGGAGGAACCTATAGAAAATTCACTCTCATCTCACGTGATTTTGAAAGTAAGATTCCAATTGGGAGATTGCATGGTGGGTGGAGATATAAGAGATGACTTGAGTGTAGAGAATGATTACTCGCAACTCTCTTTACAAAAAATGGGGTGTCTTTCACAATCATAGCCCAAATGGGTTGGTAAATGGATCTAAAGTTCCTAACGAACCTTTTATAGAAACTATAATATCCTAATAAATACCTCACTTCATTGAAAATTTTGGATATGGAAAGTGAGAAATGATATCTACTTTGGATTTTTCAACATCTATCCCTCTACTAAAGACCATATGGCCCATAAAATGTCCTTCTTTTACCATGAAATGGATTTTTTCCAGTTTATGATGATATTATTATCCTCACATCTAGATAAAACCCATTAAATATTTGTAATGAATCTATCAAATTTATCCCCAAAGATGGAGAATTCATCTATAAATACCTCTAAACAATCCCCCACCATGTTAGAGAAGATTCCCATCATACACCGCTAGAAGGTACCAAGGGCATTACATAACCCAAAGGGAATAATCTCTAAATAAAAAGTGTCGAATGAAGTGGTGAAGTTTTTTTCCTTGATATTATAAGGAGAACTCAATTTTATTATACCCAAATAATCCATCAAATAAGTAGTATAACTCATGACCATCCACTCATTCAAGGACTTGATCAATGAATGGTAAGGGAAAATGGTCTTTCTTGGTGAAATAGTTTAACTTCCAATATTTAATTCATACTCTACATCCACTACTCACCCTTGTGGGGAGAATATCACCAACCTCATTGGTATTCATAGTAATTCTAGACTTCTTAGGAACCACTCAGATTGGTCTTACCCACTTACTCTCAGCAATATGGTATATGATACCACCTTTCAACAACTTTAGATGTTATTTTCTTGCTACATCTATTATACTGGGATTGAGTCTTCATTTATGTTTTCAACATAGTTTATAATTATATTCTATAATAATCTTATGTGTTCCAATGAGTGGGATAATCTCAGGAATATCAAAAAGAGACCATACAATTACTTTCTTATTCATGCTCAATAATTTCAAAAGTATTCATTCTTGGTTGGATTTGAGAGAAAAAGAGATGAAAATAGGAAGGGTTTCATTGTACCCTAAGAATTCATATATAAGTGATTCAGGAATGATATTGAATTTGATGTTAGGTTGGTTGAAATTTTTTAAAAGTAAATTAGGACTTTGAACTGAACTCAGTTTATTCTTCCAAATTTCTTGATAAAATTGGTTTCTTTTGAATAGAAGTTTTAGCCACCAAATTGGATAGATCAATTCCAAGAATTTATAGACTCAATGATTGAGATTTATCCAATGGTTTTATTGATTGGTGATCCTGAAAAATCATCAAAGGATCTATCTGAAATAGATTCAATCCAAGGAAACAAATTCCCCTCTTGAAAACAAAAGAAATCAATCTCATACTAACTTAAACATCCTTAAAAAATTCCTTGATATTCCTTGGGTTTACATTCAAAACTACCTATACAATTCACTTCATGAATTTCCTCATCATCCCCAATTTGAGATCTTTCATTATAAATGTTTAGATTTAGGCTATTATTCCCAAAGGTGATGGTCATGTTACCATTCCATACCCAGATGACTGAGTTGATTGTTATGAGGAAGGGATGACCAAAGATGATTGGATTTCATTCCCTAATTCCAAGACTTGTATGATTTTTAAGGATAATGAATTCGGTAGGGTATATGAAATTTTAAAATTTCACAATAATATCCCTTAAGACACCCTTAGGATATTGAATACTTCAATAAGCAAGTTGGAGTGTGATAGAAGATTGTTGGATCTCTTCAATCCCTAATTGGAAATATTCAGTATATGGAATGAGGTTCACACTAGCACCTAGATCATAAATGGATTTCAGAAATTTGTTCTCTCCTAAACCAACATTTATGTATGGACATCCTGGGTATTTCAACTTAGGAGTAATGTTTCCTTGAATGGTGGTACACACATTGGTAGCCAAATGGACTTGTTTTTTTGTGAAAATTTTATTTTAAATGTGTACAAGTCCTTAAAGTACATTGAGTAGGCATGTATGGTTGGATTGCATCAAGAAGGGGTATGTTAAACTAAAATTAGATAATATTTACCTTAATGGCTCATTCAGTTCTTATTTATATTTTTCTCTCATGAATTGAGGGGAGTATGTTTCTATACTTTGAGGTTCTGTGTGGGTTCCTTCACATTCTCATTAGAGTTTTTAGTTTCAAAAGGTGTTTTTTAATAATTATCATGAGTTTTTGAGATTTTAAATTATTGTTTTATGGTTGGTTTAGGTTTATAAATGGATTTTCCACTTCATAATATTGTCACTACTTTGAGTTGTTCAAGAGATCATTGTGTGTAGCTAGATTCTCCCCTAAATATTAGGGAAGGAAAAACATGAGTTTTAATTTGTGACTTTCTAGTTTTTATTATTTACAGTTCATGTTTATATTATGAGACTTATAAATTCATTTTTCTATTTATTTGAACAATTTTTCAAGGATTGGGAGAGGGGATGATTTGGAAAGGGATTGTGATGGTTGGTTTATACCAGGAGGATACTTTGGATGTTAAATGGGTTACTGGATATGTTGTTGGAATTGGAATGGTTAATATTGGTATTGTACTGGTTATAATTGGAACTGGTTATGTGTTCGAAAATTTTATTTAGGATAGGGTTTGAGACATTTTTATTGTTTTTGTTTATGATTTTATTTCCAATTAAAGCCTAGATGGTCATTATTCCATGTATTGAAAGTGTTTTGGTGTTGTGGATTTTGAAAGATCAAAGAATCAACCTCTTCTAGTCTTCCTACTAAAATCACATCCTTTATAGAAGGATTAGTTGGGTAGTTTTCAGTAATGTGGTCATTTTTTTTACAAATTGTGTAATCAGGGTCAACAGTTTGGATTTATTAGACTTTCCTAATAATGTTATCCTCAACCTTCCTAGTAAGTATGATTTTTTTTACCAAATATATTATTCTTATCTAAGATTTTTCATTCCACCATATTTGGATAACTTCTCATAAAAAGGTGATGCTCCCCATGTTTGATTTTTTAGTAATATTTTTCAGATACTCATAATCATCATTTGAGGATTTGTTTTTTAAAGTTCCATTACACATAATATCAATGAAAAATTTGTTTCCCAGACTCAACCCATCATAAAAGGTTCAAACTTATTTTTGTATTGAAAATAAATGGTGAGGAACCATGTTTAGTATGTCTTTGAACCTTTCCCATGTTTCATAAAATGACTCACATTATTTTTCAAAAAAAATCTAGATGCTCTTTTTAAGTGAAATCATTTTGTGATGGGAGAGTTAATTTTTATAGAATTCTCTTTATAGTTGATCATAGGAGTGGATGGATGTTGGTTGGTGTTTTTTTAACCTATTCATTGCTTGATCATTTAAGAAAAAATAGAAGTGTATCATTTTAGCTAATTCAATTTGATTTTTTGGGCACATTGTTTCAATAATATCATTGAACTCATTAACATGAAGGTAAGGCATCTCATATTTCATCCCATAAATGGTTGAAAGGTGGTTCAGGACATGGGATTTAAAGATTTAATGGGAATATCCTAAAGCGACATGCCTAATGAATGAGTTTGAATTGGTCTAGGTAGGTGTAAGTTAGTAATTCATGTATTTATCTGAAACATTACCCAATATAAGGGCTTTCTCATTTTGGATTCCATTTTGGTTACTTTCTGGGTTTATGAATTAGTTTCATGGAAGATTCTCTGTTTTGGTGGATTCAAGTTTAGAATCCAAATCATTTTTAATATTAGGATCTAAATGAAGTATTCCCATATGATCACTTGACTCTTCACCCATACGACTATCTAACCTCACTAGAAAGTTTGAGTTGTCATGAGTATAGGTGGACATGTGCTAGAAAAGAGGGACCAAGGGGGAAAGATAAGAGAAATTGGGGTGATAATAGAGAAATGAGTTGAGAATAGAATGATAGGATCTAAGGTTAATTACTTGGGTCCCTATAAATGGTTCTAAAATTTTACCTCTCCCAAATTTACCCAATTTTATATGGTTCAAACGGTCTCTTGTGTTGTAGCTTGGGTCATCCAATCCTTAGAAACCTAAGAAGAAACCTAAAAACACATACATTCTGTGGAGTGGTTTTTGGATATGAATTGGCCAAAATGGGTTTAATTTGAGTGTTTTATTAGAGTGATAAAATACATAAGTATATTAAATTATAGATAATGTGTTGATCCTAGGTTATTTCTAGGGGTTTATTGGATGAATTTCATAAAATGGATTCAATGTATTAAATTCGATATTATTTCTTTCAATGAAATGAGAACTTCCCAAATCACCCAAAAATTTTATTTTTTCACTATCCCAAGGATAATAACCTATACACTTGGATGATCATATTCATTTCCACTCCATGGTAGGGTATCATTCTAGAACTCAGAATGTGTAGCCTTAAATGAGTGATATCAAAGGAGAAGTTGCATCATTAAATGAAAATCTAAACTAGAAGAATTGATTTAGAATATTACAATGAGAAATAACATCCAATCAAGCCCCATTCCAAAACTAAGGATAAAAACATAAAAGTTTTATCCTACTATTGATGAAAATATCTGAATGGAAGATGAGATTCGACTTAAATAAGTGTGATTGAAGAAGTGAAAATAATAAAAAAATGGTCACTCCACCATTGTGTGAAAATTTTCACAATTTTTTGTGTGAATAAATTAACCCATTGAGGAAATGGTATAAATGTGATATTAAAAATAATATAATTATATAATAATAATAAATTTTATTAAGAATCTTTTGAAATTCAGTCAACTTACTTGAAAAAAAACGAACTTGTGATTACAAAAATAATAATGTAACATTACAATTGAAAGAAAAAAACTTGAACCCATAATTCCTTCACCACCACAACCTTAAATAGAAATTTTAGGATTATAGGATCTATCCCACATAATTAATTATCATATAATTTAATTAGGATAGTTAAAGTTGGGTATAAGAAAATTAAAATTATAATTTTTCGACATTGACCACAAAATTTGTACTAGATTCATCCCCCCCAATTGAGGTACAAAATCCACTTTGGATACAACAGTTTTTTGAAATGTCAAATAAGAGAAAAAATTTATTACATACATCCTCTAATTTCATTAGAAATTTAAACCCAATAGGATTTTCCATTCGGATTATATTATTAAAGTTATGAGACTACTTTATGGGCCTTGGAGTCTGGCCCATAATTTTAACATCAACATGTCCCCCATTGATCCCCTCAAAAACATCTGGATTAGCTTTTTCCATAGTTAAATGAAATTTTCCCCATAATGTTTTATAACTAAAACTAAAATTTTTTCTTCATTGGGACTTAATTATGGGATTCACATTTATTTTATGGGCCTAAGTACCATTATACCTTGTCCATAAATTTTTTCATCCCTAGACAAAAATTCCTATCTCCCCTTATGAATCTTCCATTGATCCTAAAAGGAAAAATGTTCCAAACAAAGTGATCAATCATATCCTAAAATATTAAATTAAAATAACGCAAATAATGTATTCTATTATATGATGATTAATTGGTCTCAAATTGAAACACATTAAACATTAATTGTTCGTGTGATGAGAAATGAAGTTCAATTTATAAAACGCACTAAAATTAGTGTTTATGGACATTTAAACACATGAATATTAAAATATAAAGAATGGATATTAGACTATTTCAGTGGTTAATCACATCCCTCAACTTGGGTTTGGATAATACCAAGAAAAATGTATCTCAAAAATTTGAAATTTGAATTCCCTTTTCCAAAAACATTTTAACATACAATGATCACCAAAAGACATCATTCAAAATAGTCATTAAACCTATAAAAATAATTTAAAACATGATAGGTTCATAAGTATATCCCAAACCCAATACCATTCCTTTTTTAAAGTTCATCAACACATTTAATCCAATTTATATTAACAATGATGATGTTTTGTGCATCACAATAGATATGGAGTTTCATTTTTATTCAAGGGAGAAAATATGGGAGCACTTGGTGGAATCAAATTTTACTATTAGTATGTGTATTCATTTTTTTCACTCTTTTTTTGTAATTTTTCAATGGATTTAAATTTCACTCAATCAATTCAAACCCTATATTGTGAATTTGTTGATGAATCCTAGGCTCAAATACCCTAGGTAAGCAAGTGAAGCTTATATGCTCGGTCATCATCTTGAGTTAACTAAATCAAAAAAAATAAAATTCCCATAAATAGAGATAAGATTCCCAAATATGAGCCTGAAAACTATGGAGTCATGATCCCCAAGTTCTGAAATCCACACATTAGGTAAATCCATTACTATATGAAAAAAATTATTGTTTTTTAGTACTCAAGGTAAAATTAAAGATATCATCAAACCTATTCTATTTGTTAAGGAACCCCAAGTACTCAAACTAATTCCCCACAATCCAAAGGATATGCATTGTGATATTTTTACTATATGATTGAAAATGTAAATGGTGAAAATCATATTATACAACAAAACATTACAAAATTTATACTCATGAACATAAACATGAATTAAAATCAGAATAAAGGCATGTGAAATTATTTTATATTCAGTTTTAGATTTTTATAAAGTGTATTATCATGTTAAAGGTTAAGGAAATTTATTTCTCATTTATGAAAATAAGATTTTCTTTTTCTTTTTTCCCATGGACACACACACACAAAATTTTATTTAACATACAAAAAATATATTTATTTTTTTCTTTATTTTCACCCCCAACATAGAATAACACTATCCTAAGTATTTAAAGAAAAGAAAATTTAGATAGGTAAAGAAATAGAGGAGGGGAGTTCCAAAATATTTGAAATAAAAATATGGAACAATGTCACTTGTATCTCAAATAAGAATTCCATATTGAATCCAAATTATCCTTTGACCTCTATTTCACTTGAAGACACCTCATTAATGACAGAAGAATATTTTTAATTTCTTATAAGAAATGTTATTTTCCTAAAAATATCTCAATATTAGTTGCCCCTAAATCTTATACATGATCATAATTAGATTCAAAATGGAAACCCATTGAGGTTACCAAAAAACAACAAGGGAATTGAAAAGAAAAAAATACACATTTACTTTAGGAAAACAAACACCAAGTTAAATATAAAGGTAGAATATGGGTTACCTACCAAAATAGCTTTATTTAATGTCATTATCTCAACTTTGAACCTAAATCTATCAATTATTTTCTGGTTCATAGTTTAGTTTAGTTAATTCCTCCCCTATTTCGTGTTTATTGAATTATTAAATGAATTATTTTAACCTATGAACATTTACTTTAAAGATCTAACCACAAATAGAATCCTAAATTGCGAATGCCCTATGAAGGTACACATGATGCTCTATGTAGGGACCTAACCATCTTAACCTTGACTTTTTTTGAGTGTAAATGAAGTTTGAAACTATACAAGACCATATATTTTCCTATTTCAAAGTGTTTGATTTTGAGATTCCTATATTGGTAGCCTTGAGATCTATCTTTATTAATCCTTTAATTTTCATAATCCTCCATCCTAAGTTCCTCAAGTTCATTAAGGTATAATTTCTACTATTTTGGATAATGAAATGAAAAAATCATTTTTTTGATTTCCCAAAAGTACTTATTTTCAATTTTAATATGTAATTGGAAATACTTTCCATAAACCAAACTATATTGAGACATGCCTAGGATGGTTTTAAATATAGTAAGATATTCCCAAAGGGCCTCTAAGAGTTTCTTAGACCAATATTTCCTAGAGGGATTGATGATTTTTTCAACATTTTACTTAATTCCCCTATTTTCTAACTCATCTTGACCATTGTTTTGAGGATGATAGGAAATGGAACCTTTTTGAGAAATACCATACTTATACATGAGTGTCAAGAAGGTGAGGTTGTATAAATGGGTTCCTTGATCACTAATGATAGCCTTAGGAATTCCAGATCTTGAAAATATGTTCTCTTTCAATAATCAAATTAAAAATTGATGGCCAATGGAATTTTTGGGAAAAGACAACCCATTTTGAGACGTAATCAAAAATTAAGAGGATATAGAGCTATCCCCTAGAGTTTTGGAAGGGCCCCATGAAATGAATTCCCCGACAATCAAATAGTTTGAAATCCAAAAATGGGAGTAAGGTTCATTTGATTTCTTTTGGTTATGGATCTAAATTACTGGCATTGAAAATAACTTTGGAAGAATATGAATGAATCTTTATTTAGGGTGGTCTAGAATAAACCACA
Source organism: Viscum album (assembly GCA_963277665.1). Taxonomy (NCBI): domain Eukaryota; kingdom Viridiplantae; phylum Streptophyta; class Magnoliopsida; order Santalales; family Viscaceae; genus Viscum; species Viscum album. Next base: position 599,928,966 of record OY728167.1, on the reverse strand, counting down.
AAAAAGGACCATTGTATTGGTTTTCTTAGTGGAAATTTGGCCTCTGTATGCCTCTCTATGAAAAAATTTAATATTGGACTCTTTCTTCGACTCAGGAACACATCTCCTGATGATTATCAGGATAAAACTTGAAGATGTATGGATTTTCAAAAAACATAGTGTTTGAAAAGATAAAGGAATTTCTTCTAAGCTCTAGTCATTAAGCATTTTGGAATAATCCCCATAACTAAGAAGTTTTCTATATTATCATACAATGGGAAATCACTCGCAGAATATATTTTCTCATCGGGAAATGAATAAGACACAAAAAGATGAGGTTATCAGCTACAACATTTTAAACAACATTTTTATCCTTAATGTTTATATAAAACTCTGGTATAATAAATAACCATCTAATAAATCTAGCCTTAACATCTTGTTTTTGGAAAAGATATTTCAGAGTTAAATGATATGTGAAGACAACGATAGGGGATCCTAAGAGAGAGGACCTGAATTTCTCTAAGTAAAAGACAACAACAATAAGCCCTTTCTTAGTGGTGGGGTAGTTTATTTCTCTATCATATAATGATTTTCTTTCATAATAGATGACTAATGGAGTTTTATAATATATTTATCCAAATATGGATCCTATAGAGAAGTCACTTGCATCAAACATGATTTCTAAAGGAATATTAAAAATAGGATCTTGTATGATGGTTGGAGACATAAGAAATGACTTGAGTGTGGATAATGATTCATCATAGCTCTCTATCCAAATAAATGGGGAGTCTTACACAAGTAGAGAAAAAAGGGGTCAAGAAATGGAGTTGAAGTTCCCAATGAACCTTTTATAAAAACCAAAATATCCTAAGGAACTCACTTATTTGATAATTTTTGGATATGGAATGTGAAAAATGATATCTAAATTGTATTTATCAATTTTAATCCCTCTACTAGACACAATATGGCCCAAAATAAGTCCTTACTTTACCATGAAATGGAAATTTTCCCAATTTAGGATGAGATTCTTATCCTCGCATATAGATAAAACCCATTCAAAATTTATAATGAATCTATCAAATGTATCCCTAAATATGGATAAGTCATCCATAAATACCTCTAAACAATCCCCCACCATGTCATAGAATATTCCCACCATGCACCGCTAGAAGGTACCATGGGCCTTACATAACCAAAAGGGTATGCGATTGAAGAAAAATGTTTCAAATAGATAGGTGAAGGTTGTATTTGCTTGATCTTATAAGGAGACATAAATTTGATTATACCCTATGAATACATCTAAGAAGAATTAGAACTCATGACAAGCCACTCATTCAAGGACTTGATCAATGAAGGGAAAGGAAAAAATTCTCTTTCTTAGTGAAATAGTTTAACTTCCCATAATCAATGCACACTCTCCATACACTATTTACCCTTATGGGGAGAAGATCCCCATAATAATTGGTAATCATATTAATTCAAGACTTATTAGGAACCACTTGGATTGGGATTACCCACTTACTCTCAGCAATAAGTTAGATGATACCAGATTTCAACAACTTTATAAGTTCTTTGATTACTACATCCATTAGATTGGGATTGATTATTCATTGAGGTTATAAACATGTTTTATAATATGATTATAGAATAATAATATGGGTCCCAATGAGTGGGATAATACTAGGAATATCAGACAGAGTCCATCCAATTTCTTTCTTATGCCTGCTCAATACTTCCATAAGCATTCTCTCTTGTTTGGATTTGAGAGAAAAAGAGACGACAATAGGAAGGATTTTATTGTTCCCTAAGAATTAATACCTAAGTGAGGTAGTTAGGACCTTTAATTAAAGAATAGATTGTTGATAGTTTTATAAGTAAATTAGGAATTTGAATCAAATGGTTTCTTCTTCAAAATTTATCAACAGAATTGGTTTCTTTAGAATAGAAGTTTCATCCACCAAATTAGATAGATCAGTGTCATGAATTTGTATAGAATTGATATTTAATATTTCTCTAATGTTTTAATTGATTAGTGATCCTAAGAATCCATCAAAGGAACTATATAAAATATATTCAAGTTAAGGAGACAAATTTCCCTCTTATGAACAAAGGAAATATATATCATCCTGATTTAAACATCCTTCAAAAATTCCTTGATGTTACTCAGGTTCAAATTCAACACTAAATATCCAAATAACTTCATGAATTTCATCATCATCACTAATTTGAGAGTTTAGATTGTAAATGTTTATATCTAGGTTCATGTTCCCATAGGTGATAGTCATGTTCCCATTCCATAATTAGATAACTGAGTTGATTTTTATGAGGAATGTACAACCAAGGATGATTGGAGTTTGTTCCCTAATTCCAATATTTGGTTTATTTTCAATGATAATAAAGTCAGTATGGTATATGAAGTTTTCAAATTTTATAAGAACACCCTTTAAGACCCCCTTAGGAACCCAAATACTTTGATCAGAAAGTTGGAGTGTGGAAAAATTTAGTTGAATCTATTCAAGACCTAATTCACAATATTCAACTTATGGAATGGGGTTCACACTACCTTATAAATTATAAAGGGCTTGGAAAAAAAATTATCTCCTAACTCAATGTTGATTTATGAAAATCCTGCATCTTTCAACTTAGTAAGAATGTTTCCCTGAATGGGGGTACTCACATTGGAATCCAAATGGACTTTTATTTTATGTGAAAATTTTATTTTAATAGCGAATAATTCCATAAGGTAATTTGATTAATCAGGTATGGTTTGGATTGAATCAATACGGGGTATGGTTAACTTAAACCGAGAGAATATTTTCCTAAATGTTTCATTCTATTCTAGTTTATATTTTCCTCTCATGCATTGAGGTAAGAGAGCATGTTACTATATTTTTAGGTTTGGTGTGGGTTCCTTCACATGGTTATTAGATTTTTTTAGTTTTAAAAGGATTTTATTCATCATTATCATGAGTTTTTGAGGTTTTAGATGGTTTTTTATGGTCAGTTCAGGTTTATCGATGGATTTTACACTTCATAAGGTGGTCATTGCTTTAAGTTTTTCAAGAGATGATTGTGTACAACTAGATTATACCCTTAAGGTTGGGGAAGGAATTAATTGAGTTAGAATGGGTGACTTTCGAGTTTTAAATGTTTATAGTTATAGTTTATCTTATGAGACTTAAAAGTTCATTTTTTTCATTTTTTTACACAACTATTCAAGGATCTAGAGAGGGATAGATTGGACAGGGGCATGTGGTGGTTGGTTTATCCTAGGAGGATACTTTCAATGTTCAATGGGTTGATAGACAAGTTTTTTCAATTTGACTAGTTGATATTGGCATTATACTGGTTGGAATTGAAACTGGTTATGTGTTTGAATTTTTTATTGAGTTTAGGGTTTGAGACATTGTTATTGTTTTTATTTTTGATTTTATTTCCAATGGAATCCTGGATGGTAATTATACCATGAATTGAAATTGTTTTAGTGCTGTAGCTTTTGAAATTCCAAAGCATTAACCTTTTCTTGTGATCATCCTATAATAACATCTTTTATGGAAGGAATGGTCGTGCAGTTGTTAGTCTTGTGGTCATGTTTTTTACAAATTGTGCAAGTAGGGTCAAGAGTTTGGATTTCTTGGACTTTCCTAATAATGATACCCTCAACCTTTCTAATAAGTGCAGTAAGTTTTTCCCTAATACTTTATTCTTCTCTAATATTGTTCATTCCATTAGATATGGGTGGATTCTCATAGTATGGTGATGTTCCCCATGTTTGGTTTTATGTAGCAAGATTTTCCATATACTCATAAGCATTATTTGGGGATTTGTTTTTGAAAGTTATATTACAGAACATATCAACAAAAAAAATTTCTAGACCCAACCCTTCATAAAATATTTGAACTTGTTATGGGTTTGAAAAGAAATGGTGAGGTACCATGTTTATTGTGTATTTAAACCTTTCCCATGTTTCATAAAATGAATCCCCTTATTTTTCAAAAAAAATACTAGATGCTCACTTTAAGTGAAATCATTTTGTGATGGGGGGTATTTTTTATAGCATTCTCTTTATTGTTGATCCCAGGAGTGGATGTATGTCGGTCGAAGATTTTTCAAACAATTAATTTCTCGACCCCTTAATGAAAAAAAGGAAATATTCTTATTTTATCTTATTCAAATTGATTTGGTGGTCACATTGTTTCAACAATATCATTGAACTCCTTAATATAAAGGTAATCCATATCAGACTCCATCACATAAAAGGTTGGTAGAAGGTTCAGGACATGAGGTTTAAATATGTAATGGGAATATCCTAGATAGAATTTACTAATTCATTAGGATTCATTAGTCTAGGAAAGTGCAAGGTAGTCATTCATGGACTGATCAGAAACATTCCCCAAGATAGGGGCCTACTCATTTTAGATTCCATTTTGGTTACTGATTAGGTTTATAAATTGGTTTCGTGGAAGATTATCTGTTTGGGTGAATTAAATTTTAGAGTCTAAATTAATTTAAATATTATGATATAAATGAATTATTCCCATATAATCACTTGAATCTTCACCCATTAGATTTTCTAACCTCACTAGATGGTTTTCGTTGCCACGAGTGTAGAAGGCCATGCACCAAAAAAGAAGGAAAAGGGAGAAAGATAAGAGAAATTTAGGTGAGAATAGATAAATGGGTTGAGAATAGAATGATAGGATATTAGGTTACTTACTTGGGTACCTAAAATGGTAATAAAAATTTTTCTCACCCAAATTTACCCAAGTTTATAAGGTTGAAACAGTCGCTTGTAGTATATCTTGGGTTTTCCAATCCTCAGAGACCTAAGAAGAAACCTATATACACATACATTCCATGGAGAGTTTTTTGGATATGAATTAGCCAACATGGGTTTAATTTTATTGTATTATTAAAGTGATAAAATAACTAAGTGGGTTAAATTTGATAGAATGAGTTGATCCTAGGTTGTTTCTAGGGGTTCATTGGATGAATTTCATAAAATGGATTCAATGTCTTAAATTTGAGAGTATTTCTTTCAATAAAATGAGAACTTACCAAATCACTCGCTCATTTTATTTTTTTACTATCCCATCACCTATACACATGGAGGTTCATATTCATAAGAACTCTAAGGTATATTATCATTCTATCACTCATAATGTGTATCCTTAAAATGAGTGAGATCAAAAAAGAAGTTATATCATTTAACAAAAATATCAATTAGAAGAATTGATTAAGAATATTATACTGGTAAATAACATCCAATAAATCCCCATTAAACTTAAAAGGATAAAACCACAAAAGGGTTATCCTACCATTGATGAAAATCTATGAATGGAAGATAAGAGTTGACTTAAAAAAGCGGGATTGAATAAGTTAAAACAATAAAATAACAACCACTCCACCATTGTGTGAAGAATTTCACTATTTTTGGGGTGAATAAATTCACTCATTGAGGTAGTGGTATCAATATGATATTGAAAATAATATAATTAGATAATATCAATAATTACTTTTATGAATAATCTTGTGTAATTCAAAAAACTTACTTGATAAAAAATGAACTTGTGATTACAAAATGACAGTGTAACATTACAATTGAAAGAAAAAAATACACCCATAATTCCTTCACCACCACCACATTAAATAAGGATTTTAGGAGTCTACAGTCAAGCCCCCATAATTAATTATCAACTCATTTAATTGGTATAGTTAAAGGTGAGTGGAAAAAATGTAAAGTAGACTTCTTTAACATTGACAACAAAATTCAGACTAGATTCATCCCCCCAATTGAGGTGCTAAATCCACTTTGAAGATGGGTAATTTTGTAAAGGTCATAAAATAGAAAAAATTTCTTCCAAATTTAATCTAATTTCTTTATAAATTTAATTCCAATTGGATCTTCCATTCAGATTTTATGATTAAAATGGTGGGATGGATTTATGGACCTTGGAATCTAGCCCATAATTTAAACTTCAACTTGGCCCCTGGATCCCCTTAAAAAAATATGATTTATCTTTGTCCATAGTTGAATGAAATAACCCCTATAATTTTATCAATCTCTTATTAAAATTTGAGATTCATTGGGATTGAATTGCAGGATCCAAATTTATTTGATGGGCCTAAATCCCAATCTTCTTTGTCCAGAAATTTCTGAATCCATGGCTGAAAATTTCCATCTCACCTTATGAATATTACATTGATCCAAAAAACCAAAAATGTTCTGCAAAAAAGAGATTAATCATATCCTAAAATATAAAAATCAAATAATTAAAATAATTTATTCCAAAATCTGATGATTATTTAGCCCTGAATTGATAAAATTTAACCATTAATTGAACATATGATGAAAAATGAAGTTCAATTTACAAAATGAACTAAAATTGGTGTTTATGGACATTTAAACACGTGAATATTAAAATATAAATAATATATATTAGCCTCTTTTAGTGGATAATTATCCACTAAGAGGGGGGGTGAATTAATGATCCCTTTTGTCTTTATCCCGAATAGCTTTAAGGCCTTATTTTTTATTGATTTTTGATAACCCCCCTTTCAAGGGATGAAGGGGAACCCTTAAAAGGCCCATAGGTATAGATATTACATGACCTGTAGGTTTTAGGAAATATACAGGCTATAAATACATGGAACTTCTCCTCCCAAGATTCTTCATCGTGATGTCAGCTCTCCACCTTCGCATGGCTTTTCCGGCTAGGCATCTCATGAAAGCACAGGCTAGTTCTAATGGAAAATATTGTACCCTCTCTTTTTGAAAAAAACATCTTAAGCTTCTACTCTGGTGAATGTACCTGCTCTAAATCCTCATCTGATTTTTTCTCCTTGTAGATTATATCTGGTCGTTAAGCACAATTTTTGGTGGCCTGAAGACCTTGAGGTGTCCCGAAGGCCTTGAAGGACCTGAGGCCCAAACCGGTGGCCTGAAATCCGAAATAGGTGAATAATTCCAGCTGCTACAGTACTAATCAGTACCTACAGTGCCTGCTACAGTATCTCAAAAATTATGTCTCCACCCGGTTTTGAACTCGGGTCTCTTGGATGCACTTGCTGAGTACTCAACAATTGGGCTGAGGCTCTTGTGCCCTTTTGTCTTTACAAATTATTTCTTTTTCAATTAAAACTCTATGGATAGTTAAAGAGTCGATCCACTCTTCTTATGTATTTTAGACTAACTTTGAATAATATTGTAAATAAAATTCATAGAACACAATGATTTATAAGGTTTTGTATAAATACCTACTCATTTTCATGTTGTTTAATCCCCCCAACATGGATTCTACATTATATTAGAAGGAGATTACAAAAAGTAATTTATTATCCCTCAATTACAAACTAGTTATACCCCTAGATCCAATTCACCTTTAGTAGTTGGTTATACCCCCCAACCACACCTTATTATCTAGTGATTGGTTATACCTCCCAATCAAAATCTTCCAGCAACTGGTTATAACCCCCAGCTGAAGCCTTCCTCTTCAAATGGATTGATCGACTGTAGAAAGATCCTTTTGATGAACCTCCTTCATGATCTTTTTAGATCTCACTTTCTCATGTACACCTTTTCAAGGAGAATTATAGCTCACTAGTCTTGATCAATTTTTTTGATCACCTGAGTATGATCGGTTTCCTCAGTGCAACAATTTTTGGGAAATTCTTCAAATTTAAGCGAACATGAGCACATGAATATTCAGTTTTATAAGATCAAACTCATGTATGAATATGGATACTAGAATAACCTCCAACATCTTCATTTTTCATTCAGTGGTATCATGTTCCTCAAACTAATTCATGCATATAAGATGGAGATTTCATGCATAGAGGTTCTTATCCTAATTGCCTCAAAATATCAGTCTCAGAACAACCATGGAAACCTCTAGTTCGATCATTGGAGGTATATCCATGAACTCTGGTGCATGTAAAACCCTTTGGCGAGAGACAAGGTTGAAGATGATTGTGGTATAGATCAAAAAACCCATATGGATCTCATTGGACAGAGATAATTCTTTATATATCATTTAAAGGGAGATATATAGTGTCCACACATCCCGTTGTCCCACATTAGACTTTTTATCGATCGAAAATCCTTTATAAATGATCCCATTCTACTTCACTCTCAAGATGGAACCAGGTTCAACACATGGATACAGTAGCACACACACACATATTCCATTCCACACCACTTTACTCCTTGATCATTCCAACATACACACCTTGCAGGTGTTATGCATCCACCACGCCTCCCAATAACTTTCTGTTCACTATGAACCATCACTTCCACCTCATTCCTAGCCATGTGGGATAGCTCATATATGGTGAGCTAAGATCCCATATGTGTAGTTGGGATATCCAGAAAACTTGCTTGGGGATGACCTATTTTTTTATTAAAGGCCCACCAAATACTTAGTAAAAACTAAGTATATAATTTTTAGTAGAAATCCAATCTCAAATATACTTCATGAAGCTGTATTCTTTTTTCATAGTTTTTAACTCTTCTTCCAAATTCCTCAAAATTCTATAAACAAAGTTCCTCACACAAAAATCCTTTAGCACATATTTTGGACTTTAAGAATATCACACCTATATTCACATTTGATATGAAGGATAGCAATTCACCATGCTTATTAACTTCATATCCTCTCATAATATATCATAATATCCAAAAAGATATTGAACATTTATTGAAAATAAATAAAATTCAAATCCATTGAGTTTAACATATACCCACTTAGACATGTTGTGTACCTTCCTTTCACTTGAATTAGGACCTTCAAGCAATCTTTTTGAGTAAGGCTCCACATGGGATACAAAAATATAGTCTATGATCCACCTAGATGAGGTCAAGTATCCCACACTGCATCATAGGTTTCATGGTAATTTATGTATGGGTTGATCATAGATAAGGACAGGTATCCCTATAAAGAGATCAGGGTTACGATCCCCTATTAATTTTTCCCTAGGTAGGATCAGGTATCTTTTTACCTTCATTAAGATATGTGATCCCATCCCATGGGATGGTATAGATGAAGTCAATTTTCCCCCTATGTCTTAGGGTGTGATGCTTTATCTGCAAGTTGAACTCCAATGGGGTCAAGTATCCCCTTATTTTCAGGTCTTGATCCTCTATCAATGAGTTGAATTCCCTCATCTGAGGTGTCTTCCAGCAAGGTGTTGCTTTCCTTCACTCATTTCTTAATAGGTCTCACAGATATATTTTCAACAATATGACTTAATGAAGCCTCATAAAGAATATTGATAATTGAATGGTTGTGATGTTTAAGACCTTACTAGATGATTCATATCCTTCTATGAGTATATATGGGTTTTCCATTACTTACCCTCTAGTTTGTGGTTTGGAGTTGGAACTCTTTTGATTTATTACTTTTTGGTAATTTTGAGGTGTCCTGTAGGGTATTTATATACTCACCACTGTATAGGATCCCCCTACTTTCACTAATGGAAATTTAGTTATTTGTGATGTGGCATTTATGATGGAAACCCGTCGCAAAAGGTTATTTGCGACGGGGCCCCGTCATAAATAGTTTTTTTTACGATGGTCTATTGAAAAAAAAATATTTGCGACAGGAGATTCTCCCATCACAAATACTTTCACTGAGTTTTTTAAAAAACCTGGTTGCGACGAGACCGTCGCAAATAGTAGTTGCGACGAGAAAATATACCCGTCGCAAAAACATAAAAAAATATAAAAAAATATATTTATAAAAAAATATTTATAAAATACTAATAATAAAATAATAATAATAATAATAACCTCAATATTCATAAAAATATAAAAAAAATCATAAAATAAAATAATAATTTTAATTTTAATAAAATAATAGATAAATAAATAAATAAAACTAATAAAGTAATACAATATTAAAAAATTAAATAAATAATAAAATAATAAAAAACACAATATTCACAATAATATAAAAAACACACTAAACTATGAGCCAGACATCGCATGTACGTCATCGTCTGCTGGTATTTTTTATCTAGTAATCGACGCATCTCCTCCTCCTCCTACTGTTGCTGATGCTATTATTGACACATCACATTCTTCCTGCCCTAGTATATATCGATAACAACATGCATCAGATTGAAGTGCGGTTGATTCTTACATATCCCAAAGTCTCAAAATAGTCCTAACTTCCAATGTAACCATGCTTCCATTGTCATTCTTTGTCGAACTTCCAACACTACATATTGACTCAATTTTCTTAGCCGAATTTTTTTCCCATTGTTGAAAGTCAAAAGAGAAGAATAAGATCATGTGCCCATTATATCATGAGAAGTCACCACAATTAGAACATGAGCTTCCTTTACTCTATTATCCTTTAAAAATGAGAAAGTTTTTCAGTTAATAGCATCAAATCTATATACTGCATTGGCAGTTCGACAAAGAAAGACAATGAATTTGGAAAATGTGGTTACATTGGTAGAAAGAATCATTTTATCTATTTTGTGACCTGTTGCAGATAGTTGAAAACAAAACATGACTTCCCAAAAGATCTGTGAAAAAAAGTAATTAAGTATTAGATAAAAATAATAAGGAAATTAACTTACAAATAGTAGATAAAATGATGAAAAATTAATTGAATAAGTAGTAAGAATTCACATTTTCTTAATGGTTGTATGCATTTTTTACGTATTTTCTAATTATAGCTATTTATTACTATTTATTACTATTTATTACTATTTATTACTAATTATTAATATTTATGACTATTTATGATTATTTATTACTGATTATGACTAATTATTACTGATTATTACTAAATATTCCCAATTAATCCTAATTATTACTAATTAATCATAATTAATCGTAATTATTACTAATTGTTACAAATTATTACCAATTAATCTTACTTAATCCTAATTATTACTAATTATTACTAATCATTACTAATTATTACTAATTATTACTAATTATTCTTATTTATTACTAATTATGACTAATTATTACCAATTAATCATATTTATTAATAATTATTCCTAATTATTCCTAATTATTACTAATTATAACTAATTATTACTAATTATTAATAATTATTACTAATTAATCCTAATTAATCCAAATTATTACAAATTATTACTAATTATTACTAATTAATCATATTTATTACTAATTATTCCTAATTATTACTAATTATTACAAATTATTACTAATTAATCATATTTATTACTAATTATTCCTAATTATTACTAATTATTACTAATTATTTCTAATTATTACTAATTATTACTAAGTAATCCTAATTAATCCTAATTATTACTAATTATTACTAATTATTACTAATCATTACTAATTATTACAAATCATTACTGATTATTTCTAATTAATCACAATTAATCATATTTATTACTAATTATTACTAATTAATCCTAATTATTACTAATTATTACTAATTATTACTAATTAATCCTAATTATTACTAATTATTATTAATTATTACTAATTAATCCTAATTAATCAAAATTAATCAAAATTATTCCTAATTATTCCTAATTATTCCTAATTATTACTAATTATTACTAATTATTACTAATTATTACTAATTATTACTAATTATTACTAATTAATCCTAAATAATCCTAAATAATCTTAATTATTACTAATTATTACTAATTATTACTAATTAATCCTAATTATTACTAATTATTACGAATTAAATCTAAATATTACTATTTATTACTAACTATTACTAATCAATCCTAATTATTACTAATTATTACTAATTAATTCTAATTATTACTATTTATTACTAATTATTACTAATTAATCCTAATTATTAGTAATTATTACTAATTATTACTAACTATTCCAAATTATTACTAATTATTACTCATTTATTATTGATTATTCCCATTTATTACTAATTATGACTAATTATTCCTAATTATTACTAATTAATCATATTTATTACTAATTATTACCAATTATTCCTAATTATTACTAATTATTACTAATTATTCCTATTTATTATTAATTATTACTAATTATTCGTAATTATTACTAATTAATCATATTTATTAGTAATTATTAGTAATTATTACTAATTATTGCTAATTATTACTAATTGTTACTAATTGTTACTATTTATTACTATTTATTTCTAATTATTACTAATTATTACAAATTAATCATATTTATTACTAATTATTTCTAATTATTATTATTTATTATTATTTATTTCTAATTAGTACTAATTATTACAAATTATTACCAATTATTACTATTTATTACTGATTAATCATAATTAATACTAATTATTTCTAATTATTACTAATTATTACTAATTATTACTATTTATTACTATTTATAAATATTTATTTCAATTTACTACTTATTGACGCTAATCTTTACTAATTATCTCTAATTATCGCTAATTATTACTAATTATGGCTAATTATTAATAATTATTCTAATTAATACTAATGACTACTAATTAATAATAATTAATATAACTATTAATCAATACTAATTAATACAAATCACACATAATTATTTGTAAAAATAATAATGCAAAATAAAATGATTTAATTCTAATTTAATTTAATTGCGGCTAATAAACAATAAATATAACTAATATAAAATAAAAAGAATTAACAAAAAAATAAAAGAAAAAGATAAATACCTTAAAACTGAATCTTTCGGAGGATATAAGCCGCAAATATTGCTCCGATTTAGAACTTTAAATTTTGAAAATTTTTGAGAGAAAAAATGTAAGTAGAGAGGGAGAGGGGTGGAGAAAGGAGTGGAATGAGAGAAAAAAAACAGATATGGGTATATATAGGTTAGATTATTTGCGACGGGAAGCCCGTCGCAAATAGTAGTATTTGCGATAGATTCCGTCGCAAATAGTATCCCCACTATTAATTAGGGGCGACAGTTAAAAGGGTATTTGTGACGAGACCTGTCGCGAATACCCACCTGCCGACATAGTATTTGCGACGGGCTGGATCTCCCATCACAAATACTAAAAAACGCCATCGGGTATAAAAACTCATCACAAATACCCTTCCCACGGTTTGGCGTGCAAGCCACGCCAAACCTTTTGCGACGGGGACCATCTCCCCATCGCAAGTAACTACTTAGTTGCGACTGAGAGCATGTCCTGTCGCAAATACTCATTTTTCCCGTAGTGATGTGTCGTGTCTTTTGTAGATGATAGGTTGTTTGGTGGGGATCTAGGTGGATTTGGTGTCAGTGGTGCATAGTGGTGTTTGGCAGCTGTGGTAGAAGGAATGTGATGGGACTAGAGGTTGCGTACTAGGACAATATTCTCTCCAGTTGTTAGGTTGGACCTACTTTTCGGTTATTGGGCCTTTACTTTTTCTAGTTTACTCTGGTTGGGTTCTATCATACTCCGTTATGCTATATTAGAGGTTGTGCAAGCATTTATTATTATATACATTTACTTTTCCATATTACTCCATTGTGTATGGAGATGTGTGTCTATGTGTATAGGTACATTAGGCTAAGGCCTCCTATTTGTACTATATTCCTACTCAATGCTAGTCACCACCCCATGACATATTAGAGGTAGTATATGGGTGGAAAACTTGGCTTGTCACCAGATAGGTGGGACCCAATGGGTTAGGTCATGTTAGTCTTCTTCTTTTATTGTGGGATTCATATAATATGCTAATGATCATCCATTAATAAAACACTTGCTCTTAAAGAAACCAAATATGTCAAGTATATTCCAGGCTCTCTCCTATCTATATCCTTCTTTATTTTCGTTCCTATCATAGCATCCCTATATATATAGTACAATCAACATCAAGAGCTAAATTTCCACAAATTCATCCTTCCATGTGCCATTTCCTTAATCAAATTGATATTCCATTAACATATCATCTTTTAATGGTCAAAAATATCTTTATTAAATCATTCTCTTTCCTTCCATGGATCCTCTGTTAATATATTCAAAAATATCTAGTCAAATATTTCATATTGACTAGATAAAAAATATTCCATTTCAAACTCAAATATGAAAAAAATTCTCTCTCCTTAGTCAAACATTAATTCCATTCTAATTAATCCTCACATTTTTTCATAATTGAAAAGTTAAATCTTAGTCAAAGACATATTCATAGAGTATAAATATACATTTTCTATTTTCTATTCCACAAAGTAAAATCTCCACCAAAGTCAAGGTTCCATGAAATATTCTCCAACATTAATGAATATTCTCACCAAAAATATCACCTTAACTTTCTTCAAAATATATCCTTGATTTTATCCAAGTCAAAAAACCATATTTCACCCATAAATGGGTCTTCAAAATCCTCCGAATATTTCAATTAAAACTCCCATAAAAATATCCAAAAGTTTACATAAATTCATTTTAGACAAAATATATTATATCTCTAGAAATTTTATTGACCACAATGTGTTTCTCTACGATAAGACATGGTCATTTCTAGTCAGTACATTGAATCCAAAAACCATGGACTTCAAACCATTATATCCAAAAATCTATAAGCATTTTCAACTTTAAATTTTTACTTATTATGAACCACTATGACATGAATCACTATCATGGCATAATTCCCATATGTTTAGATCTAGTTTACCAACCTAGAACAACTGCTTCATCCATATTCTATTTCCCATTTCCTATTCAAATCATAAAACCTAATACTCAAAACACCTTCCATTATAGAATGGCCAATATCAATCTCCTCATTTAACCATCCTTCTTTTCTTTCCAAAACAACATTCACAATACCCATTTTTGGACTCCCTATGGTATACTAGGGTTTTGTAAACCACCACATCATGAACTATGACTGCTTCCATGACCAATATCCCATTTTAGTTACTCTAACTCTTCATGAATACAATATACCTTTGACTATATAATGGTGAACTCCAACATCCCATTTTTCCTTTCATATGTGAGGACTACATTCACATATCCTCCTCAAAATGGATAAGTCCACATTTTAATTTTATAGTTTATTTTCAGCACTAATACCTCTACCATGTAATAAATCAACATATCTTGGACAATAGGGAATTCTCCAGATTTAGCTTCACACTTTGATCACCAAAACAACTTCAATCAGGATGTATATACCTATTTTGACATCAATACATCATGTTCATCTCCTCATTATGTCATATTGTGTTCTTCCTTCATAAAATATCTTATAAACTTATCTAAATGGTTATATAAAAGCTACTACTTCTTCAAACACCATAATAATCCATAATAATTTTTTTTTACCTTATTTAGCATCCATCTAAGCTAGGTTGACTAGTCTTCAAGCTTTTTTATCTTTAAATCTTAAATACTCTTCCTTAAAATTTATTTTTAACAACTTAAACATTGATATCCATCCATTATTATGAACAATTCCAACAAACACCCTCTTGGTTGAAATAATATTTCTCCTCTAACACCCTTGTACGCTAGTTATAAATCTATTAAAACTCAATGAACACTTTAAACTTACTAAAACATCAAAATAATCACTAAATTTTGATAAATATCCAAAATTTTAATCAAGACTATACTTTCAACCTTTAATTTCCACTTAAAATCCTTAATAAAATCTTAATTAATATAAAAAAGGAACAGTTCACTAAAAACTTCACACGATGATGCTTTTTTTCCTTGAAAATTTAAACCAGTATTTAATCGAAAATCCTCTACATATCCAAATCACCAATTCTTGTAAAACACACTAAAATCCTTTTTCAAGATAATCTCAACAATTCTGATGTGAAATTCCCAAAACAAGTCATACCAAAATATATATTAATTAATAATACTAAAAAATACATGAAAATACACTTATAGCTCCCAAAGCACTAATTATCCCTCAAATTCCAACATTATGGTTCCCTATATAGGTTTTTTGGGAAATCTCTATATCCATAAATAGTGAATGAAAACAAAAAACTCAGGTCAAGATCGATCGGGAAATAAATCAAAAAGATGAAATAATAAATACATAAAAAACAAACATTACTATCCATAATTTTGATCTTCACTAATAGTAAGTTTGATCAAGCTCCCTCAGTAATAACCAATAGGTTATTTCCACCGAACATATCCACCAGCCACTAGAATGACTGAAAAATTTAATAGGATATCTTCTCTACAACTATTTCATAACACCTCCTCCTTAAAGCCAAATTGTGAGAAGATAAATCAAGATTGATTTGGATAATTGAGAATAATATCCATTCTCATCATCGAATGAGGTTCATTATCTCTAATTTATAAAATTCCCCCATGGATTAAATAATCCTCTTTAAATTTAACATTTTATATGTTATAAAAAGAAAAAAACATTTGGATCTCACTTATTTGATTAATATGATTGTTAAATTGCTTTAAAAATTAATATTCTATCTACAAATCATCATATTATGTGTATATAAGCCAAAACATCATGATAATCAACTTAGGAGTGTCGATTGAATGATATCATATATCATTCCACATGAGTACTATGATGTGGTATAGAAAACCATGTGAATACATTGGCCATGGTAAAGTTATTTTCATCACATCATGGTCTATAATTTAATGTATGATATTTAAAAATATCCCAATTGAAATAAAACCTCACATACTTTATGAAAAATGTCACATATTTTTATGAATTTATCCAAACTACTTTGGGAATGATTATTATTATCTTTACAAACTTTTGGACAAAAACTGTGTACTAAAACAAATCCTCATTCCTGGAACTTATGTGTGACCCTATGGGCCTTTGTGAAATTGAAAAAAAAAATACAAATTTTATAATATATAATTATAATAAAAAGTGAGGCCTCTAGAAAAAAAATTATTTTTACTCAAGCTACAAAGGGGTCTAATGTGATGATGATCAAACACACTCATATCTCCATATGATCATGTACTTTATAGATGTATATCTAAAAATCATGTACATGCTTAAATAATCCCTTTTTCTAAGATATTTAGTGACCATTATACATGGAACATGTCAATCTAGTATAGACCATCTCATATGTTCGTGATTCTCTGAAATTGAAAAACTAGTTTGAATGAATACATCACATGTCATTTATCCTAGTAGTTGAGCACATAAGATGTCACTCAATTGACCATAGTCATGCATTTACTCAGTCTAATTCAATCACATTCCTGGATATTATAATTTTTATATAAGGAGAAAAAAAATACTATTTTGGTTAAACTCAACTAACAACATGATAAAAACATACCAAACCACCCCTTGATTAACTCAACCTCAAGGATGGCATAATAAATTTATCAAAGTATGAAGGTTCTCATCGTAAGTATCTTTTAAACCTCTAGTAATTGGGATTCATATTAAGCATACACCCCTAAGTATATCAATAACTATTTGACATTCCATGTGATATACTTTCATAGACCAGTCCAGATAATAAGACTTTACTTATTATATCATGAGTTAAATTTGTATCATGCATAAGATTCTACTCATTCTAGTCTAAACATATCATCATAACTTATAATAATCCATGATGATCATCGATTAGGTATAACACAAATTCATTATTTGATGGGATTTTATTATTTTAATATTCATGTAATATATGCAGTACACATGAATGAATGATAAATAAATATTTTTATTAGATAACCATGATGAAATTATATTGAATAAAATCATTACATTCAATATCTAATGTATCTAATATGCTAATACTTCACATGACCCTCATGTTTTTGAATTTATAATTTATTTATTAATAACTTTTCTACATTCATCTCTATATACACCCAACAGACCTTTACATCACCCCTCTCAAAAATATATTCAATGAGTCAACATTTTCAAAGGATTTGTTTTGTCCTTCAGTGAGATTGGGGTTTA
Source organism: Viscum album (assembly GCA_963277665.1). NCBI lineage: Eukaryota > Viridiplantae > Streptophyta > Magnoliopsida > Santalales > Viscaceae > Viscum > Viscum album. Next base: position 599,911,113 of record OY728167.1, on the reverse strand, counting down.
TTAGACTAATAAATGTATCCATTATTGTCAAAATAAATCATAATTTCTCCCTCAATACAAGGAGCTATCTTAAGTTCAGTAATAAAATTCTTAATCCAAATAGTTTTCATCATATAATCTAATTCAGCACTGCACAACTACCTCTATCATCGATTTTTCCATGGTTTCTTATTTAAAACACTTCTAAATAATAACTCCACCATTGAGTAAAAACATAAAAAAATGAGATCTCATATCAACCATGTCGGTTTGGAAACTAGCATCAGTGTAACCACTTGTAATGGGCTCATCCTCACCTTTAAAGGCTAAGAATATATCCTTACTTATTATTAAGTGCTTAGGGATATTCTTGACAACAATCTAGTGACTCTCACTAGGATTGTATTAGTACCTACTTTTTATACTCAAATCATAAGAAACATTGGGTTAAGTACATAAGTTAGCATACATGATGATTCCTATGGAAGATGCATAAGTAATCATATCTAATTTTTTGAAATATTTAATAGGATCTTGAATCTTACTAAGATTTGATCCATGTAATACTGGTAGAGACCCCTTATTGGATTTCTTCATGATAAACCACTTCATCACTTTACCAATATATGTACTTAGACTAAGTCGATGCAACCACTTTAATATATCTCTTGAGATCTTCATACCCAATATGTAGGCTTCTTCACCCATGTCTTTCTTAGAGAAGAACTTTCCAAACCATACCTTTATAGAATATAAAGTAGGAACAATATTTTTAATGAGTAGTTTTTCATCCACATACAAAGACAAAAATATCCCAACACTCTTAATAACTTGCTTGTATACATATTAATTATATACATTCTTAATGAAACCAAACTCTTTAATTTTACCATTGAATCAAATGTTACGACTATGCAAATCTTATTTCAATCCATAAATGGGTTGTTTCAACTTCCAAACCTTAGCATGCTCATTTGGTACTTCAAAACCTTTAGGTTGTATAATATACACATTCTCAACTAAATTACCACTAAGGAATTTAGTTTTTACATCCATTTTATATATCTCATAATACTAAAGAGATACTATGGAAAGTAATATCTGAATGGACTTTATCATTATAATTGAAGAAACCATGAATTGGAATGTAATATTTAGCTTTAATAAAATCTTTATAGGAACACATTTTACCAACCATGTCAGTTTTCTTATGAAAAATATTATTTAATATTATGGATCTCACCCCTTTGATTGTATCCACTATGTTTCAAATGTGGTTAGTTTTCATGGACCCTATCTGAAATTTCATGACTTATAACCATTTCTCGGAATCAAAACTCTCAATTGATAGGTAGTAAGATCATCATTTATGAATATTACTTCATCTTCATTTTCTATAGGAAATCCATATTTCTTAGGATATTGACATATCCTAGTAGACCATTAAGGTTCTTATATAACCTGATTCAGTTCTTCTTTCATGACCCTTTATGGAACCGTGTCACTTTCCATTCAGGAACATTTCATGTTTGTTGGTTCTAAACTTCTCCAAGTTCATATCCCCCCCATTAACTCCTCAATTGATATATTCCTTCCCATGTAGTATAGAAAATATAGCCACAAACACTTTGTGCTTAGTAGGACTATAAAAATAATATATCTTAATTTCTATGTAATAGAAAAAAAATATACATTCTTTTTATTTAGGGTCAAATTTGTTAATAAAAAACATCATATGTATGATTAAAAACCCCAAATCCTCATAAAAGAAAAAATTAGGATTCTTAAAAATAATATATCATATGGTGCCTTTATGAATACATTAGATGGAACATGGTTAAGTAGGAATGCAAAAGTTTCTAGAGTATATCCCCATAATGGTATAGGAAATTCACAGTGACTCATCACCAATTGAACCAAGTCTAACATGGTATGATTACTTCTTTTAAACACACCATTCCATTACAGTGTTCTAGGAATAATATTTTTTGGAAAAATTACACAATCTCTCAAATGGCCTCTGAATTCCTGGGACAATTATTCACCACATCCATCTTATCAATTAATATTAATACATTTACCTAGTTGATTTTGTACTTCAATTTTGAACACCTTGAACTTTTTAAAGGTTTCAATCATGTACCTAATAAGAAAAACATAACCATATTGACTGAAATCATCAATAAAGGTTATGAAGTTTCTATAGACACCACTTTCTTGAGTACTTATTGGTCCACATAAATCACTATGTATAAGATCTAATAGTCCACTAGCCCTTTCAACTTTTCCACTAAAAGGTTTTTAGTCATTTTACCTTATAAAAAAGATAATAATACATCAAATGATTCATAATTGAATGAGTCAAATAATCCATATTTATATATCCTTTTGATTCATTTCTCATATATATGTCTAAGGAAACAATTCCAAGGACAAGTAGTGTTAAAATCAATCTTTACTTTCTTATATTGAATGTTATAGATCGGATTATCCATGTATAGAATGTATAAACTATTCAACATACTCCCGATTACATAAAAAATCTCAATCATATATATATATATATATATATATGTATATTAATTAATTCAAAACCATTATTTTCTAAAAAATATTTAGAAGTCATATTTCTATTTAAGTTTGGAACATGGTAATAGATTTCTAATTTTATAATTAATCCATTAGGTGGAATTAGATTATATGTTCCAACTTTAAATGAGAAAACTCTTTCCCCATTACCAATACATAGATATACTTCTCCTTTCATCAATTCTCTCCTATTTCTTAGTCTATGTTTATTATCAAAAATGTGTAATACACACCTAGTATCCAACTCCCATGAGGCTGAATTAAAAAAATTGATGTTTATATCATTCACATTCATATTCTCAGAATATTTATCTTTGAGAACACTTTATAACCTTAGATACCAATAAAAAACTATATTACAGGTCATAACTATAAGTTATCTCAAAATAATAATCATGATTCATTCTATAATTTAAAACAAAGATATATCTATAGGTGATTTTCATGGTTTATATCTTTTAATAAAAGACTTTTAATGAAAATACTCCCACTAAAAATGATGACCCCATACATTATATATATTTAGTGGTCCAAGATATATATTTCACTAAGGAGTTTACTTTAACATTCCTCTCTTAACATTATTATTTAAGTGATCCATCATTCCAATCGTATCGCATATGATTCTTATAAAATTTAGTAGACATCCCTTTATCCAAATCCATCACATGGAAAAACTCAACTCTATTCCTTAGGTATCAGATCAGATAGGGTTTCACAAGTATGTATAACCTAAATATTAATGTGGGATTCAATTACCTAACTCTTAGGTCTAGACATTTTTATAACGACTTACAAAAGATAATTCATGGGAACCCGGATTTAGTAGAACCTTCCCATTTAAATGATTGAGGTCTTGACATGTGTTTAATTTGGAATGAGTCTCACTATTATTATTTCAAGGGTTTTATTATTACAACAATTTTCATATGTATCATATGTATATCAAATGTAGTTATTTCATCCCATGCAATATTTATGAATCATGTAATTTCTATATGTATGTATGCTTATAGTGATTTAGTTTTGGAATATATATTCCTACCACTAAATTAATATGTTAAAACCATATTAATGTGTAACTCCTTAAAAAACGTACAGTTTGTGTTACTAGAAAGAAAATAAAATCCAAATATGTCTACACATATCCAAATCTATCACATGAATTAGGTAAATGAAACCCTTTCATATAAAATATTAAAATAATATAAAATAAAAACCCCCACAAGAGTAAGTATGGTGGGATAGGTGTCCAACCCTCACTTTTCTAGATAGAGCATAAGATCCCAGTGAAATGAGTAGTTTGACCTAGAATCCCACTACCCATGGTTCAATACTGAATAGAGACCTCAATTCCATTACAATCCTAACATGCAATATGTATAAATATGGATTTCATAAATAAATGAAAATTAAATAATTTAACATGATATATAAAAACTTTAGACCAACATAAAAATCAAAAATACATTTTTTATAGTTTAAAGTAATGCAGATTTGGTAAGGGATTTTCAAGCCCTCCCCGATAAAGGTTTTTGTATAAAACACTTTATTAGTATTCTAAAGACCATGGATTACCATCACAACATGGAAGAACTATCCAAACCATTTTGGACACTTCATAACTAGAAGAATACAAAACATAATGTATAGACACAACTCATTTCGATTCTATTGCCTCATTAAGAACCATGGAAAGTTGATATTTACCACAATGTGGTTGATCATCATGGTGGATCTAACCATGGTGTAGTGGTTAGTTAACCTCATCGTGATGTTTTTGAAAATAAAAGTATATTTTATTGTTAGAAAAAACATGGATTTTTCCTTTAAATCATTTTTTTCCATTGTAAATATTACCACTATTATGGGATGATTGTAAGACCATGCCACGTTTTTGATAACTTCTTAGACCATGATGTTGTCTTATAACCATGAATTGTTTTTTAAAATATATAAAATAGTTTTAAAATACTGATTTCATCTTATTGATTCATTACTACTAGTAAATATCACCGATGGGTTTCATGGGGCATCTCTATTCCCATAAATAGTGGAATAAAACACAAAACCCATGCCATGATTGACTGGGCAAGGAATCAACATGATAAAATAATAAAACCATAAAACAAGCATAAATGATAATCCATGATTTTGATCTTCACTATAAATGATTTTGACTATGCTCCCTTGGAAATAATCAATAGAGTCTTACCTCTGAAGGTATCCACCGACCACTAGAATCAGTTAACTCTTGAGTAAGATTTATTCTCCACAACAATGTGCAAATACTTCCTCAAAGAAAAATAGAGAGGAAATAAATTGAGACAGATCAAACAAAAATAGAATAATATCTAGTCTCATCATCAACTGAGGTTCATGATCTCTAATTTTAGATCTCACGCATTAAATAAAGGATCCACTTGGGGTTTAATATTTCATATATTATGAAATGGACAAAACATTTGTCTTTCCTCTCTTTGGTTAATCTAATTATTAAACTTTTTTATAAATCAATATTTTATCTGCGCATAATCATATGATGTGTCAATAAATCGAATCATTATGATAATAAACTTAGTACAGTCAACTGAATTATATCATATATCATTTCACATGAGCACTATGATGTGGTATAGAATTTTACTTGAAGAGACTGGCATTGGCATGATGACTTTCACCACATCATGATCTAAGATTTAGTACACAATACTCAACATCCACACACCAAATGAATTAGATATGGTCAACTTATGTCTTTCCTGCTACTATATTTCTAGTTTACCCAAAACATATTTATCAAATTAATCAACTTCACTTAAGTTTAATCATTCAGTTAAAAAACCACAACTTAATTTTATTTTCAATGCTCCCAATTACTCAAAACCAACTTCTAAATTCAATCAAACATGGAAATAAGGAACCGAACGAACTAGTACTTAAGTAATTAACCTTTTATTCTAAAATCATAGTTCATTTTCAATTTTGAATTTTTTTTTCCAAAACTAAGAAAATCCCATATACCCTACTACATAAAATCATTTAACAGTTTACTTTAAAAAACATAATTACTTTATAATACTCTTTACTTTGAATAAAAAAGAGTTTTACTAAAAATTAGAATATCAAATTTATAAAACATAACTAGAAGCACATCACTATTCACATAAGATATCATCAGTAGTAATGTAAACTTACATGTGAATGAATATAGTTAAACACATCACATATAATAAGGTATTTAGAAAAACACTGATTACTTTATTAGTTGTTTATAGTTAATTAATGTTTTCACAAATAAAAAACATAGAACATAACAAAATGTAAATGTCCTGATGTGCCACTATACTAATGATATATGAATTAATATACAATTTAGCTCTTGGCTAATACCTATTACGCTTCTCAAGTTCCATCATGTCATACTCAAAAAACTTAAACAAAATCCCCACTCATACATTATGCCTACTTTATACCTAAAAATCCCTATTAACTTAGATTTCCACCTTATCTATGTTGGAAAACATGCACATAGTGTGCCCACTATGCCCTGACATCTAATCTTATGTCTATAGAATCCCAAAAAACCAAAACACCGCTTTGATACCACTTGTAATGACCCAAAGAAGACATTCCATCAACCTAAAGCAAATCATCACCTACCCCGAACACATTCTCCAAGCCCCAAGGGTTGGAGACTAGCACCGAGTGACTCAGTTAATATTTAAGGAATGATTTTACCTCTTTAAATTAAAAATTAATTAAATATTCGATTCTAATAAAAATCCAACATGACCCATCAATATGTTGGACATTTTTAATATTTAAAATAATAACTGTATACTGAATAGAAGAACTTATACACTGTTGGTATCTAATATAATAGTATAAGATAATTTCTATATGAATCCAACTAGAAAACAAGATACAATCCAAACATATACAGAACCAACAAAAGGCGTAAACTTGACTAACAAACTCAATGAATTATAAATAGAATTGATGATGTTCCAAATAAATCTTCATGCCAAACACAACCTCTCATTATCTAAAACATCATGGAGACTAAACATGATAGATCGACCTCTACACCTAGCTATTCTAAAAAGAATATAAATAGCTACCTATGTGCCTATTAGTACCTAAAATGCAACAAGTGAAGATACATGTCTACCGAGGAGCACATGTAGGGTGTGAGTAAAAATTCCCAGTAAGCACCACCAAATATCTTATCACATACAATGAATAATCATGCGTATGACTAAAAAAGTGTCTACACATTTACATATCTAATAATAAATAAGTTTCATAGACAACAGATAAAACATTCCAACAACTAACATGGAATATATCATAATCATTGATAATAAAAATAGATAACTATTGTGCCACTAGGAGGATCCAATCCGAGTTTGATCCATGATTTAAATCCATAATATAAGAGAAAGTGAATTAAAAGGTATTTGTACAATGATGGTAACTATCCACCATGGGATAAACAATCCACCACGGAATAACCTGTGTACTATGAGATATATTATCTACCATGGAATAACATGTTCCATAAATAAAGGTTGGGGCATGTCATGGCTTATTCCAAATAGAATCCTATTTTATATAAAAAGAAGGTAAGGCACATTGTGTATTGTACCAGGTATTCCAAGGCCCATATATCAATATATAAGTAAGTTTAGGCCCACCAAGTTCATCCCTATAAGCACACATAACTATAATTGGAAGCTATTGTATCCATTTCCATAGGTAGATAGTGTTGTCATGTCTGTGGGAAGCTATTTTACCCCTTCCCAACCTTTATCCATTTGTTAAAGACCTAATACTCACCTCCTTAACACATTGTATTAGTATATAAAAAACATAACAATAAGCAATAGTAAAAAATAAAATATGACATAGGCATCATCCTTGATAATCAGTTGTAACTACAACATGACTTTATAAAAATACTAGCTAATCATAGAACAATATTACAAGTTTGTAGTGCATATCTAATAGGTTATTTGTCATGACCCCCTCCCCACAAAGTGTACCCCTCCTGGGCCGGCAATGTGAGAAGAGAGATAATGACCCCCGAGTCCCGCCTCCAGTAGGCCTCGGGTTGACGACTAGCACTGAGGGTATAGTAACACACAAAATGGGAGGCATTACCCTCTAAGAGAACACATGCGGAAGAGAGAGATAAGATAGACACCAACCAACTCCAACTCAGAACTGAAATATAAAAGAAAACTCAAGTACACAAATGAAATTTCATGCAAAATTACTACAATTGAAAGGGGAAAAACTGCAAGTACCCAAAAGAAAGTAAAAACAGTAGCAACCACAAGCCCAAATAGCTCCTGCAACCACAAGCTAGTAAACACCAGCCTGATCTCCAACCAGCTCCAAGTGACCTGAAAAACAGTTTATATATACGTAGGGTGAGTATAACAGTATACTCAGTAGGATCCTCCCCAAAGCCTCTCATGCAAAAGTAAAGAAAGCATGCTAAAACACAGTGAACAACAAGTGAAACTAACTCGTCACCTAACCAGGTATACTAAGTTCTCATCCACACCATGGATACTCTCACCAAGTAACGCATACAAGAATATATCATATAATAATAATATCAAGGGTACCCCACTACTACTTCCCCACTGGTTTTCCGCTTTTCCCCAACTTCGCACGTCATGAGCATCTCTCTCCAAAAAGGATTTCCCACAGACACCTGGGCGAAGCACCACAATATGCACCTCGTGCAACACAAAGGCTTGCCCGCAGACACCTGGGCAAAGCTCCACACCATCCTCACAACCAAAAGTAACTAGGTATTTTCCGGGAGCCACCACAGCTCGCATAACGTGTATCATACACCGGGTATTATACCTCAAGCCATTACATCCCATACATCGAGTAAGGATCCTCAAGCCATCACAGCCTATACACGTTACACCTATAGTATTCCATAGGATACTATATCCAGAATATATGTGTGTGAATAACCACAAGCCATTACAGCCCTCTACACACATACATGGGGAAAACTAACCATTGTGCCTACTAGCACAAGTATCTACCAATAGAAGAGAGCGGGGTCAAAGGGGGTAGTCGGTCATTCTTCCTCCCACTGGAATGTTGGGGAAAACACCCCCCCCCCCAGGGCTCAGAATCCCCGGGGTGTCAGTTGCCCTTACTGACTGGGTGAAGTAGCGTATAGAAACACAAAAAGTACATGATATATTATATCTCACAACCGTACTAAGGGCATAACCTAGTCTTAGACACAACTGCAGCTAACGTCTCTCAGACTCTGGGCTGCTACTTCTAAGACCAGGCATCCTATAAGCATACAACCATTTAAAGAGATTTATTAGATTACTTCATTCCCTTTTTATCATTTCCACTGTACGTTAATTAATTCTTTAAACATTAATTAAACATGAACAATTCCACATTAAATTTCATTAGCATCACACCCAAAGTCAATTGTTCCTTCAAAGTTACAACCTATCATTATGTTCCAGCATCTCCATACCCACGTGTTAACACCATTTATTCAAATATTCATTAGAGAATTACTTTCCCATATTCCCAGACATTCTAGAAAAGCATCATATGCTACTAACACAAGTGGGCTCAACACGGTGAGTAGATGTACTACCCGTTGAGTCTTTGTCGCTTATAGAAAGAGCGTAGACCCATCCTCTGTGGAGAAGCTAAACACGGAAAGCACGTGGCATACCCTACGCGTCTTCTCCTCTTTCGGAAGAAGGGTAAGCAAGACCAGCTGCCTTGAGCAGTGGGGAAAAGTAAAGAAGATAAACAACCAAAGAACTATCAAGCATCCAACAATCACATCCATTCCATTCCATCATCCCTGGTGTCCTCCCTGACACCCACATGCATAAACCGATGCATCTCTCCACTCTAGGTGTCATGTGCTTCCATAACCACAAGCCTCCATGCCCCCACATATCACAACAGCCATCCAGGATCACATCACAGCACAAGCAGCAGGAAAACAAACACCACATTAATTGGGCTCTTGGCCCTTTAACAATCAAGAGGGCAACTCAGAACCCTTTAAGGAATTATTAAACAATCAGTTCTTTAATCCATCTTGAATTAACAGATTTATTATTCATAGGTTCCAAATTCGGGAAACCTAATCAGTAAGCTATCACAAACAAATAAGCATGCTTACTGCACTAATTTGATTAACATCAAATTACAACAAGAACCGAACTCGTTTTCATGCCTCTTTATCTTTAGCCAACAATTATCAATTAATCCCGGTTTACGTTCTTTACCGATTTCCATCAAGAACAAACAACTAAGCAAAGCAAGCATAGATATCACACTATCTAGAAAAACAAGAGGTAATAACTTACGATCGATATAAATTTATTTATCTAGTTAAAATATTTATTATGTCAATTCCATTTTCATCCAGTGGGATTAAACATGCTAACAATACAGTTGCACGTAAAAGAAAGAGAAGCAAGGAAACCCCTACCTCAAATAGTTCCTCACATTCTTTATCCACACAATGGGTCACGATCCTCCTCTCGCGACAACTGCATCCACCCAAGGATGTCACGGTATGACAGCACCAACCAAACCCCAAGAAAAACCCCATTAGAAGCATATAGATTACATGCTATAACATGGGAAGGAGAACAAGAGAAGATGATCCCCAAAGGAATGACAATAAAACATACCTTATTCCGAAGATTGACCAATACAGCTCGGTTGCATCAAAACATAGCGGAACTGATCCGAGGAGTAAAGTTTGATTGTGCAACTCCTACGGGTAGGATTGAAAGGTTCTAGCATCTCATAGCCGAGAACAAAGAGGAAGAACAAGGAAGGATGATATCTTTTCCCTTTTTGAAGATTTAATGGGGCGACGGCTTAAGATACACTTAATTCCCCATTAAAAGCGGATAACATTAACCCACGCAGTTTGACCAAGTAAAAACATCCCGAGCCATAGGAATAATTAATTTAGGAGTTATGGCCTTTGAATTGGCCTTAGAGTCCTTAAAACAAGGCTTTAAATTCATTTTACGTCAAAGGAAAACGCTAAAGGGGCGAAACTTGTGGGAAGCTGGAAACACTGTTTACAATCTCGAAATTTGGCAAAGGAAAGAATAGGTGACACTTAGAAGGTCACCGTTCTGGAAACACTGTTCACAAGCTCGAAATTTGGCAAAGGAAAGAATATGTGACACTTAGAATGTCACCGTTCGGAAAACACTGTTCACAAACTTGAAATTTGGAAAAGGAAAGAATATGTGACACTTAGAAGGTCACCGTTCTGGAAACACTGTTCAAAAACTTGAAATTTGAAAAAGGAAAGAATAGGTGACACTTAGAAGGTCACCGTTTTGGAAACACTGTTCACAAACTTGAAATTTGGAAAAGGAAAGAATAGGTGACACTTAAAAGGTCACTGTTCTGGAAACACTATTCACGAACTTGAAATTTGGCAAAGGAAAGAATAGGTGACACTTAGAAGGTCACCGTTCTGGAAACACTGTTCACAAACTCGAAATTTGGCAAAGGAAAGAATATGTGAAACTTAGAAGGTCACCGTTCTGGAAACACTATTCACAAACTTGAAATTTGGCAAAGGAAAGAATAGGTGACACTTAGAAGGTCATCGTTCTGGAAACACTGTTCACAAACTTGAAATTTGGCAATGGAAAGAATAGGTGACACTTAGAAGGTCACCGTTCTGGAAACACTGTTCACAAACTCGAAATTTGGCAAAGGAAAGAATAGGCGACACTTAGAAGGTCACCGTTTTGGAAACACTGTTCACAAACTCGAAATTTGGCAAAGGAAAGAATATGTGACACTTAGAAGGTCACCGTTCTAGAAACATTATTCACAAACTTGAAATTTGGCAAAGGAAAGAATATGTGACACTTAGAAGGTCACCGTTCTGGAAACACTGTTCACAAACTTGAAATTTGGGAAAGGAAAGAATAAGTGACACTTAGAAGGTCACCGTTCTGGAAACACTGTCCACAAACTTGAAATTTGGCAAAGGAAAGAATAGGTGACACTTAGAAGGTCACCGTTCTGGAAACACTATTCGCAAACTTGAAATTTGGAAAAGGAAAGAATAGGTGACACTTAGAAGGTCAGCGTTCTGGAAACACTGTTCACAAACTTGAAATTTGGCAAAGGAAAGAATAGGTGACACTTAGAAGGTCACCGTTCTGGAAACATTGTTCACAAACTTGAAATTTGGCAAAGTGTTGGGGATAAGTCATCTTGACCTCCCGGAACACCTCCAACACCACATTTTCGCAAAGTAATGGACCGGAGAGGTCCGGGCCATTACATCAGATACCTCTCAAAACATTCTCATCCTCGAGAATTCAAAACCCACCTAAAGAGAAAAAAAACGGGGTCCGAACAACCACCCATCGAGATACCTCTCAAAAGAGAGTAAGCCACAAAAGCAACAAAAGAAAATTCATAAATAAAACAAGAAAGGTCTAACCACAAAGGGAACATCATTACATGAAAAGAGTTAAACATCAAACAACTCTGGGTACTGAGCACGTATATGTGACTCACGTTCCCAGGTACTCTCCTCCATGCCACCGTGTCGCCACAAGACACGAACTAAGGGGATAGAACGCCCGTGCAACACCTTCTCCTTGCGGTCTTGGATCTCCACAGGTCGCTCCTCAAAGGTTGCATCATCATCAATATCGATCTCTCCCCAATTGATGATGTGAGAGTCATCATGAAGATAACGACGGATCTGTGCTACATGGAAAACATCATGTATCCGACTCATCTGTGGGGGAAGTGCTACTTGATACGCCACAGCTGCAACACGAGCTAACACCTCAAAAGGCCCAACAAACTGGGGATAAAGCTTACTTCTACGACCAAACCTTCGCTGCCCACGATGGGGAGTCACCTTCAGAAACACATGATCCCCAACATTAAACTCTAAGGGCCTCCTTCTTTGATCAGCATATGATTTCTGATGATCTTGCGCTGTCTTCATCCTCTCACAAATCACTTGGACCATCTCTGTTGTATTCTGCACTAGTTCCGGTCCGAGAATTACTGATTCTCCGACCCCAGTCCAGCACAATGGAGAACGGCAAGGTCGGCCATACAAGGCTTCAAACGGCACCATACCAATGGTGGAGTGAAAACTATTATTGTAAGCGAACTCCACCAAGGGTAAGTGCCTCATCCATGAACCTCCAAAATCAAGAACACAAGAGCGTAACATGTCTTCAAGAGTCTGGATGGTTCGCTCTGTCTGACCATCCGTTTGAGGATGAAAAGCAGTGTTAAGGCATAGTTGAGAACTGAAAGAATGTTGGAGACCTCTCCACACCCTGGAGGTAAAACGAGGATCTCGATCAGAAATGATCATCCTAGGGACTCCATGAAGTCTCACCACCTCCTCTAGATACTGACTCGACAAAACTTTCACTGAGCTTGACTCCTTGATCACTATGAAGTGAGCCGATTTTGTTAAACGATCCACTACCACCCAAATAGCATCATGTCCTCCCGGAGCTCGAGGTAAACCAGTAACAAAGTCCGTTGAGATGTCCTCCCACTTCTACTGAGGAATCTCTAATGGATGGAGAAGACCACCAGGAACACGGTGTTCGGCCTTCACCTTCTGGCAGACTAAACATCGAGACACAAACTCCGCAACCGTACGCTTCAGCCCAGACCACAAAAACTAACTCCTTAAGGCTCGGTACATCTTTGTCACGCCAGGATGTACTGTTAAAGGCGAACTATGGAACTCTCTAAGAACCATTTCACGCATCGTCAAAGGAACAAAAAGCCTTCCATGATACAAAAATCGATGTTGTTCATCTTCAGTCCAACCATTAGGAGCCTCACCACAAACAACTCAGTCTCTCCAGACCTCCACCTCAAGATCCCCCAACTGGGACTCTTCCACCTTCTGCACCAGGGATGAATGTATCGTCATCTGAAAAAGACAACCTCTACCCCCAACTTCTCCCATATCAAGATGCAATGCTAACAGTTCTTCCATTACGCTCCAGGAATCACTGGATTCACGCACAGCATCACTACGTGACTTTCGGCTCAGTGCATCAGCTACAACATTCCTTTTTTCAGGTGTATATGATATTTCGAAGTCGTATTCTTGTAAGAACTCCATCCACTGACATTGTCATAAGTTCAAGTCACGCTGGGAGAAAACATACCTCAAACTCTTATGATCGGTGAAAACCAAAAAGCGCTCACCAATGAGCTAATTTCTCCACAACTTCATAGCAAACACCACAACTGCCAACTCAAGATCATCAGTGGCATAGTTGCGTTCATGGGGACGTAACTGCCGAGACCCATAAGAAACAACTGACCTCTGCTGCATGAGAACATAGCCTAACCCCAGATGTGAAGCATCACAGAAAACATCAAACTGAACTCCCTCGGCTGGAAGAAAAAGGACTGGAGCACTTACTAACTTCTCCTTTAGATACTCGAAAGCTGCCTGACACTGATCAGTCCATATGAATGCCTGATCCTTCCTGGTCAAAGCTGTCAGAGGAGTCGCAAATCATGAGAAATTGGCTATGAACCTCCTGTAGTAGCCTACGAGACCAAGGAAACTTCGCACCTCTGAAACTGTCTTCGGGGATGCCCAAGACACAACTGCTTCTATCTTTGATGGATCCACAGCTACTCCCTATTGGGACACAACATGCCCCAAGAAACGGACTTCTCGAGCCCAAAACTCACACTTTGACAACTTCCCAAATAGTTGATGTCGACGAAGAACTCCCAAAACGGCTTGTAGATGCTCTGCATGCTCCTCTTCAGATGTGGAGTACACAAGGATGTCATCGATGAAAACTACCACAATCTTGTCCAGGAACTCACAGAACACAGCATTCATCAATCCCATGAATACAACTGGAGTATTCGTCACGCCAAATGGCATTACAACGAACTCATAATGCCCATGACGACAACTGAAAGCAGTCTTCTGCTCATCCTTCACACGCATCTGATGATAGCCTGACCACAAGTCGATCTTTGAGAACCAACTTGCACCCTTCAATTGATCGAATAAATCATCAATTCGCGGAAGAGGATAGTGATTCTTTATTGTCACTTTGTTCAAGTGACGATAATCGACACACAACTGCAAACTGTCGTCGGCCTTCTTCACGAACAAAACTGGTGCACCCCATGGTGACACACTTGGCCGAACAAAACCGCACTGCAACAGACCATCAAGCTGTATACGTAGCTCTCGTAACTCAGAAGGGGACATACTATATGAAGACATAGAGATAGGAGACGCTCCTGGCTATAGCTCGATCCCAAACTCGATCTCTTGTTGAGGGGGTAATGCTACAACCTCTTCTAGAAAGACATCAGGGTACTCCTCTACGACCCTAGGAAACACCAACTGATGAACCTATGAAGAACTCAGCATCATCTCAGCCATCATGGATGATAAGGATGGAACGCGCCTATGACCCATCTGAGGATCTCGCTCACCAACAAACACCACTTGCTCTCCATCCGCACAAATGAAAACGACCTTCTTCTTGAAGCAATCCATGATAGCCTGTACCGAATACAACCAATCCATGCCAAGGATGACATCATATGGTTGTATTAGTAAACATAGGAAATCTCCCCAAGAGCGGTGTTTCCCCAACACTAGCTCACAGTCTCTACATACTTCAAACAAGTCAGATCGACCTTCAACTGGCGTAGTCAACGCCAAGGGCACTGGAAGCCTCTCTACCTCAAGTCCCAAAGCATGGACAAGGGGAGGTGATTTGAAGGAGTGTGTGGCTCCTGAATCAAACAAGGCATACACCAAGGTAGAAAACAAGCAAAGGGTACCTCGAACGACGTCTGGTTCGCCTGGAGCTGGCAACGCTAGAGCATGAAGCTGACCACGACCTCTTTCACGGCCTCTCTGACCCTGATGACGACCACCACCACGGCCGCGCTCTACTCTCTGAGGACGGGGAGCGTCATGGGGCTGTCCTCTGCCAGCCCCATCTACCCTTTGTTGATATAAAGCTGGTGCAACTGGCTGCTGCTGCCTCGGCTGGAACTGCCTCAAAGGAGGAACCTGGAGCGTAGCGCCTGGTGCACGATGAACGCTCTGAAAGGTCGGGCACTCCCGCTGCTGATGACCACGAACACCACAAGAAAAACAAGCGCCTGATCCCTTGGTATAGGCCTGAGAGTTGCTGCCTCTGGAGAAACGAGATGTGAAGGGCTAGGACCTACCCCCAGCTGAACGGAAACTCTTCTGTCCGAAAAACCGGGAACCCCGGACCACAGCTCTGCTTCGTGAGGAATCATGTAGATTCCCTTCTCGTGATGATCCGGCCCGGGCCAAAGTCCTCTCAACAACCTCTGCCCTCTCCAGTACCTCAAGATATGTTTTCAGCATAAATGGGGTGACATGGCGCTGGATCTCTGGACACAAAGCCTCCTCAAAATGTCTCGCCCTGGCCTCCTCATCTGGCAATAGGTCTGAAGCATATCGTAAAAGGTTCCTGAAACGGATTTCAAACTCTCGAACACTGGAGCTCCCCTGTCGAAGGGTAAGAAGCTCCTGGCGATTGGACGCCTTCGTAGTCGAAGAAAGAAACCCGACTCTAAACCTGTCTCGGAACTCCTCCCATGAGATCGCTGACTCATCACGATCCCCGAGGAACAGAAACCACCACTGCCTTGCTGCTCCACACAACATCGTCACAACCAAGGACACCCAGTGCTCCTTACGAGCACGAATCGAACTGAAGCCGATCTCAACCTCCTCTAACCAGTCTTTTGTGACTGCATCTGAAACAGAGCCTTCATACTTCTGCAGACTCTGGTGCTAAAACTCTCGGAATGTCTTCCTCCATGTGTTGTCGTCGTCAACCTCTACCTGGCGGCGATCTGCTGGCATGACCTGCTGGACATCTTCTATGCGAGCCTGACGAGGACATCGACCTGGAGCCATACCTGCAAAATAACAAACACTTAGAACTCCTAAGCCTGGAATATGGAAGACTCAACATTAATTAATTAATAGATTTCTTTAATTCATTTTAGGTTAACCTATCCCAAGGTCTACCCATTCAAACACATTCACAAAGAAGAATGATGCATGATCCTTTCCTAGGTCTCTACCCTGCACAAAGAAGAATGATGCATGATCCTTTCCTATGTCTCAGCCGGTCTCCAGTGTTTACCTCACTTGCTAAACATGAATGACACTGTTGCCCTACCAACCCATGCAACATCACCTGTTCCTAACTCCAAACTCCATCCTATCCCTCAACCAGACCTCTGATACCACTCTGTCACGACCCCCTCCCCACAAAGTGTACCCCTCCTGGGTCGGCAATATGAGAAGGGAGATAATGACCCCTGAGTCCCGCCTCCAGTAGGCCCCGGGTTGGCGACTAGCACCGAGGGTATAGTAACACACAAAATGGGAGGCATTACCCTCTAAGAGAACACATGCGGAAGAGAGAGATAAAATAGACACCAACCAACTCCAACTCAGAACTAAAATATAAAAGAAAACCCAAGTACACATATGAAATGTCATGCAAAAGTACTACAACTGAAAGAGGAAAAACTGCAAGTACCCAAAAGAAAGTAAAAACAGCAGCAACCACAATCCCGAACAGCTCCTGCAACCACAAGCTAGTAAACATCGGCCTGATCTCCAACCAGCTCTAGGTGACCTCAAAATAGTTTATATATACGTAGGGTGAGTATAACAGTATACTCAGTAGGATCCTCCCCGAAGCCCCTCGTGCAAAAGTAAAGAAAGCATGCTAAAGCACAATGAACAACAAGTAAAACTAACTAATCACTTAAACAGGTATACTAAGTTCCCAGCCTCACCATGGATACTCTCACCAAGTAACGCATACAAGAATATATCATATAATAATAATATCAAGGGTACCCCGCTACTACTTCCCCACTGGTTTGCCGCTTTGCCCCAACGTCGCACATCCTGAGCATCTCTCTCCAAAAAGGCTTGTCCGCAGACACCTGGGCGAAGCACCACAATATGCACCTCGTGCAACACAAAGGCTTGCCCGCAGACACCTGGGCAAAGCACCACACCATCCTCACAACCAAAAAGTAACTAGGTAGTTTCCGGGAGCCACCACAGCTCGCATAACGTGTATCATACGTCGGGTATTATACCTCAAGCCATTACAGCCCATACACCGAGTAAGGATCCTCAAGCCATGACAGCCTATACACGTTACACCTATAGTAGTCCATAGGATACTATATCCAGAATATATGTGTGTGAATAACCACAAGCCATTACAGCCCTTTACACACATACATGGGGAAAACTAACCGTTGTGCCTACTGGCACAAGTATCTACCAAGAGAAGAGAGCGGAGTCAAAGGGGGTAGTCAGTCATTCTTCGTCCCATCGGAATGTTGGGGAAAACACCCCCCCCCCCCAGGGCTCAGAATCCTCGGGGGGTCAGTTTCCCTTACTGACTGGGTGGAGTAGCGTATAGAAACACAAAAAGTACATGATATATTATATCTCACAACCACACTAAGGGCATAACCTAGTCTTAGACACAACTGCAGCTAACGTCTCTCAGACTCCGGGCTGCTACTTCTAAGACTAGGCATCCTATAAGCATACAACCATTTAAAGAGCTTTATTAGATTACTTCATTCCCTTTTTATCAGTTCCACTGTACGTTAATTAATTCTTTAAACATTAATTAACCATGAACAATTTCACATTAAATTTCATTAGCATCACACCCAAAGTCAATTGTTCCTTCAAAGTTACAACCTATCATTATGTTCCAGCATCTCCATCCCCATGAGTTAACACCATTTATTCAAATATTCATTACAGAATTACTTTCCCATATTCTCAGGCATTCTAGAAAAGAATCCTATGCTACTAACACAAGGGGGCTCAACACGGTGAGTAGATGTACTACCCGTCGAGTCTTTTCCACCTATAGCAAGAGCGTAGACCCATCCTCCCTAGAGAAGCTAAACACGGAAAACACGTGACATACCCCGCGCGTCTTCACCTCTTTCGGAAGAAAGGTAAGCAAAACCAGCTTCCTTGAGCAGTGGGGAAAAGTAAAGCAGATAAACAACCAAAGAACCAGCAAGCATCCAACAATCACATCCATTCCATTCTATCATCCCGGGTGTCCTCCCTGACACCCACATGCATAAACCGATGCATCTCGCCACTCTAGGCGTCATCTGCTTCCATAACCACAAGCCTCCATACCCCCACATATCACAACAGCTATCCAGGATCACATTATAGCACATGCAGCAGGAAAACAAACACCACATTAATTGGGCTCTTGGCCCTTTAATAATCAAGAAGGTAACTCGGAACCCTTTAAGAAATTATCAAACAATCAATTCTTTAATCCATCTTGAATTAACAGATTTATTATTCATAGGTTCCAAATTCGGGAAACCTAATCAGTAAGCTATCACAAACAAATAAGCATGCTTACTGCACTAATTTGTTTAACATCAAATTACAACAAGAACCAGATTCGTTTTCATGCCTCTTTATCTTTAGCCAACAATTATCAATTAATCCCGGTTTGCGTTCTTTACCGATTTCCATCAAGAACAAACAGCTAAGAAAAGCAAGCATAGATATCACACTATCTAGCAAAACAAGAGGCAATAACATATGATCGATATCAATTTATTTATCCGGTTAAAATATTTATTATGTCGATTCCATTGTCATCCAGTGGGATTAAACATGCTAACAATACAGTTGCACGTAAAAGAAAGAGAAACAACAAATCCCCTACCTCAAACAGTTCCTCACGTTCTTTATCCACACAACGGGTCACGGTCCTCCTCTCGCGACAACTGCATCCACCCAAGGATGTCACGGTACGACAGCACCAACCAAACCCCAAGAAAAACCCCATTAGAAGCATAGAGATTGCATGCTATAACATGGGAAGGAGAACAGGAGAAGATGATCCTCAAAGGAACGACGATAAAACATACCTTATTCCGAAGATTGGCCGATACAGCTCGGTTGGATCAAAACAGAGCGGAACCGATCCGAGGAGTAAAGTTTGATTGTGCAACTCCTACGGGAAGGATTGAAATGTTCTACCGTCTCATAGCCGATAACAAAGAGGAAGAACAAGGGAGGATGATGTCTTGTCCCTTTTTGAAGATTTAATGGGGCGACGACTTAAGATACGCTTAATTCCCCATTAAAAGCAGATCACATTAACTCACGCGGTTTGACCAAGTAAAAACATCTTGAGCCATAGGAATAATTAATTTAGGAGTTATGGCATTTGAATTGGCCTTAGAGTCCTTAAAACAAGGCTTTAAATTCATTTTATGTCAAAGGAAAACGCTAAAGGGGCGAAGCTTGTGGGAAGATGGAAACACTATTCACGAACCCAAAATATGGAAAAGGAAAGAAGAGGTGACAATTAGAATGTCACCGTTCTGGAAACACTGTTCACAAACTTGAAATTTGGCAAAGGAAAGAAAAAGTGTCACTTGAAAGGTCATCGTTCTGGAAACACTGTTCACAAACTTGAAATTTGGCAAAGGAAATAATAGGTGACACTTAGAAGGTCACCGTTCTGGAAACACTGTTCACAAACTTGAAATTTGGCAAAGGAAAGAATATGTGACACTTAGAAGGTCACCGTTCTGGAAACACTGTTCACAAACTTGAAATTTGGCAAAGGAAAGAATAGGTGACACTTAGAAGGTCACCGTTCTGAAAACACTGTTCACAAACTTGAAATTTGGCAAAGGAAAGAATATGTGACACTTAGAAGGTCACCGTTCTGGAAACACTGTTCACAAACTTGAAATTTGACAAAGGAAAGAATAGGTGACACTTAGAAGGTCACCGTTCTGGAAACACTGTTCACAAACTCGAAATTTGGCAAAGGAAAGAATAGGTGACACTTAGAAGGTCACCGTTGTGGAAACACTGTTCACAAACTTGAAATTTGGCAAAGGAAAGAATAGGTGACACTTAGAAGGTCACCGTTCTGGAAACATTGTTCACAAACTCGAAATTTGGCAAAAGAAAGAATAGGTGACACTTAGAAGGTCACTGTTCTGGAAACACTGTTTACAATCTCGAAATTTGGCAAAGGAAAGAATAGGTGACACTTAGAAGGTCACCGTTCTGGAAACACTGTTCACAAGCTCGAAATTTGGCAAAGGAAAGAATATGTGACACTTAGAAGGTCACCGTTCTGGAAACACTGTTCACAAACTTGAAATTTGGAAAATGAAAGAATATGTGACACTTAGAAGGTCACCGTTCTGGAAACACTGTTCAGAAACTTGAAATTTGGCAAAGGAAAGAATAGGTGACACTTAGAAGGTCACCTTTCTAGAAACATTGTTCAAAAACTTGAAATTTGGCAAAGGAAAGAATAGGTGACACTTAGAAGGTCACCGTTCTGGAAACACTGTTCACAAACTTGAAATTTGGCAAAGGAAAGAATAAGTGACACTTAGAAGGTCACCGTTCTGGAAACACTGTTCACAAACTTGAAATTTGACAAAGTGTTGGGGATAAATCATCTTGACCTCCCAGAACACCTCTAACACCACATTTTCACAAAGTAATGGACCAGAGAGGTCCGGACCATTACATTATTTGTAGTATAAGGTATTGCATGGATACAATATCATTCAGTAATTTTATTTTCAAAAATAGTGGGTACAAGGACAGGGAAAGGGAATCAAAAGGACGAATATAAAAAAGCAAAAATGAGATCATGAGGGCCTAAAATAGTGAAGACGAGGGAGTCTACTTTAACAAGATTGACGCCTATGGGGGAAAAGAGCCAAAACTAGAAAAGCAACGAATTATTACCCCTTGAGTAACTGTGGAATCCAGAAAATCATCCACCTTGTTTCATTCTCTCTAGGTATGAAGGACCTTCATATTGTTTTGAATGAGAATCTTACACCTGTATATTGTGTAGGAGATCACCTAGGGGGTTGTAGCTATGAAGAGAAGCGAGTTAAAGTTGATGATGGAGTCCATTTTCACCACTGCAAGTTGAATGTTTTTTGGCTACATAAAAGGGGGCTTGTTATCATGGTATTAGCTTCTGCTTGTAGTGAGTTACCATATCCCAAATAAGCCCTGAAAGACATGATGACATAACCCCTATTATAACGAACCACACTACCACCCTGCATGACACCTGAGATGCACGAACCATCCATGTTAAACTTGTTTCCCGACTAATGAGGATGCCATCAAACCCATCTTCCCTATGAGAAAATATGTGCCAAATGCTCGGAAGGTCTTGTGGTCAGAAGGCCACAGTGAGAGGGAGCTTCTTCCCAGTTCTTAACAAGCCTTATAAGATTGATTAAAAGGGACCTGGTATGGGCAGTAATGGTGATCCTAGCACATGAAAAACCTTTGTGGCGAGCTCTGTTGCGAGCCTGCTAGATGCACCAACAACCTACAGAAAAAATCACTGCACGAGCTTTCTTCTAGGGACTGGAATGATCAACGCCATGGAACCATGAGTTGAGAAACGAGGAACTTGAGAACTACTAATTAGATAAACTTGTGACGTCGCTAAAGGAGAACCATAATGAATGAGCCTAATCACCTTCGAAATACGGGTGGGATATTGTTTCCTCCCGTGGTGTGCTGCAACACGAGCATTTGAAGACAACATTAATGCCCAACCACTTGATGTTTTCATTGGTGGGTAAGGCCTGATTTTTAACATGCCATATAAGAATATTTATCTTTTCCGGGATCTCTTTACACCATAGGAATTTACCCTAGTTGTCATGAGTAGACAAATCCATCCAGATTCTATAAAAGCCTTTCATCTAAAAATACCCAGAAGATGAACTTGCGAAAATGCATCTTGTCTGGCTCAGTATTCATCTCTATAAGCTCAAATAAAGAATGCTGGTCCTCATTCAAATTTTCTTGCATGAAAGCTTGGGAGACTTGCTAGCCTGCCTGAATGAAATATCAGGAACCAGACATCTAGGGAAGCCTAATTTTGTGCCAGCCCAGTTATGAAGCCAGAGCTTGATATCCACTCCTCCCACAATCCACTGGCTATGATTGAGTAGGGTTGGCATGAAGGGTTGGAAGATGTGACAAATAGAGGATGAACTGACATGTGAAGATTCCAAATTATTCCCATACTTCTCCTGCATAACACGAACCCAGAGAGATCGACCTTCCAAAATCTCCCAGGTCAACTTCGCGTGCAGACAATGCATAGAACTGGACATGCTCCCGACATCAATACCCCCTCCTTAAAAGGTCGAGCCATCTGGTTCCATGACACCCAATGGTGCTTATCATTTGAAAGCACATCCCAAATGGAAGAAGTTGGAACCTTTTCGATATTGGATAGAACTCCTTTTGGTACCTTGATTACAGAAAGCACAAGCATGGGGATGGAGGAGAGGACCGAGTTAACTAACATGATTCTGCCTCCAAAAACAAGAAATGGTCTTTCCAATTTAAAAATGCGGCCTGTGATCTTATCAAAAAATTTGTCAAAATGGTGAATGCAGAGTCCGCTCGGGGAGATTGAGGCGCCCAGATAGTCTATAGGAAATTTCCTTCTTTACATGTTCATACTTCAGTCTAAAGATTTCACCTTCTTGTCTGAGCAACGGTTCGAAATGAAAATGATGCTCTTCTCAAAATTGATCTGCTGACCTCTCCATTTGCAATATTCCTCGAGGATCCTCTTGGTGCCTTGAATGGGCCTTTTACTAGCATTGAAAAAGATAACTATGTCATCATCAAACATGAGGTGAGAGATAACCCCGAAGAAAGATCTGGCAAGATAAGGAAGAATTTTTCCCTCCATAATGCTTTTCTTGATGAGCCTATTAAGAGTGTCTTGGGCCAGGATGAAGAGGCTAAGGGAGAGGGGGTCCCCTTATCTAAGGCCGCAGAGAAACCACACTATTTCCTAGAAAAAATAGAAATCCATGATGAAATGAAACACCAGAACAAGAGATCAGTGGCCTACAAAGAGAAACCCATACGGGAGAGAACTTTGAGTATGAAATTCCATTCAAGTCTATCAAAATCCTTGTCCATATCAAGCTTGATAGCCATGTTCAACCCAAGGACCTTGTGGTTGATGTATCCAAGGACTTCTTGAGCCAAAAAAATTGCACCCTGGATAGTCCTTCCTCTAATGAAACCATGCTATTCTTCTGATATCCATCAGGGAAAAAAGGTTGAGAGTTTTTTGTTAATAATACATGCCAGAACCTTATAAGGGAAATTGCAGAGACTGATTGGTATGTAGTGATATAGGGATGAAGGATCCTTAATCTTGGGAAGGAAAACAAGAGAGGTGGCATTGGAAACTCTAGGAAGACAACCTCCATGGAAAAACTCCCTCACAGCTTTCACCATGTCATGCCTGATCAGGTCCCATGAGGCACTGTAAAAGGATCCAGGTAAACCATTTGGGCCAGGAGCGCTTTAAGGATTGAGAGTCCACACCACCCCTCAGACCTCCTGCTCATTTGATACTGATTTAAAAAGTGTGTTATTGTGATTCAAGACCATATGAGGAATGGTGTCGAAGATGTTAGCATAACCACTCGGATACCCCCTTCCATGCGATGATTGGGACTGACCAGAAGAGAAGAAAAATGCCTTTCATCCATATGAGCGACCACCTCATAGAAATCAGTGAAGAACCATCCTCTATTTGAATATTGGGCCTCTAGATTCTCCTATTTTATTTAATGCAATCTTGAAAGAAAGTTATATTCTGATCTCCTTCCCTGAGCCAATTTATTCTGAAGCTTTCTCGGGCCACACGTTCTCGATGAAGAATATAGTCACCTAGAGTGTTCTTTTTGATGAAAAGTTCACCAAACGTGTTCTCGTTACAGGCTTCTTCCAAGTTGCCTTCCATCCACTCAATGTCCCTGGAGATCGAGTCCAAATCCTGATGACAAGGGGTGTGGTTGTTGACCCATGTTTTGATGCAAGTCAACAAGCAGAGTGGTCAGAAAAACGATGAACAAGATGGGTAACTTTAGTATCTGGGTAGACCGAGATGGCTTGAAGGTTCTCGAAGCATCGATCAAGTAGACACCATGAGTGACGAATGCCTTATTGATTGTTGCACCAAGTGAATCTATCTTCCGAATACCCCATGTCAAGAAGGTTAGAGCTGGACATAAAAGAAACAAACTCCTGATTGGATTTGTGGAGAAAATACCCTTCCCCCTTATTCTCGCTTGGATCCATTACCACATTAAAATCTCCACCCATAATCCATGGAGAGTCCCCTGGGTTAAAAGCCCCTAGGTCACGCCATAGATATTGTCCAACCAAGGAGTCGCATTAGCATAGAGGAAGGAAATGAACATGCAGTGGCTACCAGAACAAATTTCACAAGTAACATGCCGCTCAGAGGCTTCGACCATATCCACCGAGATATTGGACTTCCAGAAAAGCTAAATGTGCGAGTTGGAGAGGTAAGCATGCAAGAAATTATGAACCCCTAACCTTCGAGTAAACTCACCGATCTTGGAAGGTCATTGCTTCGGCTCTAACACTGCTACTAATGAAACATTATTGTTATGGAGATAGGAGAATAGAAAACCTACTTTAACCCTAGCTCTAAGGCCACAGACATTCCAGGAAATGAACGTAATCATTAAAAGAATCTGCACCTGGATTTGGCCCCAGGTGTGGGGGTACTTTTAGCCTACGAAGATGTGCTAGAATGAAGAAGCTTGGATTGGGATCTGGTGCATATCATATTGGTGGTAAGCGAGAGAGCAGCCTCTGAGAACCTCGAGGATATTTGATCAAAGGGAATTGCCCCAAATGTTTCAAATCAAGAGACTTGATGCAGCATAACAAGATCCGAAGAGGAAACAGGGAAAAAAGACACCAGTTCAGGAGAGATCCTCCTCAGAGGAGGGGATCCGAGCGCCTTCAAACTAGGACTAGAAGAAACCAGAAGCTCCCGACTATCTTCCACATACGATGGCAATTTGAAGAGCTGGAAGAAGAACTGAAATGGCTTCTGATGGACCAGGGTCTTGAGGCCGGAGAAAGCGAGGAGGAAAGGGGGTGGTAGCGACCTGCTTCCCAAGATCCAGATGAGATCGAAGGCTGCCAGGATGAGGAGGTAAGCTGGTGAAAAATGAATCTTTCCTATGGAACTGAAGAGGTCATAAAGAAACCGGCCGTCCCTTCGGCTGACCTTCAGGAGAGACCTGCAGCTTGGAAGGAACTAGAGACAAGCACAGAGAGATCCCTTCGTTCGAAGACTTAAGGCACTCAGGATTTTGCGTGGGAGGACCCTTTTGAGATG
Organism: Viscum album; assembly: GCA_963277665.1. NCBI lineage: Eukaryota > Viridiplantae > Streptophyta > Magnoliopsida > Santalales > Viscaceae > Viscum > Viscum album. The sequence continues at coordinate 599,885,149 of OY728167.1, read as the reverse complement.
TGGAAGGATGAACCTCTGCCAAATCCTGCGGACCTGACCCGGGAAAAGGAAAAGAGCCACCACTCGAGGGCTCATCGTGAAGAGAAGTCGGATGAGAATGATCTGACCGAGCCTAGGGGAGTTTTTTGAAAACTGATAAGGAGTGACTGTGGATGTGACAGGATGAGAAGAATCACGGCGCTGGGGGTAAAATAAATCCTGGCACCAATCAAAACCACCCTCGACACGGAGAAGAAGGCGAGCAGGGAGAGGTTGCAAAACATCTATGTCAACGCAGATCCTGGCAACTGAGGCTTCCTCGAGTCGAAGGGTACGATTGTCAGCGCATAAGAAACCCCCAAGGGAGTCACCGATGTTTCGTAGGAAAGACAAGTTTTGGAAAGGGAGAGGCAACCCTGGGAGGGAAATCCAAACCAATGCGCGAGGTGAATCTCTGCCACGGTGAACATCCATCGACCAACGAAAGAGTCAAAACCGCCACAGGCTGACCGAACGGGAGCTTTTGGACCAAGCATAGACGAAATCTGATATGGAGTCCATGGATATGCAGAAAGCTTTCCGGTTGAGGACCGAGACTTTGGCCAGAGAATCCAAACCCCATGAGTCCACAAACTTCTGGAAAAAAGGCAACAAAGGTTTTTCCGCCCCGAATCGAGCCACTAGGGTCCACTTAAGAAGATCCGATGCTGCCTCAAAGGCTAAGGCCGACACTAAGACCACCGGTAAAGTACCCTATGAGGCTTTAGGTGTAAGAGGGAGCATCCTTTCAAAAGGAAGATTTTATATAAATAAAGTTTTTTTAATAATTAAATTCATACTCATACCTTTATTAAAGTAAATACCACTAGTATTTATGAAGATAATGGTTGTTTTAAAAATAAAACAAAATCACTACGTGAAACTTTGTTAAAGTAATTTCATATTTTGTTTATAAAATTATATTTTGGTTTACAACAAATTCATATCCAATATATTTCCAAGTAAATGAAACTAATTTTTAAAGCATTGAAATTTTATTTATAAACCAAATTCTTATGCATTAAATGTGTATTCATGAAGTCATAATGTAAATGAAACTAATCACCGTTAATTAATTACCCAAAACTAAAATCGAGAGAATGCTCAACACTTTATCATAATAAGCTAAGTAGTATAACATGAATATGTTGTAATAAGAATCCTTGTTTAATCAATGTATCTAATTCATTATATTCCTAATGGAATCCAAAATAAATAAATATGAAAATGACTTTAAAAGTGTTAACCACTCAAAATCGAAATAGTTATGTATTTGCAAGAAGATTTATCATTGATCAATGGATGAATCTTAACAATGAACTCTGGGGAACATGTTTGATGACTAAATAGAAATAAAATGTTAAATTCCTCAAGAACCAACCACAAAGAATTAATAAATATTATTGAATTATACATAATGGCATAATCATGATTAATTAACCATATTTTCATATTACACTAACAAGTAGGCATTTCTCTTATCATTCCTAAAATAATCATAGCTATAAGTGTTAGTCATAAAATATACAACTCTTATAAAAGCATTAAAAGACATGTAAGGAAATAGTTCCAACTAATAAAAATTGAATACTCATCAGAAATATTTACAAAATAATCAATTCAATCAATTCATTAAATATTTAATTAAACATTATATGTGAGTAGGGGGAACTAAACATTATTAATGAACTGGAAATCTATAATGCATTATTACTAATCAAGAAAAACATTAAATAAATCAAGGATAAATCACAACCACATATACCATTATTAGAAAAAATATATTTAATATGTAAATATACTTTAAAAATTCCTTATTTAAACTTACAAACATAACATTCAATTTTCTTAAAATTTCGAAATTCACTGGGAAACACATCAAGGAAAAACCCAATTAAAGTGGTGTGGATAATTGATAACTTTTACTAATACCATCCTTTATAGAGCTCCCTATACTTTAGAAACCATTAATTATCTTCTTAGAAATTATAAATCACATTACATAACTTACTATACCCAAATAAAAAAATTCATAAACAACGAGAACATAGAATCTAAACTAAACCCTCACCGAAAACTCCTAAAAAGCTTATGATTCCATAAATGATAAAGGCACAAAAATATTAAAACTAAATAATCATCAATTTAAACCCAGAATTAAGAAACATACTAACTAATTCATCAAAAAATTTCTTAGCATAAAAAATGATTAACAGAGTGAAGACTGTCTCTATTAACTTCTTATATCTAGGATACATAAAAGACTTATCATTAAAGATGGATTTCTCCATTCCTTATTGAAATAAAATCTCAAATACATAACCACACTAAGTGAAATAATGTGAGGAGAGATAAAGAAGAAATAAAGGGTGAAAGATTACCACGACTTAGAGGGAAGAAATCCATCCTAGATTCCAAGGATCAAGAGGGATAAAAGGGAGGAGAAATGAGGTCCAATGGGATAATTTTCCCATGCTTCGCTCCACCTAGAGGATTAGAATCTCTAAGGGAACCCCTTTTAGGGTTAAAAATAAAGAATTTGAAAACTCATATTTACTCATTTAAAAAAACTCTAAAACCCACCGGAACTGTGGTGGTTATCAACTGAACTTCCACTGGCCATAAGATTGCCACTTGATTCCTATTGGTTATCCATCAAGATTTTTTGTCCCTTTTGTACCACCCCCTAATTTTATTACTCTATATTTCTCCTCTAAGACCCTTACAATTCAGTTTTGAATATTTTAAAACACCCAATGACCACTTTAAACTTTCTAAAATATCAAAATAAACACTCCCTTTCAATCAATATCTAAAAATTTAAATAAACTTGTACTTTCACTCAAACACCTCCAAGGTTTTGAAAATAAATATTGAAGGCATGAAACAATGAGTCCCTACAAAACAACACTTTTTATAAACTAGCCATTAAACATAACTTTGCCTCTTCAATGTTTTGAATTTTGAAAAACGGTCATTTAAAGTTGTGATCAGTAAGTTATTTAGAGTCTGATAGAGCAAACTTGATTTTTTGGTGAATAGTAATATATCCTTATGAATAGTAACATGAATAGTAATATGATCCTTATGAATATTAAATCATATTATTATTTTATTTTATTAAGGCTATAAGATAATGACATCTTGATTAATTTTTTAAGGTGATATAAAATGAGGTATAGTTTTAAAATTGTTAATTTTTGAATAAAGTATGATTTTATTTAAAAATTAAATTAATTATATTTAGAAAATTATTTTCAAAAAGTGAAGTTCATTTTTTAATTCTACACGTTGAAAAATGGTTTGGGTGATTTTTTGGGATTTTTCTAAAATTCTTGAATTTTCGATGAATAGTGAAATACGGTAAAATACCGTATATACAAATTATCAGTTAAATATACTCTTTATGACATCATGAATGATGTAAGAATACTTAGTTCAAACTCACATGAACTTATTACTATTAAGGGTCACAAGAATCAACACTATTGGTTTTCTTGAGGGAATTAATAAAATAATGAATAAAATATACACAATTCACTCCTCACCTCCACTATAACCCCCCCCCCTCACTCCCTCTTCTCTTAACTCCTTTCAAGACTTGTGAATTGTCTAAGTTCTACCCAAATACCCTTCCTTAGTCACTCCCCATGTCCAGGAGCTATTGTTCTTTCCAAAAGTGATGAACCTGTGTGGTGTTTTGTTTTAACAATGTTTTGTATTTGTTGACAACTAATCTTTTTGTTGAAGAATGTTTTTGAGTTACAGAAAGTTGAAGTTGTTGGTTGCTGAAGATTTCCTTAAAGAAGATTTTATTGAAGAATAAGAAGTCAGAAGTTAAGAAAGTATCTCAAACTTTCTTAACAAAATCAGATGATGCTTTGCTGATCTTAAAGTTCTCACAAATCATGAAAAGTTTCATGATAAAAGCTGTTGAAGAAATAGGTGAAGAAGATTGATGTTTTTCTCTAAGAAAAATTCTGAGAAAGTTCAGAAGCAGAAATTCAGAGTCTACTTCCTGAGCCAGAATTTCGGAGTCTACTTCTTGAGCCAGAAATTTGGAGTCTACTTCCTGAGCCAGAAATTCAGAGTCTACTTCCTGAGCCAAAAATTCAGAGTATACTTCCTGTGCCATAATTTCAGAGTCTACTTCCTGAGCCAGAAATTCAGAGTCTACTTCCTCAGCCAGAAATTCAGAGTCTACTTCCTGAGCCAGAATTTCAGAGTCTACTTCCTGATTCAGAAATTCGGAACGACAATCCTGAGCAACATGCTGAGAAATTCGGAATGACAATCCTGAGTAACATGCTGAGAAATTCGGAATGACAATCCTGAGCAACATGCTGAGAAATTCGGAATGAAAATCCTGAGCAACATGCTGAGAAATTTGGAATGACAATCCTGAGCAACATGCTGAGAAATTAGGAATGACAATCCTGAGCAACATGATGAGAAATTTAGAATGACAATCCTGAGCAACATGCTAAGAAATTCGGAATGACAATCCTGAGCAACATGCTGAGAAATTCGGAATGACAATCCTGAGCAACATGCTGAGAAATTCGAAATGACAATCCTGAGAAACATGCTGAGAAATTCGGAATGACAATCCTGAGAAACATGCTGAGAAATTCGGAATGACAATCCTGAGCAACATGCTGAGAAATTCGGAATGACAATCCTGAGCAACATGCTGAGAAATTCGGAATGACAATACTGAGCAACATGCTGAGAAATTCAGAATGACAATCCTGAGAAACATGCTGAGAAATTCAGAATGACAATCCTGAGCAACATGCTGAGAAATTCGGAATGAAAATCCTGAGCAACATGCTGAGAAATTCGGAATGACAATTCTGAGTTCAAGAAAACCAGAATTTCAACTTTGTTTAAATCTCAGAGAGATTTAAAGAGATTTGAAGAAGTCAAAGATTGAAGATTAAATGAGAGAGATTTGCGGAGTTTTTGAGATTTGAGGAAGCGGGAAAGATTTTCAAGATTCCCACCTTTGTTTTCTGAGTTTCCTATAAATATGTGCTCATATCATTCTCTCATTTACAACTTTTACAAACGCGGAAAAGGAGCACTGGAGAATTCTAAGTGAAAAGTTCCTACCATCTTGAAGAAGTTCCCTTGAGTGTTTGGGAAGAAGAGAATCAGAATTATCTTATCTTGCTGAGAAGATCGGTTTCAGAAAATCAGATTCAAGAAATCGGATTGAAGATTCGGAGTGAGCACTTGTGCATAATCATCTTATCTTGTTGAGAAGACCGATTTCAGAAAATCGAATTCAAGAAATCGGATTGAAGATTCGAAGTGAGCACTTGTGCAGAATCATCTTATCTTGCTGAGAAGACCGGTTTCAGAAAATCGGATTCAAGAAATCGGATTGAAGATTCAGAGAGAGCATTTGTGGAGCAGCTTAACAAAGTTCTTATTCTTGTGTTTGACTCATTTGTTCTTTAAGGAAACATTGTAAACTGACAGGAGTCAGTATAATCTTTCCTATCAGGAGATAGAAGGTGTCCAATGAGAGTTGGCACAAGTTGTATTCACTTCTTCATTATAGTGGATTTCCATAGACCCACGGGAGTGGCTATGGAAAGGACGTAAGTTCTCTTATTGAGGATGAACCTTGTAAATCTTGTGTGCCTTTCTTGATTTACCTTTCTTGCATGCTTGAGTTTCTTGATAAAGGTTGATAAGAAAATAAATCTTAACAGGTTGCAAGGGTTAAGTTTCTTAAAGTTTTGAAACTTATAAAAAGTTAAACAACTGATTCAACCCCCCCCCCCTTCTCAGTTGTTATTCGATCCTTGGAACTTCAAGTGGTATCAGAGGGAAGGTTCCCTTGTTTAATCCTTATCATAGAGAATATCAATTCTGTCAATAGTAGAGGAATTCCTACATTCGATGGCAAGAATTATTATGGATGAAAAAATAGGATGATTCCTTATCTCCTATCTCTTGGCCTTGAAGTTGTTGATGCTGCTACTATTGGTTTTCCACCTATTGAGAAAAATGATCCTATGACATTTGCTGATAAGAGGAACATAGAAGTTGATGGAAAGTCTAGAAATGCTATTCTCATGTCCTTATCAGAAAATGTTTATCAGAAGGTGATGGGTCTCACAACATCAAAAAGCATGTGGGACAAGCTGGAAAGCATTTTTGAAGGAAACACAAAAGTCGAGGAGGCCAAGCTACAAATCTGGCGTAGTAAGTTTGAAGACATCGGGATGAGATATGACGAAATAATTGATGAATACTTCACCAGAGTTAATGAAATTGTATGCAACATCAGGGGATTCAGAGAAGACTTAGAAGATTCTACAATTGTGAAGAAACTTATGAGAAACTTTCCAGACAGATTTGATTCTAAAATTTAATATTTAGAAGATAAGGATGATTTATCTCTTGATGAACTATATAACTCTATTGTTTCTTATGAAATGAAGAAATATCCAATCTTTAAGAAGAAGATGAAAGATGAAATGGCTTTTGAAGCTATGAGAAAGATGAAAATCTAAGATGATGATGAAGCTGATCCTTGTGAGTCTGTTGATAAGGAAGATGAAGAGTTGAATGAAAAAATCATGTCTCTCATATCCAAGAACTATCGAAGAGGAAGCAAAAAGTATGGAGGGAAACTTCCTCTCAAATGTTTTGAGTGTGGTGGAATTGGACACTTTGCTATGAATTTCCCTAAGAAGAAAATTGGAGAATATAAAGATGTTTCTAACGAGAATCCTCGGTGGAAGAAGTATAACAAGACTGAAAAAGAAGAGAAGACTTCAAAAGAATTCAAGAAGAAGTTTATAGGAAAGAAAAGAAGTATGTTGAGCAAGAAGGTTGAATCGGAATCATCTGACAATGATTCCTCGGAATATGAAAGTAAATAAAGATTCCGAACCTTCATTGCAAAAGTTGAGAAAACAAAAGTTTCCTCAGAGAGTGAAGAAGGTGGTGAAGAGTCTTACAGATAATATCAACAAAGATCCGAACTTCTTGCATGTCTTGAGCAAAACAAATCTCTCAAGAAAGAAATTGGTGTGATGAATAAAAATCATGAAGAAGTTCATGATGGAAGTAAAGATGTCACCAAGAAGGAAGATGAATACATTCAAGAAATTTTAAGTTACAAACTTAGAATTTCTAAATAAGGAAAGATGATTGAAGATCTTAGAAAGAAGTTGGAATCTAAGGAAGAAGAAGTAAACAATGTGAAATCAAAACTTATTGATTTCGAAAATACCCTGAGGAAGATGAATGAAAACTTCAACAAAGCTACAGAAGTAAAAGCTGAGACCTCTAAAAATGCTGTGAAGGCTCATCACGAGAATCAGGTGAAATCTTCTCTTACCAAAAATAATGTTTCATCTTATTCTTCTAACATTTCAGGTTTTGGAAGAAGTACAAGGAAAGATTGGGTGGAGAAAGGATGTAAGAAACCTATCAGTTCTAAAAAAGTAGAATACTTACTCAAAAGAAGAAATGGCCTACATCCTGAGTTTTCTAGAGCTGAAAGAAGTTATCAACCTCAAAAAAGTTTATATAATGAAAGATCATTCATCAATAGAAAATCAAGATTTAAGGGATATTTCTGGTGTTGTGGAATATATAGGCATAGAGCTTATGATTGTTGGCACAATTTATCTCTACCCGGAAGAAGGTTTGAGCAAAGTGGAAGAAATAGTGAAAGAGGGATGAGTGACTTTCCGTACTCACAGAAAGTTGAAAAGTTAAATTCTCAAGATGTTAGAAAAATTCCAACAAAGAATCAATTTGAATGTTTGGAAGAAGTTTGTGGAAGATGTGATCAGGTTGGTCATCACACCGAACGATGTATGACACTCCTTCTAGAACAAGTTTCTTTTGATAAGAAAGAAAAGAAATATAAAAATAAGAAGATTGATGAGAGAGCTTTTGTTGTTTAGATATCTTTGAAAGCAAGTAAGAGGAAAAAACCATGGATTATTTATAGTGGTTGTTCTTCACACATGACAGGTGATATAAAAATCTTGGAACATGTTGAAAGTCATGATAGAGGAGCGGTTACGTTTGGCAATGATAGTTCCCTAAAAATTAAGGAAATTGAAACGGGAGAGATTGAAGCATAGAAACTGAAATCTAAGGAAGTCTTTCTTGTTGATGGGCTAAAACATAACTTACTTAGTGTAAGTAAAATTTGTGATAATGAAAAAGAATTTATCTTCAGAAAGGATTCTTGTATCATCAAAAGTGTGAAAAATGGAAAAGTAATTACAAAAGGAGAAAGAACCAGTGGGAATCTCTTTCAAATTGGAGAATCCAATAACTCTTGTTATTTGAGTGCTGAAGATGAAAATAAGTTGTGGCACCGAATACTTGGCCACCTTGGGCAAGAGAACATGAGTAAGCTTTCTAAAGTCGATGCTGTTCGGAATTTTCCATAATTGAAAAGAAGAGATGAAGATGTTTGTATTACTTTTCAGAAATGAAAGATGACTAACAAAGGTCATAAAAGAGTTGAGATTCAATCTAGAAAACCACTTGAGCTTATTCGTTTCGATCTGTGTGGGCCGATGAGACATCAATCAACAAAAAAAGATTTATACTTTATCAATTTTATTGATGAATTCACTCGGATGACAAACATCATGTTCATGAAGCATAAGTCAGAGGCTATTGAAAATTTTAAATTCTTTAGAAGAGATGTTGAGAAAGAATTGGGGGCTTCCATAAAGAAGTTGAGAATAGACAATGGTACCGAATTCACAAACAATGATTTTGAAACTTATCTAAGGAAACATGGTATCAAACATCAGTATAGTGCTCCCTATACTCCACAAAAAAATGGAGTAGTAGAAAGGAAAAATAGAAGCTTGGTGGAAATGGGAAGAAGTATGTTATCAGAATACAAACTTTCAAAATTCTTTTGGAGAGAAGCTGTTAGCACTGCTGTGTTGTACCTCTCGTATCCCCTCATGGTTTAATTTTCATGATCACAATCACTTTCATGTTTATCTAACTTTGTTTTTAAGTGTTGTGGATGATAGGCAAAAGATTGCCAAAGGATTGACCCAAGAAAGTTGGCAAAATGGACTGAAATTCAGTCCACCGGCCAACCGGTGTGATAGCACCGGCCAGCCGGTGGAACTGGCAGAGGGATTGCCCACTGCCAGGTTCCACCGGTCGACCGGTGGCTCTGTCACCGGTCGACCTGTGGCACCCAGCCCAAATAGTGTTTGCTACTGTCTTGCCACCGGCCAGCCGGTGGCTCCTCCACCGGTCGACCGGTAGAGCCTGGATCAAGACTCTTCTTCTCTACCAAGGCACCGGCCAGCCGGTGGAGCTGTACCGGCCAGCCGGTAGCCCAGTCAAACTAGCCGTTGGGTTTGACCAGTCAGCCCTCTTTTGGCCTCCAACGGCTCCGAAGACCTCTCCAACGGCTCCGAAGCCTCCCCAAGGGTTCCATGCCTATAAATAAAGGCCAAGGAAGCCCCGGACACCACCCCGGAACTATTGTGAAGCCCACAGACATATTTTGCATCAATTGGCCAACCTCCGGCGACTTCCTCCAAGGGAACCCCAAGTGCTCCAACAACTTCCACATCCAAGGAGCTCCTCCAAAGAAGCTTGGAAGCGGCCTTCAACATCTCCAATCATCAAAGGCGCCCAAGGCTTCTCAAAATACGGGTTTTATTGTATTTATCTTTTTGAGCTTTAAATTTGGGTTTGTGCCTACAAACCCCAACCTTTTCTCTATCCTCCCTTTCTTTGGGTTCTCACACCACCATTAAGGTGTGAAGAGGTTTCTTCAACCCTTTCCTTTTAAAAGGCTTGTGTTTCGGTGAGCTAGCCTTCACCCGTTAAAAAGGCTAGTGGGTTCTTGCTAAACCATTAAAAGCAAGTGGGTTCTTGCTTAACCACTCAAAAGCAAGCTGTAATAGGTCCTAGTGCTACCTCAAAGCCTAGTGGGTTTCTTGCTAAAACCATTGAAAAGCAAGCGGTAGGAATCTCTCAACGGTTGAGTTGGGAGCGGAGACGTAGGCCGGGTTTTGGCCGAACTCCGTTATCAATTTCTTGTGTGATTGCCTCCTTTATTTCCGCTGCACTTTCACTTTGATTTTTATTTGTGAATCAATTTTTTAAAAGGCAATTCAACCCCCCTCTTGCCATCTTTTCCTCGTTTATTCCGACCCAACAATTGGTATCAGAGGGACCTTTGAGTAATACCTTAACCGGTTTCAAATTAAAGATCCTATTTTTTGATGGCTTCTACCGCTTCTTCCTCTCAATCCCCTGAAGGCTTTTCTTTGGATCGTGCTCCATTCTTTGATGGAACCGATTATTGTTTTTGGAAAACCCGCATGACCACATTTCTTAAAAGTATTGGATATCCTATTTTTAGAATTGTTATGCATGGTTTTACTCTCTCTTGTAAAGATGAATCTCAATGGACCCCCGTAGACATTGCAAATTTCGAGCTTGATGGCAAAGCCATGAATGCTCTACATTGTGGGTTAGATCGTAATGTTTTTGATTGTATTTCTTCTTGCACTTCCTCTTATGATATTTGGAAATTTTTAGAACTAACCTATGAAGGTACTAGCGAGGCCCCAAAGCAAGAATCCGCTCAAAAGCAAGAACCCGCTCAAAAGCAAGAACCCGATGCAAAATCCGTACCCGCTTGCCCACGTCACAAGAAAAGGGCCAAGAAGAAGAAAAAGAAGAAGGATTCAAAGGCATATTGGAGTGATAGCTCCTCCTTCTCCTCCTTCTCCTCGAGCGACCAAGGTACAAAATGCCTAATGGCAAATCATGAGGTATCATCTTCCGACTCTTCTTCCTCGTCTTCTAGTTCTTCAAATTCTTTCAATCATTTGTCATATGAAGAACTCCAACACGTTAGAGATCAATTAGAAAATGGTTTTCATGAGCTTTCATCAAAATTTGTCACTTTGAAAAAGAATTTCAAAAAACTTTCCTCCGAAAAAGACCAACTTCTCAAAGAGAAGGAGGAACTCACCCTAAAAATCCAAAATTTTCCAAATGTTGATTCTATGGAATCAACCATCAAAGACCTAAGGGAGACCCTTGCTAAGTTCACCTAAGGGGAACAAAATTTGAACAATCTCCTAGGTTCCCAACGAATTTCTAGGACCTCTCAAGGACTTGGCTATACCAACCAAGCCTCCTCCTCCCATGCACCCACTATTTTTGTAAGGGGGAGCTCCGAATTTAAATTTTGTAACTATTGCAAAAAACCCGGGCACAGGATATATGAATGTAATTGTAAAAACGCCTGGTATGGTCAACCCAAAAGTATTTTCTTTTCGGACGAATTCTATAGGAGAAGACCCGCTATGAGACAAGTATGGATTGAGAAATCCCTTCTTGCGAGTCTCTCCGGGCCAAAATTTATTTCCTCTCCCCGGTGACTTTTTGTTTTTATTTAGGGGGAGTTAGGTTTGTTTAAGCCTTTGTTTTCATTTAATTCAAACTTCCAATTTCAACACTTGGAATCAATTTCTTCAATTCAAATTTTTTATTCAATTTTTCTTTTCAAAACTTTCAATTCAAACTGTTATTCAATTTTACATTTCAAACTTTCAATTTAAACTTTGATTCAAAACTTTCATTTCAATTTCAAATATCTCAATTGAATTTTCAATTCTCATATCTAGTTTTTCAAACCCATTCCCTCAATCAAGTTTTATGCCCCACGCTATTTTGATAATCACAAAGGGGGAGAAATTTCTTGATTGATTGGGAGATAATCCTTTTCATCGTGCTTAGCATTTCCTTTCAATTTCAGTATTTTACATTAATTGTTTTGGTGATTGTGATCATCAAAATAGGGGGAGATTGTTGTACCTCTCGTATCCCCTCGTGGTTTAATTTTCATGATCACAATCACTTTCATGTTTATCTAACTTTGTTTTTAAGTGTTGTGGATGATAGGCAAAAGATTGCCAAAGGATTGACCCAAGAAAGTTGGCAAAATGGACTGAAATTCAGTCCACCGGCCAACCGGTGTGATAGCACCGGCCAGCCGGTGGAACTGGCAGAGGGATTGCCCACTGCCAGGTTCCACCGGTCGACCGGTGGCTCTGTCACCGGTCGACCTGTGGAACCCAGCCCAAATAGTGTTTGCTACTGTCTTGCCACCGGCCAGCCGGTGGCTCCTCCACCGGTCGACCGGTAGAGCCTGGATCAAGACTCTTCTTCTCTACCAAGGCACCGGCCAGCCGGTGGAGCTGTACCGGCCAGCCGGTAGCCCAGTCAAACTAGCCGTTGGGTTTGACCAGTCAACCCTCTTTTGGCCTCCAACGGCTCCGAAGACCTCTCCAACGGCTCCGAAGCCTCCCCAAGGGTTCCATGCCTATAAATAAAGGCCAAGGAAGCCCCGGACACCACCCCGGAACTATTGTGAAGCCCACGGACATATTTTGCATCAATTGGCCAACCTCCGGCGACTTCCTCCAAGGGAACCCCAAGTGCTCCAACAACTTCCACATCCAAGGAGCTCCTCCAAAGAAGCTTGGAAGCGGCCTTCAACATCTCCAATCATCAAAGGCGCCCAAGGCTTCTCAAAATACGGGTTTTATTGTATTTATCTTTTTGAGCTTTAAATTTGGGTTTGTGCCTACAAACCCCAACCTTTTCTCTATCCTCCCTTTCTTTGGGTTCTCACACCACCATTAAGGTGTGAAGAGGTTTCTTCAACCCTTTCCTTTTAAAAGGCTTGTGTTTCGGTGAGCTAGCCTTCACCCGTTAAAAAGGCTAGTGGGTTCTTGCTAAACCATTAAAAGCAAGTGGGTTCTTGCTTAACCACTCAAAAGCAAGCTGTAATAGGTCCTAGTGCTACCTCAAAGCCTAGTGGGTTTCTTGCTAAAACCATTGAAAAGCAAGCGGTAGGAATCTCTCAACGGTTGAGTTGGGAGCGGAGACGTAGGCCGGGTTTTGGCCGAACTCCGTTATCAATTTCTTGTGTGATTGCCTCCTTTATTTCCGCTGCACTTTCACTTTGATTTTTATTTGTGAATCAATTTTTTTAAAAGGCAATTCACCCCCCCCTCTTGCCATCTTTTCCTCGTTTATTCCGACCCAACATGCTGTACATGTTCAAAATAGATGCTTGTTGAGACCAGAAACCAACATGACTCCTTATGAGATGTGGTATAACAAAAAAACTTCTTTTAATTACTTAAAAGTTTTTGGAAGTCCATGCTTGCTCAAAATCAAAAATCTGGACTTAGGAAAGTTTGATGAGAAAGCTTAAGAAGGAATATTTATGGGTTATTCACCGAATGGAAGAATTTACAAATGCTGGAACAAAATTTTACAGAAGTTGGCGGACTCATATGATATAAAGGTAATTGAAAATCCAAGTTCCTTCACAAAATTTATCAAGAATTCTGAGGAAGACAAATCAGAGAATCCCCACCAGAGTGAAAGTGACTCAGATAAGTCACATGGGGAAGAAAGTGATGCTGGGAAAGGAAATGTCAGTTTTCCTACCTTAAAAAAACATGTTGAATTTGAAAATATTATTGGGGATCATAAGGCTCCAGTTCAGACAAGAAGGAAGTTAAGATTAGAAAATTAGACTTCCCTTATCTCAAAAGTTGAACCAGAATCAGTTTCAGAAGCTATTCAACATAAAGAATGGGTGGATGATATGAATGAAGAACTAGATCAGATTGAGAAGAATGACACATGTGAACTTGTTCCAAGGCCAACAAATAAGAATGTTATCAGAACCAAGTGGGTTTACAGAAATAAATTGAATGAGCATGGAGAAGTTACAAGAAACAAAGAAAGGCTTGTGTTCAAAGGATATGCACAAGTGGAAGGTGTGGATTTTGATGAAACCTTTGCCCCTGTAGCAAGGTTGGAAACTATCCGAATGTTTCTTGCAGTGGCTGCTCATCAGAATTACAAGGTTTATCAGATGTATGTAAAGTCAGCTTTCTTAAATGGTGAGATTGAGGAAGAAGTTTACATTGAACAAACTTGTGGGTTTTTTCTTGATGAGGATGAAAACAATGTTTTCAAATTGAAGAAATCCTTATATGGGATGAAACAAGCTCCACGAGCATGGTATTAGAAGCTTAATAATTCTTTGAGAAAGATGAACTTTTCTAAAGGAAAGGTTGATAGCAACTTGTATGTTAAAGATGTCAACTCCATAACTTTAATTGTAATTGTTTATGTGGATGATATAATTTTTGCTGGGGATGAAGAACGGGTCTGTGAAAAGTTTTCTGAAGAGATGAAGAAATTTTTTGAAATGTCAATGTTGGGAGAATTAACTTTCTTCCTTGGATTACAAGTTCAACAACAAGAAAACTACATTTTTTTATCCCAAGAAAAGTATGCCAAGGAATTGTTAAAGAAGTTTGGGATGGAAGAATCAAAGTAAGTTTCAACTCCTATCTCAGTGAGCACAAATTTGAGCAAAGATGAGTCAGGGAACAGTGTGAATCAGAAAGAATTTCGAAAGTTGATAGGAAGTCTTCTTTATCTTACAGCTTCAAGGCCTGATATTTCTTATGTTGTGACTCTCTGTTCCTGATATCAAAGTAATCCAAAAGAATCACACATGTTGGCAGTTAAGAGGATTCTGAGATATGTTAAAGGAACAAATTCACATGGGTTGTTATACAAGAGAAATAACGAGATGAAGTTTCATGGTTATACTAATGTTGATTGGGATGGTGATTGTAATGATAGAAAATCAACATCAGGAGGAACATTTTTCTTAGGAGAATGCTGTGTGAGTTGGCACAACAAGAAACAAAGTTCAATAAATTTAAGTACAGCTGAATCCGAATATGTTGCAGCTACTCAAGCTTGTACTCAAATGATGTGGATGAAGGTTCATCTGGAAGATTTGAAGGTGAAAGTTTCTAAACCTTTGAAGATACTCTGTGATAATCAAAGTTCTATTGATCTTTCCAAGAATCCTATTCAACATTAAAGATCAAAACACATTGATATAAAGTATCACTTTTTAAAGGAGAAATCTGCTGCTGGAGATGTCTTGCTAGAATATATTTCAACAAGGTATCAGATTGCTGATATTTTTACAAAAGCAATGCCAAAGGAGAGGTTTATTGAACTAAGGCTGCAACTCCATGTTCAGCCTCCTCCCATGACTTCCTAAAACTCATAAGGAAGTTCCCCCATCGTGCTTTGGATTTTGTTGAAAAAGGGGGAGAGTAAGTTTTCTTTTATGAATCTAAAGCTGTGGTTATCATATAATGGGGGAGAGAGAAAGAAAAATGAGAGAAAAATGAGAAAGAGAAAGATAAAAGTTGAGGGGGAGTTTGAGTAAGTTGATGTTTATCCTTACATGGATGTAAAATTTTCTTGTCACTGAGGGATGGAAATCCTTCAAAAACATTACTTTATCCAGTAGTGTGGTGTCAGAAAACTCTCTTTTTGAGAAAGGCTATGTTTTGGTAAAGTTAAAAAACTTGGGATGTGAAAATGTTTTTTGAGAGGTGAAAACTTATTAACAAGGGTTGCCAACAAATCCAAAGAGGGAGATTGAAGAACCTGTGTGGTGTTTTGTTTTAACAAAGTTTTTTATTTGTTGACAACTAATATTTTTGTTGAAGAATGTTTTTGAGTTACATAAATTGGAAGTTGTTGGTTGCTGAAGATTTCCTTAAAGAATATTTTATTGAAGAATAAGAAGTCATAAGTTAAGAAAGTATCTCAAACTTTCTTAACAAAACCAGACGATGCTTTGCTGATCTTAAAGTTATCACAAATCATGAAAAGTTTCATGATAAAATCTGTTGAAGAAATAGGTGAAGAAGATTGATGGTTTTCTCTAAGAAAAATCCTGAGAAAGTTCGGAAGCCGAAATTCGGAGTCTACTTCTTGAGCCAGAATTTCGGAGTCTACTTCCTGAGCCAGAAATTCGGAGTCTACTTCCTGAGCCAGAAATTCGGAGTCTACTTCCTGAGCCAGAAATTCGGAGTCTACTTCCTGAGCCAGAAATTCGGAGTCTACTTCCTGAGCCAGAAATTCGGAGTCTACTTCATGAGCCATAATTTCAGAGTCTACTTCCTGAGCCAGAAATTTGGAACGACAATCCTGAGAAACATGCTGAGAAATTCAGAATGACAATCCTGAGCAACATGCTGAGAAATTCGAAATGACAATCCTGAGCAACATGCTGAGAAATTCGGAATGACAATCCTGAGAAACATGCTAAGAAATTCAGAATGAAAATCCTGAGCAACATGATGAGAAATTCAGATGTTCATAAATAATATATGTATTATAACCTACTTAATATTCAGGAACCAGTATATGTACATAGAATTAAATTATATGACAAAAACAGTTCATGATAATCCAAATATCGCCAAATAATCTAAGTGATTGTCATTAATATTTCATCCAATGATTCATCCTCATACCATGTAAAAAAATAATATATATAAGCATTAACACATCTGGATGTTCATAAATAAGATATAATTTCAATTCTAGAGAATTACATCCTTTCCACATGAACATCCATACTCATATACAAATATACCGATCATGAAAACCAAGGAAACGAACACTCCAAAATGATGGAATTCAATCTTATAACTAATCAATAAGGACATAATGGACTTAATAAAATTATGATAAATTAAATAAATGTCTAATAGGTTCTGAATTAAGTTATTAATAAGTATAATTTCATATTCTATAACCTAAAGTTTAAGAGAAGAACACATTAAGACTTAAGGTAAGGGTTTTCCACCCGAACCTCCATTTTCATTCAGGTTACTATTATTGTCTACTTACCTCATTGAAATTAATATGTATTATTATGTACTCCTCATAAATTATGTTTGAGTGCACTATATATGTTTACCAACCTGAATCGTTCTTTATTTTATGGGGAGTTACACGTTTTAAAAGGAGCTTTCAAAGTTCATTCCAAAATAGAAGTCCGATTCAAGGGAATTTATCAAATTCTTACCTATTTTCAAGGGCACTCTATAATCTGTTTTTGTAAACCATTATCTTTATAAAATCACTAATTTCATTATGAAAATACTATCTTACTTCACTTCTTGTTTTATACAAATACTTTTTCAAAATAACTCTTCTTTTCAAAATAAAAGAGTATTTATCTCAAGAATTACTTGATGATTTTATAAGAGTGTCTTCATCTGTTTCAACACTATTGTTTATTATTATGTATTATTATGATTAATATTTTATGATATAATCTACCATATTTTATTTAATGGTTTATGATTAGTTTGACTGTGGATGTTCTACCTTAAAACCATTCACCATTTTACTCTGAATGGTTAGTGTTTAAGCTTAATGTTCAGGGAAAGTTATTTACATTTCATATGTTAGTTTCAATATGAATGTATATGTTGTTATGTTTATCCCCGATCATATGAGGAATTCATTGGACTTATTATGTGACGGGTGGGGCCTACTATAGCCCCTCGATGCATCGTTAGGTCTTATGAGACAAATAGACATGGACTTGGCCGAGGCCTTGCCCATTTTTAGATATGGTTTTGGATGAGGCCTTAATCATTTTAGATGTCTTGTATGAGGACTGTAAGACCCCAGGACACCCTAAGAGGGGAGGGGTGAATTAGGGTGACCACTTTTTCTTTTAAAGTGATGGATCTTGATCCCACGTTGGTTGGAACTTGTTAAACCTGTATGATGGATATGATTAGAAAGCAAACAATCACTTGTAGTGAGATGACACAACACTTTTTACTTGGTTCACTACAAAAGGGCTACGTCCAAGGAGCATACGCTGAAAGGTTGTCAGTCGTACCTAATTCCACTAAACTTCACTATCTGTGGATTACAAAGGTTCGGGCACAGTCACTCTGTCCTAGGCTCACCACCTTTACAAAGTTTCAGGGATAGCTCACTGCGTCCCTCGGGTCACTCCCATTGACTCTGTAACGCCCCGACCCCAGTTACCCAGAGTCGGTGCATTATTGCGTAACATTGGCATGATAAAAAAATATCAAGTCTCGAAAGACCGATTAGTTTAGTAGCCTTGGAAACACTAGATACATTCATAAATGTTACATTACATCATAAAGTGAAAAACTACAATAACAAAGTCTCCATAGTCCACACTCATATCCTCTTCTGACTATCCCTGCAGGTCATTCATAAATACTTCTTCACATCCTGGAAAATATTAAAACATTGAAAGGGGTGATCTCAGATGCTCAGTAAGGATAACAATATTGCGGAAGCTTTCATAAATAAACATTAACATTTAAGGCAATGTATAACTAAAACAAAAGCCTTTTTAAACTTGAAATTCAGCATAATATGGACAAAATAAAATTAAATAATTCCATTTACTTACTCACATGGATATTCTACTAGTCGAATAATCACATGCAATATCAATAACCACTTTCATAATGATGGAATGCATAATGACAGACTATCATAACCACGTAGCCAAGGCCTCGTGCCAAGACTACAAATAAGATTTTGTCAAGGCCTCGTGCCAAGACACTAGTTTGTATCATGAGACCTACCGATGCATCGAGGATCTATAGCGGGCTCCACCTGTCACTTATTAATTCCAATGCATTCCTCATATGAACAGGTTTAAACATATCATAAACCATAACATAATCGTATCACATAAAACATGCATAAAGGAAACATAACATTTCCACATTTCAATCACAAGATATCAATAAAACACATTGATATAATAAAAAAACACTTTCAAAACCATTTTCAATTCCAAAATAAAATAAAATTAAAACTTTGTATTTACTTTTCATTTAAAAAAAGTTATGTCTTGTAGAGGAAGCCGAAACTCAAATAATGGTCATGACGGCGGAGAAGTCATTGTCACCGCATACATACGACAAGAAAAACATTCCTTTTTGTCTTTTAGTAAAACGCTTCGTATAAAAGTATTCCTTTTGAATAAAATTAAAAGTCAAAGGGTTTTATACACCGTATAAATTAAAGTTGTGTATAAAACCAAATATGCCTCAATGAGAGGAGATTGAGACGAAGTCCTTACAAAGATCATTTTTAAAATAAAATAGATCTATTATGTGTATTTACTATAAGTACACATAAAGAAAGTACAAATACAAGATAGGACATAATAATATCATGACATAATTTGAAAGTAGGAGATTAACCCAAAGAATGGAAATTGGGTTAAGAAATTTCCTTACCTTGTGTCCGACTTGACTCGACCGTTCTTTAACCTCCTGAATAATAAACTAGAGTTAATTTATAATCGCTTAAGAACCTTTTTCAATTTTATTATTCCTTTTATATCACTTATTACCATGTTATGAACATTATGTAATTATTTATGTTAATAACGGTCGTTTTGTCGATCTTTGGTACTTGAGTCAAAAATAAACTTCTTAAAATTACAAGTTGTTCATGTGGTAAAATATTCATTATATCCATAATTATATTCATGATTTAGATATCATATATATCATATATATCCAGTATATACATTCATTTATAATATTACATAACATTTAGAGGTAAGAAATGAAATGCACCGTTCATGGAGACGGTAAGCCGTACGTACGCATGAACGCTACTTTCATTTCTATTTAGTACTTAATGGAATGAAGTTATAATTATATAAAGGTATAATATAATTCCAGTATAATATAATTTATAATACCATTTACTCCATCCTTTATACATCCCACATATGGCATTAACAATTCAAATCACTTTGAGGGGGCGGTAGTCCGCACTTCCTAAAATGAAAATACCGCGTTTACCCATAATGGAAACCATAAAGGTATGACATAAATGAAAAATACAGAAGATTAAGGAAAACATAAACATATTATATATCATATATAAATATAGTTACATCTTAATGGTCACCTTTGAAGGTGTTATATGAGTGTTGAACAATCATCGTTTCGTGAGGCAGAAATTCGCCATCCACAGAAACAGTATGTTCTTTAACCATTAGATGTAGGTGTGTGTAAGTGTAACTCGAATAATTCTTATAAAAATATACTAGTATATTTAAGATACTAGTTTTGTTACAAAAAAAGTAATAAAAAGAGTTTAAGTGGTTGGAGAAGCAAAATAAAACAAAATAACATAAGAGAAGACATTACCTTAAAATCGGGTAACTCTTTTTTGATTTGAGCCAAAGGCTTCCTTGGGAAGAATTCTGCCCAAAGTGAGGCTTCTAGGAGTAATAGAGGGAAGTTGATAGAGTATTTGGGTAGAGGTTGGCCGAGACAAAAGGCTTTGAAGGTGTGAGTAAGGTGGTAGTGGTGGGGGCCTTTTATAAGAGGAGAGGAGGGGCACTCTTGGAAAGTCATGAAATGTTACTTTATTATATAATGAGTTTCGGATTTTAAAGGTCCCACACTTATATATTTCTAGGATAAGGTGATAAGGGTTCGAAATATACTCATCCAATAGGTTTTTGACAAGTGTAAGTCTTATATTTTACATTATCTTTTTATTTTATTTAAATCGTTAATTAATGAGGTAATCACTGCATCATCATGGTGTCATAAATAATTTAATTTATTTAATGTCTAAAAATTATAAAAAAATTATAATTATGTATGAAATCTTTTTAGCTTTATAATTAATATTTATAGTAAAAAATATGACTTGTATAACCCTATTTAAAAATTGTTTTAGTAAAACAACTCATGTTTGTGACATTTTTATTTTAACATTAAATAAAAAGTTTTTAATATCATTTTCCTACCAAAGTGGCTCCATGGGGTCCCCAAGTTGACCCATGGATTTTCTTGGTCGTCCATGACTCATCCAATAGGGGTAAGACAAGTTTAAAGGTATTTTCATATTTTTATAATATCATTTTTACCTTAAATTTCACTAATTACCTTTAATCACGATTAATTAAACTTAAAAGTTACTATTCACCAAAAAATTATTTTAATCCCATTGAACCACATTTTACTTCCTAATAACAACCATGTATGTCGGATTTTTGAAAATCAAATCACATAAGTGGTAATGTTTCATTTAAACAAAAAATCAGTTTTTTAACTACCACTTAGTGGTTTCACTATTCATCAAAATTGAAGTTTTTCAGAACAATGCCAAAATTTCACCCTAAGATATAATTGATATTCCAAATTCAAAAATTATTTCCATTTTAAAGAATTCCAAACATTTAAGTTTCATTAATTAATTTTATAACTAATTCCCGTTGTCACAACAAATATCGTGTTTTTAAGAAACAATATATATCAAAAGATTGACAATTGTTTATGTCCAATTTCAAAGTGAAATTAATTCTAATGAACACCATTGGATAAAATGGTAAAAATGTATTCTAATTATACTTTAAAACCACTCAATAGTATAATTTATCACTATAAATTATTTTGATTAAAAAAGTTGTTTTTAAGTATTTTTCACTATTCATAAAAAATTGGAAGTTCTCCGAAAATTACAAAAAATTCCACTTAGGATAATTTCGTTATTCCGAATACAAAAACGAAGTCCATTTGGAAAGACAAAATTTATAAAATTTCAAAAATTAGGTATTACTATTCATAACAGCTACTTTGGTTGTGGTGTGTGTTAGAACTCGAAGTTGCGTACAACACACACTACTGTATTATTCAAAGAGAAGTGTACCGTGGAAGCTTGGGGTCTTACAGACTCCCCCTGGCTCACTGCCTTTGGTGAAGTACCACTCAGTTTATAGATGTGAAAGTCTCTTCATCATTGCAAAAGAATGCATCCTCTGTTGTATGTAGATGCTCTGTTGAAGTCCAACTCTCACTTGTAGACTAATCTCACTTTGCCCTGAAGGTATCGTGCAATCTTCCAGCTTTCGTGCACCTCCAAAAAGACCAGCGTTCTTCAGCAATACCTGGCGTGCTTCTCCAAGCTGGCACGCAAGTTTCAAAGTCGGCGCACAAGTTATAACTGCCACGCAAGTCTACCTCGATCACTTGTGTGACACACACTTCCTCAACACTAAACTTGCGCGACCCACATTCCTTTCCTCCCAAACCGCCTTGGGCACACAACAAACAACTGTCGCGCAACTTCAACTTGCGCGACCCACCACCACTTGTGCGACCACTACACCTGCGTGACGGGATCTCTGAAATTCTCTAAGTTTGAACTTCGTTATAAACGAGGAGGGGTGGTTTTGTATTTATAGGCATTCTGGACACCCTGCGTGATGACGTGCAAGTCTCCCTTTAGCACGCAAGTTCTGGCCGCCCTAGCCTCTACCGTGCTACTCACTTGCGTGACCAAACCCATAACTTGCACAACCCTCTTTCCTTTACCATATTTTGATGTTCTGATCTTGAAAAACATATGGCGCGCAACTTTCCAATACTCCAAGGTACCGGCACGCAACTCCCTTCTCGGCGCGCAAGTCACTTGCGCGACCAACCCAAAACTCGGGCGATCCTTCTTCCTTTTCCATTTTTTGGTGTTCTGATCTTGAAAATCATATGGCACGCAAGTTTCCTTACCTCCAAGCCTTCGGCACTCAAGTCTCTTTTCCAAAAAACACTTTTCTCCATTTATCGATTTTCAGGCCCAAAAATTTGGCGAACACTGGGAAACGACACCACCTTCAAAACTGTTATCTGCTTGAACTGTATGATTAATTTGCTGGCACACATTCTGAACTTCCACTGAGGATTGACAACAAACACAAAACATACTCCAATTCATGAAAAGTCCGATCATGTTTCCAACAAGGACTTGACGGTATGTTTTATAATGTCCGGCATATGCACTTCCCTCATTATGAAGCTATAAGTTCATAGTTCATGTGGTTATTCGACTAGTAGAATTCCCATGGTTATGATTTATTATTCCAATGTTTACTCATCTCATTTCCCTACCATATTATGTTAAAATTTATTATTTTTAAAAGGCATGTGTTTTAAATTATTCACGATGCCTAATGTTTATGTTATCTTATGCTGTATTGATTACTCTTACTGAGAATTTGATCTCACCCCTTTTTTTATGTTTCATTTTCCCAGGATATGATGAAGTAAATTATGAATGAATTGCAGGCATAATCTTGGAGGCATGGATGTTTCTAATGGAATACATTAGTGTTGTATTTCCTTTCAAGATGTAATGTTGAACTTATATATGTATCTTGTTTCTAAATCTACTAAACTATTCATTCCTTTGGGATACACATTTCTTGTAATCATGCCAATGTAATGTAATAAGGCACCAACACCGAGCAACTGGGGTCGGGTCTTTACAGTTGGTATCAAAGAAAGTTTAGTAGAAAACTTGGAAACTAGATTTAGAAAATGTAGATTAGGGAACAAACCCATAAGATAGTATTTGAGGATAAACATACTAGAACATCCTGGTATTTTGGTAAGGAATAGATTATGTTGATTTTTTTAACAAATACATTCCGGTCTGGATACTACAAGTGGACGTGGTTCTGGCACATATGTACCTAGGAGTGAAAACTCCAACAAGGAGTTTCAGGTTTGACCTGTGGTATCCTGGTACATGAAAATGGGCCTTACTGTGCACCTAGTTTGACACTCCTAAGGGATATGCTTAGGATAATTCACATTTTCTTTATAAGCCATTATGAAGGATTTAAATGTAAATTTTTCCTCAAAGAAACAATGTTTATGATTATGAGATTAGATATTCATGCTGAGTATTTTTCTAAATTGAGATTATACATTATGATTCATAACCTATTCTAGCATATGCCATTATTTAGAAATGGTGCCTATTGGAAGGAATGAAAACCACATGAACACGCGTGTCCCATGTAGGGATTTCCCTCCGATACAATATAATGATGTTGGATCTGGAGCTGCGACTAGTGCGTAGCAAATTATAAATATACTGGGACAACTTACTCTAGTTATAAACAATAAACTTACCCAAATGAAGCATCCATATCCACAATCTGGAGGAGCTATGTTAGATCTCTTTATGCGACAACAGCCTCCATCATTCAATGGGACTACAAAACCATTTGTAGATTAGAAGTGGATAAGTTCTCTAGAGAAGATATTTCTCATTTTGGGATGTAACGAAAGAGATAAGGTTGTCATGAAAATTTATCGTCTATCAGGAGATGCAGATCAGTGGTGGTAGTTAATCCAAAACACAAAGGAGGAGTAAGAAATAGAAGATATGTAATAGAGGGATTTTAAGGAAATTTTCCTAGAAAAATACTTCCCTTATGAATAACGAGCGAATATAGACAGAAAGTTTCTAAATTTGAGGGAAAAGGAAGATGATAATGTTTCAAAGTATGAAGCTAACTTAACAAGGTTAGAAAGGCATGTTGTGGACTATATACATAATCTAAGGAGCAGGATTGATCAATTCTTTGACGGCCTAAAGCCATTCCTCTAACAGCCACTGGTCTCCCAAAGTTTCTCATCATATGAAGATATAATTTCATGTGATATCAAGACAGAAAAGGGATTCTATAAGTATTATGACTTTAAGGGAAAGAAAGAGAAGAATAGGGCTTTTGAAAACTCTATAAAAGGAAATAAGGAAATAGGTAAGAAGGTAAGAGTCGAATTTCCATCATATGATAATTGTGGAAGGAAACACCCTGGTGCCTGATTAAAAGGAAAAGGAGTATGCTACAAATGTGGATAGAAAGGCCATCTTGCTGGTGATTTCAAGGGTAATAAAGAAGATGTTAATGTTCAATGCTATAATTGTAGGGATATGGGATACTATGCTAATGAATGTCCAAAGATTTAAGGAAACATTCCACAAAAAAGTCCAAGGGAGAAATGATAAGCTTATGCGATCACAACTGCTGATATTGAAGTTCCTAATGATGTGGTGGAAGGTACTTAAATCGTTTCCTCAAACTTAGCCAATGATTTATTTGATTCTGGATCATCGTATTCTTTCATATCTTCCTAGTTTTCCAAGAAAATTAGACATTTCCAATTTGATTTAATAAGAGAGATGTTAGTCAAAACTCTTAAGGGAAGTATCATTGCAACAAAGTTGTGTCAGGTAGTCCTCATTATGGAATATAAACTTGCTTTATCTTCTGATTTTATTGTCATAACAATGATTTAACTTGATATAATCCTTGATATGGATTTTATTTCAAAATATGATGTGAAAATTTATTACAATAAGAAGGAAGTTCCAATTTTTGAGGATGATGTGGAATCCCTAATCTTTAGAGCAGAAAAGTCACCATCAATTTCTCATCTAGATCCATAGTATCTCTAATAAATTCAATTATTAGGGAGGAATAGAATGAAATAACTATGGGTGAGTAAAGGAATGTTCAAATATAGGATGTAGCTATTATGAAAGAATATGTTGATGTGTTTTCAAAGGATTTACCTGGACATCCTCCAGAGCGGGAAATTGAGTTTTCCTTTGATTTAATTCTTGGTTCAAGGCCTATATCAAAGACCCCTTATAGAATGGCCACTATGGAATTAGTGGAACTAAAGAAAAAACTAGAGGAATTGAGTGATAAAGGATTTATTCTACCTAGTGTCTCTCCATAGGGAGCCCCTATTCTTTTTGTTAAGAAGAAGATGTATCTATGTGGTTGTGCATTGACTACACGGAGATCAATGTTATAATAATAAAGAACAAGTATCCCCTACCCCGCATTGATGATTTATTTGATCAACTTCATTGAGACCAATATTTTTTGAAGACTGAACTTTGATCTGGATATCATCAGTTTCTAGTAAGGAAGGAATAAATTCCAAAGATAGTGTTTTGAACTAGGTATGGGCATTACGAGTTTACAGTAATGCCATTTGGACTGACTAATACACCATATTTTTTCATGGATCCAATGAATAGATTTTTCAAGGAATCTCTTAATGAATTTGTGGTCGTATTTACTAATGATATCTTGGTATATTCCAAAAGCTATGAAGATCATGAAAATCACTTGTGCACTATTCTAAAGACTCTTAGAAGAAATGAATTATATGGGAAGTTTAGAAAGTGTGAATTTTGGCTTCAATCGGTTTCCTTTATTGGCCATATTGTCTCTAAGGATGTAACATCTATTGATCCTATGAATAAAAAGGTTGTGCAAGAATGAACTACTCCAACGAACATAACCGCGGTACGTAGTTTTAATGGTTTAGCAGGTTATTACCGGCATTTCATTTAGAACTTCGCCCGTTTAGCCAACCCAATGACCAAGCTTACACATAAAGGGTTTAAGTTCGTATAGACACAATAATGTGAGGAATTTTTTGAGGAATTGAAGAGGATACTAGTTAATGCTCCAATCTTGACTCTACCATCATGGAATGATGGGTTTGTGAAATATAGTGATGTATCAAATAAAGGACTTGGTTGTATCCTTATGAAGAATGATAGAGTTATTTCCTATTCATCAAGGCAACTAAAAATTAATGAACAAAACTATCATACTCATGATCTTCAGTTAGAATCTGTAATATTTTCTCTAAAGATATGGAGACACTATCTCTATGTGAAAGATGTGAGATATATACGGATAATAAGAGTTTGAGGTATATATTCTCATAGAAATAACTCAACACGAGGAAAAAATAATGAATCTAACTACTCAAGGATTATGATTTTACCATACACTACCACCCAGGAAAGGAAAATAATCTAGCTGATGCATTGATCAGGAAGGATAATAGAGTTTTAAAAAAAATGGGGATCGAAAGATATCCTGTATTCATGGATCTAATAAGGATGGACATGGGAATTATCAAAGAAGGTGAAACATCACTACCTTTTCAAATGGTTTCCCAACCATATTTATTGGAAAGAATTTAATATTCACAGTCTGATGACGAGAATCTTCAAAAGAAAATTATTGCTGTGAAATATGGGAAGTTGGCTGACTTTGTATGTGAAGATGGAATTCTGAAATTTGGGAAGAGACTATGTGTTACCTCTATACCCGATCTGAAAAGGGAGTTATTGGATGATTCCCATAGCTCAAATTTCTCTATACACCCTGGTAGTACTAAAATGTATAGATATTTGAAGGAACATTTTTGGTGGGACAACATGAAGAGGGAAATTGCTTATTATATATCAAGATGTTTAGTCTGTCAACAAGTGAAGGTCGAGTGACAACATCCTAGAAGAGTCATGCAACCTCTACCTATTCGTACATGGAAATGGGATGACATAACCATGTATTTTGTTACCGGATTACCCAAAACTCCAAGAAATAATGATGCAATATGAGTAATTGTTGATCAAATTACAAAATATGCACATTTCCTTGCTATAAGGGAGGATTTTCCACTAGATCAGCTAACATGAATTTATATCAATGAAGTTGTGAGAATTCATGGAGCACCTCTTTCAATAGTGTCTAATCACGATCCTCGGTTTACATAGAAATTCTAGGAAAAGTCTTCAGAATCCTTTGGACACTGAGCTTTGTTTGAGTAATGCTTATCATCCTCAAACTGATGGGCAATCAAAAAGGACAATACAAACCTTGGAGGACATGTTGAGATCATGTTCACTTGACTTTTAAGGTACGTGGGATCAGTATTTGACTTTGGTGGAGTTTTCCTACAATAATAGTTTCCATTCATGTATTCAAATGGCACCATATAAAGCATTGTATGGAAAGAGATGTTGTACACCAACTTGTTAGGATGAAGTTGGATAAAGGAAGCTAGTGGGCCCAAAGCTTGTGGAGGAAACAACAACAAAGGTAAATACTATTCAATGTCATATCAAAAAAACTCAAAGAAGACAAAAGATCTAAGATGATAATCAAAGGAAGGATTCAGAATTTCAAGTGGGAGATCATGTTTTATTAAAAGTACCTCCATGGAAGGGTGTTATAAGATTTGGGAAGAAAGGGAAACTGAGCCCTAGGTACATAGGTCCTTTTGAAATTTGGGAGAGAATTAGATCTGTTGCATATCATTTGGCTATGCCACCTAGCTTGTATAAAGTACACAATGTGTTCATGTCTCATTACTGAGAAAGTACATGCCAGACCCAACTCATGTCCTCACTTCTGAAGGTATAGAGTTGGAACCTGACCTATCTTACTGTGAAGAGCCTATCCGGATTCTAGACACTAAAGAAAAAGTGTTGAGGAATCAAATGAATCTTTTAGTAAATATACTTAGGAGAAATCATAAAATAGAAGAGGCAACATAGGAGCCTTAGGAGCTTATGATAAAGACCTACCCAAATCTTTTTGTGAGGTAACATTATATGAATTTCGAGGAAAAAATTTTTGTAAGGAGGGGAGAATGTAACACCCCAAGGTTTTGAAAATAAATATTGAATGCATGAAACACTGAGTCCCTAAAAAACAACACTTTTTATGAAATATTTGTTAAACATAACTTTACCTCTTCAATGTTTTGAATTTCAAAAAACGGTCATCTAGAGTTGCGATCAATAAGTTATTTGGAGTATGACAGAACCAACTTGATTTTTTGGTGAATAATAACACCCCCTTATGAATAATAATATGAATAGTCATATGAAACTTATGAATAGTAAATCATATTATTATTTTATTTTATTAAGGATATAAGATAATGATATCTTGATTAATTTTTCAAGGTGATATAAAATGAGTTATAGTTTTAAAGTTGTTAATTTTTGAACAAAGTGTGATTTTTTTAAAATTAAATTAATCATATTTAGAAAATTATTTTCAAAAAATGGATTCATTTTTGAATTATACACATCAAAAAATGGTTAGGGTTAATTTTTGGGATTTTTATGAAATTATTGAATTTTTAATGAATAGCGAAATACTGTAAAATACCATATATACAAATTATCAGTTAAATACACTATTTATGACATCATGAATGATGTAAGAACACTTGTTTAGAAATCACATGTACTTATTACTATTAAGGGTCACATTAATCAACACTATTGTTTGTCTTGATGGAATTAATAAAATAATGAATAAAATATTCAAAATGTACTCCCCTCCTCCACTATAACCCCCCCACTCCCTCTTCTCTTCACTCCTTTAAAGCCTTTTTCCATGTCTAAGTATTTCACAAATACCCTTCCTTAGTCACTCCCCACATCCAGGAGCTCTTGTTCTTTCCAAAAGACTGAAACCCCTTCCCTTAAGGAGGTTCTCAAGGGGGTTATTTCAAGAGGTAAAACATCTTTCTTTTTCAGTTAGTTAAATTTCAATTTATCTTCTTTTCTTATTCTCTCCTAACCTTCTCTGTCAAATTGATCCTTATAACTATAGAATCATATATATACTAGAATTATACTATGTTAATTTAATAACCATTATCAATATTCTTACTCTCTCTCTCTCTATCTCTCTTTTATAAATGAATTCATCATCCGTGAGGTTCCAATTTACAACCTTCGTGGACGATGAAGTTTCATTCTTAAATTTCTGCTTCATTACTGATCATTAAACCATTTTGATTATTGAACCAGACTATAATATATGTATCATATCCTATTTAATATTCAAGAACTATTATATGTACATATTATTAATTTATATGATAAAACTAGTTCATGATAATCCAAATACCGCCAAATAATCTAAGTGATTGTCATTAATATTTCATCAAATGATTAATCCTTATAACATGTAAAAAAATAATATATATAACCATTAACACATCTAAATTTTTATAAATAAGATATAATTTCAATTCTGGAGAATTACATCCTTTCCACATGAACATCCATACTCATATAAAAATATACCAATCATGAAAACTAAGGAAACGAACACTTCAGAACGACATAATTAAATCTTATAACTAATCAATAAAAAC
The DNA here is from genome assembly GCA_963277665.1 of Viscum album. Classification (NCBI taxonomy): domain Eukaryota; kingdom Viridiplantae; phylum Streptophyta; class Magnoliopsida; order Santalales; family Viscaceae; genus Viscum; species Viscum album. The sequence goes on along the minus strand of OY728167.1, from coordinate 599,855,351 downwards.
ATAATGGACTTAATAAAATTATGATAAACTAAATAAATTTCTAATAGGTTCTTAATTAAGTTATTAATAAGTCTAATTTCAAATTCTGGGACCTTAAGTTCAAGAGCGGAACACATTCGGACTTTAGGTAAGGGTTTTCCACCCGAGCCTCCATTTTCATTCGGGTTACTTTAATTGTTTACTTACCTCATTGAAATTATTATGTATTATTATGTACTTCTCATAAATTATGTGTGAGTGCATTATATATGTTTACCAACTCAAATCCTTCTTTATTTTATGGGGAGTTACATGTTTTAAAAAGAACTTTCAAAATTTATTCCAAAATAGAAGCCCAATTCAAGGGAATTTCTCAAATTATTACCTATTTTCAAGGTCACTCTATAATATGTTTTTTGAAACTATTATCTTTTTAAAATCACTCATTTCATTATGAAAATATTATCTTACTTCACTTATGGTTTTATACAAATACTTTTTCAAAATAACTATTCTTTTCAAAATAAGAGAGTATTTATCTCAAGAATTACTCGATGATTTTATAAGAGTATCTTCATCTGTTTCAACACTCTTGTTTATTCTTATGTATTATTGGGATCAATATTTTATGATATCATATACCATATTTTATTTAATGGTTTATTATTAGTTTGATTGTGGATGTGCTACCTTAAAACCATTCACCAATTCACTCCGAATGGTTAGTGTTTAAGCTTAATGTTCAGGGAAAGTTATTTACATTACACATGTTAGTTTCAATATGAATGTACATGTTTTTATATTTATCCCCACTCATATCAGGAATGAACTGGGCTTATTATGTGATGGGTGGGGCCTGATATAGCCCCTCGATGCATCGGTAGGTCTAATGAGGCAAATAGACATGGACTTAGCCAAGGCCTTGCCCATTTTTAGATATGGTTTTGGATGAGGACTTAATAATTTTTAGATGTCTTGGCCGAGACCTTGATGATATATTTTAGAATGTACGGCATATGAACTTCCCTCATTATGAAGCAAGAAATTCATAGTTCATGTGGTTATTCAACTAGTATAATTTCCATGGTTATGATTTATTATGGAAATGTTTACTCAGCTCATTTTCCTGCCATATTATGTTCAAGTTTATTATTTTTTAAAGGCACGTGTTTTTAATTATTCACCATGACTAATGTTTATGTTATCTTCTGTTGTATTGTTTACTCTTACTGAGCATTTGAGCTCACCCCTTTCTTATGTTTCATTTTCCTAGGATATGACAAAGTAAATTATGAATGATTTTAAGGCATAATCATGGAGGCATGAATGTTTCTAATAGAATAAATTAGTCTTGTATTTCCTTTAAAGATGTAATGTTGAATGTATATATGTATCTTGTTTATAAATCTACTAAACTATTTGTTCCTTTTGGATACGACTTTCTTGTAATCATGCTAATGTAATGTAATAAGGCGCCTACACAGGGCAATTGGGTTCAGGTCTTTACAGTTGGTATCAGAGCAAGTTTAGTAGAAAACATGGAAACTAGATTTAGAAAATGTAAATCATGGAACAAACCCATAAGATAGTATTTGAGGATAGAAATACTAGAACATCCTTGTATGTTTTTAGGGAATAGATTATGTTGATATTTCTAGAAAATAAATCCCATTTCTGGATACTACAAGTGGATGCAGTTTTGGTACAGATGTACCTAGGAGTGAAAATTCTGACAAGGAGTTTTGGGCTTGACCTGGGGTATCCCGGTACACGACAATGGGCCTTACCACGCACCTGGTTTGACACTCCTAGGGGATATGCTTAGGATAATTCACATTTTCTTTATAAACCATTATGAATGATTTAAATATAAATTTTTTCTCAAAGAAACCATGTTTATAATTATGAGATTAGATATTCATGCTAAGTATTCTTCTACATTGAGATTATACATTATGATTCATAACCTAATCCACTGTATGACATTATTTATAAATGGCGCGTAGTGGAAGAAACAGAAACTTCATGAAAGTGCGTGTCCCATGTATGGATTTCCCTTTGACGCAAGATAATGATGTTGGCTCTGGAGCAGCAACTGGTATGGAGAAACTTATAACTATACTTGGACAACTTACTCAGGTTATGAATAATAACCTTACCCAAATGGAGCATCCAAATCTATAATGTGGAGGAGCTATGTTAGGTCGCTTTATGCGACAACAACCTCCATCTTTCAATGGGACTACAAATCCATTTGTAGTTGATTAGTGAATAAGTTCTCTAGAGAAGATATTTCTCGTTTTGGGATGTAACAAAAGAGAGAAGGTTTTCATGACAATTTATCGTCTATCGGGAGATATGGATCAGTGGTGGTCGTTAATCCCAAACACAAAGGAGGAGGAAAAAATAGAAGATATGGAATGGAGGGATTTTAATGAAATTTTCCTAGAAAAATACTTCCCTCATGAACATCGAGAGAATATGGAAAGCCAGTTTCTAAATTTGAGGCAAAAGGAAGATGAGAATATTTCAAAGTATGAAGCTAACTTGAAAAGGTTATCAAGGCATGATGTGGACTACATACATAATCTGAGGAGCAATATTGATCGATTATTTGATATCATAAATCCATTTTGCTGATGGGCACTGGTCTCCCAAATTTTTTCATCATATGAAGATATAATTTCATGTGATATCAAGACGGAAAAGGAATTATCTAAGTCTTATGACTTTAAGGGAAATTAAGAGAAGAAGAGGGCTTTTAAAAACTTGGGAAAAGGAAATAAGAAAACGGGGAAGAAGGAAAGAGTCAAATTTCCACCCTGTGATAATTGTGGAAGGAAACACCCTGGTGCCTTCTTAAAAGGAAAACAGGTATACTAAAAATGTTGATAGAAAGGCCATCTTTTTGGTGATTTCAAGGGGAATAAAGAAGCTATTAATGTTCCATGCTATAATTTTAGGGATATGGGAAACTATGCTAATGAATCTACAAAGTGTCAAGGAAACATGCCACATAAAATCCTAGGGGAGCAGGGACAAGCTTGTGCGGTCACAACTACTGATATTGAAGTTCCTAATGATGTGGAAATAGTTACTTTAATCATTTCCTCAAACTTAAACAATGATTTATTTGATTATGGAGCATTTCATTCTTTCATATCTTTCTAGTTTTATAAGAAAATTAGATATTTCCAATTTGATTTAATAAGGGATTTTTCAGTCAAAACTCTTAAGGGAAGTATCATTGCAACAAATTTGTGTCAGACAGTCCCCATTATGGAATATAAATGTGCTTTATCTATGGATTTTATTGTCATATCCATGATTGAATTTTATATAATCCTTTGTATGAATTGTCTTTCGAACCATGATGCGAAAATTTATTGCAAGAAGAAGGAGGTTACAATTTTTGAGGATGATGTGGAATCCCTTATCTTTAAAGTAGAAACCTCACCATCTATTTCTCATCTAGATCCACCCCCAGTACATCTACTGAATTCAATTATTGGTGAGGAAGAGAATCAAATGGGTGAGAAAAGGAATGTTCAAATGGAGGGTGTATATATTGTGCAAGAATATGTTGATGTGTTTCCAAAGGATTTACCTAGACATCCTCCATAGCAGGAAATTGAGTTTTACTTTGATTTAATTCCTGGTTCAAGGCCTATATCAAAGACCCCTTATTGAATGGACACTGTGGAATTAGTGGAACTGAAGAAACAACTATATTAATTGAGTGATAAATGATTTATTCAGCCTAGTGTCTCTCTATGGGAAGCCCCTATTCATTTTGTTAAGAATAAAGATGGATCTATGAGGTTGTTCATTGACTATGGGAAGATCAATTCTATAAAAATAAAGAACAAGTATCCCCTACCTCGCATTGATGATTTATTTGATCAAATTCATTGAGCCCAATATTTTTCCAAGACGGACCTTCGATCTGGATATCATCAGTTGTTAGTAAGAAAGGAAGACATTCCAAAGACAAAGTTTCGAACCAGGTATGGGCATTATGAGTTTACAGTAATTACTTTTGGACTAACTAATGCACCATTTGTTTTCATGGATCGAATGAATAGAGTTTTTAAGGAATATCTTGATGAATTTGTGGTGGTATTTATTGATGATATCTTGGTATAATCCAAAAGCTATGAAGATCATGAAAATCACTTGTGCACTATTCTGAATACTCTTAGAAGAAATGAATCATATGAGAAGTTTAGCAAGTGTGAATTTTGGCTTCAATCAATTTCTTTTCTTGGATACATTTTATCTAAGGATGGAATATCTGTTGATCCTGTGAAGAAAAAGACTGTGTAAGAAAGGCCTAATCCAACAAACAAAACCGAGGTACATAGTTTTATTGGTTTAGCAGGTTATTACCAACATTTCATTCAGAACTTTGCTCGTTTATCCAACCCAATGACCAAACTTACACGTAAAGGGGTTAAGTTCATATGGACACAATAATGTGAAGAAGTTTTTGAGGAATTGAAGTGGACATTAGTGAATGCTCCGATCCTGACTCTACCATCAGGTAATGATGGGTTTGTGATCTATAGTGATGCATTAAATAAAAGACTTGGTTGTATACTTATGCAGATTGATAAAGTTATTGCCTATGAATCAAGGCAACTCAAAATTCATGAACAAAACTATCCTACTCATGATCTTGAGTTAGAAGCTATAATATTTTCTCTGATGATATGGAGACACTATCTCTATGGTGAAAGATGTAAGATATATATGGATCACAAGAGTTTGAAGTATATATTCTCACAAAAAGAACTCAACATAAGGCAACGATGATGGATCGAACTACTCAAGGATTATGATTGTACTATACACTACCACCTAGGAAGGAAAATAAGGTAGCTTATGCATTGAGGAGGAAGGATCATGGAGTTTTAAACAAAATGAGGATTGAAAGAGATACTGTATTAATGGATCTAATAAGGATGGACATGGGAATTATCAAATAATATTAAACACCACAACTTTTTCAAATGGTTGCCCAACCATATTTATTGGTAATAATTAAAGCTTCACAGTCTGATGATGAGAATATTAGAAAGAAAATTAATGCTGTGAAGGATGGGAAGTTGGATAACTTCTTATGTGAAGATGGAATTATGAAATTTGGAAAGAGGCTATGTGTTCCCTATATAACCAAGCTAAAAATGGAGTTATTGGATGATTCCCATAGCTCAAATTTCTCTATACACCATGCTAGTACTAAAACTTATAGATATTTGAAGGAATATTTCTGGTGGGACAACATGAAGAGGGAAAATTTTGATTATGTATTAAGATGTTTAGTATGTCAACAAGTGAGGGAAGAATGAAAACATCCTAGAGGAGTCATGCAACCCATACCTATTTGTACATGGAAATAGAATGAAATCATCCCAGATTTTGTTAATGAATTACCCAAAAATCCAAGAAAGAATGATGCAATATGGGTAATTATTGATCGACTTACAAAAATTTCACATTTCCTTGCTATAAGGGAGGATTTTACACTAGAGCAGCTATAAAAAATTTATATCAATGAAGTTGTAAGACTTAATGGAGCACCTCTTTCAATAGTGTCTGACCGAGATCCTCGGTTTACATCAAAATTCTGGAAAATTCTTCAAAAATCTTTGGACACTGAGCTTCGTTTGAGTACTTCTTATCATCCTCAAACTGATGGGAAATCAGAAAGTAAGATCCAAACCTTGGAGGACATATTGAGATCATGTTCACTTGACTTTCAAGGTACGTGAGATCAATATTTGACTTTAGTAGAGTTTTCCTATAATAATAGTTTCCATTCAAGTATTCAAATGGCACCACATGAAACATTGTATGGAAAGAGATGTAATACACCAACTTGTTGGAATGAAGTTGGAGAAAGGAAGCTAGTGGGCCCAGAGCTTGTGGAGGAAACAACAGTGAAGGTAAATAATATTCAAAGTCATATCAAAACAGCTCAAACCAGAAAAAAGAGCTATGCTGATAATCAAAAGAAGGATTTGGAATTTCAAGTGGGAGATCAAGTTTTCTTAAAAGTATCTCCATGGAAGGGTGTTTTAAGATTTGTGAAGAAAGGGAAACTGAACCCTGGGTACATAGGACCTTTTGAAATTATAGAGAGAATTAGATCTATTGCATATCATTTGGCTATTCCACCTAGCCTTTCTAAAGTACACAATGTGTTCCATGTCTCATTGTTGAGAAAGTACATGCCATACCCAATGCATGTCCTCATTTTTGAAGGTATAGAGTTGGAACCTGACCTATATTACTGTGAAGAGCCTATCTAGATTCTAGACACTAAAGAACAAGTTTTGAGGAATATAATGACTCTTATAGTCAAGATACTTGGGAGAAATCATAACATCAAAGAGGCAACATGGGAGCCCGAGGAGCTTATGATGAAGACCTACCCAAATATTTTTGTGAGGTAACATTCTGTGAATTTCGGGATGAAATTTTTGTAAGGAGGGGAGAATGTAACACCCCATGGTTTTGAAAATAAATATTGAATGCATGAAACAATTAGTACCTACAAAAAACACTTTTTATGAACTATCTTTTACACATAACTTTTCCTCTTCAAAGTTTGGAATTTCGAAAAACGGTCATCTAGAGTTGCGATCAGTAAGTTATTTGGAGTCTGATAGAACCAACTTGATTTTTTGGTGAATAGTAACATACCCTTATGAATAGTAATATGAATCTTATTAATATTAAATCATATTATTATTTTATTTTCTTAAGGCTATAAGATAATTACTTCTTGATTAATTTTTCAAGGTGATATAAAATGAGTTATAGTTTTAAAATTGTTAATTTTTGCATAAAGTATGATTTTATTTAAAAATTAAATTAATCATATTTAGAAAATTATTTTCAAAAAATGGATTAATTTTTGAATTCTACACATAAAAAAATGGTTAGGGTAAATTTTTTGGGATTTTTGTAAAATTCTTGAATTTTTGATGAATAGTGAAATACGGTAAAATATCGTATATACAAATTATCAGTGAAATACAATATTTATGGCATAATGAATGATGTAAGCACACTTGGTTAAAACTCACATGAACTTATTACTATTAAGGGTCACATGAATCAAAACTATTGGTTTTCTTGAGGGAATTAATAAAACAATGAATAAAATATTCAAAATTCACTCCCCTCCTCCACTATAACCACCCCACTCACTCCCTCTTCTATTCACTCCTATAAAGCCTTTTTCCTTGTCTAAGTTTTTCCCAAATACCCTTCAATAGTCACTACACAAATCTAGGATCTCTTTTTTATTTCCAAAATACTAAAACCCCTTCCCTTAAGGAGGTTCTCAAGGGGGTCATTTCAAGAGGTAAAGCATCTTTCATTTTCATTTAGTTTCATTAAAATTTATCTTCTTTTATTATTCTATCCTAACCTCCTCTATCCAATCTATCCTTATAAATCAATTATCATCTATATACTATAATTATACCATTTTAATTTAATAACCATTATCAATATTCTTACTCTCTCTCTCTCTCTCTTTTATAAACGAAGTCATATTTTGTGAGGTTCCAATTTACAACCTTAGTGGAGGATGAAGTTTCGTACTTCAATTTCTCCTTCATTAATTGTCATGAAACCATTTTGATGGTTGAAAAAGACTATAATATTTTTATTATATCCTAATTAATATTCAGGATCCAGTATATGTACATAGTATTAATTTTATGACAAAACTAGTTCATGATATTCCAAATACCGCCAAATAATCTAAGTGATTGTCATTAATATTTCATCCAATTATTCATCCTCATACCACGTAAAAAAATAATATATATAACCATTAACACATATGTATGTTCATAAATAATATATAATTTCAATTCTAGAGAATTACAACCTTTCCACATGAACATCCATACTCATATACAAATATACCGATCATGAAAACCAAGGAAACAAATACTCCAGAACGACGTAATTCAATCTTATAACTAATAAATAAGGATAGAATGGACTTAATAAAATTATTATAAACTAAATAAATGTATAATAGGTTTTTAATTAAGTTATTAATAATTATAATTTCATATTCCAGGACCTTTAGTTCAAGAGCGGAACACATTCAGACTTAAGGTAGGGGTTTTCCACCCGAACCTCCATTTTCATTCAGGTTACTTTTATTGTCTACTTATCTCATTGAAATTATTATGTATTATTATGTAATCATCATAAATTATGTGTGATTGCACAATATATATTTACCAATTCAAATCTTTATTTATTTTATGGGGAGATACACGTTGTAAAAGGAACTTTCAAAATTCATTCCAAAATAGAAGCCCGATTCAAGGGAATTTCTCAAATTCTTACCTATTTTCAAAAGCACTATATAATATATTTTTGGAAACCATTAACTTTATAAAATTACTCATTTCATTATTAAAATACTATCTTACTTACCTTATGGTTTTATACAGGTTATTTTTCAAAATAACTCTTCTTTTCAAAATAAAAGAGTATTTATCTAAAGAATTACTCGATAATTTTATAAGAGTATCTTCATCTGTTTCAACACTCTTGTTGATTATTATGTATTATTGGGATTAATATTTTATGATATCATATACCATATTTGACTGAATGGTTTATGATTAGTTTTACTATGGATGTTCTACCTTAAAACCATTCATCAATTTACTCTGAATGGTTAGTGTTTAAGCTTAATGTTCGGGGAAAGTTATTTACATTTTATATGTTAGTTTTAATATGAATATATATGTCATTATGTTTATCCCCGTTCATATGACGAATTTATTGGACTTATTATATGATGATTGAGGCCCTCTATATCCCCTAGATGCATCGGTAGGTCTCATGCGACAAATAGACATGGACTTGGCCGATGCCTTTCCCATTTTTAGATATGGTTTTGGATGTGGCCTTAATCATTTTTAGATGTCTTGGCCAAGGCATTGACGATATGTTTCAGAATGTCCAGAATATTCACTTCCCTCATTATGGAGTTGTAAATTCATAGTTCATGTGGCTATTCTACTAGTATAATTCCCATGGTTATGATTTATTATGGCAATGTTTACTCATCTCATTTTCCCTCAATTTTTTGTTCAAGTTTATTATTTTTAAAAGGAATGTATTTTCAATTATTCACCATGAATAATGATTATGTTATATTCTACTGTATTTCTTACTCTTACTAAGCATTTGAGATAACCCCTTTATTATGTTTCATTTTCCTAGGATATGAAGAAGTAAATTATGAATGACTTGCAGGAATAATCTAGGAGGCATGGATGTTTCTAATGGAATAAATTAATGTTTTATTTCCTTTAAAGATGAAATGATGAACTTATATATGCATCTTGTTTCCAAAGATACTAAACTATTTGTTCCTTCAGGATACAAATTTCTTGTAATCATGCCAATGTACTGTAATAAGGCACCGGCTCCAGGAAACTAGGGTTGGGTCTTTACATTCACCTTTTAACTTCCCACTTTAAATCTTTAGTAACACCTTAATTAACATAACCAAGACATGGATAACTATAGTTACTACTAATTATTATCAATTAATAATATACATTAGGTAAAGTACACAATATATAATACCTAATAGCTTATTTATCAGACACATAAGTAATCATATCCATTTTTATCATTTCTAAATATTTAAAAGGATATTGAGTCTTTTCAAGACTCATTCCATGAAACACTAATAAACACCCCTTATTAGAGATCTCCATGTTAAATATTGTTATCTATTTACCAATATATATTTTCTAACTCAATTTAAGTTACTTTATATCTATCTCTATAGATATTCATTCCCTATATATAGGATACTCCACCCATGTATTTTATTAAGAAGCACTTTCCCAACCATACCTTTATATGATGTAATGTTGGGATATCATTTTTGATGAATATCATTCCATCCACATAAAAAAACATACGTAATCCAAATCTCCCACTAACCCACTTTTATACATAAGAATCATCCATGTTCTTGATGAAACCATTCTCTTTGATTGAACAATCAAACCAGGTGTTCCAACTCCAAGAATATTGCTTCAATCTATAAATAAATTATTTCAACTTGCATACCATAGCAACATTATTTGATGTAGGTTATATCATATACACATACATGACTAAATTATTATTAATAAAGTGTTTTTAACATCTATTTGATATATTTCATAATTATAATGATTTGATATGGAAATAAATATCCAAATAGACTTTACCACTACAACTAGTGAAAATGTATATTCATAGTCAGTACCATGAATTATTTTATAACATTTTATCACCAAGAAAATTTAATAATTATACACTATACCATCCATATCAATTTACTTATAGAAACCCCACTTTTACTCTATGATCCTCACTCTTTCAGACACATCCATCAAGTTCCAAACTTTGTAAGTGTACATGGAGTTTATCTCAGATATCATGGTATCTTATCATTTCTCATAATCAATGATATTAATGTGAAACACCCACATGAAATATTGGTTTTAATTTTCTATTATTTTAAGTTATTTTATTTTATTTTGAGATGTTTTTATTTTTTGGGAGTTTTAGGATAAAGATTAGAAAATTTTAAAAAATTTGAAGGGCCTAACGGTTATCCCACATGGTTAATAAACCATGTGGTGACCATGAATTTAGATCTATCCATGGATTGTGCTATTATAATGGTTGGTTAATGGTTATTTAAACTGTGTGGGGTCCTAGGAGAAAATACGTGGGCCCTTATTTCTTAAGTAGAACAAGTCAGGTGCCCACTACATGGTTTGGAAAACCATGAGGGTAGACCATGCGGGTTCCCATGAGTTTTAAAATATTATTTTGTATTTTTCTCTTTATATATATTTTTTCATTATTTCCCCTATTATACCATATTTTTTCACTCCTTGCATCATGAATCCTCCTATTTCAAGGCCTCCCTCATGCATCCTCCTCCCTTTAACCTCCCCTCTCCCTGATTTGTCACATGTTGCACCTAGGTCCGAGCCCCTTCCCTCATATAGACTCTTCATTCTAGACTCCCCTCTCCCATGCTCATGAACGACACCCCCATGATGAACCCACTTCTTTTTCACACCTCCATCTCTTGAATCTACTCCATTATTGGTGATTCATGGTGCGATCTTTATTGTTTAGGGTCATCTCAACTTGGTACAACTTTTTTTCCCTCTCTTACATGTTTCCATGTGGTTTCCTTTTCCCTCATCATCATTGTAATTATGAAGAAAAATAGGGGTTCTATGATTGCTCATGTTTTTGTGGTTTTCATAATTTTAGGTCTTGGAGGGTCATTCACTTGCTTATTAGAGCCTTTTCCACTGATGGTGACATGTTCCAACTCAATTGCAGTTGATTTGAGGTAGGATTTCTCATGTACTAGTATTTTAATTTTAGAACCATGTATTTATAAAGTGCTTAATTTTTTTATAATTTTATAGTGATAGTAATCAATATATTTGAGTATTATTTGAAGGTAAAATCAAGACCTAATTGATTTTCACTTTAGTGCATAGGGTTTCTAAATTTTATTTTTTTGAAAATATTTTTATTATTTAATTTTACTCACCAATTATTTATTAAATTGATCGAATGGACCTTTAAAAATTATATTTAAGTTATTTAAGGTGTTTTGGATTTTAAAAATATTATTTTAAAGGTTTTATTTATAATTTCAGGTGGTAATTGAAATTCCAAATATTAAATAATTATTTAAAAGTTTTTTTAAAATAGAATTTGAGGTTTTTGATGACCTGGCCTTACTTGGGTCAAAATTAAACTAGAAAGTAGTGTTTTGATATTTTGATAATTTTAATTAAATAAATTTAATTCTATAAATAATTTCCAAATGCTTCAAAGTTTATGGTTTTGAAAAAAAATTGAAAATGTATTTAAATTTTCTTATTTTAAAATAATGATTTGTATTGGAATTTCAAATCATTAATAAAAAGGATTTACATCCCAAGTCTTTTTTTAATGATGGACCATTAGACACTTTTAAATGGTTTCTAGATGTGTATTTACAAGTAAGACCCTCTTTAGCCCCTTATTGAATAGTGACCCCTGAGGGGGATATTTTTGATCACTTGATATGGATTGTGGCCAAGGGGGAATGTTTTTAATCACGATTGAAATGTTAAAGGGGTTGTTTCTTGAGAGGGAATAAGATGTGTAATGTGATTTACATCTTATTATATTGATTTTTATAATTACTCTCCTACTATTAATTCACATTCATGGGGATCATAGTCATTTTAATGAGGTATTATCACATATGTGTCTTCATTTTGAGGTATTATTTTGTTTATTTTTGACCCTATAGTATCCCTATGGGTTTCCATTGAGTTTTTAGAGAAAAATGAAGCATTTTGGTTTAACATCATGAGGCACACAGTTGGCGCACGGTTTTCCAAACCATGTGGCCCAACCTAGGAAACTATGTGGCATGTCCTTGTTAGAAACTGGCAACCGTACGGTTGCCACACGGTATGGAAAATTGTGCGGGCTAACCATGCGAACTCTCCATGTAATTAAAATTTGGGTTTTTATCTTTTTTCCCCTCTCCGGATTTAACCCCAAATCACCCATTTCCTTCCCCACTCAGGATTCTCCGCCCTAGGCGCCTACCTCTAGCCCCATTTATCACTTGGACCTCTATTTTTGTGGTGATTTTGGTGGGGAATCTCCATGAAACTCCAAGTAAGTTGCTCATCTCAAGATTTATTCATCTTTTCTAGGGTTTCTCTTCCTCTTTATTGGGGTTTCATATTTCCAGTAGTTAGGGTGGCATTTTTAGGGTTAGATCTTGTTCTTTAGGGATCAATCTTGAAAATTAGTGTTCATTCTTGCCTTTATAGGATTCCTTAGTGGTACAGTTGTGGTTTAGCAGTATTTTCTGAAATTTTCTTCACTTGAGGTAGGTGGTTCCATGCTTAAACATTATTCAGTGATTTTAATATGTTTTATTTTCCTCTTGGTTATGTTCTATATATTGTTTATGGGGTAAATAATGTGTTTTAATAAGTATTCAAAGTGTGTTTGTGTTGAAAAGTAGTTTTTCAAAGGAAATGGGTTATGATACATGTGTGTTTCATATGTGATCTCTTATTGAATCCCTAAAGGTGTTTGATAAAATATTTAAATGGTGAGAAACATATTTTGAAGTGATTTTGGTGTGTGTTTGGATTTGAAAGTTGTTTTTATTGTCAAAACAATGATCTATTAAGTATGTTAGCATTGATTGGTATGTATATGTGATATAATGTTGTATGTGACATGTGAAATGATAATTGAGAAAAAAGGGAATCTTAGGTATCTAGGTGGGTGGACTTGGACTAGTATGCTAGCTGATTCGGAAGTGGATTAGCCTAGTTTCATCTAACAAGATTGATTATTACAATGCTAACTAAATATTTATGATGATTTGATACCACTATAATTTTGGATGTTTCTCCTCTCTAGTGGATCTTGCATGAGGATGCGGATGATTGTGGTTACTATAACACTTTTCACCAAGATACGATGTCCCTAGTGTCCCATTTTAGCTAGTTCCTATAGGGATCTCCCATGACTTAGTGCTCTATTGTGATATCATTCTTACCATTGGTATATGGTGCACTTTTTTGGTTATTCCCAAATCCAATCGTGTTTTACTTTAAAATGTTTTCTATAAAAATGTCTCTATATTTTATTTTTATAAAAACTTGCATGTTAATTTGCCTTATAATGTTTTGGAATGGAATATATTTTATTGGGTGGCATCCTACTAGGATTTGGATCACACCCTACATACACCTTTGGGTGTATGTAGACTTGGTTATGTTTGACTCAAGTAAGGGAAAGATGTTTCATGGTGATGTTGGACCCGATTTCTAGAGTTCTTCTTCATGCAGGTGTTGATGGTGATGGCTTGAGGATGTTGCTCCTCTTGTTGAATGGAGGTTTTTGGTATGGCGTTGTTTCCTTTTTATTGCAACACTATTGGGTTTTGTTTAAAGTAGTAAACCTTGAATCTGAAAATTGTTATTCCATGTTTAGTTGTGTTTTTATAGCCTTGTGATGTTTATTATTGTGGGTTTTTTATGATTATAATATTGGGGGAAATAATTCCCACGTTGTATTGTTGATACCCAGACACTAGCTTCTAGCCCATGGGGATAGAAAATGCCCTTCAGGCCATGCCATGAATTGGGTCAGGTGTTGGGTTGGATGGCACTCTAGCTTGGTTCATGAAAAAATGGTATCAGAGCCAGGTTACACTCTTTTTGGGTCAAGTTATTTTATATGAGTCTGGATAGATTGGAGTTAGGAATATCGAGGCTTGAGGTTCTGGTTTCAAGTAGGGTTCCTAGCCAACACACCTCATAATAGATCTTGATTCACCATGGGATGTTGGGATTTTATTTGAATCCCCCCCAGGTGCGATGTACAATATGGAGACTGTATATGGAGACTGGGTGGGTATGGAGTGGTTTTTTTCTTTGGGTTTTTTATTATAATGAATTTGGTTATGTTTTGATTTGTAAATTATTTTATATTTTTTGTGGTTACTAATTTTTTTGAGAATGTGTGTTGATGTTTGTATTGATGGTCTTCCTTGTGGTTATTAGTTCTTGTAGAAAAATGCCTCCCCGAAGACTTCCTGTGTAACCGCGGGAAGTGGTCAGAGAGATTTCTCCCCCAAAAATTGATCAGAGTTTATTAGAAGTTGTGGTTAAGGCTATCCAGGATTTGGGATAGGGAGAGGGTTCAGGTCCATCTCTAGTTAGAGAACTTGAATTGGTTTTTGGGAAGGAAAAAGCTTAGGATTTTCTCAAGAATACGTCTCCTTCTTTCCAGGGTAATGCGGAACCTCAGTAAGAAAAAGAGTGTCTTGAGAATATAGAGTTGATGTTTAATTTTCTTGACACTCCTGAGGCCATCATAGTTAAATGTTCATCATTTATATTAGAAGGTCCTAGTTGGAGGTGGTGAGACTCAGTGGTTCAGACTGGGAAGAGTGAGTAGATGGGTTGGAAAGACTTCAAAATCACCTTAAACAAACAGTATTTCCCTGAGCTGTTGGCCTAAACTAGGTCTTGGGAATTCATGTACCTTACCCCAGGAGACCAGAATGTGATTTAATATGACAATCTATTAGTGGATCTAGTATGATATACACCTATGATTATTTATAATGAGCAAATAAAGGCTCAGAGGTTTGAAAGGGGGTTGTAGCAAGATATTTATTCTCAAGTATTTTTGTAACACCCGAGACTTTTATGAGAAATATTTTGTTTTTATGTTATATAAATCATCAAAGGAATCTTTCACTACACACAACACTAGCTTGGCTTGATTTACACGCAACCGCGACCTTCCTCGATAGCTTGCGTCGTACGCAATACTGAGTTTCACTAAACAACGATATGCTATTATTAAAATTAGTCGTTATGAATAGTAATAACCACTTTTTGAAATTTTGTAAATTTTATTTTTCAAAATGGACTTCATTTTTGGATTCTGAATATCGAAATTAGCTTAGGGTGAAATTTTGGTACTTTTCGGATAACTTTCATATTCTGATGAATAGTGAAAATTATTAAATTATAATTAAAAACAACTTTTTTAATAGAAATAATTAATAGTGATAAATTATTAATTTGAGTGGTTTTAAAGTATATTTATAATATATTTTTACAATTTAATACAATGTTGTTCATTGGATGTAATTTCACATTTAAACCAGACATAAACAAGTGTCAATCTTTTGATAGTTATTATCTTTTAAAAACACGCTATTTGTTTTGACGATGGGAATTAATTTTTAAATTATTTAATGTAACTGATATGTTTTGAATTTGGTAAAATAAAAATAATTTTTGAATTTATAATATCAAATATAGCTTAGGCCTAATTTTTGGTATTTTTCTGGAAACTTTCATTTTTTGATGAATAGTGAAACCACTAAGTGGTAGTTAAAAAAACTGAATTTTTCATAAAACTTAATTTTACCGCTTCTGTGAGTGGAATTTCAAAAATCCGAGAGACATAGTTAATATCAAGGACTAAAATGTGGTTTAATGAGATGAAAATAATTTTTGGTGAATAGTAACTTTTTACTTTTTTTACCACGGTTAAAAGTAAATAGGGTAGTTAAGGGTAAAAATGATATTATTATTACCCTAACACATGTCCTAATTCTATTGGATAAGTTTAATTTGACCAAAAACAACCTTAGGAAGAAAATATGACCATTTAGGCCCACTTGGATTAGATTAGGACATTTATTATCAATTTATTTAAAGAAGGGTTAAAATAGTTAAAATCAAAGTTTAATAACTAAAGCATTTTTAATATAGGGTTATACATAAGATAAATTTGACTATAAATATTCATTAGAAAGATAAAAATATTTCCTACATAATGGTATTTTATTTATAATTTTTAGATATTAAATAATTTAATTTATTTATGATACAATGATGATGCAATAATTATCTTATTAATGAAATATTGACATAATTGATGTAATAAATACCCAAATAAATGTAATTTGAGACTTTTTATGAATTAAAATAATTTTATATGATAATATGACATGTTATTATTGATTTAATTAAATTTTTTCGAACTAGGAATTCTGTTATGATTTTCACAAAAATCAATTACCAAATAGTGTCAAAATTGACATAAAATAGTTTTTAAAACAAATAATATATTATTAATTGTTATTTTATTCCCAAAAATATAAGGTTCGGACAAATGACTTAGATAAGGTTATATATATTAATAATAAACAACTTGGGGTTCTTTTTTCTTTATATAGTAAGTTTATTAACCTTATAGTGTAAGAAAACAAGAAGACACGGTAAAAGTTAAATTATCTAACTTAAAGTTAAATCTAAATGATAAGGTTAAAATTGATACCTAAACTTGTCTAAATTCTATTGGATGAGATTATTTCGACCCATACCCACCTTAGCTTCGAAATATATCAATTTGGAGCTATTAAAAACCGAATTTGACTTTATAATAAAATAATATTTTTAGTTATTCCAAAGGTTCCCCTCTCCTCCCTTATAAAAGGGAACCTCCTCCCTCTCTTACTCACACCACTTTGAGCCTTCAAGCTCGGCCAAACCTGGACAATATCTCCTCTCCACTTCCATATAAATATCCTAGAGGTCCTGGTCTTCTTCAAAGACCAATTTCAGTGCCTTAATAGGAGATCTCAAAGAGGCGCTTCAAAGAAGAGGTAATGTCCGTTACCGATTATTTCAACTTTATTTTTTCTTCCACTTCTTCTTATTTAGATGTTTCATTATGAATTAATAACATCAGTATCAATCATATAATAATATGTTATTATAATTATGAAAAAACCCTATTTCACCATCTATCCATCCTACGGAAAATGAGATCACCACGCGTGCGTACGTACGGAATACCGTCTCCACGCCGTGGTGTAATCTATTTTCCACCACCACCTTACTCGGATGGGTATAATGGTGTAAATAATAACTATATATGATTATTGTAAATTGATATTGATTCTTTAATAGTATACATACACTCCAATAAAATTCCACGATCATGGGAACGATATCATCGCTCGTGCGTACGTACGGAATACCGTCTCCACGACACGATGAGATTCATTCTCAATGATTAACCATTCATAAATGATTATAAAGTATATATAGTAAGTAATCATGAAATATATGACATAATAATGATACTAGATTTATGTATATATATATGTATGTCATCCAATTAATTCCATTCAATTCAATGAGGAAACGAAAACAACGTTCATGCGTACGTACGACCTACCGTCTCCATGAACGATGTATTTATTTCCATTTATCGATCTATTATATATATGTAAATTCTGAATATATATTATATATAAATCATGTTTTATATTCTGTAATTAAGTAATCATGATCTAAGTAATCATATGAATAATTACAAGTCAAAACACGGACGACAAATGAAACGATTTTACCCAAAACGCTCTTTAACATGGAATTTACAAAAGAACGGGTAATATAAAGTCATAAGTGATCCATATATGATATCATAACAATGAATATGATTCTATAATAAGTCAATTAAATTATTTAAATCATTATACAAGAGGTTTGGATACGTACTAAGCATATCGGACCTAAGGTAAGGGATAACTTTTCCAATCTCATTTTTATCCGAGATTGCTTATACGTAAGTATTTACTGGGGTTATTGTTATCATCCATGTCCAAGTTTTATAAAAGTGTTTTCATGTATGTTTAAAGTACTTTCTAATCATTTTTGACTTTTACTACATGGTATGTAAGGAATATTTCTTTTTTTTACGTTATGAGGTACTTTTTTGACTTTTCCGGCAAAAGTATGAGAAGAATGTTTTTTTAACTTATAAAGCATGAAATGATTTTTGCGGTTTTATAAAGCCATATTTTCATGAAGCTTACTCCAAAATATTTCATGAATATTTTCAAAAAAATCTTTTTATTTTAAAATTGCATGACATTTTGTGAAAAGAGAATGATTTTGAAGAAGAAATGATATTTTCCTCAAGAATTCATTTCAAGTGTTTTATCAAAACCATTTTCCATCTAAGATGAAATTATTTCATATGTGTATGTTTCAAGTTTAATTTATCTATGATTTACATGGTTTCACTTTTCTTATGATGAAATGTCCATTTTTTTATATGGATTATGTTATGATGGGATGATGTTTATGATACCCATTTTATTCTTTGGGTTATGATGAATGATTTATGTTTGTGTTGTGGCACAAGTAAGAATGGTTTCATTATGAGATGGGTGGGAACTATATCTCTCTCAAATGCATTGGGTAAAGATTTATATCTCATGAGATAGACATGGCTGGAATGGTAAGTTAATCCAGTTCAGTGTTACAGGACTGAAATGAGGAGTGAACTCGATTCAGAAAGGGACTTTGTCCACTAAGATGGTCTTGGTAGCAATGCCTTGGCTACTATGAAAATCATTACATGTGCTTAATGGATGCCACAATTACATGTTTTATTCCCATGCTATGTTATCATTATTTATGTTCCATTATGATCTATGCCTTATGTACTTCCATGTTTTAAGTCGTTGCTCAAGATTTTGATGTTTAAACATTATGTTCATGTTTTTAGGTTCAAATGTGTATGGTATGTTTTATTTTATCCATGCTTACCCTTACTGAGCATTTGATCTCACCCTTTTTATGTTTTATTTTCCCCCAGGATTAAAATAAAGGTTTTAGGTAAGGAAACAAAAAGTGGAAGATCATTATGGGAGATGTTGAAGATCTTTCACCACGATTAGAAGATTATGTTCCAAGTTTCCAAAGACACTAAACTATTATGGTCCTTGTGTGTCTGTTTTTGTTATGTATTATGTATTCTGCAAAATTAATGTAATATCTATGTACGTCAAGATTCGGGTCTCTACAGTTGGTATCATAGGAAAGGTATAGTCAACCTTTGGAAACTAGGATGTGAAAGCCTTAGTAAGAACCCTAAGGTTAATTCTAAGCATAAAACACAATATTAGTGTTTTAGAAATGACCATGAATAACCTAGGATAAGACCTTAAGTGTGAAATTTTATTCTTGATTATGCGGTTTTCCTATTATAATTAGTGTTGCTCACACTATTCTTCTTGGTTTTAGTCAATGGCTGGAACCCGAAGGAACCGTGTTAATGCAGAATGCGACGGGAAATGAAATGATTGTCCCCTTGAGCAACCAAACGTTATGGGAGCTGGAATGAAAAATCTTGTAGCCATGATCACACAACTTTCTCAAGCTATGAATCATGAAGGACTTCCAAACGAGCAAAGGAAGGAGCAACATTCTGTTGAATCCTTCATGAGGCAGCGTCCACCTTGTTTCAGCGGGTCTACTGATCCATTAGTTTCTTAAAAATGGATTAGTACTACTGAAAAGATATTTTCAGTTCTTCAATGTTCTAAACATGATAAAGTTATCCTAGCAGTGTATCGTTTGGAAGGAGATGCTGATCAATGGTGGAATCTTATTAAGAATACGAGGCAAAGGGATGAAATTGAGTCCATGGAATGAGATGAGTTCAAGAACTTATTTTTCAATAAGTACTTCCCTCGTATTCTCTGAACAAAGATAGAGAAAGAGTTTCTTGAACTGAAGCAAAAGGATGATGAATCTATTGGTACCTATGAAGCAAATTTTAAAAGACTTGCAAGGTACGCTTCTGGTATTATTATCCAACCTGAGAGTAAGATCAATCGATTCTTTAGTGGATTAAAACCAAGTATTCGAAGGGCCTTAGCCATAAGGGACTTCAATAGATATGAGAAAATCGTTCGATGTGCTCTCAAAGCTGATATAGAGATTGGAGTAACCCATCAGTCATATGGGTTTGATAAGAAGAGGAAAATGGAATTCAAAGGAAAATCTAAAGAGCACACTGAAAAGAAGATGAGCTTTCCCATATGCTCAAAGTGTGGAAAAAAACATGGAGGTAGTTGTCTTAAAGGGAAAAGTAAATGTTTCAAATGTGGAAAGGAAGGTCATCGGGCATTTGAATGTCCCAATGATGGGAAGAAGATGTCTAATGATGCAAACAAAGTAAGGGACACACAGAATGAACCTACTACACTTAAATGTTTCAAGTGCAAGGAGATGGGGAATTATGCCAATAAATGCCCTAATCCAAGGGTTGTTGATGATGATCAACATCAACAAAATCTTAAGGCTAAAGACAAAGGAAATTCACATGCAATTTCTATCAGCGATGTGGAGTACGATAATGATGTGGTGAAAGGTACACTTACCATCCACTCTAAAGTAGAAAATGTTTTATTTGATTCTGGATCCACCCACTCTTTTATTTCTGAAGATTTTTCTAAGAGTATCACCGTATTACCTCAACAATTAGATGTTGAGTTAGCTGTGACAACACCTAATGGCACAACAGTCGCATCAAAAGTTTATAATTCTTCCCCGATTGAAGTTTGTGGGAAAGTGCTTCCTACAAATCTTGTGATCCTTCCTATAGTGGAATTTGATGTGATTCTTGGCATGGATTGACTTTCTTTATATGGAGCTCATATCAATTGCCAAAGAAGGGAAGTCACATTTCATATTCCAGATCAATCTATGATCATCTATCGATGCAAGGATGAACATAACCTTCCAGTGGAAATATCTTACATCTTATGGGTCTTGATTCCACTGAATGAAGGTTATTTATATCAAATGTTTGGTGAGAAACTCACAATTAAGAATATTCCCATTGTACGTGAGTTTGATGATGTCTTTCTGGAGGAATTGCCGGGTCTTCCACCAAATCGTGAAGTTGAGTTTTCAATAGAACTCGTACCGGGTGCTTTGCCTATTTCAAAGACACCTTATAGAATGGCCCCAATTGAGTTGTAGGAATTGAAGAAGCAACTCCAAGAGAATATTGATAAGGGATTCATATGCCCTAGTGTGTCACCTTGGGGAGCACCTGTTCTATTTGTTAAGAAGAAAGATGGATTAATGAGACTCTGCATTGATTATCGAGAACTTAACATGATCACTATCAAGAAAAAATATCCTCTCCCATGCATTGATGACTTATTTGACCAACTACGCGGAGCTCAATACTTTTCCAAGATTGATCTTCATTCAGGGTATCATCAATTAAGGGTCAAAAGGGAGGATATACCAAAGACGGCTTTCCGTACAAGGTATGAACACTATGAATTTATAGTGATGCCATTTGGTCTTACTAATGCCCCTACTATCTTCATGGATCTGATGAATAGAGTCTTTAGAGACTATCTTGATCAATTTGTGGTAGTCTTTATAGACGATATTCTTATCTATTCAAAGAGCAAGGAAGAACATGAACATCACTTGAGAATTATATTGAAGACCCTGAGAAAGGAGAAGATTTATGCCAAATTTACCAAGTGTGAATTTTGGCTTCAAAAAGTTGCAATTTTGGGTCACATAATCTCAAAAGAGGGGATTTCTGTGGATCTAACAAAAATAGAGGTTATCAAAAGATGGTCGAGACCAACAACAGTAACTGAGATCCGAAGTTTTCTTGGTTTGGCTGGATATTATCGACGTTTTGTGAAAGATTTTTCACGATTATCTAATCCACTCACCAGGTTGACTCGGAAAGGAGTTAAGTTTGTTTGGACAGAGGAATGTGAAGAGAATTTCAAGGAGTTGAAAAGAAGGTTATCTAGTGTACCTGTGCTCACACTGCCGTGTAGTGGAGAAAGGTTTGTAATCTATAGTGATGCATCCAAGAAGGGAATGGGGTGTGTTCTTATGCAAAATGATATGGTGATATCTTATGCCTCACGACAGTTGAAAATCCATGAGCAAAATTACCCAACACATGATTTGGAGTCAGCTGCGGTAATATTTGCATTAAAGATTTGGAGGCATTATCTTTATGGAGAAAGGTGTGACATTTATACTGATCATAAAAGTTTAAAGTATATTTTCACACAAAAGGAGATGAATATGCGCCAAAGAAGATGGTTGGAACTGATTAAGGATTACGAATGCTCAATTCATTACCACCCTGGGAAAGCAAACAAGGTGGCAGATGCATTAAGTCGACAAGACCATGCTAGCTTATCCATGATGAGGATCACAAAAGATCCAATATTTATGGATTTATAAAGGATGGATCTTGGAATTTTAATGGAAGGGGGAAAATCGTATCTTTCTCAAATGAATGTTCAACCATCTATACATGTGAAGATTAAAGAGGCACAGAAAGAAGATGTAGAGTTAGAAAAGAAGGTGATAAATATTCCGGAATTCAACCTTGGTTGTGATGGGATAATAAAGTTTAGGAATCGGGTTTGTGTTCCTCCCATCCCAAAATTAAAGAAGGAGCTGTTGGATGAGGCTTATAGTTCTTCATTCTCTATTAATCCTGGAAGCACGAAGATTTATAGGGACCTGAAAGAGTACTTCTGGTGAGATGGCATGAAAAGAGATGTTGCTGAATATGTCTCTCGATGCTTGGTTTGTCAGCAAGTTAAAGCTGAGAGACAAAAGTCTAAGGGGATGTTACAACCATTACCCATACCCAAATGGAAATGGGAAAACATCACTATGGACTTTGTCATAGGACTTCCTAAAACATCCAAAGACAATAATGCTATCTAGGTCATAGTTGACCGTCTTACAAAGTCTGCACACTTCATTGCTATTAGAGAGGATTTCTCTCTGGATCAGCTTGACAGGATATATGTAAAGGAAGTGGTAAGATTGCATGGAGTACCACTTTTTATTATATCTTATCGGGATCCGAGATTTACCTCGAAGTTCTGGCGAAATCTTCAGCATACTCTGGATACAGAGTTGAGTTTCAGCACTGCTTATCATCCTCAGACAGACGGTCAGTCTGAGAGAACAATTCAAACTCTAGAAGATATGTTGAGAGCTTGCTCTATGGATTTCAAAGGTGGTTGGGATCAACACCTACCTTTGGTGGAATTTTATTATAATAATAGCTTTCACTCCAGTATTCAGATGGCTCCTTATGAAGCTCTCTATGGAAAGAAATTTAGGACTCCAACTTGCTGGGATGAAGTTGGGGAAAGAAAGCTATTAGGACCTAATCTTGTTGATGAGATGGCAGAAAAGGTCCGATCTATTCAACAACACATAAGAGCAGCTCAGAGTCGACAGAAAAGTTATGCCGACAACTGAAGAAAAGAACTAGAGTTTGAAGTGGGTGATAAAGTGTTCTTACGAATATCTCCCTGGAATAGGGTCATGAGATTTGGAAAGAAGGGGAAGTTGAGCCCTAGATATATCGGTCCTTTCGAAATACTGGATCGTGTTGGAAAGGTAGCTTACCGATTGGCGCTTCCACCGAATCTCTCTCAATTTCACGACGTGTTCGATGTATCTCTCCTGAGAAAGTACATACCTGATCCTTCACATGTACTCAGCTCAGAAGTTGTACCGCTGGAGCAAGATCTTTCTTATGAAGAACAACCGATAGAGATTCTAGATCGTAGTGAAAAAGTCCTACAGAACAAGACCACTCACTTGGTGAAAGTTTTATGGAGGAACCACCAATTAGAAGAAGCTACATGGGAGCTTGAGGATATGATGAGGGAGAGGTATCCTTATCTTTTTGTTACAAAGTGACGAATTTCGAGGGAGAAATTCATTTTAAGGGGGGTAGAATGTAACACTCGAGATTTTATGAGAAACATTTTGTTTTTATGTTTTATAAATCATCAAAGGAATTTTTCACTACACACAACACTAGCTTGGCTTTCTTTACACGCAACCACGGCCTTCCCCGATAGCTTGCATCGTATGCAATACCGAGTTTCACTAAACAACGATATGCTATTATTAAAACTAGCTGTTATGAATAGTAATAACCGCTTTTTGAAATTTTGTAAATTTTATTTTTCAAAATGGACTTCATTTTTGGATTCGGAATATCGAAATTAGCTTAGGGTGAAATTTTGGTACTTTTCGGATAACTTTCATATTATGATGAATAGTGAAAATTATTAAATTTTAATTAAAAACAAATTTTTTAATCGAAATAATTAATAGTGATAAATTATTAATTTGAGTGGTTTTAAAGTATATTTAGAATATATTTTTACAATTTAATACAATGTTGTTCATTGGATGTAATTTCACATTTAAACCAGACATAAACAAGTGTCAATCTTTTGATAGTTATTATCTTTTAAAAACACACTATTTGTTTTGACGACGGGAATTAATTTTTAAATTAGTTAATGTAACTGATATGTTTTGAATTTGGTAAAATAAAAATCATTTTTTAATTCATAATATCAAATATATCTTAGTCCTAATTTTTGGTATTTTTCTGGAAACTTTCATTTTTTGATGAATAGTGAAACCACTAAGTGGTAGTTAAAAAAATTGAATTTTTCATAAAACTTAATTTTACTGCTTCTGTGAGTGGAATTTCAAAAATCCGAGAGACACGGTTAATATCAAGGACTAAAATGTGGTTCAATGAGATGAAAATAATTTTTGGTGAATAGTAACTTTTTACTTTTTTTTACCACGGTTAAAAGTAAATAGGGTAGTTAAGGGTAAAAATGATATTATTATTAACCTAACACATGTCCTAATTCTATTGGATAAGTATAATTTGACCAAAAACAACCTTAGGAATAAAATATGACCATTTAGCCCCACTTGAATTAGATTAGGACATTTATTATCAATTTATTTAAAGAAGGGTAAAATAGTAAAAATCAAAGTTTAATAACTAAATCATTTTTAATATAGGGTTATACATAAGATAAATTCGACTATAAATATTCATTAGAAAGATAAAAATATTTCCTACATAATGGTATTTTATTTATAATTTTTACACATTAAATAATTTAATTTATTTATGATACAATGATGATGCAGTAATTATCTTATTAATAAAATATTGACATAATTGATGTTATAAATACCCAAATAAATGTAATTTGAGACTTTTTATGAATTAAAATAATTTTATATGATAATATGACATGTTAGTATTGATTTAATTAAATTTTTTCTAACTAATAATTCTGTTATGATTTTCACAAAAATGAATTACCAAATAGTGTCAAAATTGACATAAAATAGTTTTTAAAACAAATACTATATTATTAATTGTTATTTTATTCCTAAAAATCTAAGTTTCGGAAAAATGACTTAGATAAGGTTATATATATTAATAATAAACAAATTGGGGTTCGTTTGGCTTGATATAGTAAGTTTATTCACCTTATAGTGTAAGACAACAAGAAGACATGGTAAAAGTTAAATTATCTAACTTAAAGTTAAATCTAAATTATAAGGTTAAAATTGATACCTAAACTTGTCTAAATTATATTGGATGAGAGGATTTCGACCAATACCACCTTATATTTGAAATATATCAATTTGGAGGTATTAAAAACTGAATTTGACTTTATAATAAAATAATATTTTTAGTTATTCCAAAGGTTCCCCTCTCCTACCTTATAAAAGGGCACCTCCTCCCTATCTTACTCACACCACTTTGAGCCTTCAAGCTCGGCCAAACCATACCAATATCTCCTCTCCACTTCCCTAGAAATATCCTAGAGGTCCTGGTCTTCTTCAAAGACCAATTTTAGTTCCCTAAGAGGAGATCTCAAAGAGGCGCTTCAAAGAAGAGGTATTGTCCGTTACCGATTCTTTCAACTTTATTTTTTCTTCCACTTATTCTTATTTAGATGTTTCATTATGAATTAATAACATCAGTATCACTCATATACTAATATGTTATTATAAGTATGAAACAACCCTATTTCACCATCTATCTATCCTACGGAAAACAAAATCACCACGCGTGCGTACGTACGGAATACCGTCTCCACGCCGTGGTGTAATCTATTTTCCACCACCACCTTACTCGGATGGGTATAATGGTGTAAATAATAACTATATATGATTATTGTAAAGTGATATTGATTCTGTAATATTATACATACACTCTAATAAAATTCCATGATCATGGGAACGATATCATCGCTCGTGTGTACGTACGGAATACCGTCTCCACGACACGATGAGATTCATTCTCAATGATTAACCATTCATAAATGATTATAAAGTATATATAATAAGTAATCATGAAATATATGACATAATAATGATACTGGATTTATGTATATATATATGTATGTCATCCAATTAATTCCATTCAATTCAATGAGGAAACGAAAACAACGTTCAAGCGTACGTACGGCCTACCGTCTCCATGAACGGTGTATTTCTTTCCATTTATCGATCTATTATATATATGTAAATTATGAATATATATTATATATAAATCATATTTTATATTCTGGAATTAATTAATCATTATCTAACTAATCATATGAATAATTACAAGTCAAAACACGGACGACAAATGAAACGACTTTACCCAAAACGCTCTTTAACATGGAATTTACAAAAGAACAGGTAATATAAAGTCATAAGTGAACCATATATGATATCTTAACAATGAATATGATTCTGTAATAAGTCAATGACATTATTTAAATCATTATACAGGAGGTTCGGATATGTACGAAGCATATCGGACCTAAGGTAAGGGATAACTTTTCCAATCTCATTTTTATCCGAGATTGCTTATACGTAAGTATTTACTGGGGTTATTGTTATCACCAATGTCCATGTTTTATAAAAGTGTTTTCATGTATGTTTAAAGTCCTTTTTACCCATTTTTTACTTTTACTACATGGTATGTAATGAATCTTTATTTTGTTTATGTTACGAGGTACTTTTTTGACTTTTCCGGCAAAAGTACGAGAAGAATGTTTTTTTTAACTTATACGACATGAAATGATTTTTGCGGTTTTATAAAGCCATATTTTCATGAATATTCCTCCAAAATATTTCATGACTATTTTCAACAAAATCCTTTTATTTTAAAATTGCATGACATTTTGTGAAAAGAGAATGATTTTGAAGAAGAAATGATATTTTCCTCAAGAATTCATTTCAAGTGTTTTATCAAAACCATTTTCAATCTAAGATGAAATTATTTCATATGTGTATGTTTAAAGTTTAATTTATCTATGATTTACATGGTTTCACTTTTCTTATGATGAAATGTCCATTTTTTTTATATGGATTATGTTATGATGGGATGATGTTTATGATACCCATTTTATTATTTGGGTTATGATGAATGATTTATGTTTATGTTGTGGCACAAGTAAGAATGATTTAATTATGAGATGGGTGGGACCTATATCTCCCTCCAATGCATTGGGTAAAGATTTATATCTCATGAGATAGACATGGCTGGAATAGTAAGTTAATCCGGTTCAGTGTTACAGGACTGAAACGAGGAGTGAACTTGATTCAGAAAGGGACTTTGTCCACTAAGATGGTCTTGGCAGCAATGCCTTGGCTACTATGGAAATCATTACATGTTCTTAATGGATGCCACAATTACATGTTTTATTCCCATGCTATGTTATAATTATTTATGTTCCATTATGATCTATGCCTTATGTACTTCCATGTTTTAAGTCGTTGCTCAATATTTTGATGTTTAAACATTATGTTCATGTTTTTAGGTTCAAATGTGTATGGTATGTTTTATTTTATCCATGCTTACCCTTAATGAGCATTTGAGCTCACCCTTTTTATGTTTTATTTTCCCCCAGGATTAAAAGAAAGGTTTTAGGTAAGGAAACAAAAAGTGGAAGATCATTATGGGAGATGTTGAAGATCTTTCACCACGATTAGAAGATTACATTCCAAGTTTCCAAAGACACTAAACTATTACAGTCCTTGTGTGTCTGTTTTTGTTATGTATTATGTATTCCGTAAAAGTAATGTAATATCTATGTACGTCAAGCTTCAGGTCTCTAGAATTTTTTTAAGATGGAAACCTATGATGAGGTGGTTGATCATGCCTGTATGGTGAAGATTGATCAAAAAGGAAGGTATGGGTTTCTAGGAGTAGTTTCTATAGTGGGTAGTGGTAGTTATTTAGAGAATAAAAGGAAGCATGATGAATAAGGGAAAAAGAGAGGTGGTAGTTCAGGCCATATTTCTCGGATTTATTCATCTATGGATTCTGATGCTGGGTCAGTTGTGTTCCATTAGTGTGGGAAGGTAGGGAACATATGACCTACATGCACATCCCATCCAAAAACTTGTCACTGACGTGGAGATATGGGGAACTTAAAGAGTTTTTTCAAAGTGGCATGCCAATATCAGGGTGGTGTAGGATCAGTGGCTTCTAGGGGGATGTCAGCTAAGTCAGAACTGCCAGGTCATTCGATTATCAGTTTGGTGGTTGTAGAAGAAGGTCCGAATCATCCTATGGGTAGAGTTAGTTTCAGAAAAAGCTACAAGCTAGTGGCTATTCTCAGGATCAGGCTAAGACGAGGCATCTTCATGCTGTGGACCAGATACCAGCAATATTGGATACAGGACCTTTGACAGTTCGAGTTATTGTTCTTATTTCATCATCTTTGTCTGTTTTTCTGTTTGATACAAGTGATTTAGTTTCATTTATTTTTGTCTGCCTTGTTGATGTGTTAAAGTTTCCAACTGAGCTCATGCCTTTTATGATGGATTTAGTAATGCTGCTCGGTAAGAAGATAGAGCAGGTTTACATGTGTTTATCTTATGCACTCACTATGTTTGGGTTTAAGTTAGAATTAAATTTCCTAGTTTTTGATATGGACCTCTTTGATGTAATCCTCGGTATGGATTGGATGGTTCACTTTGAGGTGCACATCGATTGTTATAGGTGGCAAATGACCTTTGTGGAACCCGATGGAAGTACCCATGTGTTTCTTAGTGAATGGGATCCTTAGTCGGGATGTGAAAGACCTCCATTTCCAGAGTTGGGTAATCTTGTTTTCTAATTATCTTCAATACCATTAGAGGATGGTGGTGGTGCTCCTGAGGGTGGGTTGCCTCCAGTTTTGAATGAGTTTCTAGAGGTTTTTCTAGAGGATTTTTTAGGTTTTCTTTTATAGAGGGATGTGGAGTTATTAATTGATTCGGTGCTGGGAACACAAATAATATCTATTCCCTTATAGAATATGGCCCCATCAAGTTGATGGAATTAAAGGTACAACTAGATGATTTGGAATCAAAAGGATTCATTCGCTTGAGCGTCTCACCTTGGGCCAACCCAATTATGTTCACAAATAAGTCTAACAGATCTCTCCAGTTTTTATTTGATTACTAGAAGTTGAATAAGGTAACCATTAAGAATAAGTACCATTTTCCTTGTGTTGATGACCTTTTTTATCATATTAAGAGGTAAAGACGGGTTTTCAAAATTGATTTGTGTTCTGAGTATCATCAAGTCAGAGTTAAGGAGGAAAATGTCCCAAAAACTAATTTTTGAAGTAGGTATGACCATTTTGAGTATTTGTTCATGCCTTTCAAGTTGAATAATGCTCTATCAGTCTTCATGTAACTTATGAAAAGAATGTTCCATCATTATCTAAAATCATTTATCATGGTATTCGTAGATGATATTCTGGTTTATTCCAGATCTGAAGAGGTGCATGAGTGGTATTTTAGGATCGTGACAGGCACTCTTTGGGATCATTGTCTCTATACAAAATTTTATAAGTGTACCTTTTGGATCAGAGAAGTGAAGTTTTTGGGTCATGTGATCTCAGAACAAGGGGTTTTGGTAGACCCTAAGAAGATTAGTGTAGTTATTTCATGAGAGCAGCTGAGGAATGTGTTTGAAATAAGAAGATTTCTAGGCCTGGTAGGGTATTATAGGCAGTTTGTTTGAGATTTATCTCATCTTTTTTTTCATCCATGACCCCTCTTACCTGAAAAGGGGTGAAGTTTGAATGGAGCTCAAAGTGTCAGGAATCCTTTTAGGAGCTAAAGCGGTAGATGAACACCACCCCTGTTTTGATTTTATCAGAATCTAGAAAGGGGTATGTGGTTTATTATGATGCCTCAGGTATGGGTCGTGGGTGTATACTAATGTAGGATGATTGTGTGGTGGATTATGGTTCTCTCTAGATCTGAACACATGAAAATAATTACCCACCCATGAATTAGAGTTAGAACCAGTGATTCATGCCTTGAAGACGTGGCACCATTATCTTTTTAGAGAGAAGTTTGTGGTTTATTCTGACCATAAGATCTTAGCCTATATTTTCTCCCAGAAAGATCAGAATCTAAGGTAGTGTTATTGGGTTGAGTACCTTTAGGGATGCGGTTTTGATATCGTGTATACCCCAAAAATAGGAAATGTTGTGGAATATGCCTTAAGTAGGAAAGTGCTAGTTAAAGCATTGAAAGAGTCTAGTAATGAGTGGACATTGATGGGTCTTTTTTCCCAGTTTCATCTGGAGATGAAGGAGTATAGTGGAGGTTCTTTCTTGGCCAGTTTTTAGACGATTCATTCTATTATGGATTTTATTCGACAAGAGTGGCCAAGTGATGATTTGTTCATGCTTTCTATGAAGTTCCTTTATGGTGGGGAGATACCTTTTTATTTGTTGTTATCTCCTGAGGGTATCTTGTGCTTTAAGGGATGCTTTATGGTGTATCCATCTCTGAGAAAGATGGTGATGTAGGATAGCCACCAGTCTTAGTGGTTCGTCCACCCCGATGCTACCAAGATGTTTTATGATGTTATTCATCAATTTTTGTGGCTATGTATGGGGTGGTATGTAGCTGACTTTGTGTCGAAGTGTTATATGTTCGAGTAGGTTAAAGAAGATCACCAAAGGCCCTCTATTTTGATTTAGACACTAACCATTCCAACCTAGAAGTGGGATGATAAATACATGGAATTCATTGTCATCTTACCTCATACACCCTAGGGGGAGAACTCCATTTGGGTGGTTATTGACTGTTTGACCAAATCATCCCACTTTATTCAGATTAGGGATTCAACCAGTGGATGAGTTGAGATGGTTATATGTTTAGGAGATCGTGAGGCTTCATGGTGTGCCTCCAGCTATCATTTTTGATAGGGACCCCATTTTACCACTTGTTTTTGGGAATTACTTCAAAAGGAAATGGGGCCGTAGGTAAAGTTGAGTACAATATACCATCCTCAAATAGATGGTCAGACAGAGCAAGAAAATCAGATTCTAGAAGACATGATCCAAGCACATGTGTTGGATTTTTGAGGTTCTTAGGATAGAAATTTGGGATTAGTTGAGTTTTCATATAACAAAAGTTACCAATATTCAATTTGAATGAATCCCTTTGAGGCACTCTATGGTCAGCTGTGTTGGTCTTCCTTGTGTTGAGATGAGGCAGGTGAGACCTCATTGTTGGGGATAAGCTTTATGCAAGAGACATATGAGAAGGTTAATCTGGTCCGATAGTGGTTGTTGATATCTCAAATTCACCAAAAATCTTATGAAATTCATAGATGCCAAGATCTAGAGTTTTCTATTAGTGACTGGGTATTCCTAAAAGTGGCACCTCATTTGGGTCATCACCATTTGGGTAAGCAAGTGATGTTAACGATGAGGTATGTCAGACCTTTCAAGATAACCAAGTGGGTTGGTAAGGTGGAATAAATGTTATATTTCCTTCATAATTGTCATCAATTCATGACATATTCTAGGATTCTCAGTTGAAAAAGTGCAACATAGACCCATATCATGTATTAAATTGGGAAGAGTTTGAGTTGGAGCCTAATTTGTATGTGTTTGAAAGGCCGGTGTAGATTATGGACTCTCAAGAGAGAGTAATTCAGGGAAAGACTATTCCATTGTTTTTTGTTATTTGGCATCAAGGAAATGATTTGCATGAGACCAGGGAATAGAAAACTTAGGTTGAGGTAGAGTACCCCTTATTATTTTCTGATCAAGCTTTGGGTTGAATTTATGGGGACAAAAAGTTTTTATGGTGGGGAGAATTATGACATCAGTGTCTTCATTTTGAGGTATTATTTTGTTTATTTTTTACCCTATATTTTCCCTATGGGTTTCTAGAGAAAAATGATGTTTTTGGGTTTGACAGCATGAGGCGCACAATTGGTGCATAGTTTTCCAAACCGTACGGTATAGTGTAGGAAACCATGCAACCTGTGGTATTTTGTGGATAGTGGGAAACCACATGGTTGAAACACGGTTTTTAAAATTGTGTGGGTAACCATGTGGAATTTCCTTATTGGATAGTGGAAACTGCATGTTTTTTGTATGGTTTGGAAAACCATGCGCCCCGTCTACGTATTTAAAATTTGGGTTTTTTACATTTTTTGCTCTCTTCAGATTTAACCCCAAATCACCCATTTCCTTTCCCATTTGGTATTATTATCCAGAGGAACCTCCCTACAACCCTCTTTATCCCTTGGACCTTCATTTTTATGCTGGATTTGATTGGGAATCTCCAAGAAACTCCAAGTAAGTCTCTCATCTCTAGATTAATTCCTCTTTTCTAGGGTCTCTCTTACTCTTTCTTGGGGTTTCATATTTCCAGTGGGTAGGGTGAAATTTTTAGGTTAAGATCTTTTTCTTTTAGGATCAATATTGATGATTAGTGTTCAATATCGCCTTTATAGGATCCCTTGGTGGTGCGGTCGTGGTTTAGCACCGTTTTACAGAAGTTTCTTCGCTTGAGGTAGATGGTTCCATGCTTAAATATTATTTAGTATTTTTAATATGATTTCTTTTCTAATTTTTTATGTTCCATGTATTTTATATGAGGTGATAAATTTGTTTTAAGAAGTATTAAAAGTGATTTTGTGTTGAAAAGAGGGTTTTCAAAGAAAATGGGTTATGATACATGTGTGTTTCATATGTGCTTGCTTGTTGGCTCCCTAAAGGTGTTTTATAAAAAGTGTAAATGGTAAGAAACATTTTTTGAAGTGATTTTGGTGTGTGTTTGCATTTGAAAGTGGGTTTGACTATAAAAATAGTGATTTATTAAGTATATTTTCATTTATTGGCATGTGTATGTGATGTAGTTTTACATGTGACATGTGAAATGATAATTGAGAACAATGTAAATCCTAGGTATCTATGTGGGAGGACCAGGACTGGTATGCTAGTTGATTTAGAAGTGGATTGGCCTGGTTTCATCTAGCGGTATTGAATATTACAACACTAACTAAATAGTTATGATGACTGGAGACCACTAGAATTTTTGATGTTTCTCCTCTCTAGTGGCTCGTGCACGAGAACACGGATGGTTATGGTTACTATATCACATTTCACCGAGATATGATGTCCCCAGTGTCCCATTTTAGCTAGTGGCTATAGGGATCTCCTGTGACTTAGTGCTCTATTGTGATATCATTCTTACTGTCAGCATATAGTTCACTTTGGTGGTTATTCCCAAAGAAAAGCATGTTTTCCTTTAAAATGTTTTCTATAAAAATGTATCTCTTTTATTTTTATAAAATATTTCATGTTAATTTTTCTTATAATGTTTTGGAATAAAATCTATTTTATTGGGTGGTATCCTACAAGGATTTGGATCAAACCCTACATACACCTCTAGGTGTATTTAGACTTGGTTATGTTTGACTCGGGTAAGGGAAAAATGTTTCATGGTGATGTTGGGCTCAATTTCAAGAGTTCTTATTCATACAGGTGTTGGTGGATGAAGTTTGAGGAATTTGATCCTCTTGTTACATGGAGGTTTTTGGGATGGTGTTGTTTCCTTTTTTTGTAACACTCTTGGGTTTTGTTTAAAGTTGTAAACCTTGAATGCTAAAATTGTTATGCCATGTTTGGTTGTATTTTTCCAGGCTTCTGTTGTTTATTATTATGGGTTGTTTATGATAATAATATTGGGTGAAATCATTACCACATTTTATTGTTGATACCCTTTCACTAGTTGCTAGACCATGGGGATTAGAAACACCCTTTAGGATATTCCATGAACTGGGTTGGGTGTCGGGTTGGATGGCACTCCGTCTTGGTTCATGATAGGTATGGGAGATGGTTACAACCTAGTCACTATTAGACGACTAAGATCCTCTATGGGTATGGATGTGCCTAGGACACATGGAAAGTGTTGCAGGTGAGGCAATTTGAGGGAATCCTATTGATTATAGTCAAAGAAATACATAGATAGTCCTATAGATGGTTCCAAACTGAGTATGTCTAGGGTTGGCTCATGAGATTTTTAGGAGTTTCCCATGATTACCTAGTAATTATCAATAGGGAATGTTTGTTCTTTGTGTTCCCTCATTTGATTGGAACTTAGGGCTTCAGACCTCATTGATTTCCTTTTACTATAATGCATGGGTGTTTATTTATTGATGTGGCAGTTTTTCATTACTCATTGCCACATCATTTTCACTTTTTTTTCTCTTTTTATTATTAAAATAATGTATTTTGTGTAATAATTAACAATTGTTTTTTTGTAGATTAAATTGTTAAAAATGTGTTTTCGTGTTAAAAGTGTATTTTTAGTGTTTATTTTTGTTGTTTTTTAATAATAAAATTAATTTATTCTTTCTCTTTTTAACATTATTTTTTCATTATTTTTATTCATACATTATTTCATTTGTTTTTTCAAAATAACAATTTCATTTATTATTTTTTTCCAATTAATTAATTATTTATGTAATTAATGTTCATTTAATTATTTTTTTAATTATTCAACTTAATTAATTCATTTGTAAATAAATATTTTTTTAATTTTATTTTTGATACATTGAATATTTAAATTAATTAAAATAATTTAATTCAATTCAGTAAATACTTTAAATACTTGGTATTATTTAATTTTAATTTAATTAATTGATTTTATCAATTCTATTAATTAATTAATTAGTTAATTAATTTAAGCAAATGGACTTAACATTTATGTTTTAAATTAATTTATTTGTCAATTTTTTTAATATTTATTAAATATGTAGAATAATTTGTCATTAAAATTATTTTATTTTCAATAAATTTTAAAAGTGAATTAGTATTTTAATATTATTTTCTAATTTAGTTTTTTATTTTACCTTTTTATTTTAATTTATTTGTTGATTTATTTTTGTAACATAATTTATTTTTCTTGATTTTTTATGTTGTAGGTGCACCTGACACCAGAAAAAATGCAGCAGTGACTAATCATGTCACTGTTAGAACCTCCCAGCAGTCATTCATTATGTCACTGCCAGCCATCCCACATTCCTTTACAATTTTATGTCACACCGCTAACACCCAAGACACCACTATCCCCCTTGTCACCATCAATCTTCGCTTTTACAAAGAAATGAATCACCGCTAGCAAAGCCATTGGTGAGTCATGTCTCACCACCAATAATTGTCACACTGCCAGACTTCCTAGGGGTGTCTCTCGTTTCACACCACCATAACCCCTGGTGGTGTCTCCCACTTCCACCATTCATCCAAAGGCGAGTTACCTCACCGTTGGACCCCTTGGTGGTGATTCATCATCACACTGCCATCCCCACCATTACCACCTCATTTTCACACTGATAGCTTCACACTGCCAACCCTTTGCTTTAATATAGGTGTCTCATTTTCACACCGCCACCCATCCATCCTTCCTCCAATTCCATTATTCAATCTCACCTCTCCTCCAGTCTCACCTCCATCGCCACCTTCCACTGACAATTGATTTACCATCGCACTCTAAGCAGCACAACAAAATAAGAAAAAAATGTATAGAATTGAAAGTCACTACCACCAAAAATACATACAACTGTAGCAAATCTGATTGCAACATTCAATAAAATCATATCCATAGGCAAATGAGTTTTCAAAATCAGAACAAATCACAAAAAAACTAGATCTAATAAAAACACACAAATGAACCAAAATAAAACCATCAGATCTCACTACCACTAACCATATTTGAACCAAAACTAGCCACCAGTGTTGAAGATCTATAATCCTTCCATCCATTGTGGAAAAAATATCCCAAACCACTGTCCAACCTTCTTACCAGCCAGACCCCCTGCTACCGCTTGAACTAAGAGAGACTGAACCGACACCACTCGCCACACCATGCCTTCTACCTCTGCCAATCACTACTTCTACTTGAACCTGCACACTCAAACCCACCCCTCTTCCCTTTCTCATTTGAACAATGACTAGACAACTGCCCTGTTGATCATATGTTGATTCAATAATTTCGGTAATTTTATTTTGGTTTTGATGTTCACAAATGAACACATTTATTTTTTTAATGAGTTTATTTTAAGTGAATTTTTAGGAAATTATTATTCACTAGAATATTTATTTCATAACTATATTAAAGTCATTGATTAGTATGAAATACTTATTAAAGTGTTCAGAATGTATTTTAACATATTCTGGAAACACTTTTCATACCCTATATTTGTAATCGTAGCGTAAGGAATCAACCCTACATTTAGAACAACTCATATGGATTATGAAGCCTACATTGTCGATAAGTACAGTTTATCGACCCTACATTTTTATGGAACCTTAAATTTGAGTAAATGAATGTATGTAATATAAACCTTATGTTATCAACCCTATGTTGTCAACCCTACATTAGTTATTTTTTCATCACATAGAGGAACCCTACTTTTGACTATTCAAAAATAGAGAGTTAAATCCTGGATATAAACTGTGATTTATGAAACAATATTATAAGAGGAAAATATCATTTCAAATCTATTTTACGACCGATTCAAAGTCACATTATTATTATTTTAAAGACTTTTATTCAATGGAGTAAATCATTTCTTTTATTACGGGAAGTTACGATGCTCTTGAATGAATTTGAATTTAAATATTCACAATTTATTATGAAAGCTAGTTTTGTTTTACCTACTGTATAAATATAAAGATGCTATTCATTGGGAAAATATGATGATGGATGTATATACATAGTGATAGAGAAATAGTCTTATATACATAGGAGATATACATAAGAAAAAGCTATGTGTCGTTTCCTTCAGAGCAACATTTTAGAGACATAAATATTTTGATCTATCTAATTGAATTGCTGTTGTTGGTGTTATTAATGCTGAAATTTATTGTTACATATTTTTATACAAGATTAAAGAAGCATTTGGTGGAGATACACTATGGATACATACATGTTTTAAACATATGTTTGGTGTTTTCTTTACTACTATTTGAAGAAATCCTATGCACCATTGAAGATCTATTTTACTGCTGTTATATATTGAATATCTAATTTCATTTGTCAGTTTCTACTAAAATCTGTGAAGTTAAACTTGTACCATTCAACAAATCAAACTCCTTTGATTTATTGTATTTTCAATTGCTCGTACTCAGTTGTGGCTAAGCATCAGCTTCTTGCATTAAGATGTGGATTTATAGTTCCCTGTAAAATAACTATAAGGATTTGTTAAGTATTATTATAATGTGTCAACTACCTATGCTCAGTTTTGGATAGGTCTTGTGATAAGAGGATCTGATAGTAAAATAACCATGATCGTGGAGTTGAGTGTTGGTGGAGTGGACTAAGGGATATTTTTTCCCTGAACCACTATATATCAATGTGTTCATTTCCTTTATTTTATTTTTCCATTGCTCAATAATTTTGAGAGAATGAAAGGTTTTCTTCATAAAAAGAGAAGTGTGAAGAATTCATTATGTTTTTTAAGTGCACAATTTACCCTCTCTTATTTCATTGTCGTCGTTATAATCCCACCAACCTAACAATTGGTATTAGTGGAAGTATCTTATGGTATATTTTATTTATTTTTTTTCCAATATCAACAAGTGGTATCAAAATATTATACTGGATATAATAATCCTGATTCAAATATTCAGAAGAAAACATCTTGAAATGATTGATTCCAGAGTAGGTATTTTAATGATTTGTGCTCCTTATTTTAACAGTGACAATTATGGATTATAGAAAGCCCATTTTATTATTTATTTGAAAAATCTTGGAATAAGAGTTTATTTAAAGGCTGTTATGCCTTATGAGTTTCCTAAAGAGGAATTGGAGGATTGGAATGATGATCAAGAAAGAGAATATGATCTCAACTCCAGATCCAGGAATGCTATTGTGTGTGGTTTGGGACCTGATTAATTCAATCGAATATCACAATGTACTACTACATATGAAATATGGTAGACTATAGCTATTGCCTATGAAGGAACTGAAAATATTAGACAATTAAGGTATGCTACTATAAAACTAAAGTTCGATACATTCAGAATGTATGAGGATGAGACTATCACTAAAATGAATGGAATATTGACAAATATTTTGAATAATATTACTACTTTAGGAGATTCAATTTCACAATCAGATCAAGAATTGAAAGTACTTATAGTACTACCCTGAAAGTGGAATAGAATATATACAACTATACATCAACTACACCAATGAATAATTTATTCATGAAGGAACTAATTGGGACTTTAATGATGTATGAAGCTGAGATGCAGGATGAAACTGAGAATCATACATTAAATAAATAATCCAATCTTAAAAATACTATGGACGAATCATATAATTCATTTCATCTAGATTTGGATAAATATTTATCATATCTAGCTATGAAATTTGAAAATCTATAAAGAAATAAAAATAAAGGGACTAGAGAAAATAGTTGCTACGAGTGTAAGAAAAAAGGTCATCCAAAGGATAACTATCCTTTACTCAAATAACAATAAAAAGATGATTACAATAGAAAAGGAAATAAAATTGAAAAATATAATTGTAGTAATACTTATGGTTCAAATGATGAATCTTCTATAGATTCTGAGGATGTGCATAAATGAAAAATGGGATGTCTTATGGTTCATACTGATAACAATGTACAATCTTCTTATTATCATAATTCTAGTTGAGGAAAACCGTCTTATGATGAATTAAATAAGTATTTATTCTTGCTACAAGATAAATATGAATCCTTAAATAAAGATCATAATAAAATTAGAAAAACTCATGAAACTATTTTATTAGATAAATAAAATTTTTCAAAAAAAAATATCTTAGATTTATTAAATAATACTTATAAAAATTCTTATGATTTACATGATAAAAATATTAAAGAATTAATGGTTGAAGTTGATGATTTAAAATAATCTTCAATCATGATAATCAAAGGATAAAAATATTTAAATCTAATCCTTGGAAAAAATAAAATTTAGAAAGGAAAACTTGGAATTGGAATCAATGGTGAAAGACCAAAAATATATAAAAAACATTTTGTTCCTTGTTTTAATTATAACAACATTTATTCTATTAATTTTTTTATTGTGGTATTAATTGCCATTATGAAAATGATTTTTGTTTCAGAAAACCTCAAATTTCTGTTTTTAAAGATTCTTATTGTTCAAAAGAGTCTACTCAAAATAAACAAGTTTGGTTACCTAGAAATTTAATTTCTAACACTACTAGACCCAAAAGAATATTGCTAACAAAATTCACTTTAATTTTATGTTTTTTAGGATCACACCACCAAGATATATTGTTAAAATCTGCTAGTGGTTGATCAAATGGAAAGAATGAACAACTCTGAAGTATTTCATTATAAAAAACATCAGTATTATGAACACTAATCTAGGAAGTATTTTATTGAAATATTTATATACTTTTGGAACATTAACTGCTTTTATACAAGGATAAATTTATCTTTAAAATTTTGATAAAAAATCTTCTTTAAAGATATAATTTATTTTTTAAAACTTTTTTTAAAATATAGTATTTATTTATTATAAAAATTTTATGTTTTTGTTTTAAAAATCATTTTTAAAATATTTTTATTTTGTTTGTTTATGAAACCTAAATATATTTCTTACATAATATGTCCCTTGATACATAAAATTTGTAATGATTATTCTATGTTTTTCAGCTAGGAAATATGAAACGTCATATGAAGTATGTCTGAATAAAATGTATCATCTCCTTTTTAAAATTTTATTTATAGATCTTCTTATTTAGAATATTTTGTTTGAAAACATCTGTAGAACCAAAACATCAAAATATGAAATGATTGATCTCTACAAGTTCAGATGAAAATCATTATTACAAAATAACAAAAGGTAATCCTTCTATTTTTTTAGAAGAACAATATTTTTTTTGTTAAAGATTCATTTGAAAAGTCTTCTAAAAGAAATAAGAAAGTTCATTTGTAATGAAGAAATGGAAGTTTCTTTATCTCAAATGAATTATGAAAAGTTTCTATGAAAATTCAACATTTTGAATGAAGAAAAAGTGATACAATAATATACTTTGGATGTGTCTAACAAGTTGTATAATGATTTGAAGAAAGAATATGTACTATAAATGGTTTTTTGATTCATTAGAGAAATAATATCAAAGTATGAAGGATAGTTCTATCTCAAAATATTACTTTGAATAATTCAGAATAGAAATGCTAAGTCAGATAGAAATGCTAAGAAAAGAATCTATTACCAAGAGAGATCTTGATAAGATGATTTTTTTCTTCTTGAACAATGTTTTTCTTCTTTAAATAAAATAAAAAACATGTTCAAAACAAATTAGAAGAACTCTCAAGAGTTTTGGATTCTTTACAAGAAAAAGCTCAAAGTTTATAAATTTCAGATGAAAAATCTACTCCTTAAACTCTTTATTTTATTTATTTTTAAATGATATATGAACCGTGTATCAAAAATAGTGTTATGTGTTAAATTTGTAATTTATTTTTTCAATACGTACGCATGATCCTATTATTTATTTATCACATAAATTAGCTTATTTTTGTAAGTAATAATTTTGGTTTTTACTGATGAAAAAATATTATTTTAAATATGTAAAATAATCTTATATTCTATAATTCAGGGGGATTTTTTAAGAAAATATTTTTTTAATTAAAATAATATTATGTTTCTTGACTATGTATTTTCATTCTTATGAAAGCATAAATTTAGGGGGAGTTAATTTTCCTACTATTATCTTTTTGGTGTCATAAAAGGGAGATAAGTTTATATGTTTCAAATAGTCTTGGGAATATGGGAGAATTTTCTATTATTATTCTTATTATTATTAGGGGAGAAATTTACTTTTACATGTCTACATATAGGAGAAAAAATTTTCTATAATAAAATTATATAAGGACTAGTTTTAATCCATATTTTTGGGGTAGAAGTTTTTTTTATGAAAGAAATATTATATGAAAAAATTTATTTGGAAATTTCTTTCACATATTATTATTTTTATTTATTATGGGTTTTGTGATCATCAAAAAGTGGGATATTGTTGACCATTTGTTGATTCAACAATTTAGGTAATTTCTTTTTTGGTTTTGATGTTCACAAAGACCCACATTTATGTTTCTAATGAGTTTATTTTAAATGAATTTTTAGGAAATTATTATTCTTTGGAATATTTATTTCAAAATTATATTCAATTCACTGATCCTCATGGAATATTTTTTAATGTCTTCAGAACATATTTTAGCATATTCTAGAAACAGTATTCATACCCAATGTTGGTAAGTATAGCCGTTTCCCCCAGAATTTGTGCTCTGGTTAGGAATCACTATTTCTAGATGGTTTCTAACAGATTTGTTTATGTAACTAGAGACACCCAATGGTTCTGTAACCAAATGGACATACTTTCCAAAGGTAGGCATTCATTAGGTTTGTTGACCTATGATACTAAAGATTTTGCATTGATCGAGAGGATGGGAGGTTAGACTCATCGCACCCTTTTTAGGGGAATTATTACCCACTCTGAGACTCTATAATATATTTAATATATGTTCATGAATCCTTAATAATTTACCAAGAGTAATGTAGGTTTATATTGAAATTTATAATCAATTATTTAGCACATGTGAATTCAGAATCATCGGTATGTATTTGAGGTTCTTCATCAATGAAGATATCTATATGTATTCAAGGCTCTCCATCAATGGTATCCTATTATATAATAATTAAGATTTCTTTAGTCTTTATTATGACATTTCTGGTTTTTAATCAACTCAGTGGGGTACTCTGAAATTTATGGTCATCCAGGTAGAGGAATGTCACTCTGAAATTTATCATCATCCAGGGAGATGAAAGTTGTTTTGATGTTGGGATCAAACCCATAGACGGGATACCTATGTATCCTCCTGAAAGGAATAAGAACCCTCATAGTTCAGTGCTGCTTAATGGGAAACATCATAACTTTTAAGGTTGTGTGATAAGGACTTGACCATACAGTTTAATGTCGCTTGGTAAGGATATGTAGGTAGAAGGTTCCTAGTCAAAGATTGGTGTGAGACTTATATCGAAACAACGCAAGGAACTTGGAAGGGAAATGAGATTCCAAGATTAATTAGACCTTTTTGAGAGTGTATCCCAAAGAGAATATCATTGATTTAAAATTTTGGGTTTGAACGTCAAGGAGGCTTCCTACATATCCCATTTGGATGGGAATTAAAGTCTATGTAGTTCGATGAGTGTTGCAAGGGAGTGTGGCCCTTTGAGAGGATTTAAGTTGGTGATTACTCCTGAAGAGGATTCCCAGATTAAGGTAATTTGGATTGAAGATTACTCATGAAGAGGATACCCATATTAAGGGGGTATGATTTCTCATTCCATGGATGAGATGATATAGAGCTTGGGCCTTTATTAGGCTTCCTGCGTATCCCAGTTATGGTGGGAATCAGACTTCTC
Source organism: Viscum album (assembly GCA_963277665.1). Classification (NCBI taxonomy): domain Eukaryota; kingdom Viridiplantae; phylum Streptophyta; class Magnoliopsida; order Santalales; family Viscaceae; genus Viscum; species Viscum album. Next base: position 599,812,267 of record OY728167.1, on the reverse strand, counting down.
ATAGTTCATTTATTCAGGTGGAATGTGCAGTGGTTGTGATTATCACAAACATATAAGACTACCTGATTCATGATCAGTGTGAGAAACTATAGGATGTGAAAGATTCAACAAAGGCACACTTTTACCCCTTCGCTGGTGGAATAGGTCGGGCCTGCAGTGAAAGAAGTTGGGGTGATGTTGGATGATGGTGTGAAGTAATGAAGCTTTAAATGTGAAATGAAGGTGAAGTTTATTAGGTCTGACCCTAAAGGATAGGGGATTAATCCAAGAAGGATGCCCCAAAATGGGTCCTAGGAGAGGAGGGTGAAATTTCCTTTATTGAAGGGAAAAGCAAGTGTGATCCTCACACTCCCTATTGGGAACTGGAGGCTCTAAGTCTTATAAATGAGAAGGGGAGGACATAGTCCTATCCCCAAAATCAAATACTGGGAACTCCAAAATACTGTCCCTAGGGTAAGTGTCCATGTGACCATATATATTCAAACCTACAGACATTATGAGGATCTTGACCCTTTGGTAGGAAAAGTGTGGTAATCCTATCACCATAGATATACAAACCCAAATTAGAGACACACTGATGTGTCTTTCCCAAAGGTTTAGTAAATCAGGAGGTCTTGGTGGAGGTTTCAGCATAATACCTTTCAAAAAAGTAACCAAGGAAGGAGAGACCCTTCCATGTGTGTCTTAGAAGAGGCCTTCAAGGATGGCTCACGTAGGTGGTCTATGCAGGTATGCCATGTAGGTATGCCGTGTATGTATGCCACACAGATCCTAGGAGGAACTAAAAAATGCTTAACACAAGAAGGATAAGCCTGTGAAAGATTGATATTCCTTGGGAAATGGACTATCAGAACAACAAAACTTGGGTGAAGTTTTAACTTAAGCACCCTGGGTGTCCCTTGATTTCCTTGGAAGAATCTCGCACAGGTATTTGCTGAAGGAAAAGACCTTGCGTAGGTGACTTCTTCTTATGGAAGAAGGGTCATCAAACAAGTATCTTTTATTTTAGAACCTAAAGATAATTTGATCTTGTTTATCCCTTTGAATTATCTCTTCTCTTATGTTTTAGATAGATACTTGAGAAAATTTGGGGGGCTGGGGTGAAGGAGAAACACAATGAGAGCTTCAATAATTCTTCCAACTTTTTCCGTTTTAAAATGGGGAGCCCAAGGGTCCTATTTATAGGCAAGGATGTGACCTGGTCGAAGGGCGGTTATCCATGTAGGTCCTTGGTGTAGCTCCACAATATAAATCCCCCACATAGGGGTGTACAACATATACATCTTCATAGGTCCCCTAGCATAGGTCCTCTATGTAGGTCCTCAACGTAGGTCCTCCACGTAGGTCCCTTGTGCATGTGAGGCAAATCCCTTTGTAAAATTTATCTGTCTTCTGAGCACTATAAATTTTGATTCATAAGTCTATTTGGGATCTATAACCAGTAAAATTGAAGATCTCAAAGATATTTACACTTCTTGAGATTGTGAATACACAAATTATTCTCATAAGAAACTCATAAATTGAATTTTGATGCATCAAAACCTTTTTATCATTGATATTGGAAATTCATATCCTACTCCTGGAGGGGGGGTCTTTCTGCTTATGCCTCATTATGGAGAAATCTCACAGAAAATGCAAATACAACCATGAATTCTGTGGAAAAGTGAATGAAACACATTCTATGGTGTCAAAACCCCCCCTCAGAATTAGATTCGATCAGAATGAAAATAATATACTTTTAAGGTAACTTTAGGGTACTTTGATGCATTCCAACATCATTTAATTTTATTTGGAGCTACGTTAAGTTTTTAAGGGTGCTATAATTTTTTACTAATACATGGGGCCTAGAGAGCATAGTATGACTGTTTCTAGGTTCATATGGACAACCCTACAAAGTTTGTTTCTTTTAAATTTTTATTGCTCTATATTGCCTAGACCGTACAGGGTGTAGGTCTAGTGAGCTGAGACTTGACTTTTGTCCATTCTTCCCTTTGCAGATTCTCAACCTGGTGATTACTACATCTATTTTTGAATACAGTTTAAAGTCATGCATATTGAACTAATAAAGCTAGTGTTTTAGGTTGAATATATTTGACCATAAATTTTAAAATTAGAACCCAAACAAGGCTTGATGGCTAGGAAGGTCCCAACATTGTTTTAGATACTTACAAGGGGAATCTTAAGTCATGATTTTTATGGTAACCAAATATAAAAATATAAGTATAAGAATAGAGAAGGTCTCTTACAAGAACGAAGTTACCACTATTTGACAAACCCGTTATGGGGGCTGTATTACATAAGACCAACTAGGACATGTACTGCATAGTCAAGCAGTGGTATACTTAGGATGACATACCTGTTATGTGGATGAATTATGCAAGGTCACTAGGGGACACACTTCATAGTCAAGTAAAGGAGTTCCTAGGAATTTTTACATTCTATTACTGATAGACAAAGGGGTTTAAGATTTGGATGCCTCAAGATCACAGTGGTGGATTTGCCAAGGAAAGGTGTCTGAAAATAAATGGGGCTATCAATGCTGATATAGGACATGAATGAGGAACCAATCCTATATAAATTTAGTGTATTAATGAAGGTATATGTTTTATAAAAGAAATTTATGGTATTTTTCTATGTAGTTTAAAGTCATACAATAAGGAAATTATGTTGTGTGGTTTAAAGTCATGAAGAAAGGACATTAATGGCCTTTTGATAATATGCTATGCAGTTTAAAGTCATAAAATAAGGACATTAGGGATTTTTGATAATATTCTATGCAGTTTAAAGTCACGCAACAAGGCTATTGGGGGGCTTTATAGTTTAAAGTCACGCAATAAGGATTATAGGGCTTTAATTTAAGGTATTTATCTCTGACCAAAGATGAGTTGGCTATCCAATTCTTGGTAATTTTTCTGGAAATGTGGTACCATATTTAGGTATGGAAAGGGATAATTGTAATATGAGATTTAGGGATTTCTGAATTTGAAGAATGATATGGAAAAAGGGCTAATGGAATTTATAGGAGGTCTCTTCCAAGAAAAAAGTTACCACTTCTTGAAAAACCCATTATAAGGGATGTATTATGCAGGGCCAAATGGGGAATGTGATGCATATCTAGAAAGTGGCATCCTTATACTGAAAATCCTATTATATAGGTGGATTTTATGCAAGGTTAATAGGGGAACGTACAACACAGTCAGGTAAAGGATATTTCAAGTATTATGGAATTATATTTTCTAAAAGCTAATGAAAGTTTATAGATATTTGGATATTCCTAAGCATAGATTTTGGTTTATGGAAAGAAGTGACTGAATATTGAAGAAGTATTTTAAGTCATAATTTCCAAGGAATTAGGGGAATAAGCTCTCTATGAAGGTCTGAACCAAACATAGGAAGTATGGTGCTTGTAGTTTTAGGTCATATGGCTAGGACCATAATATTATGGAAACAATGTATGATACGTGGTTGAATATACCAAGGCTATTACAATATGATTTTAACATATGGATATGGAAAATGTAAACCATATTCTTGAAGAAATTCAGGTCGGGAGAAAGGACATGAGACAAATACACAAAGGATGGCCGCTTTAAATTATGGGTTCTTGCATATCATAATTAAAGATTAAAGGGATAAAAGAGGCTTCTCATAAGAATGAATTTACCGCTATTTGAAAAACTTTTTATGGGGGTTGTATTATGCAGGCCAACTAAGGCATGTGTTTCATAGGAAAACAATGGTATACTTTGGCTAACAAGCCTGTTATGTAGGCTAATTTTATGCAAGGCCAACTTGGGAACATACTGCATAGTCAGGGAAAAGAGATCTCAGGTATCATACATTCTTTCACTAGAAGCAGAGGAAATATTATAAATATCTAAAATTATTCAATATTAGAAGTATGAAATGCGAAAGGGACAATGTCCAATGCACAAGGGAAGTATTTGGAATGATATTGTCCATGAGTTCGGAGTCCCTTACATAGATTTGACTCATGTATAATGGGGACATATTTTGTTTCCTTGGTGGGTTCTCTGAGGAGAGAATCCAAAATAAAAGTTCTTGCATAGATTTTTGATTATATACAAGAGGGGGGAAATATTATTTTATCTCATGGTTGGGACTAAGATCTAAGGGATAGTCTTCATTGTTGGTCGGAGTAGAGTACTCAAGAGGGGGGTGAATTGAGTATCTATAAAAATTTCTATTTAAAAGGTATTCTTAAAAAGGTTCCCCAATAAATTTAAATACAACCCAGTTAATCAAAGTAATACGGTTATGAAAGTTTGACTGTTTAAATAACTTCTCATAAGATTGATTAATTCTCAGTAATCTTAATATCAGTTATTAACATTACTTTTGAAACTATTATAATAAGGAAAAAACAATTATAACTTCTTTCCAAGATTAACTATCAAAGTCAATTTAGTGATTTCTGACTCATACAATAAAACAGAGAAAACTAAATTAAACAAAATAGCAGATATAAAACAGGTGGTTCAGTCTCAAGTTGAGACCTAATCCAATCCACTCTACTTGGTGATCACCTGCCACCAACCGGTTTATATAAATTAACTTGATCCACACCCTGGATCAGGGTTAACAATAGTACAAATGACTGTCCAGGTCACACGACCTCTTCCATAGTTCTTCGTGGGTATGAACTATCATGTCACACAGGGACCTCTTCCACACCTATCCATGGGAATACACAAGTGTAAAAAGATGTAAGAGAAAGGATATCTTGTATCCTTCAGTTTAATGTAGGAGACAATGCATGATTTTATACAGACACACACACACTACTCGAAAGATAAAAATAATAAACAATAGAGAAAAAATGATGAGATAAGGTTAGAAGTTCTATGAGTGTTAGTCTATGCAGCTCTGGACTTTTAGGATGAAGCAAACGCATAAATCAAGTCCCCTTGCAGAAAACAGAGTATCGCAAGTAATCTAGATATGGCTCGTGTTATTCGTGGAGTTGATAGTGAGAAAATGTTCTTGACTCTAGGATTTGAATATGCTTCGTGTGTTCTTCAGCAGTGTCGGGTTTCATGTGTCGGTTCTTATTTCATGAATGCTCGTTCTTCTTCATTATCACACACACACACTTGTTTCTCTGTTTCCACTATTGTCACCTCTTTTTCTTCTGGCCACACTATTCTTTTTATTCTTAGAATGTATGTGTTGGAGCCCACAGTATGAATGTATTCTGCACCTCGTACCTCATACTGTCAGGTGACATGTCTACAAAGAAACATTAATTATGTTAGTGCATTTAAAAGCTTCAAATATGACCGTTAGAAATTAAATTGAAAAATGATAAAACAGATTAAGAAATAGTGCCACAGTTTGTCTAGAAACAGTGTCTTCATGAAATGATGTCTCCTTGAAATGGTGTCTCCTTGTTTGTTTTTGAGCGGTGTGACAACTATGATGGGACAATTGTATAGAGATCAGGAATCGGTAGCACATATGCATTGTATGATCATAGTGTCTTGTCACGATGTCTGGGTCACAGTGTCTGGGTCACAGTGTCTGGTCATGGTATCTGGTCACGATGTCTGGGTCATGGTGTATGGGTCACGGTGTCTGGTCACAGTGTCTGGTCACGATATCTGGGTCACGATGTCTGGTCATGGTGTCTGGGTCCTTTTCCAGAAAAACACAACCGGTGGCAGACTCACGGTTTCTCAGACTTAGCCAAATATCTGTACAGAGACTTAAAAAGTGATATTCATATAATGAATTAAACTTAATCATTCATAAGAGAATTTCATTATAAACAAAATAGTTTACAATAATTATTTAAGTCATAAAGAGACTAATCATCTGTACACATGATTTTAGATAGATTAAAAAGGATTAAAAAGTTTTACAGAATATATAGGATTTGTTATCATTAAAACATGATTAACACATGAGTAGTCTAATAATCTCCCCCGTTTTGATGATAAAAAATCAAGTGAGTGAGATATCTATTTGTAGTGAATGTGACTCTTTCTTAGTGAGCATATATAATACATATTTCTACCCTTTTTGGATTATCAAAAAGAGTAAATAAGAAATAGACAATAAAATTTCACAATGCATTAGATGGATAAAAAGTGTCATTAAAAAGAGTAAGTAACAAGAATATAGAAAACTTCCCTATCAAAAGATAGCAGTCACTCTTCTTCAACACTGGCTTTTCTTCTCTTTTCCCTTGGCAGCAATATCAGAATAGGAAGCCATAGGATTAGAGGTAGAAGTGGAAGAAGGGAGTGAACCAATTGACAGATAAGGTAAAGGGATTCCTTTAAAAAACAGAAGGGGCCAAGGTAGGTGTAGTGGAAGGCTAAGGAAACTGTTGATCAAGGATAACATGCCTTATCTAACTCAAATCCTGAGAGATAGACATTGATGTAGAGGCAAGGGAAGAGGATGCGAAGGTAGGAAAACCAGATCTCAGGGGTGCAGCTGTAGGAGCGACAATTGCAGTACTCTGGACATGAAGATAAGGCCTCAAAATCTTGATGAAGTCAGAAATGATATCACCACCATACTGCATGGATTTCTCAAAGTCATCCTTATTCTCCATAAATGTATCAAACAAAGTAGTGAAATCTTTGAGCTTTTGGACTTGAGTTTTTAAAGCTTGAGTGACAGGAGGGATTCTCATATTCTCTACAAGGTACTTGAAGTGGTTGGTCATGTCATTCTTAGAGAAGATCCGATTGAAGTAGAAATACACCTTCTTAGAAATTTCTTATTAAGAATCATTGGTAATATTGTAATTAATTATCACCAAATCAAGAACTCTGTCACTATTATTGATAACTTCAGATAGATATTCCTTGTCAAATCCACTGAGCACAGATTGAAGTTCTTCTTTGACAACTTTTCTAATAAGATCACTGTCTAAATAGGGTGGAGATGATTGTTCAGAAGTACGAAAAGCATTAATAGCCTAATTAAGGGATTTAAGTTGATTTAGAACTTTCTAGAGACAACCCTTATACTCATCAGTTAACTTGTTAAGACCAATAACAATTTTATGCATCTCTTGAACAATCTTCTTATTTCTTTCAGCTACATTATCAGCCAAGGAGGATAGATTAGGTTGAATTAGTGAGGCTAATTCCTGTGGTGTTTGACTAATAATATCCTCAATAGGATGAAAAACAGGTTCTGGTCTTGAGTTCATCACTCTATGCATTTCTTCAACCATACCTCTGAGAGTCTTTACTTCATCACTCAACTGTTTGTTATCAACTCTGATTTCTTAAATCTCATGAAACATCTTTGGTCGAATATGCCATATGATCTTTTCCAACAACAAGGAAAAATCTCTTTCACTTAAATTGGTTATAGGAGCCGGTTGGTTATTCATGAGTTTTTCAAATCTAGATAATAGGGTAGCTCCAAATTATTTCAGATCATCCTTATTCACCAAGTATGGAGGTTCTTGTGAAGGTTCAAGAATAGAAGTTGAGACAGGCTCAGGTTCCTTGGCAGAGATAGCTTTAGGAGAAGATGCCAGTTTCAAATGAAACATAGTAGACAGATCAATTCCTTTAACTGAGACTTCCTAGGAATCGATCACATCAAAATAACTAGGGAATTTATACCAGGTGTCCACTGAGCTTGGATCAATCGGATTAGGTAGTTTTATACTTTCCAGACTTGGAGGATTCTACCCCTCATAAGGGTAATCTTTCTCAAGACCGAGAGATTTATATCCTTGATCTATTTCCAAAATTTCATCCCTGATATCCTCACCCATTTCCTTTATAGCCAACTGAAAGGCTTACTTCATTATCTCTTCAGCAGATGGAATAATCTCAGGAATAGCTTGTTACTCTGGGTTTTCCTCAAGAGCAGCTTCTTGCACAAAAAAAATATCTTCTTTTATATACTCTTCTGCAAAATCCTATTTGTTTACCTTAGCAAGATATTCTTTTTTAGTAGCAGGTTTTTCTTCCAAATCAGCAACATCTTTTGGAACAGGTATTTTTTTTTCAATTAATACTTGAGGAGAAGATTCACTGTCTTCCTCAACGAAAACAGTTTCTCTTGTAGGTGAAACAACCACTTCCCCTTTTTCCTCATCAGAATACTCAACAATCTCATCTGGTTCCAAACCAAGATCATAAATATCCTTATGTATTAAAGCGTGTTCCACCGGATTAAACTTTTCATAAACCCTATCATTATCTTCCACCCAAGCTTTTCTCCATCGATTCCAATTGATTTTCATTCTTTTTACTATAAATTTTGAAATAAAAAACTCATAATCCTTAATAGATTCTTCATCTAATCGTACCAAAACTTTTTCATAAAGAATAGCTGAGATAAGCCTTGAATAGAACAGGGAGGTTGACTTGGAGGTTGTTTTGATCAACTCACACATATGGTGTATAACATATTTTCATAGGTTAATCTTATGCCCATTCTTCATAAGGTGTATCAAAAATACATCTTGATACTTGAGTGTAGAAAAATAACCTTTTCTGGGGCTAATCAGATTCTGAACAAATTTAAATAGAAGTATGGTTTTACCATCAATCTTAACACCTATGGCTCTTCGCTTTGTTTCATTCCCAGTTAATCTTCCCAATGCTTCTTCCAAAACAAAGAACTCACTTGGAGGTGGAGGAACTCTCTAGTAGTCCTCACAAATACCATCATGAGGTATCCTAAGGCATGCAACCCATAACCTCGAAGAAAACGTACAACTCAAGCCATTAATCCAACTTCGCACAACATAGCCATCTTTTGTATCAAAAGATAATTGAACATACTGGTAAAACTATTTAACTAGTTTTGGGTAAATTGGACTATCCTCCTTTGTGAACCAATCCACCCATCCTTGATCTCTAAGTACTTTTAATACCAAAGACTTACTTGACAGAAGCCACTTAGGGCATATCTCCATTTTGGGTACCACTATTCTGTCTACCAGATTCAGATTCAACAGTCCTTCGGGAACTAACATCGGCATGATTTTCAACTTCTTCTTTGAACTGCGCTTCTCAGGAGTTGACGACGATGGTCGTTTCATCCTGGGCATTCAACGACGGTTCAAGATATATATATATATATATATATATATATAGAGAGAGAGAGAGAGGGAGAGAGAAAACCGACGGTTTGAGAGAGGAGTTACGGTTTGAGAGAAGAGAGATCGAGTGAAACTTCTTTAGTTTTTATCATTTAGGGATATCAAGTGTCACGGGATCAAAAACATGGGAAATTAAAAGGGTAAAATAGTTAATTACCACGATATGGGTTATAATGTATAAATAAAACAATAAAGCGTCTTTACGGTGAGACCATAATCAACTTTCATGGTGAGATCGTAACTGGATTTCACGATGAGACCATAACTGTGTGATTTCTAAACTGTGCGACCGTATTGTTTGAGACAGTAAGTGCCAGACAACAATAGTTAGACCATAAACATGAAACAGTAAACTTAATACTTAATATTTATCATTCCCAATTCATGTATGATGTAATCTATTCTTTCATAATTTAATGGTTTGGTGAATATATCAGCAAAATTATATTCAGTTCCAATGAATTCCAAAGTGATGTCACCTTTTTGATAATGATCTCTCAAAAAGTGATGTCTTACATAAATATGTTTTTTCCTAGAGTGTGAAATAAGATTTTTTGAGATGTTAACAGCACTTCTATTGTCACAATTTATATGTACATTCCTGAATTGATATCCATAATCTAGTAATGTGTGTTTCATCCACAAAATTTGTGCACAACAACTACTAGTAGATATGTATTCAGCTTCTGCAGTAGATAATGCAATAGAGCTTTGTTTCTTACTACACCATGATACTAGTGAATTTCCTAAAAAGTCACATGTTCCAGAGGTGCTTTTTCTATCTAACTTACTACCACCAAAGTCTGCATCAAAATAACTCACTAACTCAAATGATTGTCCTTTGGGATAGAACAGTCCTAGATTGGGTGTATGCTTGAGGTATTTGAAGATTCTTTTAACAATATTTAAATGAGATTCCTTAGGATTTTCTTGAAAATGAGAACACATACACACACTAAACATAATGTCAGGTTGGCTAGTAGTTGAGTAGAGTAAGCTTCTAATCATTCCTCTGTAAGTGGTTTGATCAATAGATTTTCCATCTTCATCAAGATCCAACTTACAAGTAGTACTCATTAGAGTGTCACTACTTTTAGTGTTATCCAAACCAAAACGTTTTAAAATATATCTAGTATATTTTCTTTGATTTAAAATAATACCATCATTATTTTGAAAGATTTGAAATCCAAGAAAAAATTTTAGTTCACCCATTAGACTCATTTCAAATTCGTTTTGCATCATTTTAGAAAATTCAATACATAAAGAATTTTTTGAAGATCCAAATATAATGTCATCTACATAGATTTGAAATACTAAAACGTCATTGTAAATTCGTTTTATAAAAAGGGTAGGATTAGCTATTCCTTTTGTAAAACCTTTGGAAATAAGAAAAGTACTTAATCTATCATACCAAGCTCTTGGAGCTTGTTTTAAACCATATAATGCTTTTGATAATTTAAAAATATGATTTGGAAAATGATGGTTTGTAAAACCAAGGGGCTGCTCAAAAAAGACATCCTCAGCTATATACCCCTTTATAAATGCACTTTTGACATCCATTTGATATAGTTTGAAATTCATATGTGCAACATAAGTAAGTAGAATTCTGATAGATTCAAGTATAGCTACTAGTGCAAAGGTCTCTTCATAGTCAATTCCTTCTTCTTTACTACAGCCTTATGAAACCAATCTATCCTTGTTCATATACCTTATTTCTAGACACCCATTTAGTGCCTATGGTGAATGTGTATTTGGTTTTGTCAAAAAGTTTCCAAACTTTGTTCCTTTCAAACTGATTAAGTTCTTCTAGCATAGACATTACCCAAAATTCATCATTGATGGAATCATTAATGTTTTTAGGTTCTAGTTGTGACAAGAAGACTTGATGTTCAACCTAATTTATAAGAGAAGATCTTGTTTGAGTTCCTTTATCTCAGTATCCTACAACAGCATCTAAAGGATGGTTCTTGAGAGTTCTAACAGCTCTAGAAAAATAAGGACCGGTAATTTTAGGTTCTTCAATAGGGTCAGGTTCATTGTGACCTGAATCTAAATATTTTCTAGAACTGGAGGTTTTCATATATTCTTTTATAGGATGGTTAGAGGATTTCGAATTAATGTCCATATTTGATACGTCATCCTCATGGTTCTCTAGAGTGGTCTTAGGCTCATATGGATATGTTTCATCATATTTTACATGGAAATATTATTCCACACATTTAGTTATTTTATTAAACACTCTATAGGCTTTACTAGATATTGAATATCCTAAAAAGATTCCTTCATCACTCTTGGATGCAAATTTGTCAAGATTGTCCTTAGTATTAAGGATATAGACTTTGCAACCAAATACTTTGAAGTAGCTAACTTTGGGTTTTCTATTTTTCCACAACTCATATGGAGTTATTTTAAGAATAGGTCTAATAAACACTCTATTGATAATATAGAATGTTGTATTTACAGCTTCAGCCCAAAAAATATATAGGTAAGTCATATTCACTAAGCATGGTTCTAACAATATCTTGCAGGGTTCTATTTCTTCTTTCTATAACTCCATTCTATTGAGGTGTTATAGTGGAAGAGAAATAATGACTATAGCCATTTTGTGAGAAAAATGATTCAAACTCTTGATTTTGAAACTCACGACCATGATAACTTCTTAAGGATTTAATTCAAATTCCACTAATATTTTCTATAGTTTTGGCATATTTGGTAAAATGAGAGCATGATTCACTTTTGTGAGCCAAAAATAAAGTCTAGGTATATCTAGAAAAGTCATCTACAAGAATGTAAACATATTTCTTCCCATTTAAACTATAAACTCTAGATGGTCCAAAAAAATCCATGTGAACCAATTCGAGAGGTTGAGAAGTTGACATTTCTTTCTTTGGTTTGAAGGAAATTTTGTGTTGCTTTCCTTTTTGACAAGGATTACACACTTTATCATTTAAAAATTCAAGTTTGGGTAAGTCTTTAACTAATATTTTTCTAGTTAACTTTCTAAGGGAGTGAGTATTACAGTGTCCTAGTCTCCTATTCCAAATCCAAGATTATTTCTGAAACAAAATTAAACATGAATCATTTTGAGAAACTAAAGAATTTATATTAATAGAGTAAAAATTTTCGTTTCTTAATGCAGAAAACACTAATTCATTTTTAGAATATAAAACATTGCAAGCATCATTTTCAAATTTAACATGAAATCCATCATCACATAGTTGTGAAATACTAAGAAGATTATATTTCAATCAATCAACAAAAAGTACTTTGGAAATAAAAAATGAGTTAGATTTACCGATTTGGACAAGGCCAATAATCTTTCCTTTGGCATTGTCACCAAAGGTGACATGTCCTCCATCAATTTTTATTAAATTCTTGAAGCATGAATAGTCTCCTGTCATGTGTCTTTAACACCCACTATGAAAGTACAATAATATTTTATAGGAACTCTTTAAGAAACTTTCCTACAAAATGGTCAAATGAAAACAGATTTTGGTACCCATACTTGTTTGGGTCCAGTAATATTAGTGACTGGTTCCTTAGGAACCCATATCTGCCTCATAGGTTTCCTATAAGCATTATGTAAAGTACTTGAAAAATAAACTCTATTTGGTCCAGAAAATATTGAAGCAGTAGAGAGTGTATCATAACTTGAACTAGTTGAATGTTTTCCAGAACTAAGAGTAAAGCTGTACGTCCTAGATTTAGAAACAAAATTAGTTCTTCCAAAATTTCTTTTACCAGGTTGATAACCAATGCCAGTAGTATATCTAGGAGAAATCTGTTTACCTAGAATTTGTACCAAGGTATCTTTAACATTATTAAAACTTTCAAGATCACTTTTAAATTTCTCATCAGATAGTTTTAGTTCATTGTTATCTTTAATTAATTGAGAATTTTTCTCCCTTTCTATACTAAGTTCAGTTTTAAAAGTTGAGGTAAGAGCATGCTATTTCTTTAAATACTTGTATTTATCTTTTAATTCATTGCATGTCTCTTCAATCATATTACAGTACTCAAACATTTCTTCATTAGAAATTTTTTTAGAGTCACTTTGATCTCTAGAATAATAGTAATTGTGTATTGGAGATTCCAATGTTACCTCAGATTTGTTTTTCATAAAACACATATTAGCTTTGTTAGCCTATTCATCATGTGAAGATTCTGAGTTACTTGAACTATCCTCAGAAGCACTCCATGTTGATTTCATTTCCTTTTTATACTTTCTATATTTGTACTCATATTTCTTTTTGTACTTGATCTTAGGACAGTCCGCCTTTATATGTCCCTTTCTCTTACATTCATTGCAGAATATCTCATCAGACATGTCACTTCTTTTCCAATATTTCTTCTATCTTCATTTTTGATCATATATTCCCTTGAAGTTAGGATTTTTGAAAAATTTCTTCTTCTTGTAAAATCTCTTAAACCTTCTGGCTAATTGACCCATCTCCTCATCACTGTTAAGCAATGATTGGTAACTATTGGAACTTTCTATAGAGACTTCCAATATTTCTTTCTCATTGTGTTTAGAGGTAGTGGTCTTGAACGCAACAGATTTCCTTTTGGGTTCATCCTCCTATTCCTTATTGACTTTAAGCTCTTCTTCATACATCATCAGTTTTCTAATGAGTTATTTTATAGGTATCTTTCTGATGTCTCTTGACTCTCTAATAGATACATAGGTTCCTCTCCATCTGTTAGGTAGGCATCTGAGAATCCTCATGATTTTTTCTTTAACAGTGACTTCTCTTCCAAGAGAAATTATTGTGTTGACAATTTCGTTGAACTTGAGATACATGTCAGAAATAGGTTCATCAGGTTTCATTTTAAAGTTATTATATTTAATAGTACAAGTATTAAGTCTCATTTCTTTCACACTAGAAGTTACTTCATATGAAATAGAAAAGGTATCCCAAATTTCATGGGCAGTTTTACATGTAGAAATTCTATTAAAATCCTCATCTCATAAAGATCAATATAAATAATTCATGGCTTTACAATTATTATTGTAGGCAGTCTTGGTAAGGTCATCCCAAGTGATTCTATCAGTAGCAAGAATCTTATACTCATCTATAATTGAAGACCGAATTTCAAAACTCATACTTTCTAAATGCATTTTCATTTTAATTTTCCATTTAGCACAATTGGTCCCATTAAAGAATGGTGGTCTGTTTATTGCATCACCTTCCAATCTATTATCCATAATAAATAAATTCTTTGAAAAAGATATAAATTTATACTTAACAGAAATTTAAAGATCTTTAAAGTATAACTACAATCACAGTTGAATAGGGTCAAAAACAGAGTCTTAATAAACACTCCTATGATACCAAATGTTGGTTGGAGTAGAGTACTCAAGAGGGGGGGGGGGTGAATTAAGTATCTATAAAAATTCATGTTTAAAAGGTATTCTTAAAAAGGTTCCCCAATAAATTTAAATACAGCCTAGTTACTCAAATTAATATGGTTATGAATGTTTTACTATTTAAATAACTTCTCATAAGATTGATTAATTCTCAGTAATCTTAATATCAGTTATTAACATTACTTTTGAATTTATTCTAATAAGGAAAAAAATATAACTTCTTTCAAAGATTAACTATCAAAGTAAATTTTGTGATTTCTGACTTATATAATAAAACAGAGAAAACTAAATTAAACAACACAATGGATATAAAACAAGTGGTTCAATCTCAAGTCGAGACCTAATCCACTCCACTCTACTTGGTGATCACCTACCACCAAGAAGTTTATATAAATAAAATTGATCCACACCCTGGATCAGGGTTAACAATAGTACACATGACTGTTTAGGTCACACGAACTCTTCCACAGTTCTTCGTGGGTATGAAATATCAAGTCACACAGGGACCTCTTCCACACCAATCCATGGGAATAAACAAGTGTAAAAAGATGTAATAGAAAGGATATCTTGTATCCTTCAGTTTAATGCAGGAGACAGTGCGTGTTTTTATACAGACACACACACACACTACTCGAAAGATAAAAATAATACACAACAGAGCAAAAATGATGAGATAAGGTTAGAAGTGCTATGGGTGTTAGTCTATACAACTCTGTACTTATAGGATGAAGCATATAAAGAAATAGAGTCCCCTTGCAGAAAACAGAGTATCACAAGTCAGCTAGATCTGGCTCGTGTTCTTCATGGAGTTGATAGTGCAGAAATGTTCTCGACTCTAGGATTAAAATATGATTTGTGTGTTCTTCAGCAGTGTCGAGTTTCATGTGTCAGTTATTCTTTCATGAATGCTCGTGCTTATTTGTTATCACACACACACTTGTTTCTCTATTGTCACTATTGTCTCCTCTTTTTATTCTGGACACACTGTTCTTTTTATTCTTATAATTCATATGTTGGAGCCGAAAGGATTCATGTATTCTGCACCTCGTACCTCGTACTGTCAGGTGACATGTCTACAAAGAAACATTAATTATGTCAGTGCATTTAAAAATTCAAATATGATTGTTAGAAATTAAATTGAAAAATGACAAAACATATTAAGAAACAGTGCCACAGTCTGTCTGGAAACAATGTCTTCATGAAACAGTGTCTCCTTAAAACAGTGTCTCCTTGAAATGATGTCTCCTTGTTTGTATTTGAGTGATGATACAACTATGATGGGAAAATTGTATAAAGATCCATAATCGGTAACACAGATGTGGTGTTTGATCATAGTGTCTGGTCATGGTGTTTGGGTCACGTTGTCTGGGTCACAGTGTCTGGGTCACGGTGTCTGGTCATGGTGTCTGGTCACGGTGTTTGGGTCATAGTGTCTGGGTCACGGTGTCTGGTCACGGTGTCTGGTCACAATTTCTGGGTCACGATGTCTGGTCACGATGTCTGGTCACGGTGTCTAGGTCCTTTTCCATAAAAACACATCTAGTGACAGACTCACAGTTTCTCAGACTTAGCCAAATATCTGTACACAGACTTAAACAGTGATATTCATAGAATGAATTAAACTTAATCATTAATAAGATAATTTCATTATAAAAAAAATAGTTTACAATAATTATTTAAGGCATAAAGAGACTAATCATCTATACACATGATTTTAGATAGATTAAAAATGATTAACAAGTTTTACAAAATGTATAGGATTTGTGATCATTAAAACATGATTAACACATGAGGAGTCCAATAATATCTCCCTTTTTGATGATCAGAAATCATGTGAGTGAGATATCTATTTTTAGTGAATGTTCCTCTTCCTTAGTGTGCATATAGAATACATATTTATCCCCATTTTGGGATTATCAAAAAGAGTAAATACTAAATAGACAATGAAAGTTCACAATGCATTAGATGGATAAAAAGTTTCATTACAAATATCAAGTAACATGAATATAGAAAACATCCCTATCAAAAGATATTAGTCACTCTTCTTCAGTACTGTCTTGTCTTCTCTTTGCCCTTGGCAACAACATCAGAAGAGGAATCCATAGGAGCATAGGTAGAAGTGGAAAAAGGGAGTGAACCAGTTGACAGAGAAGGTAAAGGAAGTCCTTTAAAAATATAAGGGGCCAAGGTAGGTGTAGTGGAAGACTGAGGAAACTGTTGATCAAGGATAACAGGTCTGATATGACTAAGAGCCTGAGATACATACATATATGTAGAGGCAAGGGCAGAGGATGAGAAGGTAGGAAAACCAGATCTCAGGGGTGCAACTGCAGGAGAAACAATTGCAGTACTCTGGACATGAAGATAAGGCCTTAAAAGCTTGATGAAGTCCACAATGATCTCACCACCATACTACATGACTTTCTCAAATTCATCCTTGTTATCCATAAAATTATCCAACAAAGGAGTGAAATCTTTGAGCTTTTGGACTTGAGTTGTTAAATCTTGAGTGACAAGTGGGATTCTCAGATTCTCTATAAGGTACTTGAAGTGGTTGGTCATGTAATTATTAGAGAAGATCTGATTGAAGTAGAAATACACCTTCTGAGCAATTTATTGCTGAGAATCATTGGAAATCTTGGAATAAATTCTCACCAAATCAAGAACTCTGTCACTGTTCTTGGTAACTTCATATAGAGATTCCTTGTCAAAGCCACTAATCAAAAATTGAATTTCTTCTTTGACAACTGTTCTGAGCAGATCAATGTCTAAAGAGGGTGGAGATGATTCTCCAGAAGTATGAGAAGAAGTAATAGTCAAAGTAAGGGATTTCAGTTGATTTAGAACTTTCTAGAGACAACCCTTATACTCATCAGTTAACTTGTTAAGACCAATAATAATCTCACACATCTCTTGAACAATCTTCTTGTTTCTTTTAGCTACCATGTAAGCCAAGTAGGTTAGATTATGTTGAATTAGTGAGGCTATTTCCTATGGAGTCTGACTAACAATATCTTCAACAGAATGTAAAATAGGTTATGGTCTTGAGTTCATCACTCTATGCATTTATTCAACCATACCTATGAGATTCTTTACTTCATCACTTAACTGTTTTTTATCAACTATGAATTCTTGAATCTCATGAAGCATCTTGGGATTAATCTGCCATATGATCTTTTCCAACAATAGGGCAACATCTCTTTCACTTAAATAGGTTACATGAGCCGGTTGGGTATTCATTAGTTTTTGAACTCCAGCTAATATGGTAGATCCAAATGCTTTCAGATCATCTTTATTCACCAAGTTTGGAGGTTCTTATGAAGGTTTAGGAATATAAGCTGAGACAGGCTCAAGTTCCTTGGTAGAGATAGCTTCAAGAGCAGATTCTAGTTTCAATTGAAACATAGTAGACATATCAATTCCTTTAACCGAGAATTCCTGGGAATCAGTCACATCAAAAATAACTAGGGAATTTATACCAGGTTTCCACTGATCTTGGATCAATCAGATTATGTATTTTAATACTTTCCAGACTCGGAGGCTACTCCCCCTCACAAGGTGCATCTTTACCAGGACTGAGAGATTTATATCCTTAATCTATTTCCAAGATTTTATCCCTGATATCCTCACCCATTTCCTTTCTAGCCAACTGAAAGGATTTCTCCATTATCTCTTTAGAAGATGGAATAATCTCAAGAACAACTTGTTCCTCTAGGTGTTCCTCAAGAGAAGATTCTTGCACAACAAAAAGATCTTCTTCTATATGCTCTTCTACAAAATCCTGTTCGTTTACCTTAGAAACAGATTATTTTTCAACAGCAGGTTGTTCTTCCAAATCCACAACATCTTCAGGAACAGGTATTTCATTTTCAATTAAGACTTGAGGAGATGATTTATTGTCTTACTCAACCAGAACAGTTTCTCTTGTAGGTGCAACAACCTCTTCCCCTTTTTCCTCATTAGAATACTCAACAATCTCATCTGGTTCCAAACCAGGATAAAAAATATCCTTAGGTCTTGAAGAGTGTTCCACCGGATTAAACTTTTCATAAACCCTATCATTATCTTCCACCCAAGATTTTCTCCATGGATTCCAATTGATTTTCATTCTTTTTTACTATAAATTTTTAAATACAAAACTCATAATACTTAATAGATTCTTCATCTGGTCCTACCAACCCTTTTGCATGAAGCATAGCTGAGATAAACCATGAATAGAACATGGAGGTTGAATTGGAGGTTGTTTTGATCAAATCACACATATGGTGTATAAAATATTTTCATAGGTTGATCTTATTCCCATTATTCATAAGGTGTATCAAAAATACATCATGATACTTGAGTGTATAAAAATCACCTTTTCTAAGGCTAATCAGATTCTGAACAAATTTAAACAGAAGTCTAGTTTTACCATCTAGCTCAGCAGCTATGGCTCTTTGCTTTGTTTCATTCCAAATTAAGCTTCCCAATTCTTCTTCCAAAACAAAGAACTCACTTGGAGGTGGAGGAAATCTCTGTTATTCCCCACAAATACCGTCATGAGGTATCCTAAGGCTTGTAACCCATAACCTCGAAGAAAACGTACAAATCTGGCCATTAATCCAACCTCGCACAACATAGCCATATTTTGTATCAAAAGAGAATTGAATATACTGGTAAACTGTGCAACTAGGTTTGGGTAAATTGGCCTATCCTCCTTTGTAAACCAATCCAACCATCCTTTCTCTCTAAGTACTTTCAATACCAAAGACTTACTTGACAGAAGCCACTTATGGAATATCTCCTTTTCGAGTACCACTGTTCTGTCTACCATATTCGGATTCAACGATCCTTTGGGTGCTAACTTTGGCATGATTTTCAACTTCTTCATTGAACTGCACTTCTTAGTAGTTGAAGATGATGGGCGTTTCATCCAGTGAATTCAAAGACGATTGGAGGGAGAGAGAGAAAACCGAAGGGTTGAGAAAGGAGTTACAGTTTGAGAGATGAGAGATCGAGTGAAGAAAGAGTGAAACTTCTTTAGTTTTTATCATTTAGGGATATCAAGTGTCGCGGGATCAAAAACACATGAAATTAAAAGGGTAAAATAGTAAATTACTGCAATAAAGGTTATAATTTAAAAATAAAAAAATAAAGCGTCTTTACGGTGAGACCGTAATCAACTTTCATGGTGAGACCATAACTGGATTTCACGGTGAGACTATAACTGTGTGATTTCTAAACTATATGATCATATTGTTTGAGACAGTAAGTGCCAGACAGTAACAGTGAGACCGTAAACATGAAATATAAAACTATGAAACAAGAAACTTACTACTTAAGATTTATCATTCCCAATTCATGTATGATGTAATCTATTCTTTCAGAATTTAATGGTTTGGTGAATATATTAGTGAGCTGATATTCAGTTCCAATGAATTCCGAAGTGTTGTCACATTTTTTATAATGATCTCTCAAAAAGTGATGTATTACATTAATATGTTTTGTCCTAGAGTGTGAAATAGGTTTTTTTGAGATGTTAATAGCACTTGTATTGTCACAATTTATAGGTACATGCTTGAATTGATATCCATGATCTAGTAATGTGTGTTTCATCCACAAAATTTGTGCACAACAACTACTAGCAGCTATGTATTCAACTTCTACAGTAGATAATGCAATAGAGTTTTGTTTCTTACTACACCATGATACTAGTGACTTGCCTAAAAGGTGACATGTTCTAGAGGTTCTTTTTCTATCTAACTTACAACCACCGAAGTCAGCATCAGAATAACTCAATAACTCAAATAATTGTCCTCTGGGATAGAACAGTCCTAGATTGGGTGTATGCTTGAGGTATTTGAATATTATTTTAACAACATTTAAATGATATTCCTTAGGATTTCCTTGAAAATGATCACACATACACACACTAAACATAATGTCAGGTCGTCTAGCAGTTAAGTAGAGTAATATTCCAATCATTCCTCTATAAGTGGTTTGATCAAAAGATTTTCCATCTTCATCAAGATCTAACTTACAAGTAGTACTCATTGGAGTGTCACTAATTTTAGTGATATCCAAACCAAAACCTTTTAGAATATCTCTATTATACTTTCCTTGATTTAAAATAATACCATCATTATTTTGAAAGATTTGAAATCCAAGAAAGAATTTTAGTCCACCCATTAGACTCATTTCAAATTAGTTTTGCATCATTTTAGAAAATTCAATACATAAATAATTTTCTGAATATCCAAATATAATGTCATCTACATAGATTTGAACTACTAAAACATCATTGGAAATTCTTTTTATAAAAAGGTAGGATCAACTATTCGTTTTGTAAAACCTTTGAAAATAAGAAAAGTACTTAATCTATCATACCAAGCTATTGGAGCTTGTTTTAAACCATATAAATATTTTGATAATTTAAAAATATGATTTTAAAAATGAGGGTTTGTAAAACCAGGGGGTTTCTCAAAAAATACATCCTAAGTTATATACCCATTTAGAAATGCACTTTTGAAATCCATTTGATATAGTTTGAAATTCATATGTGCAACATAAGTAAGTAGAATTATGATGGATTCAATTCTAGATACGAGTGAAAAGGTATCTTCATAGTCAATTCCTTATTCTTGACTATAGCCTTGTGCAACCAATCTAGCCTTGTTTATAAATATATTACCAGCTTCATATACCCTATTTCTAAACACCCATTTAGTGCCTATAGTGAATGTGTCTTTGGGTCTGTCAACATGTTTCCAAAATTTTTTCCTTTCAAACTGATTAAGTTCTTCTTGCAAATCCATTACCCAAAATTCATCATTGATGGCATCATTAATGTTTTTAGGTTCAAGTTGTGACAAGAAGACTTGATGTTCAACCTAATTTCAAAGAGAATCTCTAGTTTGAGTTCCTTTATCTAAGTCTCATACAACAGTATCTAAAGGATGTTTCTTGAGAGTTATAACATCTCTAGAAAAAGAAGGACTGGTGATTTTAGGTTCTTCAATAGGGTCAGGTTCATTGTGACCAGAATCTAAAGAATTTCCAGAACTAGAGGTTTTCACAGATTCCTTTACAGGATGGTTATAGGATTTTGAATTAATTTCCAGATTTGATACATCATCCTCCAGGTTCTCTAGAGTGGTCTTAGGCTCATGTGGATCTGTTTCATCAAATTTGACATGGAAAAATTCTTCCAGACATTTAGTTCTTTTATTAAACACTCTATAGTCTTTAGTAGAGATTGAATATCCTAAAAAGATTCCTTCATCACTCTTGGATGTAAATTTTCCAAGATTGTCCTTAGTATTAAGGATATAGACTTTTCAACCAAATACTTTGAAGTAGCTCACTTTGGGGTTTCTATTATTCCACAATTCATATGGAGTTCTTTTAAGAATAGGTCTAATCAACACTCTATTGATAATATAGCATGCTGTATTTACAGCTTCAACCCAAAAATAAATAGGTAAGTCAAATTCTCTAAGCATGGTTCTAGAAATCTCTTGCAAGGTTCTATTTCTTCTTTCTACAACTCCATTCTGTTGAGGTGTTCTAGGGGCAGAGAAATTACGACTATAGCCATTTTTTGAGCAAAATGATTCAAACTCTCGATTTTCAAACTCATGACCATGATCACTTCTTGAGGATTTATTTCTTGGTCCATTAATATTTTCTAAAATTTTGGCATATTTGGTAAAATGAGAGCAGACTTCACTTTTGTGAGCCAAAAAGAAAGTCTAGGTATATCTAGAAAAGTCATCTACAAGAAGATAAACATAGTGCTTCCCATTTAAACTAGAAACTCTAGATAGTCCAAACAAATCATTGTAAACCAATTCGATAGGTTGAGAAGTTGACACTTCTTTCTTTGGTTTGAAATAAATTTTGTGTTGCTTGCCTTTTTGAAAAGTATTACACACTTTATCATCTGGAAATTCAATTTTGGGTAGGTTTTTGACTAAGTTTTTTCTAGTTAACTTTCTAAGGGAGTGAGTATTACAGTGTCCTAGTATCCTATGCCAAAGAAAATATTCTTTGTGAAATACACTCAAACATGAAGCATTTTGAGAAACTAAAGAATTTAAGTTAACATAGTAAACATTTTCATTTCTTAATGAAGAAAACACTAATTTATTTTTAGAATTAAAAAAATTTCAAGCATCATTTTCAAATTTATCATGAAATCCATCATCACATAGTTGTGAAATAATAAGCAGATTATATTTCAATCCATAAAAAAAGTACTTTAGAAATCAAAACTGAGTTTTAGTTACCGATTTATCCAAGGCCAATAATCTTTCCATTGGAATTGTCACCAAAGGTGACATGTCCCCCATCAATTTTTATTAAATTCTTGAAGCATGAATAGTCTCCTGTCATGTGTCTTGAACACCCACTGTCCAAGTACCATAAGCTTTTACAAGAACTCTTTAAGAAACTTTCATACAAAATAGTCAAATGAAAACATTTTTTGGTACCCATACTTTTTTGGGTCCAGTAATATTAGTGACTAGTTCCTTAGGAACCCATATATGCCTCATAGGTTTCCTATAAGAATTATGTAATGTACTTCAAAAATAAACTCTATTTGGTCCAGAAAAGCTTGAAATAGTAGAGAGTGTATCATAACTTGAACTAGCTGAATGTTTTCCAAAACTAGGAGTAAATATGTATGTCCTAGATTTAGAAACAAAATTAGTTCTTCCAAAATTTCTTTTACCAGGTTGATAGCCAATTCCATTAGTATATCTAGGAACAATCTGTTTACCTTGAATTTATACCAAGGTATCTTTAACATTAGTAAACCTTTCAATATCATTTTTCAATTTCCCATTAGATAGTTTTAGTTCATTGTTCGCTTTAATTAATTGATCATTTTTCTCCCTTTCTACACTATGTTCAGTTTTAACAGTTGAGGTAAGAGCATGCTATTTATTTAAAGACTTGTATTTATCTTTTAATTCATTTCATGTATCTTCAATAATATTATAGTACTCAAACATTTATTCATTAGACATATTTTCAGAGTCACTCTCATCTCCAGAATAATAGGAATTATGTACAAGAGATTCCAGTGTTACCTCATATGTGTTTTTCATAAAACACATATTAGCTTTGTTAGCCTGTTCATCATGTGAAGATTCTGAGTTACTTGAACTATCCTCAGATGCACTCCATGTTGCTTTCATTGAATTTTTATACTTTCTATATTTGTACTCATATTTATTTTTTTACTTGATCTTGGGATAGTCATCCTTTATATGTCCTTTTCTCTTACATTCATAGCAGACTATCTCATCAGACTTGTCACTTCTTTTCCAATCTTTCTTCTAGCTTCCTTTTTGATCATATCTTCCTTTGAACTTAGGCTTTCTGAAAAATTTCTTCTTCTTGTAAAATCTCTTAAACCTTCTGGATAATTGATCCATCTCCTCATCACTGTCAGGTGATGATTTTTCACTGCTGGAACTTTTTATAGAAACTTCCAATTTTTCATTCTCCTTGTGTTTAGAGGTGTTGGTCTTGAATGCAACAAATTTTCTTTTGGGTTCATCCTCCTCTTCCTTGTTTACTTTCATATCTTCTTCATACATTATCAGTTTTCCAATGAGTTATTTTATAGGTATCTTGTTGATGTCGCATGAATCTCTAATAGAGATAGAGGTTTCTCTCCATCTATCAGGTAAGCATATGAGAATCCTCATGATTTGTTCTTTGGCAGTGACTTCTCTTCCAAGAGAAATCATTGTGTTGAAAATTTCATTGAACCTGAGATACATGTCAGAAATAGGTTCATCATGTATCATTTTAAAGTTATCATATTTAATGGTACAATTATTAAGTCTCATTTCTTTCACACTAGAAGTTCCTTTATGTGAAACAGACAAGGTATCCCAAATTTCATGGGCAGTTTTACATGCATAAATTCTATTAAATTCCTCATCTCCTAAAGAGAAATATAAATTATTCATGTATTTATAATTGTTATTGTAGGAAGTATTGTTAGGGTCATCCCAAGTGATTATATCAGTAGCAGGAATCTTATACTCATCTATAATTGAATACCATATTTCATAACACATACTTTATAATGGAATTTTCATTTTAATTTTCCTTTGAGCATAATTGGTTACATTAAAGAATGTTAGTCTATTTTTTGCAGCACCTTCCAATCTATTATCCATAATAAAGAAATACTTTGAAAGAGATATAAATTTAGACTTACTAGAAATTTATAGATCTTTAAAGTACAACTACAATCACAGTTGAATAGTGTCAAAAAAAAGAGTCTTAATAAACACTCCTCTGATACCAAATGTTGGTCATAGTAGAGTACTCAAGATGGGGGGGGGGTGTGAATTGAGTATCTATAAAAATTTTAATTTAAAAGGTATTATTAAAAAGTATCCCGAATAAATTTAAATACAACCTAGTTAATCAATGTAATACAGTTATGAAAGTTTGACTGTTTAAATAACTTCTCAGAAGATTGATTAATTCTCAGTAATCTTAATATAAATTATTAAAATTACTTTTGAAGCTATTTTAATAAGGGAAAACAATTATAACTTCTTTCCAAGATTAACTATCAAAGTAAATTTAGTGATTTCTGATTTATACAATAAAACAGAGAAAACTAAATTAAACAACACAGTGGATATAAAACAAGTAGTTCAGTCTCAAGCCAATACTTAATCCACTCCACTTGGTGATCACCTTCCACCAAGGAGTTTATATAAATAAACTTGATCCACACCCTGGATCGGGGTTAACAAAAGTACACAGGACTATCTAGGTCACACGACCTCTTCCACAGTTCTTCGTGCGTATGAACTATCAGGTCACAGAGGTACCTCCTCCACACCTATCTATGGAAATACACAAGTGTAAAAAGATGTAATAGAACTGATATTTTGTATCCTTCAGTTTAATTTAGGAGATAGTGCATGTTTTTATACAGACACACACACACACTGCTCGAAAGATAAAAATAATACACAATAGAGAAAAAATGATGAGATAAGGTTAGAAGTGCTATGAGTGTTAGTCTATGAAGCTCTAGACTTATAGGATGAAGCAGATGTAGAAATCGA
Organism: Viscum album; assembly: GCA_963277665.1. Taxonomy (NCBI): domain Eukaryota; kingdom Viridiplantae; phylum Streptophyta; class Magnoliopsida; order Santalales; family Viscaceae; genus Viscum; species Viscum album. The sequence goes on along the minus strand of OY728167.1, from coordinate 599,786,706 downwards.
GTCCCCTTGAGGAAAATAGAGTATCTCAATTCAGCTAGTTCTGGCTCATGTTCTTCATGGAGTTGATAGTGCGGAAATGTTCTCAACTCTAGGATTTGAATATAATTCATGTGTTCTTCAGTAGTTTTAGGTTTCATGTGTCGGTTATTCTTTCATGAATGCTCATGCTTCTTCATTATCACACACACACACACACTTGTTTCTCTGTTGCCACTATTGTCACCTATTGTTCTTCTTGCAATGCTGTTCTTTTTATTCTTAGAATGCATGTGTTGGAGCCTACATGAGGCATGTTTTATGCACCTCGTACCTCATACTGTCAGGTGACATGTCCACAAAGAAACATTAATTATGTTAGTACATTTAAAAGCTTCAAATATGACCATTAGAAATTAAATTGAAAATGAAAAAATAGATTAAGAAATGGTGCCATAGTTTGTTTGGAAATGGTGTCTTCATGAAACGGTGTATCCTTGAAAAGGTGTCTCCTTGTTTGTCTTTGAGCGGTGAGACATATATGATGGGACAATTATATAGAGATCAGGAATCGGTAACACAGATGTGGTGTTTGATCATAGTGTCTGGTCACGGTGTATGGGTCACGGTGTCTGGGTCACGGTGTCTGGTCACGGTGTCTGGTCATGGTGTCTGTGTCACAGTGTCTGGGTCACGGTGTCTGGTCATGGTGTCTAGTCACGGTGTCTGGGTCACTGTGTCTGGTCACAGTGTCTGGTCATGGTGTCTGGGTCCTTTGCCAAAAAAACACAACTGGTGGCAGACTCATGGTTTCTCAGACTTAGCCAAATATCTGTACACAGACTTAAATAGTGATATTCATAGAATGAGTTAAACTTAATCATTCATAAGAGAATTTCATTATAAACAAAATAGTTTACAATAATTATTTAAGGCATAAAGAGACTAATAATCTGTACACATAATTTTAAATAGATTAAATAGGATTAACAAATTTTACAGAATATATACGATTTTTGATCATTAAAACATGATTAACACATGAGGAGTCCAACATTCACTACATATCTCAATGTAATGAGAATAAAGCCATAAGTAGTTCTCTGGGTAGTGTGCGGTTTAAAATCATGCAACAAGGACATTATGCTGTGTAGTTTAGAGTCATACAATAAGGACATTAGGGACTTTGATATAAATACCACTTGAATGTTGTGGCTGTACTAGGGTATGGGGTCCAAGTGACACTACATATCTTTTCAAAGCAAGAATCATTCCACACATATTTCTTATCAGATAATATTTTACGTATAAGGTGAGAAATTATATTGGATCTCCTCATGTAGATCTGACCCATACATGGGAGAATAGAGGATTTTTTCCTATCATGATACAACTGGGCCTATGATTGAAAATCTAGACGTCATTACATATCTCATAGGGATGTGAATCAATCCACACATATTTTATAAAAAACCATGCAGTTTATCATCATGCGATGAGGAGATGAAGTGATTCCAATGTGAAAAATAATATTGTAGATGGACTAGGGGATATGACCTAGGTGTCACTACTTATCTTTCTAGGGAAAGAATCAATGAACATGTAGTTCTTAAATAAAGGTTCCACCACCCTAATTGAATTCACAAGTGGGGGATAATGGGGGTTTGTTGAATACAGGTTCACACATAAGATGAGAATTCGTATTGATCTCCTCATTTAGACCTAACTCATACATGAGATAAAAGAGGCATTAATTGCATGATGTTGTGACTGGTCCCAATATTGAAAGTCTAGTCGTCACTATGTATCTTTTTGGGGTAAGAATCAAGCCACACATATTTCTTGAAAAGGACCTAGTGCAGGTCTGACTCGTACATGGGGAGGGGGAGGGGATATTTAAAAAAAAAATCATTTGGACCCTAAATAGAAGATTTGGGAATCACTATGTATCTCAACAGGATGAGAATCGGTCCATACATAGTTCTTGAAGTCCCATGAAATTTAATGTCATGTGGTTAGGACGAAGGAAAAATGACGTGTAGTTATGAAAACATTGCAGTTTGGTCCTGAGAGTGAAAATCTAGGCATAACTATGTATCTGATGAAAATGAGAATCAAACCACACATAGTTATTAAAAAGAAAATGCAGTTTATTATCATGAAATGAGGAAATCTGTTGTTCCTTTTAAGGTCGTATATCTAGGACCATCGATAACACCAATATGAAGTGAAACACCTTATTTATGCAGAGAAGCTCTTTACCCAATTCCTAAGCCCATGTAAGATATGCTCCATGTAAGAAACAAGGAGTGGTAAAAGATTATCTTACAATATAAAGGTAACACGAATAAAGGATGGGGATATAATGATTATATGGTGGCTGAGTCAAGGAAGAAGACCCGTACGTCACTATGTATCTTGCTTGGAGAAAGAATCAAGCCACACATATTTCTTGACTGGATCCCTGTGTAGATCTAATTCATGTACATGAAGTAAAGGAGCTTTATGATTTAATCATAGATAGACCCAGGATTGGATATCTGAGCATCACTACATATCTCATTGGGGAGATAATCAAGCCACACATAGTTCTTGATAAGTTTCTCAACACCAACTGAGGTTTTATGTGAGGAAGGGGGTTTTTGATATATATATTTCCTAATATTTTTTAGAATAATGGTCGGGTTCAAGAAATTAAATGACATGAGAATCAAGCCATATGTTATGGAGGAGGTCCCAATGCAAATTTGATTCATGCACATGTTAAAGAAAGGGGTTTTATCTTCAAAATTATAGTTGGACCTGAGATATGATATCTGGGTGTCACTACATGTAACGGCCCAGTCCAGCCCATGATCATGATATTTTCCACTTTGGGCCCAGCCCACACGGTTTTGTTTTCCCTGAGCACTGGCCCTCAGGCATCCCCCAGGAAAAGGCCTCATGATGGGAGAGGTATCCACACCACCTTATAAAGGGGTGCTTTGTGCTCCTCCTCCTTTGATATGGGATAAACATAATCCACCCCCTAGAAGATCCCAGAGTCCTCACTGACACATCAAATGAACACTGGATCTGATACCATTTTGTAACGTCCCAGTTTCAGAATCCACCCAGAGACGCCCCGTACCTGGTTGGTCACATGGCCTCAAGCTCATTTCCCAGAACGCCAAAGGCTACCGACTAGCAGCGAGGGCCTTGGGTGTGATAGTGGGGAAACTATGCCCTCATTGGTAGAGTAACCTAGCAGAAGTAAATAGATATACAATAATGGAAGCATTAATAATTCCATATGACAATAAACAGCGGAATACTGAAGAAATAAATAACTGGAGCGCATATATAAATGATGCATGATACATATGTCTAAGAAATTAACCAAAAAAGTCACAATGTTGGAATACAGTACCAAACCAAAGTACAAAAGAAAAGCAAGAAACAGCTCCTCAGCATCGCAAGCCTCATCTTGGTCCCATGCTCTCCAGCTCCTCAGCAATCAAGCACCTGAAGTAGAAGGGCGCTTTCCCTTATCTATACCTAAAACAATATAATCTGTTTGGACCCAAAAGCATGACCCAAATAGGGTGTGAGACTAATCCCAGTAGGCAACCATCCAAATATCTGTGCCTAACAGTCAGTAAATATATATGGTATGCAATAAGTAAAAAGAAGAAGTAAACAAGGAAGTACTCAGCAGAAAACATTCCTATAGTTCAATTGCATTCAATTTCATATATCAATTAAGCAGATAATCAAAGAAGGTAACCGTTTGTAAAGTACTCATAGCCTAAACCCTCTGGTTCAACCAAACAAGACAAGCAACCCTCTGGTAAGTACACACAGTCTAATCCCTCTGGTTCAACTTAAGCACAAACTCTATGAGGAAGCACTCACCGTCAATTCCCCCTATAGTCTCGTATCGGTAACTAAAAAGTGATCTGGGGAAGTACTCAACGTCTCATTCCCCCTGTGGCCCACATCGAGGAACTATAGACACTCTGAGGAAGAACTTATGTCAATTCCTCCTACAGTCTCACATCGTAACAGTAAAAACAGACACTCTGGAGAAGCCCTCAACATCCATTCTCCCTATGGTCTACTACACTAGGCTCTCACGGCCCTGTGTATGTCAATCGATCACAAAAATATTTGGCATCCAAAGTAAACTTTAAGAACTACTTGGCTAAACAATCTACAACATATCATAGCATGTTAGATAATAATCACTCCATCCTCCAATACTAGGCATGGAAACAAAGCAGTAGCCTAACATGCAAAGCTAGACTAAATAGTCATAAATAGTACAAGCATGGGAAAACACATCCATAACATGGTAAACAACCATATTCACAACAACAACCTCTACTCAAGAATTCTAAGCATAACAGGCATTAACTGGGTAAAAAACCCTAAACACGCAATACCCCCATCAAGGGTATTGGGAACTTTTGCACATATAACTAAAAGAATATCTATGAAAAGGCACAAACCACCAACCTTGGTGTTGTAGGATCGTTATACGTGAACCTGAAGCCTTGAATCTCCCAATAACACTGTAGATCTACAAAAACATTAAAAATGCTCAACCGAGGATAACTCTTGAAAGAGGAGGAATCAGGAAACGAAGCTCTAGGAGAAGGAAGAGCTTATCATGGAAATCCCAACGCAATCGACAATAGGAAATTCGGAGAACAAATGCTTTATCGGGGGATTAGAGAAGATCCGTGGCCATACGGACGCTCCCAGACTAACTAGGTTGAGAAGAGGTGTGTTCTGTCCATCAACACGACCCCGGTTCATTTAATGAAAAAAATAAAGTACATGGCATGTACTTTATAATTACACAGCATATACTTGCCTTTACCGGCCCCTACATTAGGCGGTCTCTAGGTCACCACACACGACCAACACATGACTACTCGCGGTAATCGAGTACACAACATGTACTTATAAAGTACACAATGTGTACTTAAGAAATTTCCAGAAACTCCTTTTTTTCTCCAAAACACTATAAAAAGGAAAACATGCCTGAAAATAAGATTCGGGTTCTTACACTACATATCACATTGGGGTGAGAATCAAGCCACATGTAGTTCTTGAACTTCCATATAGTTTAACATCATGTGGCAAGGAAAAATATGAACCAACGTGAAAATATGAAAATATGGCGGTTGGACCATGGGATATAACTTAGGTGTCACTACATATCTCATTGTGGTGACAATAAAGCCTCACAAAGTTATTGGAATTCTTTCCCATACCAACTAAGTTTTGTTATGGGAAAGGGGATTTTTTTGTTATGGTTGTACCCATGATTGTAGATCTGGGCATCACTATGCATCTTATTGAAATGATAATCAAGCCATACATAGTTCTTGAGAAGATATTCCCTGTCCAGGTTTAATTCATGCACACAGGGTTTGAAGGGACTTTTAAATATCACAGCTAGACCCTATATTGGAGATCTGGGTGTCACTATGTACCTCATTGAAATGAGAATCAAGCCACACATAGTTCTTGAAAAGGAACCCCTATGAAGATCTGATTCAAACATAGGGGGAAATGGGACTCAAGTACCACTAGGGAGTGACAATGATGTGAGTGAGGTTTATGCATAAAAGATACTCATATTTTAAGGGACCATAAAGAATTTTAATTTGTGGTATATTGCAGGATTTAGTAACATAAAATGAAGGAGACATTAACTTTATATTTTAATGTCATGTGATAAGGATAAAGGTGACTTGCAGTTTTAGGTCATGTGACTAAGACCTCATGTCGTGCTGTTTAATGTCGTACGACAATGAAAAATATGATACATAGTTTAATGTCATACAACACAGCCATATATAGTGTTATGCAGTTTAACATCCAACAGCTAAGATGAACTCTGTGTGATCACAAAAAGTACTTCTTCAAAAAACTTTCATTGGTTGGAGTTGTAATGATCACTCTATCCATTGAGATTAAGAAATAAGATCCATTAGAGCGAACCTTATGTATGGAGTAAGGTCCCTCCCACTTTGGTTCAAGCTTCATAGGCTTCTTTCCTGGTATCATTAGAGTCTAGAGGAATAATACCAACTCTCCTTGGAGGAATTAATGGAGGTGGAATTTGTTATTGAAAGCTCATTCTATTCAATTCTGATAGACTTAAAAGTGATGCAAGGTATGAAATATCTTTTCATTTAATCACTCCAGCTCATTTGGTCACTTCTAAGACTGCAAATCTATATATAACTTATCACAAACAAAATCTTAAAGTGAATGCAATTGAACTTAAATAGGAAAGACTGCTTCTTTTCCATATACTAATGAGTATAGAGTTGACCGTGTTGCAGTGCGGGTAGTAGTCTTATAAGCACATAAAGCATGCAAGAGTTTATTAGGAAAATACTTTTTTATCTTTATCCACCATATTTTGGGGTATGTTGGAAAAGGTTTTTTTGAAAGCCTTTATCTGTCCATTTTCCACTTCATGATAGTGGGACGAATGATTGGATTTGATATTTTATTCCTAATATAACTTTCCTACCTCAACAAAATAGAAAATGGTTCCATTTTCCATCAATATAGTATGAGGGACACCAAATCTATTGATGATATTAGATTTTACAAAGCTAAAAATTCTCTTAGCCCTGACTTCTTTGAGAGGTATTTCCTCATCCCATTTAGAGAATAAATCAGTAGTAGTAAGGATGTACTTGAACTGCTTGGCCGTAGCTGGAGGATAGGGTCATACTACATCCATTCCCTATATAGAAAATGGCTAGGAGTATTTAGTTATATGTAGGAACTCTGGGGGTTGATGAATGATGTTAGCATAAACTTTATAGGAATGCAATTTCTTAGTGAAATATGTGAAATCCTACATCATCGAAGGCTAGAAGAATCAAAGACTTCAGATTTGATCATAAAGTCTGTGCCCAGACTGGTGGGAACTACAGGCTCCTGCATTTAATTCTATTATGATACCCGCGGTTTCTTCCCCATTAATGAATCTGAGGAGGATTCCATCAAAGCCTCATTTGTAGAGGATCTTCTGGTGATCTGGGCCATCATAAAGAGTGAAATTAACTTCTTGTAGCTAGATCTTCACTCTTTAAACTCTATCTGATGGAAGTACCCTATTTTAGATATATTCCATGGTGGGTTCCATCCATCTTGTGGTATGACCATATGGTTCAGGAATTGGACTGATTTCATTGATTTCCTCTGTCATGATTTGAAAAAAGGTGAAACCACCCAATGATGAGCAATGATGATGATCATCTCATCTTGATTAGGATCTTCCAATGTTGTGGCTATATTTTCCAATAAATCAGCTTAGGCATTTTGTCATCACTGGACATAAGACAATGTTGGTTCTAAGGGAAATTCCACCATTAACCCTCGAACATAATCACATAGGGGAATTGGATCTTCTTTTTTGATAGCGCAATCCCCGTTGATCTATTTGATTACCAATTATGAACCAGCCTTAACTTCCAGGTGATCTACTAGTACTTGGAGTGCTAATTCCAAGCCTACAATGAGAGCCTGATATTATTCTTCATTGTTGGTACCAACTTCTGATAACAGAAAGGAATATGGAAACAATAACTTCTCTGGGGAGGTAAGAACAATTCCTAACCCAACTTTGTTGAGTTTAGGGTCTTCCATTCTCTTCCCTTTTGGACTTTTAGAAGCACCGTCAAAGTACATTTTCTATATTTAGGGATTGTCTTGAATTGAGAAGATTTCTTCATCAGGAAATTCAGTATTCAATGATGTCTCTTCCACAGACGGGTTCTCAACAAGGAATTCTGCTAAATCTTGGACTTTTACTGATTTCTGTGACACAAACTATATATCAAACTACTGTAGAATAACCGCCCACCGTTTCAGATGTCCTGTAAGCATAGGAAGACTGAAGATAAATTTGAGTCGGTTATTGTGAGATACCAAGTGGACCTCATGATGATGAAGATAATGTCTCAATTTCTTGAACTGAAAATATTAATTCTAAGAATTTTTTCTCAATATATGAACATAGAGTCTCTGCATAAATCATGGTTAAACTGCAATAGTAAAGGCTATTTTCATTTCTAGTATTGTTCTTTTGTTCAAGGAAGGAGCCCCGTGATCGCTCTAAATCTATCAACTAAATAATGAGCAGCTTTCCTTCAATAGGTGGCATCAATACCGGTGAGATCAAGTGGTATTTATTGAGGGTATAAAATGCCTCTTGGTTGTCATTGGTCTATTGATATGTGACCCCCTTCTTCATCAATTTAGTGAAGGGTAAAAAATTTCTTGTAAGATTGGATATGAAGCACCGGATGTAGGCCAAGTGTCCTTGAATTCCTCGCAACTCTTTCAAGTTTTGAGGAGGTGACATGCCAATTATAGCTTTAGTATTATCAGGATCAAATTCAATGCCATGATGGCATACAACGAAGTTGATAAATTTTCCTGAGGTTACCCTGAAAGCGCATTTCAAGAGGTTCATCTTTAGATTATGATGTCAAAGCTTACTGAATATGGAATCCAAGTTAGTCAGGTGATTAGAAAATTTTCTATATTTTACCATTAAATCATCAACATAGAATTCAACAAATCTCCCCAAGAATTTTTTGAATATGCGATTCATTGCACGTTGATATGTTGCACTAATATTCTTCAAGCCAAAGGGAATTACCTGATAGAAAAATACACCTTGAGGGGATATGAAGGCTGTAGATTCTTCATCTTCTAGGGCCATATGGATTTTTTTATACCCAGAGTATCCATCCATGAAGGAAAGATCCTCATAGATAGTTGTTACACCAATCAAGAGTTCTATGATTGGAACTGGGAAGTCATCTTTGGGAAAATTCTGGTTGAGATCTATGAAATCAATGAAAAATATGATTTTATCTTTCTTATTTTTTACCAAGAAAATATTATCTAGCGATTTGGGATATTGAAATTCCCTGATAAAGTCTTCTTTGATAATATTTTCGACTTCAACCTCAATTTTGATGGCATGAGTTGGGTGCGTTCTTCTTGCTACCTGCTTAAATCCCGGATGCTCTTCTGGAAAACCCAAATTATGGGTGGCCACATCGAGGTCAAGGACTAGAATTTATTTATAATTCCAAGAAAACAAATCCGGGTGTTTCTTTAGAAAAATATATACACCTATTTATCTTCACAAGTCATTTGCGTAGTAATTAGAGTGGGGCGTGGATCTTCCTCTGTACCCAAATTTATTTCTACGAGTTCAACCAAAATGGTGGAGACGCCTTCATCAAATTATGGATGGGAATCCCTAAGATCTTATTTTTCTTCCTCTTATTTATACTCCACGTCTTGTGATTTTTATTAGGGAGGAGATTATAAGTCAATCTTCTCTGTTAGAAGAGGGGATCCATCATTTGGACATTCGAAGGATGAGGCGATCACTTCAGGCTCACTTATTGGCATACAACCTTCTTGGAGTCCTGGAGGGGATGCAAGGGTCTGAAAATTAGTTTCTTAAATTCCTCCTATAATCATGAATAATTATTCTAATTCATCTAGAAAAACTGAGATTTTTTGAATCTCTGAAGGGAAGACGAAGGATTGAGCATCATCATCTCTATCTTTTTCAAAGGGTGTGAAAATTTCTTCTAGCCTGACTGACGAAGCAGAGACTTGTTGAATATTGATGAATTAAATGAAGAAATATCCATTTAGGATTTAATTACTACTTTAAGAATCATTGAATTCTCCCATGTCGTCGGATTTGGTTGCCACAACTAACATTATGGAAGCCATTGAATAAGTGCTTGGATTTGGGCCTATCCTTTCAATTTGATTAATGGGTATCACATAATTTGCACTGAGATGCTTGAATGGATTAACTGGGATCTTTTACAAACCATTCAAATCATTTATTCAAGTAACATCATCTATTAGGGACTGTTTTCCCCTTGTGTGATATAAATATGCCTCAATATACTAAGATTCACAAGTTTTTATTGGGGACTTGTCACTGTGAAATGTCCCAATTTGACCATTGAAGCAATACTTGAGACAATGGTGGTACGAATAAGGAATGGCCACATGTTGACATGGTCAGGGCCTTCCTAGAAGAATGTTTAAGGCTATGTCCTATTGGAAAAACATGAAATATGAATCAAATACAAGATCCCAAAACTGAGTTTTGAGTGTAATCTCACCCAGAGGTTCTTGTTTATTCTTGTAACGACCTTACAGCATCAGAGTGGAGGGAGATAATTCATATTCAGTGAGACCTAAATAAAAAAGTTCACAAATGGGAATGATTTTGACTCTTGTGCCATTATCAATGAAGGCTCGTCGGATGTCAGTATCGTTAACCTTTCCAGATAAATACAAGGGTCAGATGTGTCCATGTACAACATCATACTCATCTTGGTTCATGAAAGATATGACTGCATGACATTATACAAGATCATTCTCTATATAGTAGACCTCTTCAGTAGAAACATTGGTTTCAAACTATTTAGAAATCGAAAATGCCTCAATAAGTGCTTCCCGAAGATCCTTTGATTGATTCTATACATCCAGGATTGATAATTTGGTCAGTACTTGAGCCAGTTGCTTCAACACATCATACTGTTGATCCAAAGGTCTGTGATTTCTAGCATGGAGAGGCATTTTTCAGTTTCCCTGGGAGGTGGTGTTCCTAATGTGGATGGAATATCTTTTAAAATAGGAGCTGTAAGTGCTTCTTCTCTTGGTAGATTAGGCTGGCTAGGTCTACCCACTCACCAAGAAGGTGGTGGTATAGCCTATAATAGGTCTTCCAAGATGATCATATCAGGATAGACCCTATCATGCATGGGATAATTCCCTTGTTCTTGTTGAGCCTGTTAGAGGGATTTCCCATGAGTTTCTACTGCATAAACATTTTGAGTAGGGGTGTGGTTGGAGTAGTGGATTCTAATATACCGATGCCTTCCCCTGTATCCTCGACGTCGATGACCACTTCCTCAAATTTCCCAATCAAGTATAGGGAACTTAGGTTCATAATTAGAATCATCATTTTCATATGGATATTTTAAATGAATAATGTTAATAGATCCGAAGATGAACTCCTCATCTCATGAAGATTCTTCCTGATAGGTTGATTCTTATTGTGCCATTTGGTGGGACGGTGCCCATGATTTTGAGATAGTTGGCATGAAAGCTTCCAAATTCAAGGAAAAATTTGGCCTTGACATAAGATTCTCTTCTTATGACTGCTCTTTATCCTTTTGACCATGTTGCTTCTTTGAGGATTGGCCTTTGGAGGACTGATATTTTGATGAAGATGGCTTGGATGCAGCGGAAGTGGCAGGAGCATAGTATTTTGTTTCAACTATGTTCATATAATGGTGTGAGTCTGATTGATAATTTTCCTGACCATCCAATCATCATACTTATGTACATTCTTTCTTTTTTACTTCCCACCACTCACGTTCCTCCTATAGATCGGTATTAGTAACACATGCTACCTGGGATAATGAACTTTTCAGTTTGACTTGTCCAGAGTCCACCATATTTTGCACGATATATTTGAAAAAAACACTCCAGGATGGGGTACCCCAACATTTGATAGAAGGGGAAGTAGTTTGGGAGATACTCATCTCCTTCTTTGTTCGGCTTATTGGGCCTTGGTAACTAGACCAAATTGTTTTCCAATTATGAGATTAAGTATCTGGGGACTTGGTCATTTTGAAAATAATAAACTTTGTTTTTAAACTCCTCAAACTATCTCCATATGTGATATTTTTGATCATCTTGATGAGGTTGTCATTTCTTCTGAAGCTTGAGAGGTGGAGCCCTATGGTATGATGAGGTATTTGAAGTATAAGTGGGTACTGGGGCCTACTTAAGTGTAACTTTAACAACCTCATATTTTCTTACTCTTCTTCCCAGAGCTGATGGGAATACTCAGAATTTGGATCTAGTCTCTATTATGGAGTTTTCCACCTATTGAGAAATCTAGTCTAGGTTCTAAAACACTCCGAAATATTTTACAAGGAATAAAGGTGTGCACAACTCACCACTGATATTTTCAACACAAATGGGTAGAAATTATTCTTAAGGGAGCAGTATATTTAAGGAGTATGTTAATCCTTTCTATCGAGCAATGAAATCTGAAACTCTTTTGTTATCCCTTTTCTTGCAGTTTGTGAGATTGAAGACTATTTTCTTCTGTATCATTGAGATAAACTGGAAAAGGAATTTTTGATGAAGGTCTTCCCATCCAGTAATTGATCAAGACTGCAAACTTGTATACCAAAAAAAGGTTAGCCTCTGTAATGATTGTACGAAGCTTCAGAGTTTCACTAAATCTTGTTGCTTAAGTGTCCACATCATGGGATCACAATGAGATACAAAATGCATCAAGTGCTGCTCCGAATCTCCTAATCCATTGAATATTGGAAATATGGGATTCACAATGTTTAGTGGAGGTGGAGTCTGATCCACCCATTCAGGATAAACCTTATTTTTTGGTTGTATTAGCGCACATCGTCATTCCATAGCTTTGAATAGATTCATTAAAGACTTAATGGTATTCATAAGCATTCAAGGAATATCTGGATGAGCTGGGACCTATATAGGTACAACATCAGGAGCCTAAATTGGTGCGACAACTGGTAAGACCACTGGTGGTGGTGATACTAGTATTTTTCTTGGATAACCCATGGGGACATACCTATAAGGATGTGTTTGAATCTGTTCTGGATGTGTACCAAATAGAGGGAATTTATTATTCACATCAGTAGTTGCAACAAACCCTCTTTGCTGAGGAGATCCTACTAGAATTGTAATCTCAGGATCTTCTTGTGGAGCATGTCTGGCAGGAATGCTGCTTTGGAGTAACTCTACATTGAGTCTTATAAACTCCTTCATATCCTCTTCCTGCTAAGAAAATACTTCTTTCAATGAAAGGGATTGAACTTCCTCCGGGAGAAAGTGAGAAATAGTCTGAACTTTTCCTTTTTCCATGTTAGTTTCCTTGAAAAAAGGTAAAAGTGGATTATTTGTGGGAACACCTTGATTCTGGGAAAGCCTCTGATTTATGGTATACACACCTCCTTAATTTACTTCGATGTTGACCATATCGAGGATAGGAAATTCCTTGTATAATTCCCCTAAACTAGAATCATGCTCTGGAGGATCTACAGTGACAACATTTATGACATTTACTAATGCGTAATGCATTTTAGGTATTCTGTCAGTATATTTTCAAGATCATATTCTTCCACATCCTCCACGAGACCTGATCCTTTTATTGGTTGATTCTCTAAGAATTTCCCAATGAATATTAACTTGAATAGAATCCTCTAATACTTCAGTTATGTGTTCATTTTTTGTATTCTTATCTAATTGGGAGAAACCTGACTTCCACTGAGGAGGGGATTGTGAATGTGAAAAATCCCCTAACCCTTCAGGCTAGAGTTATTCCTATTCTTTATGATCAACTATTTGGGCTCTGTTTGTTTGTTTTGAAGGTTGGGTTGAAAAATCCCCCAGAACCGTGGGATGGGGTGGATCCTGAACTATTATGGCTGATATCAGCACAACTGCTCTTCTGATCTTATGAATTATGGTTGAACATTGGCTGGGTGAATTATCCAACACTCACTTAAATAAACTGTTTCAGAAGACCGTTGTGATATTTCAGACATTTTTTCAATCTGATGGCTGAAATCATCTAAGTGGGAGGTGTTCTAAATTTTCTCAAACGCTTGATGTAAAAGTATATCAATAGCTTACTCTCTTTGGTCCCGACTTTGGTGAAAGTCAATTGAGGTTTGTTCTTACTTAACATCTCTTTAGTCATAAACAAAATTTGTTTTTTGTAGCCAGCCCAGGGCAATAATATTTCATGAGACCACTTTTGGGGGGCTTTGTTGGATTTAGAGCACAGTGAAATGTAATGATTCATGTGCACCCCATCCTCTGATATGAACAATAAATGGGATTTCTACGATCAATTGTCGCAACCTATTTAATGAATTGAGTCATGCATGTTGAAGGGCCTCATGTTGCTTCTCGATATTTGGATGTCAGGAAACCTAGGGAAATTTCAAGTCAATTTGGTAGTGAAACCCTTATATTACCTTGACATGACTTTTGTATTCATCATATGGAAATACTTTGTCTTTCAGATAATGAATAGTCTCCAATATGTTGAGGCAGATATCATGAATAAATTCTTCTGCCAACATCTTTGGAATGTTGTATTGAGAGGTGTCCAAAGGCTAGAACATGACTGGTATTTCACCCTTAGCCAGTTATTTCCTCATATTCAACATATCCTCTTCATATTTTTCTAGAGGTTTCTTAACCCGGTCCGACCAGAGTGGATGCTTACCGATTGATTTATCACAAGAAATGGGATCAGTTGGTGTTTCCTCTACTATATTAGAAGGAAAATGACCTAATGGAGGTTCGGAAAATGATTGTTTCCTTGGGTTGTCTTCTGGGTGATAAATTATTTCACATGCCGGTAACAAAGAATCATACATGAATGGACTTATATTTTCAAGTTCCTCAAGATAAGAGGGCTTTATCATCACTACATTTTCATTTAGAGAATTCTCTTGACAATGTGAAATACTACTGTAGAGAAAAATTTCATAGTGAATGGAATCATGGGGAGGACCACCATGGTGGATTACAGAAAGGGATAAATCCTCTTGCTCCTTAGTCTTCTAGACACATGGAGAGTTTTTTTGGATCTCATCCAGATATAGGTCCTCGAGATTAACCAAATTATCATGAAGCAATTCTTCATGATGAAGTGTCTGATGAGGAACTTCAGAATTACTAATACTACTCTCATAATTTGGTAATGGGGGGGGGGGTAGGATCTTGAGCTGCAATAGAAAAATGTATGAGGGTTCAAGAACTATAGCATTAAGAGGAGCCAGATCGTATATCGACTCTTGATTATCCAACTGTGCTTGGAGAGACTTCCTCTTAGATTCCTTCTTACATGTAGTTAGGCCCACTTCCTGGGAAAAGTGGTTATCATGAGCAGGTGTATGTGCCTGTTTTGGAGTGGCTGTCAGAACAGAAATATTATCTCTAAATGGAACAGGTGTATATGCCCGATCCGGTTGTTCGTATGATATAGGGGAGTATGCCCCATAACACCCCTAGACTGGAACATATGTGTGTATCTGATCTGGGATGACATGATGATGAGTCATCCTAGGTATGGGGATAGAATTATGTGTTCGTCCCTCTGGTACTGCTGAAGTTTCCATTATGATATTCTAGAAAGCTTCCAGGATATGGGCAAGAATTTGTGCCTACCCTTTCACCATTTACAAGATGTGATCAGTGACTCTAGAGACCTGAATGAGAATATAAATACATTTCATATCTGAAGTAGGTGTATGTACCTGATCCTGTCCTCCCTTTCCTATCAGTGGATACTGACAGTACTCGTGTATGGGGGTAGAGAGTTGAGTCTGCCCCAATTTTTTCATCAGAGCTTTTTGACTAACTTCTTCGGGTGCTACCAAATGAGACTATTGGAAGGCTTGATGAATGCTGGAAGGTGTATGTTCCTACTAGATATTTATCACCAAGCATGTTTGGCAGACTTCTTTGAGTGATGCCAGATGAGACTGTTGGCAGGCTTGGTGGGTGTAGTCAGGTGTATGTTCCTGCTTGAAAATTACCTCTGTATTTGGTTGGGGGGATTATTTGAATGCAGCAAGACGAGTCTACTAACGGGATGATTGATTGTAAGAAGGTTTATGTGCCTAATCATGGTAGTCCACTGGATTTGGATGGCAGGATTGGTTGGGAACTGCTAGATGAGTCTGATGGCTGACAAAATTAAGGCAGATGGGTGTATGTGCCCGATCACTATTTGCCACCGAACTGGGTTGGTGAACTTATTCGGAGGGGGAAAAGGTAGGAACCTACTACCTATTAGTCATCTGTTGTCTCTAAAAATTCTTCTTGCATGCCTGGGTCTGAGGGACCTAGGTCAGACAACCGATGATAACACCCTCATCATGTTGAGGGTTTGCTGCTGTGTGGCGTTGTAAGTGGTGATTGTTGGAAGGATACATTGGAAAGAACCCCTATGTATTTGGGATGAGGCTGTGGGTGGAATCTTGGTCAACCTGCCTAGAATTGGGGAGGGATTGGTGATTGAATTCTAGGGATAAACTCCTAAAATGGTTGAAGATGGTGGTTGGAACTGTCTGATTCTGGACCACCGATCATCATTGACCAGACAATCGTGGATTATTCTTGATTTGGAGGGCCTATCGGGCAACCTCCAAGGTCGGGATAGCACCGTGTTGATGGTACTCTTAGAACAGTTCATTGGAGACCTAGAATTGAAGACACTGAGTTGGTGATGACATCCTTCGAGTGGATGAGGATCCAACTTGAGCATCAACGGGGGAATTCACAGGTGGAAACTTGAAGGAAGCCATTTAGATTGAAGGGTGTTATAGGAAATAAGTACCGATATATATGATAAATACAAACAATGAAATCTGGAAATTAGTATATTGGATGAACACATGAATGATTTATTTCCTAGTCTGGCCCTATTTTATCAATTGATATGGGCTTGATAGATGGGTAAAACTATCATCCTGGTTAAGGATTCACGTCGGGTTCACCATATTTTATTTCCCCTAGAATGTGTGTTCTGGTTAGGAATCACTATTTCCGGATGGTTTCCAATGGATTTATTTATGGAAATATAAACACCCAATGATTCTATATCCAAAGGAATCTACTTTCCAAAGGCAGGTGTTTGTTAGGTCTGTTGACCTACGATACTTAAGAATTCGCATTGGTCGAGAGGATGGGAGGTCAGGATCATCAAACCCTTTTTAGTGAAATTATTTCCTACTCCGGGACTCTCTTATAGATTTAAGATATGTTCATGAATCATTATTAACTTACCAAGAATAATGTAGGTTTTCCTTGGAATCTTCAATCAATTATTTAGTACATGTGAATTCAAAATCATCCATATGTATTTGAGGTTCTTCATCAATGAAGATATCTGTATGTATTTGAGGTTATACTTTATTGGTATCCTCTCATATACTACTTAGACATAATTTAGTAATTATTACAAAAATAATTGTTTTTAAGACACTTAGTGGGGCACTATGGAATTTATAGTCATCCTGGTAGAATATTGTCACTCTAAAATTTATCATCATCAAGGGAGACATAAGTTGTTTTGATGTTGGGATTGAACCCATAACTGGGATACCTATGTATCCTTGTGAAAGGAATCATAAGCCTCATAGTTTAGTGCCACTTAATGGGACACATAATACCTATTAAGGTCATGTGATAAGGACTTTACCGTACAGTTTAATGTCATGTGGTAAGGACATCTTGGCAGAAGGTTCCTAGTCAAATCTTGGTGTGTGACTTATGTTGAAGCAGACCAAGGAACATGGAAGGGATATGAGATTCCAAGATGAATTAGACCCTGTTGGGAATGTTCCCCAAAGAGAATATGGTTTATTTTGAATATTGGGTTTGAACCTTAGGGATGATTCCTACGTATCCTATTTTGATGGGAATCAAAGCCCATATAGTTCGGTGAGCCTCACAGGGGAGTATAGACCTTTGAGAGGATTTAAGTCGGGGATTAATCCTGAAGAGGATGCCCAAATTAAGGGAATTAGGATTGTGGATTACTCATTAATATGATTACTAGATTAATGGGGTATGATCTCTCATTTCATAGATGATATGATATAGATCTCAAGACTTGATTAGGCTTCCTCTGTATCCCAGTTATGGTGGGAATTTGAGTTCTTGTAGTTCATTAGTTTAGGTGGATTGTGCAGTTATTTTAATGATCAAAAACCTCTAATCCCAAGTGAGTCATGATCGGTGTGAGAAACAAGATAATGTGAAATATTCAATAAAGGCACACTTTTCCTCCTCCACTGGTGGAAGAGTCTGGGCCTATGATGAAAGAAGCTAGGGAGACGGTGGACCAGGGTGCGGAGCAATGAACCATTCAATGTGAAATAAATGTGAAGGTCATTAGGTCCAACCTAGAAGGATAGGTGATTAATCCAAGAGGGATTCCCTAAAATAGGTCCCAAGAGAGGAGGGATACATTTCCTTTGTTAACGGGAAAAGAAAATGTGATCCTCACTCTCCTTATGAGGAACCAGAGGCTCCGAGTCTTAGAGATGAGAAGGGGAGGACAAAGTCCTATCCACAGAATCCAAGATTGAACTCCAAAACATTTTCCCTAGGGTAAGGATCCACATGAATATGGATATTGAAACCTATATACATCCCAATGATCCTGAACCTTTGGTAGGAAAAGTGTGGGAAACCTATAACCGTAGATATAAAAACCCAAATTGGAGACATGCTGATGTGTATTTCCAAAAGGTTCGGTAAATCAGGTGGTCTTGGTGGAGGTTTCAAAATAATCCATTTCAGATAATGAATCCAAGGAAGGAGAGGGCCTTCCATGGGTGTCTTAGAATATGCCTTCAAGGATAACTCGTGTAGGTGGTCCACACAAGTATGCCGCATAGGTATGTCATGTAGGTATGCTGGGAATATCCTAAGAGGAACTAAAAAATTATTAACATAGGAAGGATAAGCCTATGAAAGCTTGATATGACTTGGGAAATGGACTACTAGGACATCAAAACTTGGGTGAGGTTTTAACTTAAGCACCCTGGGTATCCCTTAACGTCCTTGGAAGAATCTTGCGTAGGTCTTTGCTTAAGGAAAGGACCTTGCGTAGGTGACTTCTTATGGAAGAAGGGTCCTCAAACAAGCATATTGTATTTTAGACCCTAAAAATACTTTTATCTTTTTTATCCCTTTAAATTATCTCTTATATAATGTTTTAGAGAGCTACCTGAAATAATTTGGGGGAACTGGGTGAAGGAGCTATGTAATGAGAGCTTCAATAATTCTTTTGACCTTTTTAGTTTTAAAATGGGAAGCCCAAGGTTCCTATTTATAGGCAATGATGAGGCCTAGTCAAAGGGAGGTTGTCCACGTAGGTCCTTTTCATATCTCTATAGCATAGATACCCCACGTAGGGGTGTAAAACATATACAATCATGTAGGTCCCCTGACTTAGGTCCTCTGTATATTTCCTCTACGTAGGTGATGGAAATCCATTTGTAAAATTTATCCTTCTTTTGAGTGCTATAAATTTTGATCCGCAAGTCTGTTTGGGCTCCACAACCAGTAAAATAAAATCTATTAAAGATATTTACACTTATTAAGATGGTGAATACACCAATTCTTCTTGGAATAAACTCATAAGTTTAATTTTCAAGCATCCACACCCTTTTTATCATCGATCTTGGAAATCCACGACCTAATCCTGGAGGGGGGGGGGTCTTTCCGCTTATCCCTCATTATGCTGTAGTCTCACGAAAATGGAAATAAAACCATTAATTCTGTGGAAAAGTGCATGAAACACATTATATAGTGTTAATAGCAGCGTAAGGAATCAACCCTAGGTCCAAAATAGTGTGTATAGATCATGAAACCTACATTGTCAGGAAGTACAGTTTGTCAACCCCACATATGAATGGAACCTTATGTTTGAGGAAATGAACATATGGAATATCAACCCTACATTATGAAACCTATGTTATCAACCCTACATTTTCAACGCTACATTTTTTATTTTTTCGTCACATGGATGAACCCTATATTTGACAATTCAACGATGAAGAGTTAAATCCCAAGTATTATCTATGATTTATGCAACTGTCTTATCAGAGGAAAATACCATTTTGAAGATATTTGAAGACCGATTCAAAATCTCATTATGATGTTTTTAAATACTTGTATTCAATGAATTAAATCATTTATATTCTTATAAAAAGTTATGATGCTCTTAAATGAATTTGAATGTAAATATTCATGATTTATTATGGGAGTAGGATTTGTGCGACCGACCGTATAAATATCAACACACTCTTCATTGAGAAAAGGTGACAATGGATATACATACATTGTGATATAAAAATAGTCTTATATACAGAGGAGATATACATAAGAAAAATATATGTGTCGGTGAATGGTGCTGTCATGGGCGCTCTCAAATGATATTCAGTTTCGGGTTATTTAGGTGAAGTAGAGTGGCTGACCAAGCTCGTATCTCAAAGGAGGAAGTAATTTAAAACAACATATTAAAGGTATTTTGAAAATAAAATAAAATAAAATAAAAAACTTAGAAGGATGGGGGGGGGGTTGTTTAATGTTTATAAAATAAGAAGAAGTATTCTGGAAGAAGATTGTATTTTTTTGTTTTTGTTTTTGAAATGAAATTTGATTAATAAAACACAATGAGAATATGTTTTTTAGAAAATGTTTTAAAAGGCGTAATCGATATAACTCTACCTATTAACTTACTTATTAATCATTATAATTTAAATTAATATCCACTTAATTATGATCCCCTAATTTTTTAACCCTCTAACCCCATAGTAGTTAACATAACCACAAAGATGAAATGAATTAAACCTGAGGCTAGCTTTGGAACATGCAATCGTAGAACCCTGCTTTGATTGATGGTCTAAGTATAGCTTATGGTCAGTGGTAAATTTGGGAACATATCCATTCTGGAAAATGAGGATGATTTGTGTTTAGGGATTATATTTTAACTCTACAAATTTATCCCGTGTGCTTTTGTTTCACCAGTTAAGGTCGCGCTCTCAAAATTCACACATTACTTGACCTCACATTTTTTTGCATGAATCGTTCAATTGCTTGATTAGTTTAAATTAAATTAAAAACTAAATTCATAGATCATTTTAAGTGAATTATAGTATCTCATTGATTAAAAATAAATGAATGAATAATGTAATATGTAGACCGATTACTAAAAATAATTACTCTTCCGTGGGCGGTGTACTCATCGTAGAAATGTTTTTCATTCACAGGGGTTTATAAAGTGTATAACCCAATATTTTTATACTCTTTAATTACAACCCCTAAAAATGAGAAAAACACCAATTTATAGTGTATGTGAGTCTAGGTTTCAAATGGTTTCATTTGTGAATAGGTAAATTCGGCCAAATATTTTATTCCAAGTTTCACTTCTTGTTTGACCTTCAAAATCGTGAACCAGCTGTCCTTAAAGAAGGATGACTTTTGAGGAATTTTATTCTAGATATCCTCTCCAAATTTGGGCTCAATCCAAGCAATAATGTAGATTTTATCTCCCAAATACATAACTAATGTCCAATCTGGAGAGTCCAGCCCAACTTTGACTTCATGGACCATTTGCTCCAATCAAATGCAATATTTAGCTCATATATTCTGAATTAAAGTTGTATCCAATTAATCAAGGAACAAATTTAAAAAATATTAAGTCAAAATAATTCAAATTAATTTTTTTACGTTCGAAATACTACAATGAATTTTTAAAGGGTAAACCTGGAATTTTCATCAAATTTTCAAATGAATGATCTAATCCCAAATATTTTATAAATAAACATATTTAACATAATGTGAGGAAATTTTTTCATTTATTAATAATAAAATATTCAACAAAATTTTGTTTTATCAACTCCCCCACACCTACCCTTTTTCACTCCAGGGAAAAAACTCATATCATGTATTCAAAAAAAATTGTGACAAGATATGGAAGTTCATATTTCTCAATCCATAGTGGAAATGTAGGAAATGTAAGAATACCATAAAGAATCAATATCATTAAATTTTAAAGTCATTGTCTCATAAGTTGTGTCAAAAAAAAATCCATTGAGATTCATAACACTAATCATATCGAAACAAGTCATGGGTCTACTATGCCACTAATTCCCCACATGTGTGTGTGCCAACCATTCCATGTTTATATCTCCACCATTTATTCAGTATATTCAGATCAAGTAAAAAAATTCTTCTTACCTAGTTTAATTCACCTAACCTATTCTATATTCCTTTATAATCGAATTTCAAGACCCACTCACTTACAAATTCTCAAAAGTCAAACCTTAAACTCCCAACCTAGATATCCCCATATGTTGTACATTTCATCACTCCCCTCATTTATTATTTTTGTATTTTTAAGTTGAACCTGGAAAAAATCTCACACTCATCTCTAAACCCATGTTTGATCTCCTCACAACACTAATTTTAATATTTATAATAAGATCAAAGGTCGAGGAAGAGTGATTTTTGACCTGCCCAAAACACAACCCATATTTTTGATTTTTTTGAAGGTATAAAATAGTCAGATAACAGGTACACACAAATAGTTCAATTTGGTATAGTAATGAAACCAATCAGAAGATAAATGAACATATGAATCAACCAATGATTTATTTACCTAACTTGACTATACCTTCAATTGAGTAGGAAAAATTTCACAAGTCACAGTTGAGTGAAAATTTGTGTGCAGAAATTAATGACACAATTTACCATGAACAAATATTACAAATAATTATTTCAAAATCTTGAAGGTTTTATAGTGAAACAACCAATCATATCATCGATTACATTAATTTTTATAAAAATCAACCCTTGATGATGAAATCTTACCCATTCTTATCATTCTACCAATGAATTAAAAAAAAATGAATTTTCCATATGTTCTACATGAGAATGGTACATGATATATTTATTTTTTTATTGATTTTTTTGGTTTTTTTGAAACTTTTGACCAAAAACTTAATTGAAAATACACACAAAACACACAAATGAAAATCCTAAATATCTACCTCAAAATGTTTTCCCCTCCCCCACACTTAAAATATTGCATTGTCCTCAATGTGAACTTATGAGATTATATATGCACATGAAATATATAATTTTAAATAGGACAAGTAATATAAAAGTGAAAGGGTTAGGAACAACCTGAAATTTTCAAGTAATGATGGGTTCATCCAGTGCGATGAAATCCAATGCATCAGTAGAAAGTCTCTCAATGTATTGCTTCAAGCATTGACTATTGACTATAAAGATTCTTCTAGTGTCCTCTTGTGTAATCTCCACTCCACCATAAGGAAAAAAAAATTAGCTACAATATGAGGACATAACCATATGGAACATAACTTTCTAGATATCAACTTTAGTCGTGAACTGTAGAGAAGGACTTTCTCTCCAACATGAAACTTTATTTGTTGGATCATTATATCATGAGATTATTTTGATATTTCCTTGTAGATACTTGAGTTCTCATATGATGACAATTGAATCTCCTCAAGATCTTGAATTTTTAGCTTCTTTTGGATTCCATCTTGGACCAAATCCGTGTTTCATTTCTTTATTGCCTAATATTCCTGATGCTCAACTTCCAGAGGGTGATGATAAGCTTTCCCAAAAAAAATATAAAATGGATACATATATATGGGTATATTGTATTCTGTCCTATAATACCATAGCGCATCATCCAATTTCTTACTCCAATCCTTCATATTTGGCTGCACAGTTTTTCGAAAATTTGTTTCAACTCCCGATTTGAAACCTCAGCCTGTCCATTTTTTGGGGGTGGTATGGTGTTGATGTTTTGGGTGTCACCCCATACTTACGAAGGAGGGAAGCTAAATTCTGATTTCAAAAGTGTGTCCCTTGGTCACTGATGATGGCCTTTGGTACTCCAAACCTATAAAAAATCTGCGTCTTGACAAAGTCTACTACAACATGAGAATCATCAGTCCTGGTGGCCTTATCCTCCACCCATTTACTCACATAATCAATAACAAACAAAATATACAAAAAACCAAATGAAATAGGAAAAGGAATCATAAAATCAATTCCTTAAACATCAAAAAATATCACAGAATAATATGGGTTGTTGGGGTATCACGTGTCTCCTAAAAATGTTCCCACTGTGTTGGCAATGTGACAATGACTTAGAAAACACATGAGCATCATGGAATAAGCTGGGAAAATATAATACAAAGTCTAAGACTTTCCTAGCTATCCATTGGGGTCCAAAGTGTCTACCACAAGAAAGTGTATGACAAAAATGTAAAATAGATTCAAACTCGTGATCAGGAACACACCTCCTAATAACTTGATCACTACACATGCTACATAGGTAGGGATCATCCCACACATAAAATATAGACTCACTCTTTAATTTTTGGACTTGATATTTCTTTAAATTTATATGGATTTAAGAGTCAACAAGGTAGTTGACTAAATCTATATACTAAGGATGCGTACCTGAGATGGCATAAAGATGCTCATTGGGGAAAGTGTCCCAAAGTGGTACCCGGTCCAAGGTGTCATCCTCTAGTGTGTGAGTAATCTTACTCATGTGGTCCGACACTAGGTTTTTTGACCCCTTCTCTTCCTTTATCTCAATATCAAATTCATGAAGAAGAAGCATCCATAAGATAATCTCAGGTTTTGCATCTGGCTTCTTCAAGAGGTACCTTAGAGATGCATGGTCATAAAAAACAACTTTAGAGCCTAATAAATATGGACATAATTTATCTAAAGAAAATATAATGGCAATAAACTCATTTTCTATGGTTGTGTAGTTTTATTGGACTGAATCTAATGTCCTCGATTCATAGGTAATCATATGGGATCGTCTCTCCACCCTCTGAGATAAGACAACTCTAACTGCGAAGTTAGAGGCGTCACACATAAGCTTAAAAGGAAGATCCCACTATGGGGGATGTATGATTGGTGGAGTGGTAAGAAACTTCTTTAGATCATAAAATTAAGTCCTACCAGAATCATAAAACACAAAATTAAAATCTGTTTGAAGTAATTGAGACATAGGAAGAGCAATCTTACTAAAAGCTTTGATGAAGCACTAATAAAATCCTGCTTGCCCTTGAAAGTATCTAACATCACACACACATGAATGATAGGGAAAGGATGAAATAATATCTACCTTATATCTATAAACCTCTATCCCATATCTTGATACTACATTCCCTAAGACAATTCAATGCTCTACCAAGAAATACCATTTTTCATAGTTTAAGACCAGATTATTTTCAATACAACGATTAAAAACCTTTCCCAAACTAGAGATAAAATCATCAAATGAAGACCCATACACTGTAAAATCATCCATAAATACCTCTATGAATGTCTCAATAAAATTAGAAAAAATACTCACCGTGCATCTCTAAAAGGTACCTGGGGTATTGTAAAGTCCAAATGGCATCCTCCGGTAGAAAAATGTGTTGAATGGACAAGTGAATGTTGTCTTCTCCTGATCCTTAGGGGCTATAGGAACCTGAAAATATATATAAAATCCATCCAAGAAACAATAATGTGTCTTCATAGATAGTATATCTATATTTTTATCAATAAATAGGAGGGGGAAATGGTCCTTGCAGGTGGATTGATTTAGTTTCCTATAATCAATACACACACACCAACTGTTTTATAACCTCATTGGAACTAACTACTCTCTATAATTTCTAACAATAGTAAAACCAATTTTCTTAGGCACAACTTGAATAGGAATCACCCACTAAGAATCTGAAATGGGATAAATTATACCTGCCTCAAGAAAATTTTCAACTTCTTTTTTAATAACTTCCAGAAGAGTTGAATTTAGTCTCCTTTGTGGATGCCTAACCGGTTTAGCCCCATAATCTAAAATAATACTATGCATGAAAATAGAGGGGATAATACATGATATGTCAGCAAAGTTACACCAAATTTTCTTAATGTTCTCCCTAAAAAGATTCAAAATTTTTTCTTCATGTTTAAAAGGGATATTGTTAGAAATTATAATAGGTGATTTTTCACCACTTAACAAGTATGAGTATTTGTGATTTAGTGTCAATGGGTTGAGTTCCAATGAAAGGGGGTGCAATATATATGGAGACATTGAAGGAACTAAAATATGTGCACAATGAACATTAGTACCAGAATATTAATCATCAAAATCATAGAATAATGCATCAAAACCATCAATATATTCAATAAACAAGTCATAATCATAGTGAACATGATCAAAATCAGAATATGAATTCATTTCAAAATCAACTATAAGAGATTTTTTTGCATTAGAAATAGGTGTGAAAGTTATATTAGACATAAAACTAAAACCAATACTCATAATATCCCTAAGCATAGGACAATCAAATTCTATGGGGTTTTATTTGGTGGTTCAAAAAGAGAGATAACAAAAGTAAAATGGTCTTATGAGGGGTACTTCATGGAGTTCATAACATTAAATATCAAAACTTCATACCCAAACTCCATGGAAAGTGTACCCTTATGAACATTTATAATTTTTTATTAGTTTTGAGGAAGGGACTACCTAAGATAATGGGTACATGATAACTTACTTAATCATCCTCCATGTTAATCATGTAGAAATCTGCTGGGAAGATCACATATCTTACCCAAACAAGCACATCATCAAGGAATCCCACAGGATATACTATAGCTCTATTCTCCAACTACACAACTATTATCATCATCTTCAACTCACTAACCTATAAAAAAGATAAAACAGAGTGAGGCATCACATTTATGGAAGCTCATAAATCACATAAAGCATCAGAAAAGTGTAACTCCCCTATGGTGCATGGGATGGTGAATGTCCTCGGATCCTTTCACTTTGTTGGCATTGCTAGAGTTGGTGTAATGAGTGCTGAAATATTCCTTCCAAGATTGATCCTCTCATTTACCTTGATCCCTCTTAGATTAGTACAATGTTCTTTTAAGAATTTCACATACCTTGGGATTTTCTTAATGGATTCAAGTAGAGGGATGTTGATCTCCACATGCTTGAATGTTCCCAAAACCTCTTTTTGAATCACCTATTCAACCATATATTTGGTTTGAAAAACACTTTTTGGAATGGGAAGGGGTTTAGAAGGAACATCATCATTATTTTTCTTACTTTTTTCCTTATCTTTTGGTTTCTCTTCAGTTGGTATGGAATGGGGATTCTTCGGAATTGAGGTGAATCCTGGTGGAAGGACAGGTGAATATGTATCAGTTGTTTTCTTCCCACTTCTCAATGTGATGGCACTGACATTTCCCTTGGTATTTTGAGTATGTTGGGAAGGATGATTTCTGGAATTCTTACTTACTAGTTCATGGAGGGCAGTCGAAATATGGCTCATTTGAGTCTTCAACTCTCTCAACTATGAACCTTGACTCTTCATCTAATTCTATTGATTAATAATGGCTTGTTTCAAAAGGTCATCAGTGTTAGAATCTACCTTGGGTGGAGGATTCCCTTTTTGTTGGCTTGTTGATGCTTGGGCTTCAAATATCCTTTGGGGTTGTTGGAAACCCTGTTGGTAAGGCGAAGGGTACTGGAAGTTTTATTGAAAAGGGGGGGATTTTTTGTTGTCTAGAGCCATACCTCACGTTCAATTGATCCTTCCAACCTTGGTTATATGTTGGTGCAAAGGAATCATACTTATTTTGGGGATATGACTATTGTTGCTGCTGATATAATCTCCCACGAAATACTACTACACAATCCTCTGAATCTTATAATTGGGGGAACAGTCAGTTGGGTGGTCTGTTTCAGTGTAAATGCCACATGGCCTCATAAGAGTGGGTTGGGATGTCTTTTGAGACAAAGTAATCTGCCTCACCATAGTGGTCAATTCTTCCAACTTAGTATCAATCAAATGATTTTTTAGAGATGAAGGACTTACCTGATGTAATCCTCTAACATGTGGTGTACCTCGATCGACAAATTTTTGGGAGTTTTATGCCATATTGTCAATAAAAACACGTGAAATTGCTGGTGTTTTGTCGACCAATGCCCCTCCAGCTGCGACATCCACCATTCTTCTCTCCATAGGTGTGATTATTTTATATAAGTACTGGATGAGTAGTTTCTCACTGATTTGGTGATGCGGGCAGCTTTCACACAACTTTCTGAATCACTCCTTGTACTCATACATTGAATCTCCTTGGGATTTCTTGATTACTAAGATATCTTTGAAAATGTAAGTGTTCCTTGATGCTGGAAAAAATCTCTGCAAGAAAAGACATTTCAAATTGTTCCAACATGTTACATCTTCAGGTTTTAAGTAATACATCCAATAATTTGTAGTTCCATCAAGTGAGAATGGGAATTCTCTTAGTTTTATTTTATATTTAGATAAATTTTTTAGTTTTAAGGTTGATAAAACCACATTAAATTATTTTAGATGTTTATTGGGATCCTCACTAGAGAATCCATTAAATCTTGAAAGCAGGTGAATTAACCTAGATTTTATTTCAAAGTCCGATTCGAGATTTGGGTAACCAATAAAATTTTGTTGATAGTTAATATATGGTGCAACCAATTATTTAATGGTTTTATTAAGTTTATTGTTATTATTTTCAAACATTGGTTCTTGTTTTATGTTTAATTCAAAATTATTTCTAATTTTAATGTCACCACAATGGAGGAATTCTCCAACTGGTTGAATGTTGAAACTTCCCGAAGACTGAGACTATCTAATTCGAGCTCGAAGGCTACGTTAAATCTAAGGTTCAAGATCTAATAGATCCTCAAGATTAGTTCATGTTATAAAACAAATAAAAATGAAAAGAGAAAAAGTGGACTAAAATAAAAAGAAAATAAGTTTGATTTGGTCTGATAAAAATAAAAGAAGATAGAAAAAAACTTGAGAAAGGGGAAATAAGAATGAAATAGGAGAAGAAAAGAATAAAATGAAAAATAAAATAAATAACTCTAATTGGTTGAATAAATTACCTACCTCCCCTAAACTGGACCAATTTGAAAGGCAATGTCATGGGCACTCTCAAATGATATTCGGTTTTGGGTTATTTAGGTACAATAGAGTGACTAACCAAGGTCATCTCTCAAAGGAGGAAGTAATTTAAAACAACATATTAAAGGTATTTTGAAAATAAAATAAAATAAAATAAACAAATTAGAAGGCTTGGGGGGTATTGTTCAATGTTTATTAAATTTTAAGAAGAATTATGTTGGAATAAGATTGTATTTTTTTTTTGTTTTTGAAATGAAATTTGATTAATAAAACACAATGAGATGATGTTTTTTAGAAAATGTTTTAAAAGGAGTAATCGATCTAACTATACCTATTCACTTACTTATTAATAATTATTATTTAAATTAATATCAACTTAATTATTATCCCCTAATTTTTTAACCCTCTAACCCTACAAGAGTTAACATAACCACAAAGATTAAATTAATTAAACTCGAGGATTGTTTCAGAACATGAAACCGTATCACCCTAATTTGATTGAAGTTCTAAGTATAGATTATGATCAGTGATTAATTAGTAAACATATCTATTATATAAAATTAGGCTGAATTTTTTTATTTATTATATTTGAACTCTACAAATTTATATCGTGTTCTTTTGTTTCACCGGTTAAGGTCGTGCTCTCAAAATTCACACATTACTCGACCTCCTGTGCTTTTTCATGAATAATTATATTTCTTTCTCAGTTTCAATTAAATTAAAAAATTAATTCATATATAATTTTATGTTAATTAAATTATATCATTTATTCAAAATAAATTAATGAAGAAGGTAAGAGGTAGACATATTATGAAAAAGAACTACTCTTCCATTGGTGGTGTAGTCAATGTAGAAACGTTTTCCATTCACAAGGGTTTAGAAAGGGTATAACCAAATATTGTTTCTAATATTTAATTCCATCCCAAATAGGAAGATTAAAATAAGAATAAAATTGAAAATAACATAAGAAATGGAAGAAAAAATAAGATTTTATTGAAATCACAATAATATTACAAAGTGAAGAAGAAGAAGAAGACTTAGATGAAGGGATCCTAGATTCAAGAGATCTACCTCTTTAAATGCATGAGGAAATAGAGTGAAAAAATTATCCTCTACCTAAAATATCAAAATTCATGTACCAACCTCTCTAAATGATAAATACACCAATTTATATAGTGGAGGAGATGCTAGGTTTCAAGTGGTTTCAAGCATGAATGGGGAAATTCGTCCAAATATTTTATTCCCAGTTTCACCGCTTGTTTGACCTTCAAAAGCGTAAACTAGGCATCCTTAAAAAAGGTTAATACGTGAGACATTTTTTGCTCGATATATTATCCAAATTTGGGCTCAATCCAAATAGGGATATAGAAGTTATGGCCCAAATACAGAACTGATATCCAATCTGGTGAGTCCATCCCAACTTTGACTTCATGACATATTTTCTCCAAACAAATGCATGATTTTGCTCAGATTTCCTAAATAAAAGTTGTATCCAATTAAGTAATAAAAAAATTTACAAAATTTTAATTTCAAATAATTTAAATAAAATTATTTATGTTCAAAATACTACAGTGAAATTTTAAAGTGTAAAACTGGAATTTTCATCAAATTTTCAAATGAATGATCTAATCCAAAATATTTTATAAATAAATATATTTAACACAATGTGAGGAAATTTTTCCATTTATTATCAATAAAAAATCCAACAAAATTGTGTTTTATTAGTCATTACCTTTAGAGATATTTTTTGGAGGCATATATATTTGGATCTATCTGATCGACTTGCTGTTGTTGGTGTTATTGCTGCTATACTTTATTATTACATCTTTTTCAACAAGAACGAATAAGTATTTGGTGGAGAAAAAATTTAAAGACATATATGTTTTAAAAATATTTCTGGTGTTTTCTTTGATGGGTTTTAAAGAAATCCTATACAACATTGAAGATCTATTTTGCTATTCCTCTATATTGAAGATATAATTTCATTTGTCAATTGCTGCTACAATCTATGAAGTTCAACTTGTACCATTCAACAAATCAAACTCTTTTTATTTATTGGAGTTTCAATAGCTCGTACTCAGTTTTGGTTAAGTGTCAACTTCTTGCACTAAGATGTGGATTTATGGTTCCTTGTAAAAGAACTAGAAGGCTTTGTTAAGTATTTTCATAGGGTGTCAACTGCCAGTACTCAGTTGTGGATAGGTCTTGTGATTAGAGGACCTCATAGTAAAATAGACAAACTCATGGAGTTGAGTGTTGGTGAATTGTAATAATGGATCTTTGTTCTCTAAACCACTATACATCACTGTGTTCATTTCCTTTATTTATTTTCCACTATTCGCTCATTTTGAGAGAAGGAAAGGTTCGCTACATAACAAAAGAAGTGTGAAGAATTCATCAAGTTTTTGAAGTGAACAATTCACCCCCTCTTGTGTAATTTTATTCATTATAAGCACTCTGACCTAACATGCTTGTGTTCCCTTTCCCTCCCCTCCCGCTTGAGTCCTCCCCCTCTTCCCACTTTGATCCTTTTTTATTTTTTAATTAAATATATAATAACATAACATAACATAACATATAATATATGTAACATAATATATAATAACAGTATATATAATAATAATAATTATAAATATACTTATATAAATAATAATATTAAGTACTTATTTTTTTATATAACAGCAAATTTTTAATAAATAAATATAATAATTTTTATAATTATATATTTAAATTTATTTTCTAATAGATAAATAAATAAATAAATTTAGTTTTTACATATTTAATAATTGAATTAAATTATTTATATAAATTTAAAAATCATATATTATTTTAATTATTTTTATATTAATTTTAATAATATTAATTTTAGGTATATATTAGTATTTATTTTAATAAATACATATGTAATTTTTTTATGTATAGTAATTAACATACTTTTATTTTTAGTAATATTACTATTATAAATATTTAAATACTTTTGGGTATATATATATATATTTAATTAAAGTACTATTTAATTTTGTTTTATTTTTTCGGTGTTGGCATTTTTTTCTGTTTCAGAGGGGATCATGCGGGTGAGAATGTGGTGTATGAATTTCAACTTGGAGCAGTTGTACATTCTGTTTTGAGGGATCTTGGATGAAGTATCACGAGGAGAAGATTCCAGAACCACAAAAAAGGATGTTTGAGAGAATTCTAGAGGGGGAGAGCATATCCTTCCACTCTAGTTCACACATTTCCTTCAGGGCGAGATCCATCAATCACAACACACACTTCCATCCCATTGTATCCTTCTCACTTTTCACTTCATGAACATATTCTAGACTCATCCATCCATTTCATCAAGCATTCTAGATCTATCCCTTCTGCACCATCCATTGCTGGATCATCTGATCACCATTCATCAAACCATAGAGATAGGGAGCAGAGCAGACGATTGAATAGGGAGCATTTTTAGAGCAGGAGTATTTATTATTATTTTCCTTTGTTTTTCTGTATTGAGATGTTTTCAATGAATTTTATATTTACTACTGATTTTGTTATGAACTTATAAGTAGTTAATGGGGGTTGGATCAAATAGATTTAACTTCTTTCAATTCATCTATTCTTGCATCGAATTAATCACTAGGGAGGATGAGGTGTTCAATCCAGTGATTTACTTTTCTCTTCCTTGTGAGAATCCTTTTAAACTATTCTAAGTACTGAGAGGTGAAGGGTAGAGTATCCTTTTGCCTTTGTGACCACATCTAAAGTACTATCTCAAAAAGTTGTGGTATGATTTTCTCTATGAGGAAGCATCACTATCTTGGTTCCAGTTAGAAATAATTGTTTCCAAGAGAGATAAATGGAGAGGGTGATTTATCTAATGATAGTTAGAAATTTCATTCCTTTTCACACAACCTCAGTACCTTTGTGATTTATTATATTCAAGAGTAGTAATGTTTTAATCATTCTATTCTGGTCCAATTCCCCTAAATCAACCATTGGTTGTCTCTCACTCTGTCTCACTACATTCTCCCTAAAATTTTTCATAAAATCATTTCACTATCCACTTTAAATGTTTTATTTTAGTTTTTATGCAGTTTATTTTGTTTTGGTTGTTTTTATTTTAGTTTGGTTAGTATAATCACTAAGTCCTTCCCTGTGCTTCGACACCCTTCTTACCATAGTACTATTTGTTTGTAGGGTTTAGGAATATTAATTTTTTTCACTCTCAACGATGTTCCCTTAATTTATCATCATTTATCCATTTAACTTATTTCATTTAAAAAGGTTTAAAAGAGTTTGAAAAATGTTATTTGAAAATAAACCTTAAAAATTGACTTGAAATGGTCATTTTGACTAAAAATGGGCACATTCCCAATAAATAGTTTTATGCGATTATTTTCATTTTAAAAAATAAATGGAAATTTTTATAAATAATTGGTGAAGTAATGGATTAGGTTTAAAATGAAATGTAATACCCACTTTTTAAATTGTCTTTCAAACTATCTTTAAATGGATCTTTAATTAAAATTTTAGCATGTGGAAAGGGGGGTCATGGCCTATTGATTATGTTTATGCTCACCTCTATTATTATATCTCAACTATAGGTTCATGGTTCATATCTTGAATACTCTTATATTTTTGATCAATTTGGGAATTTGAGGTTAGTTATTTAGTTTTATTTATGTATTCAGCAGGTGGTTCATTTTAAATGATTTTATAGGGATTTCCCTTATTTTCATAGAATTTTCGGTCAAGTGTTCTCCTTAAATGAGTTCTTTACTAATATAAACTCCAGTTATTAGTGTATTTTACTATATATATGTGTATTAGGGGAAATTTATCAGAATAGAAATATGTTGAGTGTGTTTGAGGGTAAAATAAGTGGCTATTTTTTTCATAAGTTATCTATCTGTTCATTTTTTTTGCTTATTTTTTTTTGGTTTTGATGTCCAAATTATGGAAAATTCATATCATATTTTTGTAAGAAATATTATTTTTATTAAATCTTATTCAAGTTCTAATTTTTTCCCAATGATTTTTTCCAATTATATGGTGATTATGACTAGCCTGTGGGGATCAAGAACACCTCTCGGGTATGTCACAAGCTAGTTCGGGTAGCTTATGGATGGATGGCTCATGAAGGATTACGAAAAATGGTATCAGAGACAAGGTTCTATGGTAATATCCTAGGTTAATGAGTATCCATTTTGTTATTTGGGGTGTTAATGTATGATCAAGTTTGAAATGGACATTGGGACTCAGGAGGTTGGTTGTGAGTAGGTTTTTATCACCATCCCTCACAAAGACACTTGAGTCATGATAAGAAGTTAGGATTTGAATTTTGAATTGAAGATTTCATTTTGATTATTGTTCATGATGTATTGATACTCATTACAATGGTTGATTTGTATTTGGGGTTTCTATTGAATTTCGAAATGGATATGAAAGATGGTTTGGTTTCATAATTTTAGTTTGCATTGCTATAGAGATTGGGAGGTGAGAAAATTATTGATATTGAGATGTCTTAGGAATCATCGCACTTCTGGACAATGATCACTCAAACCATGTAGTCTTCTATTTCTTGGTTTTAAATCCTATTTATTTTTCTATTTAGACGACTCTTGAGAAGTACTTAGTGATGAGGCTGAATTCATGGGTGTATTATGATATTTTGATGATATGGTTTGGATTTTGTTTTTTCCTTGGTTCTGTGTATTTTGTGGAAATTGTTTTTGGATGAAAATAGTTATTTTATGGAAAATTATTTTAGTTTAAAATAACGCCTTAGAGACTGTCTGAAAAAATGTAATGGTTTTTTAGGAAATATTTTGAAAATGTATTTGAAATATTTTGATTTCATTTGAAAACATGGAGTGTGAATCGTCTTTTAAATTAGATTTAGAAATGATTTAAAATATGGGTGAATTTAAAAAGGAATTTTGGGGGAAAAGTTTTATAAAATGTGGTGTTTTATTTAAAGTTGATTTCAAGCATATTTTTTTTTCAAAATCAGGCTTTAAAATTAGTTTTTTTTAATATTTTAATTTCAAGAAAGGGGATTTTTTGGTGATGTGTGAGTGAGGTTCCATGATTTATTGTGTTTCTTATTTTGTTTACCCACCATTCTAGTTTCTGTATATATCACATCCTTCTTGGGTTGTTAGGGTTTTGAGCACCTTTTTACCTTCCATCCTTTGGAATTGGTTTTCTTGGGGAAGAAAGCATGATTGCGGGGAAAATAGTCAGACCCATGTGTGATAATGGATTTTATTTTATTTTATTTTGATCCTTCACGAGTTTTCATGATCTTCAAGATGACTATTTTAAATTTTTAAAAGTTTTGAAGGGTCAAACATTTTGTCCACATGATTATTAAATTGTGTCAAAATGATGTGTTTGGATTTATCCTTGGATACTGCCATTGGAATGGTTAGTGCATAGTTAGTTAAACTGTTTAGGGTCCTAGGAGAAACTATTGGGGCCCCTTTTTTCTAAGAAGTAAGGGTCACACAAACACCGTAATGTTTAGAAATCCATGTTGGTAAACTTAGCTGGTTACCCCATGTTTTAAAATTTTGTTTTTTTATTTATTTTATTTCATTTTTTCTATCATTTTCTCTATTATACCCACTATCTCCCTTCCCTATATCATGAATCCTCCCAAGATGATGCCTCCCTCACATGAAATCCTCCCTTATACCTCTCTTCTCTCTAATTATTCATGTGTCACAACCAAGGTTGAGCCCCCTCCCTCACAAAACCTCCTCCCTCTAGCCTCCCCACTCTGTTGCTCATATTAGACACCCATAGACCAAAATAACTTATTGGAAATGCCTCCCTCCCCAATATTTCCTCTCTTATTGGAGATTCAAGGCAAGATATTCATGTTTTAGGGTCAAATCACCTAGGTATGGACTTTTCTTTCCCCTATTCCATGAATCCTTTTGGTTTCCCTTTCTTTCATCACTATTTCCATTCTTACAAACACTAGGGGTTCCAATTTTGATCCAATTTTGGCGATTTTTAAGATTCTAGGGCTTGGAGGGTCATTCTCTTACCTTTTTCATCATTTTCCACTGAAGGCGACACATTCCATCTCAATCACTATTGATTTAAGGTAGGTTTTCCCATAACCTACACTCTTAATTTTAGAACCATGTATTTCTTGAGTTTTTTTAAATTTTTTAATTATAATATTTAATATATTTATGTATTATTTGAAGGGAAAATCATGTTGTAATTTATTTTCACTTCAGTGAAAATGGTTTATATATTTTAAAACATGTTGAAAATATGTTTTTATTTAATTGTTCTTGATAATTATTTATTAAGTTACCTAAACGGACCTTTGAAAATTATATTAAAGTTATTAAAGGTATTTTGGTTTTTCAAATTAATTTTTAAAGGTTTTATTTATCATTTCAAGTGATACCTAAAATTAAAAGTATTAAATAATAATTTAAAATTTTGTTTAAAATAATATGTGAGGCTTCATATGGCTTATACCCACTTAGGTTAAGAATTAAATTGGAAAGTGGTATTTTGAGATTTTGAGGCTTTTAATGATTTTTTTGATTATTTAAATAATTTCCATATAGTTCAAAGTGCATGTTTTTGAAAAAAAAATGTTTGGAAATAGATTTCAAAACTATGATTTTAAAATAATTATTTGAAATGGAATCTAAAATAGTTAAGAAAAATTCATATCATCCTGAGTTAGTTTTTAATAAAGGTCTTTTTGTAAGTTTTAAATGGTTTCTAAATGTGTGTGTGTGAGAGATCTTATTCATCATCTTATTGGAAAATGACTCTTGAGGGGGATATTCTTGAGTTATTCTTATGGATTATGGTCTAAGGTGAATTTTGTTTATCTTTATTTAACTATGAATGGGGTTTTATATTATAAGGGTGTATGAGGTGAGATTCAATTTACTACTTATTATATTTTCATTTGTGATGTTAACCTCCTATTAGTTGATATATATGGGGATCCTGGGTGTTTTAGTGTGGGATAAAAGGCTATATATACCTAGTCCTAATTAGAGGAACAAAATCCCCCATGGGGATGGATGTAACTAGGCTATGAGGGGAGTGATTATTGTGAGTCTAGTTGAGAGAAAATGTTTGGTTGTAGTCATAGGAATTCATCGATAGGACTATAGATGGTTAAAAACTGAGTTTGTTTAGGGTAAAATCACGATTTTAAGAATTTTCCTATTCTTAGATAATAATTATTTTTTAGGTAACATTCATTCTTTTTGTTTCCTTGTTCGATTAGCACATAGGGCATTGTACCTCATTACTTTTATTTTTATGTGATTCCAGGTTTTTTATTTATTATTTTTAAGTGTTTATCATGTTTCATTTAAAATGGTTTAAAAGTTTCTTAAAAGGGAATTTTTAAAGAAACCTTAAAAATGGACTTGAAATGGTCATTTTGACTAAAAATGGGCATATTCCCAATAAATATTTTTAGGTTACTATTTTAATTTAAATAAAATAAAACTAAAAGTCTATAAATAATTAATGGATGATATATTGGATTTGGCTTAAATAAAAATGTAAAATGTACTTTTTAAACTATATTTCAAAATAGCTTTAAATGGATCTTTAATTAAAATATTTACATGTGTAAAAGTAGGTGGTGGGCTACTAAGTATGTTTATACTCACACCTATTATCATATCTCAGTTAATGGTTTTTTGGATCAGCTCTTGACCACTCTTGGAGAGTTGATCAATTTGGTGATTTGGGTTTAGTTATTCATTTTTATTTACGAATTCAGTCTATGGTTCCTTTTAAATGATTTTGCAGGGATGTAATTTATTTTTTGAGAATGTGTGTCCAAGTGTGACTTTTAAATGAGTTCTTTACTGATTTGAGTTCTAGTTATTAGTGGATTGTACAATGTATATGAGAGGACAATGAACGGTTTCCAAGATACTGTATGTTGAGGGTATTAGACAATGAGATCATAGTTTATTTTTTTGCATCTATTATCTTCTTACTTATTTATTTCTACATATTTTATTTGGCATAGACATCCAACTTACAGATAGTTTATGCCATATTTTTTGGAGAAATTCGGTTGTGATTAACTTCAATTCAAGGGGAATAGAATTCCTAATTCTTGTTTCCAATGCCCAAGTTCTATTCACTAGCCTATGGGGATCAAGAATGCACTCAGGTACATCTCAAGATTGTTCAAGTGTCCAATATATGGATGGATTGTGATGGTTTATACAATAATGAGAACTTATTAAGTAGTAGGTCTATCATTTATGAACATTACATCATCACCATTTACCATAATAAATAAATGTGTCTCAACCTTATGGTAAATACAATTATACCTTTAATATAGGGAATTTTTATAAAACCTTCATCAATAAATTCTTATTTACCTAATAATGAATTATAATGCACAACACAACCATGATATCTCAAGTATTCTGCTAAAAAACTGATTTTCTGTTGTCACTATTTATATTTAACAAAAATATACTATATAATGAAAGCCTAAAATAGTGGGGGTTTATAAAATGCATGTGATATATATATATATATATATATATGAAAATTAAAGAGAAAAAAATGAAAAATAGAATGAAGTTAGATAGAAGGAGAACTATTATCCATAGGAGTTCACAATAATTCCTATCATTTCCTAAAAATAAATTCATTCTTGTTATTATATTCAATGCTAAGATTAAGATTTATCACTCTATATCCTCTAGTTCGAATGGAAATTTTCCTACACTGAGACCTCTGCATATAGGTATAATCACTCTCAAACTATACCTTAACAACCCTATCACCATACATATTTACCATAATTATACTCCACCATATACAACATTGTGATGATTAAGTAGAGTAGAAAATATGAACATGAAGAAGAAAATAGTGGCATGGATATAATGGTGACCACACATCGCTATCAGTTTAACTACTACTGAATTCTAATAATAGAATAAAGAGAAACATTAAAGCATAACAAAAACTCAAAGTATCCTTATTTCCTTCCTCAAACAATAGTGAGGGTTAGTTCTCCAATAAAAAATATATGAGAATCATGGTGGAATAAATACAATGAAAATTATAGGATAGAGAGATAGAGGAAGAGACAACTATTATTAAACTATAGAACTATTATAAAAGAAATAAACCCTAAACTACATTAGAAAGGACTGAATTGTAAAACTATTGGTGATAGTATCTTTAAAATGGAGGGAAAATATATTTAAATGGGTATTATTCACTCTAGTAGGCATCATCAAGAAGCATGAGGAACCCACCAAACATGTGTAATATGAGAATTAGTAAACTTCAATGTGGAAGTGACATTTTATATATCATTGAATTCTTCCCATGGTCTTAAATTCATCCATGTGATCTGGTCCCATGTTTTTAATACATGTGTATGAATAAAATTAATTAAATTCCCAAAAATATCAAGATGGGTGGATCAATTTCAACACATTTAATTACATCCTGTTGTGAAGGGTTATTGGTCATAGCATAGTTATTATTGATTTCTATTTCTCAACTCATTTTAGTCCCGCATGGAATGATTATAAATACCATATTTTGAAGCTTATATTCTTCTGATTTTTAATGGATATACCTTCATGTATTTTATAATGAACTTTATGTACGAGGGATTATTATTCTCTGTAAAAGTGTTATAGTCTTGTGAATATAGATTGGCTAAGTTTTCAATAAGTGTATGACCCTTAAGTAATCTTGGGGTCATGGGTTTTACTTTTACGTACCAGTCAGATTACTTTTATATATCACATGGAGCATCAAAAATACTCTCACACATCACTTCTACATGACTGATATTCTTTCCAGAGGAAAAGTTATAACCTTTACATATTGATGCATCATCTAAGTTAATTTTACGTAATGTTTAGGGACTCTTACGTATTAATCATGGGGACTATAATATATCATTTTTTTATGAATCCAAAGACTTATCCAAAAATTTATTATTATCCTCATAATGACCCTTATTTTAATCATTGAGGACCCATACGTAAGGATTTTTCCCTTACCAGAAAAAAAAATTTATAGTTTATATGATTATTCTAGAATCATTTAAAACATTAAAACACTAAAAATATCAGATTAAAACTTAATTCCAAATATTAAAAAAATAAATGTATGGATTATAAAATAATTCCAAAAATGAGTTGAAATAATTTAAAATCAATAATTAATCCATTTTCACAATAAAGTCAATATCATTCCTAAAAAAAGGTTTTAATTACCCTTAAAATGTTAAAATGGTGTGGGTTTAATTCATTGTATTACAAATTAAAAAATAATGAAAATCAATGTTTCACTATTCCCCTAAACTTAAACATGGAAATCTTGAGAAATCATCTAGTAATAAGATCAAATATGACTTCTCAATGCATGGTGGGAAACACCAGTCTATTATCACACACAATGAAATATCATGCTTCCAATATTGATCTCATCTCCCTAATTATAAACTAATCATAAAAATTCATTCAATATCCTATTAAACCTAATTTTTGTGTTTTAACTACCTCCTAAAAAACTATTCTCTCTTCACTTGAGGTATCTTATATGGAGTTTTTATCATTACTTATAGAATACAAAAGTTCCATAGTCTTGGTGCATTTCTAGTATCTCCACTTCACATAGTCATAGTGTTTTTTAATCCAAAGTACTTTTCAGGGGTTATTTTGATGACAATGGTTGACATGTTTAAAATTAAAAAAATTAAAGGCATAATGGAGAGTTTTTTACTATAAAATGAACTAAAACATATGATGTTTAGTTTTCATTAAATAATAGAGTCTTCACTCACTCTACTTTTAGTAATTAACCACCAAATACCTTTTTATTTTCATGAGCATTTCATGTATGATAACATTAGCAGAATGAATTTTATTTCTTATTTTTCTTCTTCTATCTACCATTATAGAATCACTCTTCATTTTTTTCTAGCATGACACTTCAATAAAATTTTTTTGAAGGTATGATTTATCTTTGATATTAAAAATTTGTGTTAACTCCATTTCCCAAATTTTAGAAGAAAATTTTCCCTTCCATCCTCAAATTTTATGACATTATTTTTAATTTTTTCATAGAATATCCTCCATTAATATATAATTCAAAAATAAATTCCCAAGAAAGCTTTATATCAGTGAATAAACACATATAACTCCCTCCCCACATGTGGTTCCAACCATAATCATGAATTTACTTCGAGATTTGTTTGGAAAAGGATTTTAGGATTATAATGTCACTACCTAATAAGGTTTTTTATGGATACTAGGGTCTAACATAGGTTGGGTGTAAAGGGAAGGCTCAAAAAAGAAATTTAATTTTAGAAATGGGTTTTAAAATAAAATAATTCCCCCAATCATTTTCAATATAGGTTCATGAACCCTAAAAGATCTGATAAGGATAAAAATAGAAAGTTATATATCTCAAAACATGTATTGAGACTCTCAAGAAGAATATAAATAGAAAGAATATGTGAAAAAAGAGTAGAAACATCTCAGGTTAGGAAAGATAATTATTACATAACAATTGTGCACATGTATTTTAAGTTTGATAAAACTTCCTTAAATAGTCATATTGAAAATTAAGGAATAAAATCCATTAATAATTCATTTATAACCTTAGATATTCAAATAATATTTTCCCAAAATTTCCAAGATAATATGAATTTCCTAAATCATTTAATTAAGTCCAAGGTTCTTAAAAACACTCAAAAAATAAAAAATAGAAACAATAAAGTGGGAATTAGAAGATTGATATCAACCCTCCCTTATTTTTGTTTAAATACAATCTTAATTGATTTTCAAATTTAATTTTAATTGGTAAATAAATAAAATAAGGGGGAAATGAGTGGTGCACCCTAAAATTATTAGTAGTGGAAGCCTGATTTAGCTTCTAATTGTTTCATACATTAAATCAATAAGAAAACTAGAAAAAAATAACTTGATTGAAATAAAGGAAAAATAAATATTAAAATGTAAATAGGATTGGTTTGAACCCCTAGTGAGTTTTAACTACCCCTATTAGAAATAAAAACATTTTATCCCCAATATAATTTTGGATGTGGTTTCTTACTCAAAAACCACCAAATCTTCTCAACCCTAGGGTTTTTCAACTTTCACTACTTGTATATGTCCACATGGACATATTTCTTCATGTTCCCCTCTATTAAATTATGGTTCCCATGGAGTAGTAGAGAAGGAAAAAATATAGAGGTACCTCCCCTACACTTGGACTTTAGGATGGGTATCCACTGGTTTCTAGAATTTCATTCCAGAATGTGGGTTTCCTTCATTTTCCACTTGAAATGTGATTTCCTGTTTGTAAAAAAAAATTGGCACCACAATATTCATCTAAACAAATGAAAAACTCTAAAAAATCCTCCTTATATTTAACTTCATCCATTTTTATTGTGGATAATTCAATATATTCTAGGGATTGAATTATTTTAGATGAATCTACAATATTAATATAAAGGAGATCAGTTTGAAATTTATTATCATTGAAATTTGAGTACAATTATTGCTAAAAAAATTTATCTCCCTCATAAATTTCATCATCCCAGTCTTTCTCTTAAATAAAATCCTCTTTATATTTTATTCCAATTTTTTAGAATAAAAGAGGTGTCATATTCAATCAAAAAGTGGTTAAAGGAACTAAATTTTCATTGTAATAGTGTGGGAGGTCAAATGGATTTTTAGTTCTTACAAATTCATCCCAATAATTATCCAAATCAACTTGATATCCAATAATAAAATAAATTTGTAAGTTATAAATAATCTCATATTTTGACCTTGAAATACAATAAATAAATAAATCAAGTTCACCCATCAACTAACCCACACAGGGTTATTCAATGGAAAAAGTGGATGCTACAAGGTATTACTTTTCTTATACCTCAATTTTTAATTCTTTCAATGAATTGGTATGAATTTCTATTTTCTTATGAACTTTTTGAAGAAGTTTAATTTTTTTAAACCTGATTCCTTATAGGATACTCCTTTATAGACTCATTAAATTTTTGATTAACCATCCAAGCATAAGAGTAATCAATTTGATTAGTTTTGAGATTATGGTCAATTATCAATGATCCCTCCCTCTCAAGCTCCAAAAATAAAACCTTCTATGATTCCATTTAACCTTTCCAATGATCTATATGATAATTTAGAATGTCAGGGGCCTTGTATCCCAAAAAAGTTTGATTTCCTAGTAAAATAACCCAGTTCCAATCAATTTTTTTTCATAACCATCCGTGAACCAAATCATAAA
Organism: Viscum album; assembly: GCA_963277665.1. Classification (NCBI taxonomy): domain Eukaryota; kingdom Viridiplantae; phylum Streptophyta; class Magnoliopsida; order Santalales; family Viscaceae; genus Viscum; species Viscum album. The sequence goes on along the minus strand of OY728167.1, from coordinate 599,743,771 downwards.
CTAGATAATATCCACTTATTATCATTGAAACTTCATGTTAATTCTTGTATGGATGAAAGCCTCATAAAAACCATGTGTGGATTTTCTGAAAAAAAAACTTGCAAGTGGATCTATTTAAATCTTCCTTGTGATAAATCATATTATAAGTAAGGTGTTCTGTTACCTTTTTATTCCATTATATAGTCCATTACAAATGTAATTTAAATGAAAGATAAACTCTCTATCACTACCTTTCATCTTTAGATCCTGGATACCACAACTAGTTTTTTGGTGAAGATTAAAAATAGTATACTTAAATAGGAGGATAAATAAATGTGAAATAAGTTACTTAAGAAGAGTGATAAATACTATAAAGAATTCATATTGGATAATAATAATTTAGACCTCTAATTTTCTGGAGACAGATATACTAGGTTCAATAATAAGTGGGGAGATCGGAGGATCTAGTGTTGTTTGGACATATGATTATCAAATCTATAAGTGATATCCTCCTTTCATAGAACTCCAATATATCATATGGATATAGTTATATCTAACCATTATTCTTTTCTTATTAGACTTCATAGTGTGAGGAAAGGTAAACACCAGTTCTTTTTCTATAAATAGTTGAAACTAGACAATGAGTTCATTCAGATAGTTCAGGAATGCTGGAGAGTACCTATGGTTGGGAAATGATGGAATTCCCTATTGAATAAAATTAAGTTCCTAAAAAATAAAATATCAGAATGAGAGGACTATCACCCAGATTATCAATCCAACCTAAAGGACCAAAATTAAGAAATAAACCAAATTTATACTACTTTATAGGAAGCATGGGTAGATGAAAACTTTTTATCTTATCAAATAAACAATGGTTTTTGGCAGAGAGGTTACTTGAGGAGGATGAGATTGAGTGGGAGTAGTTTAGAGATATCTAGATTAAGGAGGGAGATAAAAATATATCTAAATTCCATATTTTCATTAAGGAATGAAAGTTTATGGGGAACATCAATATGAAAATTGATGATGGATCCTTCACTAGTGATGTTGCGATAGCTTGATCATTACCAGTCTCGTACTTCTCAAACCTAATCATAGGTTAGTGGGTTGGGATGAGTGAAGGATACCCTAGGGAGGGAAAGGATGATAGATTTCTCAACAACATCCCTCAATTTATTTAAGGCCACATAAAATATATTATGGAATATACTCCTACTAAAGATAAATTTAATAAGGTTATTAGTAATATAAATCTAGTTAGTTCTCCTGGTCTAGATGGATTCTCAATATAATTCTACATAGTAGTTTGGGAGACCATAAAAAAACAGGTAATAGAGGTGGTAAAGGATTATTTCATAGGTATCCCTCTCCCTCATGGAAATAGTGATATAGACTTGGAAATTATACCTAAAGTGAAACACCTAATATCTTTACAACAATATCTGCCTATTTTTTATATAATTTCTCTTATAAAATCCTTGGTAAGATCATGGATGAAAGGGTGTATCTCATTATTAACAAGCATTTTTATAAATAACAACAAGGATTTATTAAGTCTAGAATAATTTAAGGTGTTATTGTTCTAGAATAATAGATGATGGTGGACCTTGATTGGAAAATTGTTGGAATAAACATTATGGTCAAAATAGATATAGAAAAAGATTATGATAGGATGGAGTAAAACTTTTTTTTGAAGGGAATGAGATGTTTTGGGTTCTCAGAGTGGTTGTGTGATTTGTTCTTCTATAGTTACCCTTCATTGTGGTTCTTGATCACGATCAAGGGATTTTTTTTGGTTTTTTTAAGTTGAATCATGGCCTTATCCAAGGTAACTATATCTCCCCCTGTATCTTTATACTATCTGAAGGCTTACTAAACAATAACATCAATAAGTCCTTATTTAATGTGGATATTATAATGAACCAACCTAGAATTACATATGAATCGGCACTCGAATAAATCCACCATTGGACCTAAGGGAGTTCCTGATCCCCAAGGGTTGGCTAAAAGTTCCTAGAAATCAATAAGAACACTTTGGTAATGGTTTCACACAACAAAAAAATATAAAGAGATAAATAGTGTATAGAATATCAAAACAAGGCCTAAACTAATATATCTAATGGTATAAAAGTATCAGAGGTATAATGGAAAGGATAACAAGGTCGATCACTGAAGAAAATAACAACAATGAAAATATACCACACACAAACATCTCCACATGAATGTGAGGCAATACAACAGGCACCTCCATCAAGCTCTAACCCAAAGATATATGAATATACATAGCGTTGAGAAACCTTCTAAACCTGTAATATAGATGCATGATCTAAAATACCATTAGTTCACCACCCACCATCCCAAATAATAACTATTTTAAATAGAAGATATATCATACAATTTTGGAAATAAGAATACAAGAATAGGTTTTCTAGGTTTTCTTTAATAAATCAGGTACCAATGAATTTCCTTGAAAAAACTCATTTTCACAAAAAACCAAGACTTTTACAAATAAAATCACAATTTATTTTCTCATATAATTTTTTTATAAATTTTAGTTTAAAATCGTTCAAAGGAAGATTGAATAGAACAAGGTATCATTTCAAAAATGTCCTAAATTGGCATACCTTGGAAAATATTCACAAATTGTCATCATGAAAATAAAAGGTACTAAATTAATACAGTCTAGAATAGAGATAAAATGGTCATAAATGAAGCAAGTATATGAACAATAATCCAATCAATACATTAGTTGACCTCACCCAAACACCCAATTTTACCCTATCCTAGCCAGACCGAGTGTCAATCCCTTAGGTTGACATATGTCCCACCTAAGACCACTATCAAGAGCATGATTCTAAACCAGTGCACATGTGTACCTAGACATCCACCTAGAAACTCAGGTATTCCCATGAAATTCAAATGTAGGTGAGAATTTCAAAGTAGTATCATTCCATATATCTTGATATGTCATCATGTTTAAAATCAATTAAAAAGTCCTACTCACACCTCTGATTTCCACATAGAAAAATTATCCTTTATTAGGAATATTATTTAAATTTAATTTAATTGAATTAAATTAAATTCATCACCCTTAAAAGGGACATCTCATTAAATTCATTCAAGCGTTAATCATTATAATTACATATAATGGTTCATGTATTATGGGTTTTCTATTTTTCAATAAATTATTTAAAGTACCAATCAAACCTTTTAACATTCCAATTAGAATACTAATACTTTCAAATAAATTCAAGGCTATTTATAAAACCATTTATAAATCATCACACTTTATGAAATACATGTTTTCAAAAAATCATATCAAAAATGGTCAAACACACCCAATATTTGGAACCATGTATTCCTATTTTTTTATAAATCATCATCAATATCAATTTAAAAAATAAGAGTATATTCTCTTAGAATTGATTTCTCAACAAATCATATAAAAATCCCCTTTTCCCACTTCTATTAAAATCTAAAAAAATTCATCAATATTTGATATAGTTACTAGATATAAGAAAAAAAATTTATAATACTTCAAAAACTCATAATTAAAGAACAAGAAATCATAGATTCAATTCTAAAGGGATATGAAAACCTACCTCAAACAGTTGAAGACACTAATAATTACATGATATCCACAAAAAAAATAAGTTGAGTGATCTAAAAAAAAAGAGAATACCCAAAATCAAAAATACCATTATATTAAATCTAGATTCAATGATACCAAAATTAAGTGGGAATAAAGAGAGACTACTTACTGAAAAACTATCAAAGATTCACACAATGATCAACCTGAATCCAAATGATTCCACCTCTTCTAGTGACCGATCTATGAGAAATTTTATTAGATCATAGTATGAACCATATATTAGGTGACAAAATCCTAGAACTAAGATTTATTTCAAGTTAAAGTGAATATATCTAGAGAAGCGATGAATAACGATGAAGAACATGATTCTACCTTTGAAAAACTAGATACAATTCCACTTGATTCATCATAATCAATCTATAGAAGGGTTTGAAATCCCAAAATCATATCTAAGAGACCTCTAGTTTAAGACTGTAAAGTGTAGATGAATGAACGTGGTGAATGAGAGGGGTTTCATTTCTTAAAATTAATTTTAAAAATAATTAATGGTCATTTCATGGTTATCTTCATGATTTAATAAATAGTTCTCCAACCATATGCTTGGTTTTGAGATACTGGAGTGGCCACATGATTTGGTTTCATGGTTTGACTAATCGTTCACCAACATTGTGAAATTACTAAGTACAAAGGAGGAAATTTTTTGGAGGACACACATTCTGGATTAACCGTGTACCCTCATCTCTAACCCAAAATTGAGCTGCATGGTTTCCTGGAGATAACACACATTTTACCCTAACTTTGCACCAACCATTCACCATTCAAATCACTTCAAATTACAATAAAAATATGACCAAAATTATAGAAAAAATTAGACTATTGAAAAATAAAAAAAATGTTATCCATGGTTGGGATGTGACAATTCTCCTCACTACAAGAATTTATTCCCCTAGAAAGCTTCAAGGATATTTTTCAATCAAGAATGAAGAGAAAATATCTCAAGAACAATAAGAGAACCCATGGTAAACCAAATAACACAAAACAATGAATCATCTCTAAATTCGTAGTTCTCTAGATGGAAACTAGAAGGTGTTCTAAGAAAAATACAAAGAATATGGGATATATGAGGTCTAACTCCAAGAGATAACTTCAAAAAATGATAATTTGAAAGAAATACAAAGGATTAGAAATGATTCAATAAAAAACATGCCTTATAAAATTCTATATATTCTGAACTTGGGTTAAGTGAGGGTATCCCAAGACTGTATTCCTGGGACATCAGATTCTAGTAAATCCATTCAAAACATCACATCATCATCAACACTTCCTCCTTCCCCCCCCAATACATACCCAATCTTTCCAATGTATAATAGGGAATTAATAACTCTGGACCAACACAGTTTGACATCACTATGAATGAAGATAGTGAACAACAATAGCTAAGGAATAAGAATTTCCAAATAAAGAACTATCCTATATGGGATACTCAAAATAATTATGCTAGAGAAAAAAAACTTTAGGATCATCTCCAAAGAATCCAGGAAAAACTAAAAGAGAAATCAGACTAGGATCACTCAAGGAGATTGATTATTATCCTTATATAGAGGCATTTTATCATGAATAATTGAAAAAAACCACATTAGAGAAACCTAAACATTCCAAGATCTCATAAACACAAACTACACTTGGTCACATGGTGAGACATAAACCAATATTTGATCACTTTACTTTTGAATTGGTACATGTAAACATTGGTTTTAGGTAAATTTTTTGGTACATGCATCAAATAGGAATGAGTTTTGTTTTTCCATGTACTTCTTGAGTATGCTCCCCAGATATACTTTTTTAACTATGGTACATCTTGTTTTATTTCAAAAAACCTCCAAGTATAAGGAAAATTAAAATTCCACTACGTGATTAATAAGATTATACTCCTAGTGAAAAGCCTTCAGTATAGGGGCCTGTACCAGAGATAACACTTCTTAGTGGTTTACCGGTATACCACCACCCATAGAGTAGTAGCTAGAGATGGAAATTATAGATGAAGATTCATGTATACTGAGTGTTCTGCATGAGTTCTAGAGGCATTTACCTTCTAGGTTTTAGGATGACCCAGACCCCAGGGGGCTGAGGACTGGCTAGAGGCAGTTACTCGCATTTTCCACCTAGTGAGGACACCCTAAGATCAGATGGTGGTCCTCATGGAAATTATTTTTCAAGGATCTACTAGATAGTGGTGGATCTTATTGACATTGTCACAAGATGAAACAAATATCTCCTGGTCATAATTTGAATGTATCTTTAATGAGGAGTTCTATATGGTCATGTTGTGATCAATGCACATTCAAGAACTTCTACAACTGCAGTAGGGAAGTTTGACCATGGTGGAGTAATCAATGAGGTTTACTGATATCTCATGATACTCCATTGATATGGTTTAGGATCATTTATTTAGATAATGAAGCATTTATAAGGGATTACGCTGGGACATCAAGGCTTCAATGGTATCCCCTTGCATTCCCACCAATGATGGGGTGATTGAGTGGGACTTGGTGGTGGAGAGATTCCTGGAAGAGCATGAGTCGATAGTGGGCACTGTTAGTGGGCACCCAGGAGATGATATCTCAGCAGTATGAAGTTGATGACAGTCACAGGGATCCAAGCATGTCCGAATCTTCAGGAGGTGATATTAGGAAATAAGTTCAGTGGTTCATGGATCTCGAGATGGATCGAATCAGCCAAGGGAGAGGTGGTGTTTCTCCTGTGATGGTTAGGATCATATGGATTAAAATTGTCTAACCCATTATATAGATGATAAAGAGATGGTTAAGGGATAACTGAGGAAGATATAAATGTAGAATAAGGGTGGTCTATAGGGAGGTGGACGTGGCATAAGTGCTGAGGGAGTAGATGGTGGTGGTAAGAGGTTTGATCAGTTACTACCACCACCCCAAGTGGTCAAAGACAGGCTTAGGGAGCTAGTGATTAGGGATGAGGCCAACTGTAGGCTATAGAGTCTTGTGAACCAGATTCTATAGGGATGTTATGAGGTACTATCTATGTATTTTCTAATTTAGTTGTAGTATTTATAAACATAGGTGCAAGTCATCCCTCCCTTTTCACTTCTCTGATTCGATACTTAGAAATTCTGGTTGAGAAATTGGATTGACCCTTGTGGTTTTAGACCCTGAAAGGAGGTGACTCGGTGATTACACATTTATATCAATAGTGAATTCTGGCACATGAAGTGAGAGTTTTTTATGGGATCTATTTGTAGTAGCGATGAGGACTTATGACATCATCTTAGGTATGGACTGGTTATCCATAGATCATAACCAGATTAGCTTTTTTAGGCACAGGATAAGGTGAATCTACGTAGATGGGATATGGTTTTCCTTTTTGGGTGAAAAGTAATCCTTGGTGGAGCAGGTTTAGCTAAGGAATAGGATAGTATAGTCGATTACTCACCAGTTGGGTAGCATGACTCCCGTATTAATGGATGCTTTGGGCTATTAGTTTCCTACGGTTTTGGCAGAGTATGCATACGTCTTTCTTAAAGAATTACTAGGTCTACCTCACCACTGAGAGTTAGACTTCTACATTGAATTGCATCTTGGGACGACCTTGATATTTGCACCAGAATATTTGATGGATCTTGCAGAGCTTCATAAGTTGAGGGTGCAGTTATATGACTTGCAAGAGAAGGGCTTTGTGAGACCCAATGTTTCTCCCTGGGTAGCCCTAGTGTTGTTATCCTATAAGGGGAATGATAGATTGAGGTTATGTATAGACTATCAACACTTGAACTAGGTGATAATGAAAAATAAGTATCCACCACCGAGGATCAATGACCTCTTTGTTCAGTTGAGAGGGGCACAATGGTTCTTAAATATTGACCTCATATTAGGATATCACCAGTTAAAATTACAAGATGAGGATATATCAAAGATGACATTAATTTGTCTCTAAAACTACTATAAACACTTGGAAATTCCATTCAGCATTATAAAATCCCTAGAAGTGTTCATCAGAATCATGAGATGAATCTTTCATCTTCTCCCAAACCGGTTCATAGTGGTATTCACCGATGACATCCTAGTGTATTTGATGTCTGAGGAGGAGAATGAGAGACACTTGAGGATGGCCCTAGATATACTATGAGAACACCAACTTTATGGGAAGATCTTAAAGTGTTCATTTTGGATTCAATATGTCCACTTCCTGGGACATGTCATATTAGAGGCAGGAGTAGCATTGGATCTAGTGAAGGTTGAGGTTGTGATTTCTTGGGATCCACCCAAGAATGTTACGAAGGTGCAGAGTTTCCTTAGGCTGGAAGGGTACAACTGGAGGTTTATACCCGATTTATCTAGATTGGTAGCACCTTTATTATATTTTAATTAAAGGGGAAGCCTTTCATGTGGATTTTTTTTGCTAGAAGTGCATTCAGGAGCTGAGGCAGAGGTTGAAGAGCACTCCCATCTTGAGATTTCTAGAGGAGGGTGTCAAGTACATAGTATTATATAATTCATCACAAACCATATTGGGTTGTTTTTTGATGTATAGGAAGGTGGTGATTGCCTATTGTTAATTTCATTTGAGACCACATGATAAGAATAACATGACCCATGATCTTGAGTTAGAAATGGAAGTATTCGAACTAAAGATGTCGTGACACTACTTGATGGGCATGTAGTTCATCGTCTATTCTAACGAAAAGAGTCTCAAGTATATATTCTCTCAGAAGGATATTAAATTGAGATAGAGGAAATGACTAGAGTTCCTCCATGACTATGAATTAGTGATTTTATATACTCTTGTGTTGGGGTACATGGTGGAATATGCTCTCAGCAGGTGATATTATTATTAGTTGTTGGCTGAGGCATCAGAGTTGTTAACCTCATTGTAGTTGTACTTAGTGGAAAAAGGATGGTGCTTCATATATTTAATTGATGGATGTTACCCAACCACTTTTACAACATTTTAGGGATGGTATGTATAGAGATACTTATTATGAGACCTTACATACTCAGATATTCACCGGACATGCTCCATATAGATATTATAAAGATGGATAGAATTTTATCCTTTTTAGAGGAAAGATGATGGAACCATTGATGTTATAGGAGGAGGTGATGTGGAGTTTCATATACCCCTTTTTATCTATATCCAGGTGTTTCAAAGATTTAACAAGACCTCTAATTTTAGTTTTGGTGGCTAGGAATGAATAACGAAGTTGTAGAACTTGTCTTTTGATGCTTCACTTGTCAGCATGTGAAGGAAAAACACAAGGTTCCAGTAGTTTTAGCTCAATCCATTGAGGTGATAGAGTGTAAGTGGGATAAGATATACATGGAATTCATGAAAGGGTTACAACGTATGTCCTGGGGACATGATTCCATCTTGGTGATCATAAATAGACTCACCAAGTCATCCCACTTCCTAGCCATTCGAGAGAAGATCTCAGTAGAGAGCTTGGGATTCCTCTACATATAGGAGATAGTTTGAATCCATGTAGTTACCTCAATGATAAATTTATACCATGACTCTTGATTCGATTCATGTTTATGGAGAGGAATACAAGAGGCATTTGGGACTCAGTTACAATTGATCACAGTGTTCCACCCCCAGATTGATTTCCAGATAGAGCCAACCATTCAGGCCTTGGAGGAAATGTTGTGGGATTTCATGTTGGACTTTGTCCATAGTTGGGAGGATTATCTACCATTGGTGGAGTTTGTGTACAAAAAAACTAAAATTACACCATTAGTATGGAACCATTCTAGTCTTTTTATGGGTGATCCTGCAGGTCACCACTTTGTTGGACTGATCCAAGCGAGTCAGTGCTCATGGGACAGGAGCTGGTGCGAGCTACTACAGAGAAGGTGAAGATCATTAAGGAGAATATGAGGAATACACATATCCATAACAAGTCTTATGAGGACTAAGGATAGAAAAATATGGATGTCGAGGTGGAGGACCATGTGTTCCTAAGGGTCTCACCATGATGTGGATTGCAAATATTTGGTAGGGGCGGCAAGTTATCTCTGAGATTCATTGGTACCTTTTAGATACTATGTAAAGTTGGAGAGGTAGCATACCGCTTAGTTCTACCAATACAGTTGTAATGAGTACACATATTCTTCTACATGTCATAACTAAGGAGATATGTGCAAAAACCATCACATGTTATAAACTAGGGCGAGCTAGACATAAATGATGGAGCTACCTTTACAGAGTACTCGACTGAGATCGAGGATCAGAAAAAGAGGATCCTTCATGAGTGATTGATTCCCTTAGTGTGTATCAAGTGGTAGAATGAGAATATTTATGAGAGAACATAAGAGTGGGAGACCCATATGTGAGCCCAGTAACCTCATCTTTTTGAGTATGTTTTTATCTTTTAGGGACAAAAATCTCCAAGGTGGAGAGAATGTAATGAATCAAATTTTATGTGTATTATTTTTGGATATTATATGAATTATTTTCAAGACTAGGTACTAACACAACATTTGATTCTGAGACCCTGTGTTCCTAGAATAAATGTTTAAAATATATTAAATATATTAAATAGCACTCATGTATAGTTTTCCTAAAAAAGTGGAATAACTCTCGAAAATGGGACCATATTAGAAATTTGATGGCACTGTTGAGTTTAAAATGTGTTTTTACCCTAGTCATGATATAATCATTGTAAATGAGGGCCATTTTTTAAAAATTTATTGCGGGTGTAAATGAATAAAATAAAATAATTAATTAAATTGTTTTATTTATTTTTGAAGTAGCGACCAAATTCTCCTATAAGTATAAATTTATGGGATTTACTTAGGGTTTTCCACCCAAACCATAGAGATCTAGTCAACCATTGGAGATCATTCTTAGAAAATGATGACGAATCAGGATGGGAATGCGGATCATTACATCAATAGAGTTCATGAATCTTTTCAATGACATCAACACAACACCTTTCTTCATCAACTATTGATCCAAACTCTAGGTAGGATGTTGATTTGTGTTTTATATCCCCTTTCTTAATCTCAGATAAATGAAAATAAATTCTGTGAATAGAATTGATACACAAATTTTTAGTAGAATTAAATTGATTGAATTTATATTTTGTTCATTGAGATTATCCCTCTTCATTTTCAATTCTATGATAACATATAGAGGCTGAATGAAAAAAGGAGGAGATTAGTTACTCACATTTGATATTCTTTTGGATTTCTTCCCCCATTCTTCGCATTTTCATCATGAGTATTTCATTTGGCCAGTGTTTTGATTATTATTGGGTATTTGATCATTGTGTGACCATTCGTCGACACAATAGATCAATACAATGGGTACGACTTGTGATGGAGGTTTCATTTAGTGGACCAAAAATGATGGTGGATGAATAGATGAGGAATAAGACCAGACCAATGACATTCCTCTTTCGAGAGTTCTGTATAGTGAAACTATGGATGGATTGAGAAGATGTTTTCCGAGTAGATTTAAAGCTCATTTCTATGATCTCCGGTGATGAGTAGCTTGACCTACCCTAGATCTATAGATTCCGGAGTGGACGGTTTCTCTGACCAAGTGGCAGGATATACAGAAGAGGAACCGGTGATTATAGAATATCCCAACCAACATGACATGTAATTTTGGATTACACACCATGTGGGACACCTGGATGCAGCGTTAGGGTTTCATCTAGAGTTAAATATCACACGCCGTGTGTCCCCTTTATTATGGATCCACAGGTACTGTGGAAAGTAAACATACAAATCCAGAAGTACATGGATTGTGAAATTCCATGTAATTAGACATGGATATGCCCTGGTGTGCGAGCCATGACCAGGTGTACATGGGTTGGTATAGGGGCATGGCCAGCAGTATACATACATGGCCAGCGGCACATGAGTAGGTTCCAGGTGATCTCTACACATTGTGTACTATTCCTACATGTTGCGTATTGGGATATTTACATGTTGTGTGAGGATTTACCACACGAATAGCCTTGGGGATAGCTGGACATGCCTTGTACCACTAGTACACATCGTCTACCCTATTTAAGGTTGTTTTTATCCCTTAATTTCTTTAGTCTGGAAAAGTCTTGGTTGAGTTTGTTCCCTTAGTACATTCCCATGGGGGTAAAATGTGGTATTTCATCCACATCATAGGATTATAATCCTATTTGGAGGATGAGTCTTAGATAGAGTTCGTGGTGTCCCTCCGCGAGACTTGAGTGTGATCCCCTATCATATTTATACCCTTGGTGGATTTTTTGGAATTTGAATAACCTCATTGAGCAGAGAATTGATGTAACACCCCAAGATTTTATGAGATATATTCTTTTTAATTTCTTTCATATCTTATGTTGTATGCTAAACCAAGATTATCTTGTACTATACACAACACCGTATTAGCTTGCTATATACGTAACACTATTCTTGGCTTGTGTTACACACTGTTTCAAGTTCGTTTTGTGGAAATTATTCTATGCAACATTAAGTATAGATTTTGTTTAATGTATAAATGAAATAAGTTTTGATTATGTTATATGCAACACCAAACAGATCTTTCACTACACTCAGCCCTTACTTGGCTTACATTACACGTAATCGAGACCTTCCTTGATAGCGTGTGTAGTACGCAATACCGAGTTTCACTAAACGAGATATTATTATAATATTATTACGAACTAGCCGTTATGAATAGTAATACCCACTTTTTGAAATTTTATAAATTTTATCTTTCAAAATAGACTTCATTTTTGGATTCAGAATATCAAAATTATCCTAGGGTGGAGTTTTGGTATTTTTCTGAAAACTTTCAATTTTTGATGAATAGTGAAAACACTAGGTTACTATTTAAAAACCGACTTTTTATTTAAATAATTATTTATTTTATTTAAATTTATTTTAGGTCAAAATTGATACATAATACCTATATAAGTTCAATGTAATTCATTGGAGTCATTTTATAATAATTTTAGATATATAAAAATTTTATTGAACTTTTAACCGTCTTTTACCCACCTCCTAGGAGAATTTGAAAATTTACACAAAACTTAATTTTACCGCTTCTGTGAGTGGAATCTCGAAAATCCGATAGACACGGTTAATATCTAGGAGTAAAATGTGGTTTAATAAGATAAAAATAATTTTTGGTGAATAGTAACTTTTTACTTTTATTTACCACGGTTAAAAGTAAATAGGGTAATTAAGGGTAAAAATGATATTATTATTACCCTAACACATTTCCTAATTCTATTGCATAAGTGTAATTCGACCAAAAACAAACTTCTGAATAAAATATTACCCTTTCGGTCCACTTGGATTAGATTAGGACATTTATTATTATTTTATTTAAAGAATAGTTAAAAGAGTTAAAATCAAAGTTTAATAACTAAAATTTTTTTAATATAGGGTTATACATAAGATAAATTCGACTATAAATATTAATTAGAAAGCTAAAAATATTTCCTACATAGTGGTATTTTATTTATAATTTTTAGACATTAATTAATTTAATTTATTTATGACACAATGATGATATAGTAATTACCTTTTTAATGAAATATTAACATAATTGATGTTATAAATACCTAAATAAATGTAATTTGAGACTTTTTATAAATTAAAATAATTTTTTAGGTTAATATGAAATGTTAGTATTTATTTAATTAACTTTTTTTGAACTAATCATGCTATTATGAGTTTCACAAAAATCAATTACCAAATAGTGTCAAAATTGACATAAAATAGTTTTTAAAACAAACATTATATTATTAATTGTTATTATATTCCTAAAAATCTAAGGTTAGGCCAAATGACTTAGATAAGGTTATATATATTAATAATGAACCATTTGGGGTTCTTTTGTTTTGTTATAGTAAGTTTATTAACCATATAGTGTAAGAAAACAAGAAGACACGGTAAAAGTTAAATTATTTAACTTAGAGTTAAATCTAAATGATAAGGTTACAATTGTAACCTAAACTTGTATAAAACCTATTTTTTGAGAATAGTTAGACCCATCCCAACTTTATCTTCTAAATAAATAAATTTTTATCTATTATAAACCGAATATGACTTTATTATAAAATAATATTTTAAGTTTTTCCTAAGGTGCCCCTCTCCTCCCTTATAAAAGGGCACCTACTCCCTCTTCTCTTTACACAATTTTGAGCCTCTAATCTTTGAAAAACCCTACCCATTTCCCTTCTCAACTTCCATAGAAACATTATAGAGGTTATGGTCTCCTCAAAAGACCAACTCTAGTGCCTTAAGAGGAAGCTTAAAAGAGGTGCGTCAAAGAAGAGGTAATCTCTTCTACCGATTCTTTCAAGTTTCTTTCTTCTTCAACTTCTTCTTATTTAGTTGTTAAATTAAAAAGTAATAACATCAGTATCAATAATATACTGATATGTTATTATAAATTTTAAACAAACCCATTTCACTTTATATCCATCCTATGGAAAACAAAATCACCACGCGTGCGTACGTACGTAATACCGTCTCCACGCCGTGGTGTAATTTGTTTTTCCACCACCACCTTAATTGGATGGGTATAATGGTGTAAATAATAACTATATATGGTTATTATAAAATAATACTGATTCTGAGATATTATATCATCCACTCTAATTCAATTCAATAATTATGGGAACGATATCATCACTCGTGCGTACGTACGGATTACCGTCTCCACGACTCGATGAGATTCATTCTCCATGATAACCACTCAAGAATGATTATAAAGTATATATAATGAATAATAATGAAATATATGACATCATAAAGATACTGTATTTATATATATATATATATGTCATCTACTTACTTCCATTCAAGTCAATAAGGAAAGGAAAACATCGTTCATGCGTACGTACGACCTATCGTCTCCATGAACTGTGTATTTCATTTCATTTATCTATCTATTATATATATATAATGAATATATATGATATATAAATCCCGATTTACATTCTAGAATTAATTAAATCATGATTTAAGTAATAATAATATCAATAACAACAATTCCAAACACGTACGATAAATAAAACGATTTTACCCAAAACGCTGCTTTAACATGGAATTTACAAAAGAACGGGTAATATAAAGTCATAAGTGAACCATATATGATATCATAAAAATGAATATGATTCTGTAATAAGTCAATGACATTATTTAAATCATTATACAGGAGGTTCGGATACGTACTAAGCATATCAGACATAAGGTAAGGGAAAATCTCACAATCTCATTTTTATCCGAGATTGTTTATACTTCAGATTTTACTGGGGCATATTTATCATCCACATACATGTTTCATCAATATGTAACATTATTTCTATCCTCCTAAAATTGTTTAAATCCAATTTTAACTATTGTTTAATTTTTAGTAAAAGATATGAAAGGAATCTTTTGTCGTTTTCAGTACGAGATACTTTTTGACTTTTTCAGCCAAAGTAAGAGAAGAATGTTTTTTTAACTTATACGACATGAATGGATTTTTATGATTTCATAGAACATTATTTCCATGAAGCTTCCTTTACAAGTTTTCAAGTTCATTTTTAATCAACTTCTTTTAGTTTAAAATTGTATGACATGTTAAGAAAGGAAAAATGTTTTTGAAGTAGAAAGGATATTTTCCTCAAGAATGGAGTTCAAGTATTTTATCAAAATTATTTTCCATCTAAGATAATATAAGGTTCTGTTTCTATCCACATTTTCAAATTGATTTGATTATTTTATGATGGAATTAATTTTATGATATCCTTTTATCTTATATGTATTATGTTATGATGGCATGATGTTTAAGAATCCCATTTTTATTACATGGGTTATGATATAATTTATGATTTTGTGGAACACATAAGAATGATTTCATTATGAGATGGTTGGGACCTATATCTCCATAAAATTCATTGGGTAAAGATTTATATCTCATGAGATAGACATGGCTGGAACGACAAGTTAATCTGGTTCAGTGATACAGTACTGGAACGAGGAGTGAACTCGATTCAGAAAGGGACTTTGTCCACTAAGATGGTCTTGGAAACAATGCCTTGGATAATATGCAAATCATAACATGTGATTAATGGCTTCCACAATTACATGTTTTATTACCATGCTATTTTATCATGGTTAATGTTTATTTATGATCTATGCCTTACGTACTAACATGTTTTATGTCATTGCTCAAAATTTTGATGTTTAAACATTATGTTCATGTTTTTAAGTTCAAATGTATATGGTTTGTTTTATTTTCTCCATGCTTACCCTTACTGAGCATTTGATCTCACCATTTACATGTTTTCTTTTCCCCAGGATATAAAGAAAGGTTTTAGGTAAGAAAACAAAAGGTGATGATATTTATGGGATATGTTGAAGATCTTTCACCATGATTAGAAGATTATGTTCCGAGTTTCCAAAGACACTAAACTATTATGATCCTTGAGTTTTGGTTTTTGTTATGTATTAAGTATTCCAAAAAATTAATATATTTTCCATGTACGTCAAGATTTGGGTCTCTACAATTGATCCTTCATATAGTAGGTCATATCAGTAGGGTTCGTGGTATCATTGACATATAATACCCTACATAGCGGGTTGATCCAGATTGGGTTCAAGGTATCCCCCTATAGTCCTAGGTGTGACCCCTTATGTGAGTATCAAGGTCTTTTGAGACCAATGAGATTTAATGGGTGGGGTCTAATGATGTGGACCTCTTTGATGAGATCCTGTAGAGATATCATGGTTCATGGAGTGGAATTCTCTTAAAATGAGAATTTCTTTGAGCAGAATACTATAGATGGTAGTTGGTTGTGAGTGCCTGGTGGCACAATGTACTTCATGAGTATATCCATGCATTTTTTTGTTAAAAATTTATTTTTATATCCTTTTATTGAGATGAATATACTTGATGCTTAATGTTTAGTGTTTTTGAGGTGTCATACTAGGTATTGTTATACTCACCCCTGCATGGGCTCTGCCTGCATGTGTCATGTATTATGTAGCCGATGACCCTTTAGACAGTTTCCTTGGAGGACATAGATCTAGTGGAGCATAGATTGAGCTTTTCAGACCAAGGTGTTTTCCTAGATATTTAATTTGATATTAGTCTTCACCCATGGAGTAGGTTGGACTCTTTATAGATTTTAGTTGGTCTTGTATATGGACCATTTTTCTTCTTTTAGTACTTTACTGTCATAGTTTGGTTGTGGGTTTATAGATGTATGCATGAATTTTATCTATTTTTTACATTTCATAATTATGTGGGATTATAGATTCATGTGTGTACATGTACATTAGTCTAATGCCTCCTATCTATGGGATATTCCTACTCAGAGTTGGTTGACATCCCCTAGCCTTTTGAAGGCTAGCTTGGGGTAGCCACAATTCAGAACCTAGTGGGTCAGGTCATGACACAATATCCTTACAAAGGTTTCTATAAAATCAAGTCATGTTGTGTTCCACGGAAAACCTAGTCTATCTTCATAAGCTATAGTAAATGGTGCTCCACCCATATTATTAGTTGTTTTTATTGACATGAAGATCATATTTACATTCATCTAATTTATAATAATAACAATTATGAACCTCTCAGTTGACTTCTTCAATTTCTTCATTGAGATAATATATCCATCATGCTCTATACTCCATTGAAATAAACTTCAAACTTTATTTACTCAAAAATTATCGAACCAAATATATATATGAAACACTAAGGATAATTATCTAAACTATTTCTTTACTATGTAAATATAAATTTAAAAATATCCAATAGAAAAATATCCCTTTATAATATAATATATTATCACCTCCTTTACCATATAATTAGTAGCAATAACTTATTTACAAGAAACAAGGTGATTCATCAATCCTCATGTAGTGTTAAAAACTTAGAATATAATTAAACCTTTCCTTTGGGAATCTAGATTTATTCTCATAAAAATGCTCAGGCACTCCAATAAACTTCTTATAGGTTCTTCTTCTTCACATATTGATACTATGAATATAGACCTCATGTCCATTTTCACTTACTGAGACAAATACAAAAAAAAAACAAAAAGTGGGTTCAATAATCTCCCCATTTTAATTTTTTTTTCAATACCAATTGTTTAAAGTTCATGTCAATATGTTCCTTTATCATATAGCTTTTTTCTATCACCCTTTCTCATTTAATCATTTCATTTTATTCTCTCCAACATATTGATAATTAATAAAAATAACTTGAGTTACGATGATATAAATTCACTCTTAAATCAATAAGAATTAAATTATTTCACTCTAATTATACTTGATACAAGTATGGTGTAGAAAACAAGAGGGTCTAATTTAGACAAAAATGCTTTTCGTAAAAGTAAGAATATGATATTAACTAAAAAATTCATTCATATAGGTTGTTCAAATAGATTAAGGATGATAAAAAATGTTGATACCAATTGTTACAGGAATTCTCATGATAATTTTCAACCTAAACGTTTCTTACACTCATTATAACACACAATTTCTATCATTAAAAAAATAAATAGTAGGTTAATGTTCCAAAATAAGTATTTAAACCTTAAAATTTCTATATCTTCATGTTGTTGATTAATTCAGTTTCACCCCCATAATACTAGACTTTATTCTTTCAAAAATAGGGATGAGAGAATATAGATGCATACCTCATCAATTAAATTTTCAATCAATTTCCATAAATTTATTATTTTCATGAATTGTATGAGATTTTTATTTTTGAATATTCTCAAACTTCTCACAATCAAGAGATAATCTCCAACCCAATTACATCAAGGTGGATCTATTTGTCAGATATAATTTAGGGTATCGCATATTTCTAATACACTAAAAGTGGAACATTTCAAACTACTATCAAGATTTTATAGGTTTCTTATCATTACCAGTTATTCCAATAATAAATTTCATCACCTTCAATTCCCTAAAATTAAAGAACACAAATAAATCAAATTGATAAGGTAATGTAGTGGAACTATTTTTATCATCGATGAGAGAAGAAAGGGTGAGAGTTAATTCTCAACTATAATTCTACTTTCTCTTATTTTGTAGGTTTAAATGTCTTATTCATGATTTTCCTTTTATTTTTCAAATAATTATTCTTTTTTAGTAGAATGATCTATTTTATTCTTTCAATAATATCCTTGTGTTTAATCATCTTCCTTATATTATCCTACAATGCATGTGAGTCTTTCAATATATGTTTTTTTTCTTACGAATTTACTCTTGATAAGGTATTATGAAAAAAATCCTTTGAATTATTACTAGATTTCTTTTACCTCCCACATTGATCCTCATGAGCTCTTAGGTCATCACCTCTTGACAAACTTTCATGAAATTAAATTTCTTAATGTGTAATTACTCCTTTCCCTTTATAACTAGTACTTACTTTTTATTCTTCTAATTTTCTTTATTTTCCCAAACCAGCTATCTAAATAATCATGCATACATTGGGAATGTGCCTTGATTTCTCAGCTCTTCCACATAGTTTTTATGTAATGATCTTCACCAAGACATTACACTTATTTTTTTATACCATTATTCCATTATTAAATTTTTTATTTACACTAATATCAACACTTGGCTTGTATACAAAAGTCTATGTCGTGTCCTCTTTTAATATAATAGAAGAACATCCTATATTTTTTGTGTGGAATTATTCTTGATCTTCTTAGGTGTGCTTGATTATACATTTTTATTTTTATTATAACCCAAGGATGACTCAACTTTCTCCTTCATTGACTTCGTTGGAGTATTCTATTCAACATATTTCTTCTAAATCATTTCAAAGGAATACCCAACTCTTTTTAGCTTCTCTAGTATTCTCTATATAGAATTTTTTAATACATACTTCGTAGATATATACCATTGTTATTTTTTGTTGTGGCCACTCACATTACAAATACCAAAAATATCCTCCATGATTTCATATCTATTAGAGATGAATAGAGTTTTACCTTTCTTATATGGAAATTAGATCATCTCTTCCATTACCCCCTTGAAATATGATTTATTTTTCTTCTATGAGTTTATATATTATTCGAACAAGTAATAAACTCATGCTTGAACCTTTCACAACACCATTAGTATCCAAAAAACTGTTATTTTTTCACTTGAGATATAGATTGAAAAGATTTTATTACATTCCATTTATGTGTTGATACACCATTATTTTGGGAAACATATGGGGAATAACATCTACTACACTTTCTCACATATACCATAGATGTAGTGATGGGTTTATCATCATATTTCTTATTCCAATTATATATTTTTTTGATTCAAAACCTACATTTTAAATAAAAGTATATTTAGAAAAATTAATATTATCTAAAGTGGATGGAACCTTTTTCTTTGAGTTTGATAGAGACTGATAATTAGATGGCTCAGACTCTTTTCTATTATATAGAGATATCTTGGAACAAAGACCCTTCTTGGAAGTATATAAAATATAAGCCCTTCTCTCATATTCCTATGAAGACTCAACTTGTGTCACTTTTACATTTGAAATTTTGATATTCAATTCAAGACACATCATATTGAGGATATTTTTCACATCCTCTATTGAAATCAATCAATCTTCACAATCATTTTTTATTTTTTTAACTTTTCCTTTATGAATTTGTTTCCATTCATGCGAGGAAATATCAAGATCCATAATCCAAATGAACAATATCCCTAATTGAGAATCTTTTATAGTAATTCATTATTATAATTAAAGGGTATCTTCTTCAAGACCTTTTCAGGCTTCTTCTCTCTCATGTACTGTATTGAGACATTCTTTCTCAATGATATAGAATCTTAATCTAAGATCCTCATTCATGGAATTTAATGATACTACTCATTTAGAGAGATTTATACACATCAACACCCCTTATTCCAAATATTTATCTAATTTTTTTGAATCTTTCTAAATTTGGGTGATCTCAACCTGTATTATTTTGATAGAGCCACAACTAAAAGTGATTACCTCTCTAGGAAAATTTTCCAAGGTCTTCATAAAATAAGCACATGAATCATCAAATGATTTATCACATGATTCTTAAAATATATAATATTTCCCCCTAGAACTTGATTCTTCTGAAGGATAATGTTTACAAGTGATTTTAGTTACCTACTTATCACATGAATGGCTAGAATCTTATGATGTTGAAAAGCTGTCTATATCCATGTTAGTGGGTTCAACCATTAGGCTTTCTTCTTCCATTACAAAATTTTGTTCATTGAAATTATAGTATGGAGAAACTATTTGTAATTCATTTTTCTTATGAGGTATGCATTATCATCACCAATTACTTTAAGTGATATATTATCAATAAATATAATAGAATTAACTCTACTTTGATTACCATTAACTAGTATAGAGTCATTGTTCTCATCTTTTTTTGATTAGAATTTTCTCAGCTTCTTTGCATATCATTTCTTAATATTCCTCAGTGTATTAGAAAACACATCTTACATGGTTTCTTTTATAGAGAAATCTCATAATTATATAAATACTCACTTCATTAATCCTTTTTCAATAGAAACTCAAATAATTATTTACAAAATATTGTTGAGAACCCAATCGGAGGTGTAATCTCTATACCAATTCAATGGACTACTTGGTATATCTTCAACATTGAGAGGGTGTGAATCAGAATTGTATGAATTATTAAAAATTAAAACATTATCTCTTATTTACCAATTAACTTCTTCAATGAATGGATTTTCACTATTTATCTCATCACTGTTTGTAAAAATACATATAGTATAAGCATGAAAGAACACAATGAATGATAGTAAGGTTTTTTTAGCAAGATTCACCTATAAGATGGATGAATAAATGATAAATGTATGGTTTTTTAACCCCACTCACACACAACTATTATTTTATTATCAAAAATCGCTCTAGAAGTAATATATACTTAGAACCATATCCCTAGAACAACTAAGTATAAAAAAATAACCAACATGCAATTATTTTAATATAAGATTTATCTTATACCACCTTGAAGTAGATTTGCAGTGAAAACTTATGTCCCTCATTGATAGTATGTATCTGACCTTCTTACTTAAACTATAAAAATAACAATGGATGCCACAAACACAACAATCAATGGGATGCCTCACACATGTAGTAATTAAGGGTTTCCTCTTCTTTTCTTTAGAATGTATGGTAACACATGCTTAACATACATGGATATTACATTATTTTAGATGAATATCCAGAAAATTACAAAAATACAAGCCTAAGGATTGTAATAGTTTAGTGTATTTGATAAAATGGAACCCATTCTTTTAGTTTAGGGAAAGATATTAAATATATCTCATAAATATCTTCCCCTTTATTAAACCTACTTAAAACCTTTCTTCATAACTAGGGGAAATGAAACATAGGAAATGAGTGAGCCCAAATGATCAGTAAGTGTAAACAAGGATATGTGTAAGCATAATCCTGATCATAAGGGTACGAGAACATGATAATATCATTAGAAGATCATAACTTTCATATTAAAGATCATAATAAAGAGTCATGGAATAAATATTGGTAGTTTATAAGACATGAATCATTATGTAATTGAGAGAATAATCCATGAAATCATAATATAGAAATAAAACATGAAATTATGTCAGATGTATAAAATTATTTCCAAAGTAGACAAGGATTACTACCGAGGCCAACTTAGTAGATAGAGTCCTTTACTAAACCAGGTTCAATCCTCGTTTTAGCCCTGTATTACTGAACCGATTTCACTTACCATTCCAACCCTATATTATTGAACCAGTTTCACTTCCAGTTCTTACCTTGTATTACTAAACCAATTTCAGTACTCATTCCTGACTTTTCATACTGAACCAAGTATACTTCTTATTCCAGACTTGTCATAGTGAACCGAGTCCACTCCTTTTATCCATGTCACACTGAATCAAGTTCACTTCTTGTTCCATCACTATCATACTCATGAGATATAAATATTTACCCAAATAATTAGAGGGAGATATAAGTCCCACCTGTTATATAGTTAAACCACACATACATGTGCGACAAGATAATAAATCATTCATCATATCAATACCCATAAAAAGAGATGGTTTTCATAAACATCATATCATAACCCATGAAATGGAATGGGTATCATAAAAATTTCATCATATAATTACCTATGGAGAAGAGATAGGTCTCATAATCATTTTATCAAATCATAACCTATGAGAAGATGTGGATTTCAAGAGAAAATAACTAGTGGAAGAGAAAAATGTATCATAAACATCATTCCATCAAAACATAAAAATTCAAGAAATAATATGAATTGTATCCTTGGATCGTATCCCCAATAAAGAATAATCTATAAAAAGGTATTTAATCTTATATGGAGAAAGATTTTTAAGGATCACATGGAATATTTCTTAAGTAAAATAGAATTTATTTGAAAATCCCTTGTATAAAACCATTTTAAAAAAATAATTTACATATAAAAAAACTTTCCAATTTCATTTAAAATATTTCACAAGAAAAATATATTTTCCATTTTGAAAAATTAATTCTAAAACATAAAGAATGTTGAAAAAAATTTTATTTTAAAATATATTTTAAAACTTTTAATGGAATCCTAAAATTATTCTAAAAACTATTTTCTTTGAAAATACTTTTAAAACTTAGAAAGAAGGATTGAAATCATTTTTAAAACCTTTTATAGAAAAATTATAAAAGAATCCTAAAAATATTTTGAAAAAAAATTTCCTTTAAAAATTATAAAAGAAGAATGAAAACATTTAAAACAATTTTTAAACATAAAACATTTTTTGAAATTTTTTTTAGAAATTTTTTTTTTGAAATAACAAAAAATTCTAACTGAAGAGAGATATAAGGTCAGATTTTATTAAAAAACACTTTGTTAATTATCTTCTGTATAGATGAGTGGAAAATTGTATAACAATACATGAAGATATAGGTACTGACCATAAGATAAGAAAATTCATGAGTGTTCTTGAGAGATGGATCATAATATTTCACCGATGGAAGCATAATCGTAAATAATCCTGATAAACGATGAGATTTTTGCAATAAACTATTATCACTTTGGTAAATTTTGCTCATAATCCACATGAGACAATAATATTACATGAATATTAAAATACCATAAAATAATTATATTCATGATATAACATATTAAAGTGTATTATATACACCCCATATAAAAATATAGGTGCATAACATGGCATATATCTCAAAGAAGGCAAATTGAGACAAAAATTACTTTATCAATTTGGTTACTCTTGAACCATAAACCCCATGAAAGAAATATTCCCAAATCGATATTAAAATAACCATATATTTAAGTATAATAATAATATAATACATTCATGGGAATTATATAAACCACACAAAACAAATGACTGGAGAATAATTCATAAGTCTCACAGAAATAAAAGCGAGACAAGAAAAATCTTACCATAAGTATTGAATGTCTTTGTACACATTAAAAACTAATGTATTTTCACATCCATACCCTTATTTTAAAGTAATTTTTTCTCTTATATTCTTGACCTATCTTCCCCCCTAAATTTCTCCCCAGACCCCTTGAATTTGGAAGATTTTGGACATGTTCTGAGTGGAAAAAACTGGGCGAGGGTTTGGCCGCACGGTTTACTAAACCGTGCAGGAAAACCATGCACAGTTGTCCAGCTCATTAAAAATGTTTTGTAATTACAACTTTCCCTTCTGTGATTAAACCTAATGCACCCATTTCTTCCCCCATTCGTGCCTCTCATCCATAGAAGGCTTCCAAGATTCCTCAATCTCTCTTGGAAGCCATTTTGAAGGGGTTTTGGGGAGGAAAACTTCAAGATTCTTCAAGTAAGTGATTTCATTCTTTGTTTATTACATTTACTTAGGGTTTATTCCACCTTTCTTGAAGTTCCAAATTTCCAGCAGCTAGGGATTTTTACCTAGGGTTTTATTTTGTGTTTTGGGGTCCAATATTTTGTTTTAGGGTTTGTTTTAAATCCCTTGTGGCGCGGTAGTGGTGCGGTTGAAGTTTCACACAAGGTTATGGGGTTTTTGAAATATAAGGTAGGTGATTCCATAGATAAAGATTCTTGGATGAATTTATCTTTCCTTTTAAACCTATTTATAATGTTTTCCATCTTTTGAGTGTGCAATGAAAATCATCTTTTGTAGCTTTGATTGAGTGTTTAATTTTAAATTTTCATATTGGTATGAAATTTGATGTTTTTCATGTGTTTTTTATGTTGTATCATTTGGGGTTGTTTTATGATCCATGAAATGGTTTTACTAAATTATTTTAGGGATAAAAAATCTGGTTGGGTATGGTATTGATGATCATTTTCCCTTTTATGGGGGGTTTTAAGGGATTTTTGTGTGAAAATCCTTGTTTTACTACTTGGAATTGTTTTATAAAAGTTTTGAATGGTTTATTGAGTTACACAAGGGGTGAAAAGTCATGTTAAGTACTTTTTGGAGTGTGTATGTTTCAGAAGTGGTGTTCTTATTTGCAAATGATATTTTTAAAATGTGGAACTTTATTGAACATAAGGAGGAAAACCTGGGTATCTAGGTGGGTGGAATAGAACTAGTATGCTAGTGATCTGGTAGTGGAATCGTACCTATTTCACTTTGAAAGTTTGAAGATGAAAATATTAACTAAACATTGATGATGTTTGGGTACCACTTGATCATTGGGGTTTCCCCTCCTAGAATTTCATGTACGAGAAGGTAATTGATTATGGATATGTTTACACCGAGATAAAATGTACCTATGGCCCCACAATTAGCTAGTGCCTAGGGGTGTTCCTATGACTAGTGATCATTGACTATATGATACTCACCATCGACATACAGTGTGTTTTGATGGAAAATTTAGTAGCATGTGTGCCTTATTCAAATTTTCCCATTCTTCAAAGATGCTCCCTTAAAAACCATTTTTATTTGAAGTTGCATCCTTTTTAAAATTTTCACTAGCATTTCTTGTTTATAAAATATGGAAAGCTTTTTGTCTTAAAATTTTTATCACATGGAATATGATGGGTAGAATACAATTGGGATTAGGATCAAAACCTACTTACACCTTTGTGTATAAGTATACTTGATTATGTTTGACACAGGTAAGGGCAAGGTCTTTGGAGATAGTGGTTCGGGTTGTTAGCTTCCATCCTTGGTGCGATGTTGTGGATAAGGCTTGGGGATGATGAAACCTTACCATGTGGTGTTTATTAAGTTGTATTTGATACTAATTTTGAGTTTTGGACCTCTTGGGATTTGTCTAAAAGCATGTATTTCAATTCTGAATTTTAATTAAAGCTTGATTGGAATGAATTTTCAGATTCAGTTTATTTATTGTTTTTGGTTGTCTTATGATTCAAAAATTGGGAAAATTGTTCCCAAACCATTATTTATGATACTTGGGAACTTGTGACAGCTCATGGGGATAGGTAATTCCCTCCGGCTCTTGCCATGGATTGAGGCGGGTGTTAATTTTGATGGCGACCAGATCTGGTTCGTGACCAAATGGTATCAGAACAGATTAAGCTCATTGGGTTATGATTTTATTTGTGATGAGTATGGTTAGAAAAGAGCTAGAAATTTTGGGGTTCAGAGTTCTGGATGAGACTAGGGTACCTGGACCGCACCTCTCGTGATGAACCTCAAGTTTCCAGGGGGTGTCAGTATTGTTTGTTTGACTTCTCTTCTAGTTGGGATGTGCAGGCTGCAGACTGCACGTAGACATTGGGTGGGAGTGGAGTAGTTGTTTATTTTATTATTGTGATGAATTTTATTTATTTATATTTGATTTTATTGCGGAAATTTTTCAGAATTGATGTACTAATGTTTTCTATTGCGACTGTTGCCTTTTGTAGCAACATGCCTCCCCAGAAAGCTCCCATGCACCCACAGGAGGAAGTCAGAGAGAGTTCTCACTCCCCACTTGATTAGAGGTTGGTTGAAGCTATGGTATAGGATATCCAATCTCTATGATAGGGATCAGATCATGTTATTTCTCTTGATCTAGCTAGAGAAGATGAGTCTAGTCATAGGAAGGAAAAATCCCAGGAGTTTCTGAAGAACAATCCTCCTACCTTATGAGGTAGCACATAACCCCAAGAAGCAGAGGAGTGGATTGAGAAGACCGAGCACATGTTAGAGTTACTTGACACACCTGAGGTGGTTAGGGTGAAATATTCCTCATTTATGTTAGAGGGTACCAACCGTAGGTGGTGGGAATCCGTGCTTCAAGCTGGGAAGCATGAGCAGATGAGTTGGAATGACTTCAAGGTTACCTTCAATGACCAGTACTATCCCAAAGTCTTGGATTATTCCAGATCAAGAGAGTTTATGGAACTCATCTAGGGGGGTCATTTAGTAATGGATTATGCCAACCGCTTCACTAAGCTAGTCTGATATGCACTTAAATGGTCTCCAATGAGTAGATGAAGGACCAGATGTTTGAGAGGGGTTTGTAGCCATAGATCTATTCTCAGGTATTCCTATTAAAACAAAATACCTATGTGGAGGTGGTTGATCAGGCTTTTATGGTGGAGATTGATCATAAGGTAAGGTTTGGTTTCTCTGGGATGGTATCAGTGACAGGCAGTGGTAGTTCATCTGAAAAGAAAAGGAAGTGAGAGGAGTAGGGGAAGAAGGGATGTGGTAGTTCATTCCATCCTCCCAGGTAGTTTTCATCTATGGATTTTAATGTGAGGAATATAATGTGCCACTAGTGCGGGAGGCTAGGGCACACCCGACTTATATGTACATATCCTCTGAGGCCTTGTTATTAGTGTAGATCTATAGGGAACTTTCCATGCTTTTTAAGGTGATGCGTCCACTACATAGTGATGTAGGATCAGTGGATTCTAGGGGAGTGACAGTTTAGAAAAATCCATCTAGAATAGTGGGATCATGGTTTGGTGGCCCTGGTGGCAAGCCTAGATCATCTTCTGGGAAGATCCAGTTTAGGGAAGAGCCACAAGAGAGAGACCATTCTCAGTTAGAGACGAGGCATCTCCATGCTGTGGATTAGGTACCAGTGGGATCAAATTCAGGACATTTGATAGTTTGTGGTATCATTTTTGTTTCATCTTCTTTAGATACTATTCTCTTTTACACTAGTTCTACTGTTTCTTTTATCTTTTCTTGTATTGTGAAATTGTTGAATTTTCCAATCGAGTTTTTGTCTTTTGCGATGGATTTAGTGAGACCGTTGGGTAAGAAGAAGGAGAAAGGTCTCAGGTTCCCATCATGTGCGCTTTTCGTGTCAGGTGTTGAGATGGAGTGAGACCTACTGGTCTGGGATATGGAACTTTTTTATTTAATCCTCATCATAGATTAGTTAGTGAACTTTCAAGCACATAGTGATTGTTACAGGTGGCAGGTGCGTTTCATGGCACCTAATGGGAGTCCTCAAGTTTTTCTTAGGGAATGAGATCCTCAGTCAGGTCATGTGGGACCTCCACTCCCAAATTTTGTGAATATTATCTCCTATTTATCATCACTCACACTAGAGGAAGATGGTCGTGATTCTAAGGGTGGATTACCTCATCTAGTGGATGAGTTCTCAGAGGTATATCTAGATGATTTTTCAGGCTTTCTCCCAGAGCGGGATGTGGAGTTATCGATTGATTTTGGCACCAGGAATACAACTGATATCTCTTCCCACATATCATTTGGCCACCACCGAGTTGATGAAATTAAAGATGCAATTGGATGATTTGGAATCCAAAGGATTCATTTGCTTGAGTGTCTCTCCTTGAGCCGCTCCTATCCTTTTGGCGAAGAAGGCCGAAGGATCCCTATGGTAACCATAAAAAAAAATATCCTTTTCCCCAAATAGATTAATTGTTTGACCATTTGAAGGGGTAAAATTGTTTTACCAAGATATACTTTCATTCGGGTTACCACTAAGTCAGGTGAGAGAGGCAGATATCCCAAAGATAACTTTCCGAAGTAGGTATGACCACTTTGAGTACATGGTCATGCCCTTCAGATTGACCAAAGATCTAGCGGTCTTTATAGATATCATGAATAGGGTGTTCCACTAGTATCTCAACTCCTTCTTCGTGGTATTTGTGGACGACATCTTGTTTTACTCTGGATTCTAGGAAGATCATGGGCATCACTTGCGGATCATGTTGGGCACTCTGCGGGATCATCACCTTTATGAGAAGTTTTACAAGTGCACTTTCTGGATCCGGGAAGTGATGTTTATGGGGAATGTGATCTTAGAGGATGGGATTTTAGTGGACCCTAAAAAGATTAGTGCAGTTGTGTCATGGGAGAAGCCTAATAATGTGTTCGAGATCAGGAGTTTCCTCGGCCTGAATGGTTGTTATAAGTGGTTTGTTTGGGATTTATCTCGGCTTGCTCCGCCAATGGATCCACTCACCTAGAAAGTGGTGAAGTTTTTATGGCGTCCAGAATGTTAGGAACTATTTGAAGAGTTAAATTGGTAGTTTAATACCAACCCTGTGTTGATCTTTTCAGAATCTGGAAAGGGCTATGTGGTGTATTGTGATGCTTTAGGTATGGGTCTCGGGTGTGTTCTTATGCAAGGTGATCACATAGAGGACTATGGATCTCGCCAACTCTGAACACATGAAAAGAATTACCCGACCCACAACTTGGAGTTGGTAGCAGTGATGAATGATTTGAAGACTAGTTGTCACTACCTCTTTGGTGATAAGTTTGTGGTTTAGTCTGATTATAAGGGCCTAGTATACATTTTCTCATAGAAGGATCTTAACCTGAGGCAACACCGTTGGATCAAGTACTTGAAGGAGTTTGATTTTGACATCATATATACCCTGAGAAAGGGTAATGTGGTGTCTGATGCCTTGAGATGAAAATTACCAGTGTAGGCTTTGAGGAAGTCCACTGGTGAGTGGACACTAATGGGACTCTTTTCTTAGATGCATGTGGAGACCAAGGAGCACAATGGAGGTGCATTCTTGGTGAGCGTTCAGTTGACTCCTTATATTTTAGAGTTTATTCAGTAGGATCATCCTAGTGATAAGCTATTTCAGTAGTTGATACAGTTCCTTCAAGGCGGGGAGACGTTTTCTGATTGGTCTTCATCTCCTAAGGGAATCTTGTGCTTCAAGGGATGTTCGGTGGTAATGTTTTCTCTAAGGAAGGTGGTGACTTAGGATAGCCAACAATCTCAGTGGGATGTTAATCCTGTTTCTACCAAAATGTACTATGATGTTATTCGATAGTTCTAGTGGCCAAGCATGAGTTGAGATATCACTTATTTTGTATCAAGGTGTTATATTTGTTAGCAGGTGAAAGTAGAGCATCAGATGCCCTCAAGTTTTCTGCATCCATTACCCATTCCTACCTAGAAGTGGGAATAAGTAACCATGGAATTTATTTTTGTATTAGCTCGTACACCTTGGGGTAAGAATGGTATTTGGATGGTGATTAATCATTTGACCAAATTGTCCCACTTCATTCCGATCAGAGATACATCCAAAGTGGATGAGTTGGGCCGATTGTATATTCAAGAAGTGGTAAGGATTCATTGTGTTCCATTAGTAGTTATATTAGATAGAGTCCCCCATTTCACCTCCTAGTTTTGGGAAGGCCTTCATAAGGCCTTGGGGTCATTGATGAAGATGAGAATGACATACCATCCTCAAACAAATGGCCAGACAGAGCAGGAAAAATAGATTCTGGAAGACATGATCCATGCACGTGTCTTGGACTTTGGTGGTTTGTGGGATAGACATTTGGCATTAGTTGAGTTTTCTTATAATAATAGTTACCAATCCTCAATTCAAATGGATCATTTTTAGGTGATCTATGGTCGACCTTGTCGGTGCCCCTTGTGTTGGGATGAGGTAGGTGAGGCCTCACTGTTGGGGCTGAGCCTTGTGAAAGATATATATGAGAAGTTCAAGTTGATCAGGTAGCAGTTATTGACAGCTTAGAGTCACCAAAAATCCTATTTGGGTCATCGATGTTTAGGAAAGCAGGGAAAGCTAACGTTGAGGTATGTTAGACCTTTTGAGATCACCAAGAATATTGGAAAGGTTTCATATAGGTTAGATTTTCCCTCTCAGTTAACATCTATTCACAATGTATTCCATGTATCCCAGTTGAATAAATATAATCTGGATCCGTCTCATGTGCTGAATTGGGAAGAGTTAGAGATAGAGTCCGGTTAATCAGTGTTTGAGCAGCCAGTGCGAATAGTGGATTATCAAGAGAAGGTGATTTAAGGGAATTATATTCCACTAGTTCGGGTCCTTTGGCAGCATGGTAATGATTTGGATGATACTTGTGAGTGGAAGTCGTGGGTTGAGAAAGAGTACCCATTTTTTTTTTCTGATCAAGCTTCAGGTTGACTTTCCAGGGCGGAAATTTTTCATGGTGGAGAGAATTATCACATACATATCCTTCTTTTAAGGTATTTTTTAATATTATATTTTTGGAATAACTCCCAAAATAAGTTTCCCCTAGCCCCCCTTGTATTTGGAATATTTTGGACATGTTTTTAGTGGACAGAATTGGGTGTAAGGTTTGGCCGTACAGTTTACTAAACTGTGCAGGGAAACCATGCACAATTGTCCATATCATTAAAAATGTTTTGTAATTACAATTTTTCCCTTTCAAGATTAACCATAATGCACCAATTTCTTCCCCCATTCATGAATCTTATCCATTTAAGGCTTCCAAGCTTCCTCAAGCTCCCTTGGAATCCATTTTTGAAGGGGTTTTGGTGGGGAAAACTTCAAGCTCCTTCAAGCAAGTGATTTACTTCTTTGTTTCTTCCATTTGATTAAGGTTTCTTCCACCTTTATTGAAGTTCCAAAAGTAAAAAAGATAGGGATTAGTACCTAGGGTTTTATTTTGTGTTTCTTGGTCTAATATTATGGTTTAGGGTTCATTTTTACTCCCTTCTGGTGTAATAGTGGTACGGTTGAAGTTTCACACAAGGTTTTGGGGTTTTTGACATATAAGGTAGGTGTTTACATGGATAAACATTCATGGATGAATTCATCTTGCTTGTTTAACCTATTTAGAATGTTTTCCATCCTTTGAGTGTGCTACGAAAATCATCTTTGGTAGCATTGATTGAGCATTTAATTTTAAAGTTGCATTTTGGCATGAAATTGGGTGTTTTTCATCCGTTTTCTATGTTCTATCATTTGTGGTTGTTTTATGATCCATTGAATGGTTGTATTAAATGTTGTTAGGGATTAAAAATCTGGTTGGGTATGGCATTGATGTTCATTTATCCTTGGAAGAGGGGTTTTGAAGGGATTTTGGTGTGTGAAACATTATTTTACTACTTGGAATTGTTTTATTAAAGTTTTGAATGATTTATTGAGTTACAAAAGGGGTGAAAAGGCATGTTAGTTACTATTTGGTGTGTGTATGTTTCAGAAGTGATGTTTTTATGTGAAAATGGTATTGTTAACATGTGGAACTTGATTGAGCACAAGGAGGGAAACCCGAGTATCTAGGTGGGCAGACTAAGACTAGTAAGCTAGTGATCTGGTAGTGGTTTCATCCCTGTTTTACTTAGATAGTTTGATGATGACAACACTAACTAAACTTTGAAAATGTTTGGGGACCACTAGGACTTTGGGGTTTCCCCTCCTAGTGGCTTGTGAAAGAGATGGTTATTGATTATGGATACATTTACACCGAGATACGATGTATCTAGGGCCCCACAACTAGCTAGTGCCAAGGGGTGTTCCAGTGACTAGTTCTCATTGACTATATGGTACTCACCATCGGTATACAGTGTGTTTCGTAGGAAATTTCGGTAGAATGTTTTCTTTAATCAAATATTCCCATTCTTCAAAGATTCTCCCTTAAAAACTGTTTTCACCCTACAGAAGAACTGTAATTTAGAGACATTTTTTGAGTGACATTTTTTAAAAACATTGATAATTTTAAATTTAATTGACGTTTTTCAATAAACGTCACTAATTTACTGATGTATCCTAAAAACATTGCTAATTTTGCGACATTTCCTCCAAAGCGTCTCAAATTTAGCGACATTTCCCCAGAAGCATCAATAATTTACCGACATTTCCTAAGAGGCATCGCTAAATTAGCAATGTTTTCTGAGAAGCGTCGCTAATTTAGAAATGTTTTCTTAGAAGCATTTCTAAATTAGCAATGTTTTCTTAGAAGCATCGCTAATTTAGAGACATTTTCTCAGAAGCGTTGCTAATTTAGCTACGTTTTCTCAGAAGTGTAGCTAATTTAGCGACTTTTCCTCAGAAGCGTTACTAAATTAGCATAGTTTTCTCAGAAGCGTCGCTAAATTAGCGATGTTTGCTCAAAAGTGTCACTAATTTAATGATGTTTCCTCAAAAGCATCGATAAATTAGAGACCTTTTCAGGAAACATCACTGAAAATATATATATTTATATAGCTCATTCCCCCTTATCAATATAAATATATATATATATATGTATTAATATGTATAAACATAAAAACATAAAAACACATATATAGATATATATATATAAATATATATTTATATATAACTCATTTCCCCACATCGATGTAAATATATATATATATATATATTAATATGTATAAACACAGACACATATATATAAACATATATATAAAAAAAAATATATATATATATATAAACACACACACTAATATATAAATATATATATACATATATTTATATATATTCATATATTTATATATAAAACCACACATGTATTTTAGATTTAGTCATGTTTTTAAGAAAACGTGTCTATTTTAGTGACATTTTTATCTGTGTTTTAAAACATGACAAATTATATATGTGTGTGTGTAAATTTATAATTATATATATGTACACATATATATTTACAACACATATAATATAAACATATAAATAAACATAAAATATAACATATATATATATAATATAAAACATAAACATATATAAACATATATAATATAAACACAGACACACACACCCATATATAAACATAAAATATAAACATATGAAATATATATATATATATATATATAAAATAAATGTAAACATATATTTATATATATATATATATGTATTTAGATATATAAAATGTAAATATAAAGTATATGTATAAAATATAAATATAAAATATAATCATATATATATTTATATATTTATATATTTATATATTTATATATGTATATATTTGTGCGTGCGCGCGCGTGTAAATTTAGTGACGTGCATAAACGTCAGTAATTTAGCAACGCTTATAAACATCTATAATTTAATGACTCTTATAAACGTCGCTAAATTAATGACACCTCATTTAGAGATGTTTTTAGGATACGTTGGTAAATGAATTATTGATGTTTTAAAACATCGCTAATGCAAAAAAATGTTTCTAAATGAGGGTTTTTTTGTAGTGTCATTTGAAGTTGGGTCCTTTTAAAAATTTTCACTATCATTTCTTATTTATAAAAAATTTATATATTTTTTTCTTAAAATGTTTATCACATGGAATATATTGGATGGAATCCTATTGAGCTTAGGCTCACACCCTACTTACACCTTTAGGTGTAAGTATACTTGATTACGTTTGAAACAGGTAAGGGCAAGGTCTTTGGAGACAGCAGTTCGGGTTGTTATCTTCCATCCCTGGTGCGGTGTTGTGGAGAAGGAATGGGGATGATGAAACCTTTCCGTGTGGTGGTTCTTGAGTTGTATTTGCTACTAATTTTGAGTTGTGGCCCTCTTGGGCTTTGTCTAAAACCATGTATTTCAATTCTGAATTTTATTTAAAGCTTGTTTGGAATGAATTCTCAGATTCAATTTATTTATTTTTGTTGGATTTTTTGTGATTCCAAAATCAGGTAAATAATTCCCAAACCATTATTTCTAATACCCATGCACTTGTGCCAGCCCGTGGGGATAGGGAATTCCCTTCAGGCCTTACCATAGACCAGGTCAGGTTCCAGTTTTGTTTGCAACCAGATCTGGTTTTTGACACGTATAATAAATATACGTTTATTATAAATCTACCAAAGAACTATATTATTATATATCATGCCATATATTATTTTATTATGATCTTATATCACCCATTTACTAACAATTTCAAGTTAAAGTTATGTTTCAGGTAATAATCGCTCTGTTATTTGTATATGTTTTGACATGTTATTCTTAATCCTCTTAATTATATCATGATTTTATTATTTAAAGAATGTAAAACATGATATAAATATCATATATTTTCAGTATATAATAATTGATAATAATATATAAATCATAAGAATATTAAATGGAATACACTCTTCATGGAGACGGTAGGTCGTATGTATGCATGAATGTTGTTTCTGTTTTATTATCATATTAAAAGAAAGAAAGTAAATGGAATATATATGTTTATACATATATATTATCATTCTAGTAGAATTATTAATTCATATATATCATATATTTTTAATAAAATCAACCTTAATACATTCCATGTAAAGTGTGAATGAATCACATCGCCTTGAGGAGGCGGTAGTCCACATGTCTACAAACGAAGTTATCGTATTTTAAAAAATGGAAATCAAGAAGGTATGTTTTATATAATAAATATATAAGAATAAAAAATTAAAATTAAAATCATATATATCATATAATAAAATAAATTACATCATTATTCCCAACATTGAAAGGTGGAAATGGAAGAATTAACGACATAGATTCCCAAGGTGGTAGTCCACCGTACACATGAACGATGATTTCATATCCCATTTTATGGAAGTGTGTATGATTTTATGTATAAATATTAATATAAAAACATATCAGTATATTTAGGTTACTTATATAATTATTTAATCATGGAATGAAAATATTTTGGGATGGATAATGAAAATAAAACAAAAGAGCTTGTGGAAGGATGTTACCTCTTCTTTGGGTAACTCCTTTTTCTTTGAACGAAAGGGCATCCTTGGTTGGATTTCTTCCCAAAGAGAGGCCTATAGGATTAATGAAGAGAAGTTTAGAGGTTATTTTTTCTAGGTTTAGACGATCCAAAAGGTATTTATAGGTGTGATAAGAGGAGGATAGGAGACATTTTATAAGTGGGGAAAAGGACACATTGGATATTCTTGAAAATATTTGAGTGATCCCTACATTTTACTTGTCCCAAAAGGGATAAAAATAAACAATTATAGATACTTAGATGTTTAATGGTATAAATATGACCATAAAATAATTATTATACAAGTTAAGTTTCATTTTTACACCTTATATTCTAAGTATAGTCATTAATTAAGCTCATTTTTACCTTAATCACTGTAATTAATTTCAATTACTTTCACTAATATTTTTGGCAAAAAACCAAGTTGATGTTACTAAACAATTTAAATTATTTTTATTCCAAATATGGAATCAATATTTATAAATTATAATCACATAAGTGGTATAAATTAATTTAAAATTAATCATGTAGGCGGGATAAGACAAAAAGTATTTAAATTGAAAAAGGTCAAAAGTTTGAACTTATTTTTATATCCAATTGCAATTTAATATTGGTTACAATGACCCAAATTGTATTAATTTATTTATATTTGATATAATTAAACTTTAAAACTAAATTAAAATATAATTTAACTATATAAATAAATTGGATGAAAAAGCATTTTTCAATTAAAATTCGATATTTTTCACAATTCATCAAAAAATGAAACTTCTAAAAAACCAAAAAATTCACCCAAAGTAAATTTTGATATTAATATTTAAAAAATAAAGTTTATTTTCATAAAAAAATTATAAAAGTTTCAAAAACTTGATTTAAAATGGGTTCCCCATTAAAAGGCAGTAAAATCACACTTTTTAAAAAATACATCTTTCTATTCATTAAATTAGATTTATTCTTATATTATGCCTATAAAAACCATTTGATGTGTGTAAAAAAATTATTGAATAAATATAATATATAAATTTTATTAAAAACATTCATGAAATTGGTTTTTTAATTTATTAAGATGAAATTATGTTTATACATAGATAAATAGTTTTCTTAGAAAAGGAATCTTTTTGTTTTCAAATATTTATTGATTTCATTTATAACTAATTGATAACCAAAGGAAACATTTTATATATATGCGAAAATAATATTTTCACACATTAGTTAATATTATTCTCAACTTACATTCCAATTTCTAGGTATTAACTATAATAATATTCTGATAACAACATTGAAAGTACTTTGTAGTTTGATAAAACTCGGCCTTGAATGTAATGAAACCAATTGAAGGGACTTAGTATTTTGAATAGAATAAGCCAAAAATATTTTTGTGTATATCAAAAGCTAATATATGTTTTGTGAATAGTATAATCTTAACTTGGTGTTTCGTATAATGAATGTCAGGATTAGTGCTTTCATATAATAAAAGCTGTATTTAGTGTTGCGTGAAATAAAAAATATCAAAAAGATTAAATTAATTCAAAAAAAATAATTCACAAAATCTTAGGGTGTTGCATTCTACCCCCCATAAAATGAATTTCACCCTCTAAATTCATCTGGTATATCAATTCTTTAATAATTAAAGGTTTAGTTAATAGAAACCCACATCGTAAAAATTAATACCAAAACTACCTTTAAAAAGGAAAAGTTGTAACCATAATGATTACCCAAAGTAACTCATAACTAGGTTTCCACATAAGAGAACATAGGTGGAAAGTGAAAAAATAGACATGGAAGGGAAATATAACTATAAAGTTCTGATGGAGAGTGATTGAGAACATGGTTATGATAAAGTAAACTACCACAAAGCCATAACCCAAAGAGGCTTGAGAAAGGTCATTGATATCATAAAAAATGATGATAACATGAAGTTTTTTTATTTTAAGACCGTTTTTACTAGAGTTGAATAATTTTCAAGAAAATATATAATTACATGATTTTAATAAAACCTCACCTTTTTTTTTGTGAATTTATCAATTTCCACTTTATATCTTACTCTAAGAAATGATGGTGAATTTTTCATTCTTGAAGTACTAACAAATCTTGATAATGATAATTCATTCCATCTATATTTAGGTATCATCAGAGAAATATTTTTAGCATATATTATCCAATATGCATAAATTCTCATTTTGTGAGATAATACTTTAATCTCTAAAACCTTATCTGAATATTTACTTAAACTTTACATAAATTATTAACCCTATAACCCATTCAAAAGCTAAAAACACAAAACATTAGAAAGAAGGTAACTAAATTTCTCAAAATCAGTTCAACATTGTTCTCCCATATATCATAAAGTAGATCTTGGTTGTTACATTCCCAACATGTGAACACCTTCATCATATATTCTTTTTAAACATGGAAATAACCCAAATTACCATAATTTTTTTTTGGAAAACATGCATGCTTATTTATTTCTAAGATTATTGGATATATTCCTTATATCCAATAAGTTGTAAACTTCATTTACGATAACATAGAGTGAAATTTTCAACAAATCAACAATTAGTTCCATGTAAATTAGGACTATTCGATTTAATTTATCCATATAAATCTATTCTTTATCCATGAAAAACACAATTTTCTAAATATTAGGAACACATTAAGGGTTATATTCCCTGAATCAAAATATCAATTTTCCATTAAATCATTTTTCTAGGTCATCATCACCATTCAATATATTTTGAAAAAACATAATGGAAAACATATAATTCATGATTCATATAACATAATTATTGAATTCCTATACATATAAACTTAAATCATCCAACTTTATTCTTAAACCAATACTTAGGAATCATCATATAATTACTCAATAAACCTTTCTAGAATATGAAATATGAATCATGTATTAAGGTTACTTGACCTAAATATAATCATGATTCTTACGTTTAATGTAAACAATACTATTATATCATCCCATAACTTTCACATGTCATTTTCGGTCCCTTTATCTTCAGTAGTATAACCAATACTTATAGCACCTTACTAATTCTCTTTATGAGATTTCCACTTAGGAAATTGATTTTCTTAATGCCCATAATTTTCACATCTAAAACATTCAATGTTAACCAAGTTCCTTATACTTCCCACTGTTGACTAAAACTAAAAAGAATAGTATGAGAAAAAATTATCATAATGGAAACTACATAATCATGAAAAAATACTTATATGATGCCTAAATCATGACACCTACTTTTAAGTCTATGAAACCTTAGGCTTACCCTTAGAGACATCCCTATAAACATCCTTAGAAATATACCTAGGTATCTCACTAGAGTTTTCTCACCCTAATTTCCAATAGTTGACTAAACCTTTCCATTGATACCAACTATAGAGACCCAGTATTAACATACATGGATTTTACATCATTTTAGATGAACATTCAGCACATTACAAAAAATAATTCCCAAGGACTTTAATAGTTTATATTCATTGGAAACTTGGAACCCATTCTTCTAAGTTGGTGAAATATCTTCAACATCTCCCATAAAATATTCCCCATTAGTACACCTACCTAAAAAATTTATTTATAACATAGGGAAAGGAAACATAAGAAACATGTGAGCTCAAATTCTCAGTAATGATAAACAAGGAGATGTGTAAGAATAATCATGATCATAAGGTTATGAGAACATGATCTTACCATTAGAATATCATACCCTACATATTAGTGATTATAATAAAGAGTCATATCAAACATATTGGCAATTCATAAGACATGAACCATAAGGTAATCGAGAGAATAATCCATGAAATCACAACATAGGAATAATACATGAAATTTTGGCATACATATAAAATTATTTCCATAGTAGTCAATGCTTAATTCCATGGTCATCTTAGTGAACAAAGTCGTTTACTGAACCAGGTTCACTCCCCATTCCATCCCTATATTACTAAACCGAGTTCACTTCCCATTCCAGTCCTGCATTACTGAACCTGGTTCACTTACCGTTACTACCCTATATTACTGAACTGATTTCACTCCTCATTCCATCCCTGTCATATGAAACGGAGTTCACTCCTCATTTCATACCTTTCATATTGAACTGATTTTAATCCTTATTCCAACCCTGTCATACTAGACCGAGTTCACTCCTCATTACATTCTTTTCATACTATTGAGATATGAATATTTACCTAATTTATTGGAGGGAGATATAGGTATCACCCATCACATAATAAAATTGTAAACACATGTACCATTATATAATAAAACATTCATCATATATTAGCCCATAAAAAGAGATGGGTTTCATAAACATCATATCATAACCCATGAAATGAAATAGGTATCATAAAAAAATCATCATATAAAACCTATGGAAAATAGATAGGTTTCATAATCATTTTATCAAAGAATAACCCATGAAAAGAAGTGGGTTTAAAAATAATATAACCCATTTAAGAGAAACTTGTTTCATAAACATCATTCCATAAAAAAATAAACCATTCAAGAAGGAATATAAATGGTATACTTGGATCATATCCCCAGTAAAGCATAAACTATAACAAGGTATGTCATCTTATATGGAGAAGGATTTGGAAGGATAACATGGAACATATCTAAATTAAAACAATATTTATTTGAAAATCCCTTGAATAAAACCATGTAAAAAAATTATTTTCTCATAAACAAAAATTTACAATTTCATTTAAAACATTTCTTGATGAAAATATATTTTTCCATTTGAAAAATGATTTTTAAAACATTGAGATTTTTTAAAATTTTTTAAATAGATTTTAAAATTTATAATGAAATAATTAAGTTATTTAGAAAAACATTTTCTTTAAAAATAATTTTAAAACATAGAAAGAAGTATTAAAATCATTTTAAAAACACTTTTCTAAAAAAATTATAAAAGAATATTGAAAAAATTTTAAAAAATATTTTCATTTAAAACTTATAAAATAACCTTTAAAACATATAAAACACTTTTTAAATATGAAATATTTTTTGAAAATATTTTTTTATAAAACATGGTTTTTAAAGAACAAAAATTTCTAACCGAAGAGAGAGATAAAGTCAGATTTTCTTAAAAACACCTTATTAATTTTTTTAAGTAGATAATAGTGAAAAAATGGTGCCAATACATGAAGATATCATAAATAAAAATAAGACAAGAAAATTTATGAGTGTTCTTGAGATATGGATCATAATATTTCATCGATGGAAGCATAATTGTAAACAATCTTGATAAATGATGAGATTGTAGCAATAAACTATTATCACTTTGGTAACTTTAACTCATAATAAAAAAGAGAGAATAAAATTACGTGAAGCTTAAAATATCATGAAATAAGTATATTCATGATATTAAATTTCAAAGGGAAGTATATATGGCCCATATAAAAATTTAGGAGAATAAGATGGCCTGTATCTCAAAGAAGGAAAATTGAGATAAAAATTACTTTAACGATCTGGTAAATTTTGAACCATAAAACCCATGAAATAAATATAATAAAATGGATATGTAAACGAACATAAATTTAAGTATTGTAATAATATAATACATCAATGGGTTTTATATACACCACACAAAATAAATGAGTGGTGAATAAGGCATAAGTATCACAAAAATAAAAGTTAGATGAGAAAACCCTTACCTTAAGTCCTAATTTTCTTTGTACACATTAAAACCTATTTTATAATAAATATATGTTTATTATACATATTAAAATGAACCATATTATTATATATCATACCATATATTATTTTATTATGACATTATTTAACCGTTTATTAACAATCTCATGTTAATGTTATGATTCAGGTAATAATTGGTTTTTTCATCGTATATGTTATGACATGTTATTCTTGATCCTCTTAAATAGATCATTATTTACTTATTTAAAGAATGTAAAAATGATATAAATACCATATATATTCATTATATAAGTATTTAAAATAATATATAAATTATATAATTATGAAATGGAATACACTGTTCATGGAGACGGTAGGCTGTACGTACGCATGAACACTGTTTCCATTTTATTATTGTATTAAAAGAAACAAATAAAGTGAAATATATATGTGTGGGTGTATGTGTATTATAATTATATTATAATTATTACTTCATTATATCAAATATTTTTACTAAAATTATCCTTAATACATTCTA
The DNA here is from genome assembly GCA_963277665.1 of Viscum album. Lineage (NCBI taxonomy): Eukaryota > Viridiplantae > Streptophyta > Magnoliopsida > Santalales > Viscaceae > Viscum > Viscum album. The sequence continues at coordinate 599,702,146 of OY728167.1, read as the reverse complement.
TGTAAAGTGTAAACAAATCACATCGCTTTGAGGAGGCGGTAGTCCACACGTCCACAAACGAAGTAATTGTACTTACAAAAATTGAAATCCTGAATTAATATTTTATATAATAATTAAATAATCATAAAAACATCATAAAAATCATATATATCATATAAAAAATATAAATTTCATCATTATTCTCAACCTTGAAAGGTGGAAATGGAAGAACGAAGTACATCGGTTCGTGAGGTGGTAGTCCGCTGTACACGCGAATGATGATTGCATATCCCATTTGATGGAAGTGTGTGTGATTGTAGGTAGAAAACTTAATATGAAAAAATATAACTATATTTAGTATAATGAGGTTATTATGTAATCATGGAATAAGAAGATTTTGGGTGTGGAGAATCAAAATAAAACAAAAGAGCTTGTGGAGGGATGTTACATGTTCTTTGGGTAACTCCTTTTGGTTTGCATCGATGGGCATCCTTGGTTGGATTTTTTCCCATATTTATACCTCTAGGATTAATGGAGAGAAGTTGGGAGATTATTTGTGAAAGGGTTGGATGAGACAAAATGTATTAAGAGGTGTTATGAGAGGAGTAAGATATGATGGCTTTTATAAGTGGGAAAAACACATATTGGGTATTCTTGAAAATATTTGAGTGCTTCCCATGTTATAATTTTCCCCAAAGGGTTAAAAATTAATCATTATACATAATTATAGGTGTAATGTTTTAAATATTTCTATAAAATAATTTTTAGACAAGTATAGGGTTTTTTTACATCTTACATACTATGTTTAGTCATTAATTAAGTTTGTTTTAACCCAAATCACTATAATTAATTTTAATTAATTTCAGAAATAATTTTGGTAAAAAAATAATTTGAAATTATTAAACATTATAAATAATTTCTATTCCAAATATGGAATCAAAATTTCCAAATTCTAATCACATAAGTGGTATAAATTAATTTAAAATTAATCTCACAGACAGGACGGGACAATATGTTTTTAAAGTGAAAAGGTTCAATAGTTTGAACATGTTTTTATACCCAATTTCAATTTGAAATTGGTTCCAATGACCCAAATTGTATTAATTGATTTAAAATATTTCTTATTAAACTTTAAAACCATATTAAAATATAATTTAACTATATAAATATTTTACATGAAACTTCTCATAAAAATACCAAAAATTCACCCAAAGTAAATATTTATATTAATATTTTAAAAATGAAGATTATTTTTTCATATAAAAATCATAAAAGAGTCAAAAATTGTACTTAAAATGTGTTATCCATTAAAATTTGGTAAAATTATCCTTTTTGAAAAATACATATTTTTATTCATAAAATTGGATTTATTCTTATCTTATGATTGTTAAATATATTTAATGAGTGTTAAAAAAATTTGATTGAATAAATATAATATATAAATTTTATTAAAACCAATCGTAATTTTTTTGTTTATTTTATTTATATAAAATGGTGTTTGTACATAGAGAAATAGTTTTCATAGAAAAGGAATATATTTATTTTCAAGTAGTTATTACATTCATTTTTAACTACTTGATAACCAAAGGAAAAATTTTATATACTAGTGTAAATAATATTTTCACACATTAGTTAATATTATTCGTAAATTCCATTCCATTGGATAAGAGTTAACTATAATAATATTTTAATAGAAATATTGAAAGCACATTGTAGTTTGGTAAAACTGGGCCTTGTGTATAACGCAATCAATCAAAGGGAACCAAACTAATCCATGGGAATGGTTTCACCCTAAAAAAGAAAGTAACCACAATGTGATTTGCACGTTGATATTTAGTATGGACCATTAATGAATCAGACACCCATACCCAAAAAAGATATTTTCCAAAAAAATGGAATGACCAAACAATAGATAAGTAGAAGAATAAGAACTGAATAAATCAAATAAACCAACCATTACATTATAACATAAATTAAAGTGAGTATGGTAATATAAATACATAATAAACCCCAAAAAATAAAAGTATACAGGTTCAAAACATCCATAATATCGAAATAAACAACTTAGAGGAACCTAATGAAATAATCCATGAGAAACTATCTATATGGCCTAAAGTCACCACTAGATACCCATCTAGTAAAGACTATGATCATAAAATATTTCCACCATGATAAGTGGTCCCTTTCCTTTACCTATATCCTAAAAACCCAAATTTTCATATATAGTGACCCAAGATTATAATATATAGATATTATATCTTTTTAGATGAATATTCATTAAATTACATAAAAAACGCCTAGGGACCATAATAGTTTAGTTCATTTGTAAACTTAGAACACAATATTTTTAATTTATGAAATATCTTCAATGTCTCCCATAAATAACTTCCCCTTCAGTACCAATAATTAAAACATTTCTTATAACCTGGGGAAAGGAAACATAATAAAGGGTGATCTCATATTCACAGTAAGGGTAAATAAGGGATATACATACGTATAACATGAGAATATGAGTATAAAAACATGAGAATAACATTTGGAAGCCATACCCTACAAATAGAAGATAATAATATGGAGTCACAACATAAATATTGACAGTTCATAAGATATGAACCATAATGAAATCAACGAACATGATCCAAGAGAGAAAAACATTAGCATAAGACATAGAATTTTAGCATACATATAAGCCTAAAAAATACTATGTCAAGGATATCTACCAAGAAATTTATATCATTTTAGGCTTGGGATAATCACCCGTATACTTTTTTGGGGATTGGGATAACCTCTTGTGTACCCTATTGTTTCAGGCTTGGGATAACCTCTCATGTAACCACTTTTTTTGATCTTGGGATAACCTCCCATGTACCCTCTTGTTTTAGGCTTGAGATAAACTCCCATGTACACTCTTTTTTAGGGCTTGGGATAACCTCCCATAAACCCTCCTATTTCAGGATTGGAATGACCTCCCATGCACCCCTTGTTCCGGGATTAGGATGGGCTCCCATGTACCCTTTGATCTCACATAACATTAATTATTACGTAATGCATTGTGGGGAGATATAGGTCCCACCCATCTCATAATAAAAATCATAAATATGTGTTCCACAAGATCATAAAAAATTCATCATATCATAACCAATGAAACAAAATGGTTTTCATAAAAATTTCAACATAACAGAACTTGTGGAAAAGAGGCATATTTTATAGTCATTTCATCATTTCATAAAATCATAACTCGTGGAAAAAGAAGCAGTATTTATAATAATTTTATCATGGTAAATACCTTGGAAGAGAAGAGGTTTAATAAACATCTTTGAGAGGACCAGTTTGGTATATTCCAAACATGGAGGGGGGGGGGGGGTGAATCAGTGTTGGGGACTTTTTAAACCAATTCCATATTTTTATCCCTATACCTATTGACCTGTTAGGATCTTTAATATCTTATTATCTTTTCCCTATCACACACAATAATATGAAATCAGTAAAAATATGCACATGATATTTTTACAAGGTTCACCACTCAACAAGAGTAGATACGTCCTTGCCATGTATGGGTATGACCAGTACATGGATTCTCCACTATAATGTAGTAACTTTTACAATGGTTCAGATAGGAAAACAATCCTCTAGCCAGTGTGAGTCCCTACACTTTGGAGGGGGTGGGAAACAATCCACTACCCTAAACTGGTGATAACCTAGTCCAACTTGCAGCTTCTTGCTGGTTCTTTATACTGCCTTTGAAGATAGTATTCTACCTTCTTAAAAAGGGTTTACAACACTGATAGAGTCTTCCACCTATTGAGACTTTTTGGATGCCACACTACTGCTTGATATTTATTTATTCACTTGTTACATGCTTAACAGCATGTAAGAAACCTTTCTTTATTCTTTCCCAGCAGCAATCCTAAAAGATGCACAATATTATTCTCATTCTTATTATTATTCTTGCTAGAATTTCAAAATCTCTTTGTGATTATCAAAACAATGAGGATCAACTCAGCTTAGAATCATCATAGTTAATATGTCCTGAATAATTTAATATAAGTTATCCACACCCCTTATTCTTCTCTTGTTCCCTTCACAAACCACCTTGATCCTCCATGAACTGTATACTAGGTATGGTTCATGGATCACCTCTCTACGAATCATCTCTCCTCTACATACCATACCTACTTCGCTTCCACGTACCACCTCTATGTTCTGTCTCCATGGTATGCCTCTTTGTATTACCTCTATGAACCATGTTCGCATACCACATTCGCGTACCGACTCTGCTTCTGTGGATCACCACTTCTCCTATGAATCGTCTTCACTTCTGAAAATAGTCCCTGATTCTGTGGATTGTTTCTTCTTCCTCTGCAAAATATCTTGCACCACATACTGTGAGTAATTCACAAAAAAATTCTTCCTCTGCATACTACACCTACTCCATGTACCACACCTTCTAATCATACCGAACCTACTCCGCGTTCCATTCATGCTCTGTATACCACCTCCGTGTACCGCCTATGTGTACCACTTCCGCATATCGCCTCAACATACCATTTCTGCTTACAGCTACTACTTCTGTGGAATTTATTCTTCTTCAAATAGTTCCTTCCTATTCTGAAAACCATTTCTTCCTTCCATGGACTTGTTCTTTAAATTATTTAAATCATTTCATTTCCCATGTATCACTTTATCCTATGCAGAATCTCTTCCATGTACTACTCCTTCCAATTCCGTGAACTGTTTCGTCTTCCACGTACCACTTTGACCTACATGGAATCTCTCCTGCAGACCAGTTCCCTTTGAGAAATTCTTCCTTTGAGAACACTTTCATACCTAGTTTAGTTCTTACACATAAATGATCTATTATTATCAAATTTTCTCTACTTAGTGATGGGATTAGGGTTCATTATATAGTAAAATAACTCCAAAAATTCTGCTAATTTGTTTTACCCAAATTTTCAATGTGGGAAAATCTTCACAGCGGCCTATGCTCCTTCCATGTACTGTGAACCTCTACTGCATACTGCTTTCTACCATGAATTTAAATTGTCCCATGAACTGTTTTTCCTTCCTGGTCCACATACTGCATCTCTTCCTCCTATGATGATCCATCCCACATATTGCAACTCCTTCCACCATGAACCAATTTCGCTACCGCAACCCGTTCCGTGAATCCGCCTGCGTACCTTTCCCGCTACATGGTACATGGCCGCAGACCGTTCCCAGACATGGTATGTGGTCCATGTTCTGTTGTACATGATTTTCTTCCTTTACTAATTTTGTTCGGCGTTCCACAAATTGTTCACTCCTATAAGGAAATAATTCCATTTCCAAAAACAAATTCCTGATTTTGTGGCCCAAAAATTTGGTAAACACCCGGAAACAATGCCACCTTAAATATCTACTTTAACAAGAACACCCATGCTGCTTCACTATAATCTTCCTTATTCGACAAACATTTTATTTCATCACGAACCTCATCTTCCGTAATATATATTGTTTGATAGATCAACTTTTGCATTTTCATATTTTCAAAGGAAAGTATTTCAAATTCCTTGTCTTACAGCAAAATCATTCTTTCCAATAAAAATTGAATATGATTGTTATCACCTTTTCTCCCACTTTACTTTATAAAGCTTACATAACAAGTTCTATAAAAAAATTATGATATTTGTGAAATAAAAATTAGCAAATCATCATCTGATTTTATTCATGCAACTCAGAGTCAAATTTTATTCAAGATCGTCCATGGTTTTCTTGAAACAATGAAATATTGTATGACCTCCAATACTTCTTAAAACCTATTTGGAATATAACTTTCAAATAACTCTTCATCATCAAATTAATGAGACTTCATTGTTGTAAACACTGTGTCACCTTTTGACAGAAGTTCTTTAAACTTAGGATCAGTGCAACAATTGTCTAATTTTAAAAAACTTGTAGAATTTCCAAAGCATGGCATCCAATGCTATATATCCATAAAAATTATCCAGGAATCATCACTTCAATATTTATCCATTAACTTTCAAATTCCTTCTTCATCTCCTTCTTCATTTTGACCTGTATTGACAACTTTTGATAAAAAATACAACTTCATACACAAAGTGGTCCTAATAATTTCCCCATTTGTTTTTTGGAAATACTTCAAAGTTCTCTCAAATGATTGTGTCAATATCAAAATGATGTCTGATTTTATTCATAAGAATCAGATTCAAATATTCTTCAAACTCTTCCATGGTTTTCTTGAAACAATCAAATACTTAATAACCTCCTCTACTTCTTCTAAACGTTTTGGAATATTAATTCCAAATAACTCTTCATCCTTGAATGAATGAAACTTCATTGTTGTAAAAACTGTGTCACCTTTGACACAAGTTCTTTGAACTTAGGATCAATGAAAAAATCGCCTAATTTTAAACAACATGGAGAATTTCCTAAGAGTGGAATCAAATACTATAAATCTATAAAAATTATCTAGGAATCATCACTTCAATCATTCTCCATTAAGTTTGTTATTCCTTATTCACCTCCTTATTCATTTTGACCAGTATTGACAACCATTGACAAAAAATACAACTTCATACACAAAGTGGTCTCAATAATCTCCCCCTTTTTATTTTTTGGAAATACTTTAAAGTTATATCAAATGAATGTGTCAATATCACAATGAAAGTCTTCTCTCTCCCCTTTTACTTCTTTTCACTTCACCTTTTACTTTTCAAACTTTCATTTCACTTTCTGTCCCCCTTATTGAAAAGAAATAAAAATTTCATAGAAGAGAGGGTATCTGTCCATACTTAAGAAATGTTTCATCAATAATTTCAGTATAAGTTTACTTGAGCAATGATTGGTGTAGAAAATAAGAGGATTTGATTTAGAAAACAAATCTGTACATTATCTACTGATCATGATACCTTATGAGATGAGAACTCATGTACATGTCTTCAAGGGATTTCCACTTTAATTCAAGGATGAATATATTGAATGTGATATGAAATCATTTTAAGAACAATCAACCTGAAACTCATGCACCCACATCAACAAATGGATCAAAAACATTCAAGTGAAACAGGCAGGATAAGTGACCTTGGGACACTTCCATTCTTCTTATGTCATTGATTAATTCAGTTACTCCCCATTTCTAGAATGATCTTTATTTTGAGTAACCAAGGATGAGAGAATGATAATTGACATAAATTTTCCAATTACATGATCTTCAATCAATTTCCAGAGTAATTGAATTTGATACTAATTGAAGTTGATACTAATTGAAATATAATTATGGTATATTCGTCATTTTTCTCTCCCTAAAGGGGATAAATTCTCATCACTGATTCTCATGTTATCCCCTTGAGAGTTTTCTTCACCTTCCATTCCCTTTATTATCAAAACAAATAAAATACACATGGACTTAAGGGAATAAGGTGGATCCTCCTTGCTTCATCAATGTGAACAACAAGGTTGAGATGGTTTTCTCAACCAAGATGCCCCATTTTCTCCATCCTTTAAACTTTCACATTTGATATTCAATTCTGATTTTGTTTGTGTGGATCTTATCACTTATTCCATTTATTTGTGTGTGAGCCTTCTTTCTTTAAGTTCTTTTAAAGCACTAGCATCTCCTAGCGCAACTTTCATCTTCTTGAGAAATTATTCTTGAGCTGGAATAAGTGTAAGGAAATTTTTAGTAGTGTGACTAGCCTTGTTTCACCTCACACACATGAATTCTTTGTCTTCATGTGAAATATTTTCATTTCAATTTTCACTAGCCTTAGTTTGTGCATCTTTAATTTTCCTCATTATTTCAAAATCTTATGTCAAAATAACCAACATGTAATTAGGGATTGAGGAATCATCTTTGGAATTTCTACATGGATTCTTTTTAATGTCATCCTTCTTGTATGTTATTTTGGATGCACCACCCTTCACCTAATTGGATTTAGAATCCATGTACTTCTCACCTTTCCTTCTTGGAATCTTTTCAGGAGAATTTATTTTTGAAATATTCTTTTGGTTTCTTCCAAAGGATACATCTTCATTCCTATCCAGATTTCGTGGTTTTTCTTCTCATCATATTTGGATGTATGTTGAGATGATAATGCACCAAACTTGTGACCACTGCCATTGCATACATCACATATGTTATCAAGCATTCCAAATATGTTTGTAGTAAATAGATGCTTCTGCATTGTGGATGTTTCTTCTTCCTCTCCATATTTCTCCCCCTTGAGATGGTATTCTTTTATGATTTTTTATTTTGAGGGTTTTAGAAAAAATTTAATGCACAATGCCCAAACCTATTTCAGAACCAACATTGACCCTCAAATCTTGACTTCTTGATATCTTCTATATAAGGTTGATGAGCCTTCTTCTTGATTTTTTGTGATATTTCTAGGAAACCATCTTCCATATTCTTCTTTCTATCCACCCTAGACATGGTGGTAGGCATATAATCACCTTTACTCATCCATACTTGTTTTTAATTTCTCTTCCAACAAGCACTTCTTGTGGAAACATATTTAGAATCATGACTACAAGATGGTTTGGATGGTACCTTTAATTTCTCAACTGCTTGTGATGGATCATTAAGTGAACTCATGATCTTATTATCAAATGTTTTAGGTCTTTAAACCTTATAATACTCAAGTGATCATTGAGTTCTAGAATCTACTGTTTCCTTCTTCTGTGACATCTCAATATGCATCTTCTCAAAGTTGGCCAACTGAGCTTCCATGGCTAGACATTTCATATTGAGAGTGATTTTATGATCCTCAATCATGATCATATTCTCTTCATAGGCCTTATTAAATCTTTCAAATTCCTCTTCATGCATGATAACTTTGTTTTGTAACAAAGTGTCAAGTTCCTTGATCTTTTTGGAATTTTCATCCAAATATAAACCCTTGACTTCAGTACTCTTCTTCAGTTTCACTTCAAGTGCATAGACCTTTTCTTCTAGAGTCTTGTTGACTATATCTTTCTCTTTAATTTGTTTGATCCATTTTTAGGAACTCATTTCAAATTCCCTCTTTGTTGCTTCAAATACTCCAACTTGTCTGGAGAGTTTTAAATATTCAATTTTTTTTTGCTTTCAATCCCTTCTCCAAAACATCAGTTTCTTCTTCCAACTGTGAGAGTTTGTGGCCTAGAACCGACTACTTTTTACTTTATGATAAAATTCTATTCATTAATTTTAATATTAATAAATAACTTATCAAATATTGATTGTTATTATATGTGACAATGCATGTGATAATGTCCTACAGATAACTGTTTCACTAAATGACCATTGCAAACCCCTACTATGATGAAAACCCTAAAGTTCCATAACATTATTCTTGAATATATGTTCTATGACCGGATGATGTTATTTGAGGGACAAAAATAATATATTCGATTAGTGGTGATGGATCATAAAACTTTGAGGCACCTTCTCATGGTGTGCACCCTTGGTAATATCCTGGAGGATATTATGAGAATGAGACCCGCCAGTAGGAAATCTACATTTCATAGTTTCATTGGATGTTCCTATCAATGAATGTGTGTATTTGTCCTTAGAATTTATGATTATTATTAATGAGTATTACAACTCGCACACTTAGATGTATTGACAAAAATTGTAAATACACACTGTTTGTAGCGAGGTATGATATGTTGGGTGTGTCACGAGTAATACTATAATAATAGATAATGAGATAAAGGATTTTTCCCTTCTGGTCCATAATGGAGGTTTATATCTCAGGACCTTTGATGGAATTGATATAGCCTAAATAAATCCATGTCCATAGTGAGGAATGGGAAAGTTCAATTCCAGGAGGTCAAAGAAAGATTAATCAAGAACATGGGTTGATGACACTAGCATGCAACCCGATTGATTTGAGATATCAAGGCAAAGGGATTGCATTACATGGTAAGCGTTCCTAGGAGGTAACACATCATTTTAGTGTTAACTTTTTTCTATATGGGTGTCTTGGAGTGTTGGTAGATTCTAACCTTGGACTTTAGGTAGGCCCCACCTAATTCCATTGAGAAAGAGGCCTAGAGGGTCACACACTAAGTGTATCCAAGTATCTTAGTTAAATATTAATTTAACAAGTTTAATAAAGATTATTCATGATTGTGATTTAATAATTATTCAAGGATGATTGATCAAATTTATTTCTATATTAGTTATTTGAGAGAATATATTGTGTTATAAATAATATATTTATTAAAGAATAATATAATGATATTTATTTGAGAAATAAATAGACATTATTCAAGGTATAATAAATGTGGTGGAGGAAATAAAGAAAAATGGAAAAAAAGTACACGCCCTGTATATTAATATACATGCCGTGTAGTTTTCTGGGAATTTGTGAGAAATATTATTATTTATTTAATTAAATAATATTAGTTTTAATTCACTGGGTGCATTTAAAGTAATAATAATATTCAAATGTTATTATTAGACATGTGGTCTTACTAAGAATTAAATCAAATGAAAAAATGCATTTGGGTAATTATTTCATTATTTTATTATTATAAGTTTTATAAATCCCAATTACATTATTCTCATTAGGCCTAGACATTCTTTGTGGTTGTTCACAATGGATATGTATAAATTTCTCAAGCCAAGAGAGAATTCCTTTCCTAAAAGAATGCTCTCAAGTTACGGGAGAGATCCTCCTACACCGGATCAAGGATTGCACTTTGGAAGCAGCTCTCAAGGAAATTGAAGGGGGACATTGCAATCAAATGCTCTTCCATGATAGCACTTGGATATTCCTTCGGCGATGTCTAGAGATACGTGGAGCACATGTGGATCACTTCTAGAGGAAGCCTACACTTGGTTTCTATGACACAATGATGGATCACATCAGATCGTGACCGGAAGCATCAACGGAGAAAGAATTTCTTAAAGGTAATTATTGTATTTTAATTAAATTAATTATAACCAATGTAAGATGATCCTATCTATGGTTCTAGGACTTCCCTCTTTCCTTTTCGTTCTTCATTCTATTCTGAAGATCCGATGTTTTATCATTATGACAGATCTTTGGTTGATCGTTGTTAATGGTAAAATTAAATATGGGTACACCCATCCACATGATTCCACTATGGCTATAACCTACAAGTGGTATCAAAGGGGTCATTCATTGATTATAATTATTTAGTTTTTCATTGATGATTTACACATTTCATAATTTAGTTGTTTCAATTAAAGTTAATCATTCTATAAATCTGAATCTCGAGATCTGTTCCTCTTATTTCATTTCTCATTCAACTTACATAAAAAATATTTTCTTTTAGTTTTGATTAAAATAAAAACAGAGGATCTCATCCGAAGGTGCCAAAGGTTCCTGTCCATACAACACCAGAACACACGACATGTATTTTACCTCACACACTGTGTAGTCAAGGTTAAATGCATTGAGACTGGTTCTCCAAACCAATCCATGTGATTAGAGTTTTTCTAAGTCTTAATGAATCTATGTGTTGACTAGTAATAGGTGGCACATGATTTCCAGATTACACGCCACGTGAACCAAAGGACACGACGTGTGGTCTCTTCAGGTTAGGGTTGGAGTGTGTACCCTGTACACAACTTGAACGACTGGAGATCATGTAACTCGGATACTACACAACGTGTATCCCACTATACATGATGTGTATGCTGAAGAATTCTGAAGTACATCTACATGCCGACACCCTGGGAATGTACTTCGGATGGACGCTGAACGATAGTACACACTGTTTAGTAGGAACTACATGCCGTTTACTCATCCAAATTACACATATTTATTAAAATTTATTATTATATTATACAAACCCTTGAGATGTGTACCATGGTGTGGGAGTACAGCTAGGGAACACCACATGATAGGTGTTTTATACATATGCGTTTAATTTAACAACTGCATAATGTTCATTTCTACTCATTGGGTAGTTATGAATCGGAATTCACCGGGTTTCCTCCAAGGTAAAATTTATGTACAAAGAAAATTTTAAATGAATTTATTTGTTTAAAATTATGATGGATGAGAATCTCAAGGAAATTCAGAAAAGGGTTTAAGATAAAAGGATTGATTAATTAAAAATAATAATTAATTTATTCAAGCAGGATTTATCTTAAACAAAAATGATTAAATAACTGAATGATAGTTTTATTTATTCATAAATATCATTGCATGTATGGATGATCATGATCTAGACGAAGACCTTTGTACATGGATGGTTTCTTTTAATTAATTTATTTAAATTGAAATTGTTGGCTTGCGATCCTTCTCCTTATTAATATGTATGTCCTGCGTGCCTGTGGTTTCTTTTATATAAAAAAACCCCATTTTACCCCTCAACTACATGTGAGATAAAATCATATCTAATGGATGGAGTTCCCAAGATAGTGGAGGCAGTTCAAGTTAGGATATGAGGCGAAACCAATCCAAGGAGATACAAAGGTGGATAAGTGGAAAACTGTAAACACAAACCCAAAAGGTTCAAGGTGTTTCTCCCCTAGGTCTTTTTTTAGTTTATCAACTGCTAGGTAAAATAACCAATAGAATGAGCTCATGATCATGCCATTTATTTTATTTCTATCAGTTTCATCGTTTATTTATTGTGGGTGTGTTGTCAAGATCACACAATTAATTAATTAAACAAGCATGCAACATGAAACTAAAATAAGACCAAATTAGGCATAAATATTATATTAGACATGGTTAATCACTTAAGTATATCCCACTTAATATTAGAAAGCATGTAATAAATATAATAAAATGGAAATTTATGTATAAGTATAAAATAACTCAAGGAAATATTAAGTCAATATATCCTTTCATTATCTTGTTTAGAGTCGAACCATATTTCAAAGTACTTGACCAAACCTAGTTGGGGTGCTTTCAATTATTAAGAAATTCTAAGTCAAGGTTTTGGGTTTAATTTACTTGGTTCGCATCAAGGGTTTACTGACACATCAGGACTTGGTGTGACCAAGAGCTAAAGGTTGAGGAAATCCAAAATAAATGGATTTCAGGATTTGGGAGTCCACTCAGTAGATTAAAGAAATGTGAGTTAATGAAGTTGGCATTTGGAATGCCTAACTAAAACCTTTCAAGTTGCTTAACCAACCCTAGGTGGGGTAATGTGAAGGGAAATATGGATTCTTTCCACTATAATATTCAGGAAACATAATATTTCTAATTCAATGGTGAGGGCTATTAGATTTTGATAAAATAGTTGGATAATAATAAATATTAATTAATTTATTTTTCTCAGTTTTATCTTGATAAAGTAATAAATCCTTGATCATATTTATTTATAGAAATGACAAGAAAAATGACTTCAAACACATAATTGCGAACCATACTTGAGAAGGAAAACCTTCTCACTAACACCAATTTCCAAGAGTGGAAGAGTCGTTTATGCGTCATCCTTCTCCATGAGAGGAAATTGTATGTGATAGAGGAACCTATTCTAGTTGTGCCTAGAAACGTGGCCAGTGATGAGAAAATATCTCTTTATATGAAACATTTGGATGATGCCACAAATATCCAATGTTTTATGCTACCAGCCATGTCTAATGATCTCTTGAAGAAACATGAAAACATGGACGCCTATAACATGATGTCTCACCTTAAGGATATCTGTCAAGAGAAAGAGAGACAAGAGAGATATGAAATCTCCAATGCTTTGTTAAAAACTATTCTTGGAGAGTCTATGCCATCTGGGCCTCATGTAGTGAAGCTTATTGGCTACATTGAATGCCTGGACATCTTAGGGATTAAGTTCCTAGATGAGTTGTGTATAGATCTCATCCTATAATCACTTCCCAAGACCTTATCTAGATTTATTGTCAAATAGAACATGATAAAAAATGAGAAGAGTCTATCACAACTTATGACCTTGATTTACCATGTAGATAAGGACATGATGCGTGACAAACCCGCACTCCTTATGAATAAGAAGAGTAAGGATAAGGAAAAGGGGCCAAGGATTTATAAACGGTATGAAGCCCCTGAGAACCATCCCTCCAAGAAGGGGAAGATCCAGAGGTAGGGAAAGGAATGGGAGGCAGTATGTTTTTCATGTGGCAAGCCAGGACATTGGAAGAAGAACTGCACCCAGAAGCATGGGGATGCTAAAGGTGTGTTTGTTATCGAGTGTAATATTTACATCTCTACAAATTGGGTATTAGATACAGTATGTGGGGCTCACATCTATATTCAAATGAAGGAACCAAGTATATTTAGAGATATTTCGAGAGGTTAGGTGGATCTTTGAGCTGCTAATGGAGCAAGGATGGATGCATTGGCCATTGGCGATTACCATCTCTCATTGCCAACTGGGATGCTTTTGGTTTTACATAAATATTATTATGTACCTAGTGTTACCAAGAACATAATTTATGTATCATGTTTGGATATGGATGGATTTATTTGTAAGATTGGAAATAAGGGTTGTTTCTTTTATAAGAACAACTTATGTTATGGTATGGCACATTTAAATAATAGTTTGTATGTATTAAATTACAAAAACCAAGTGTTGGTAATTGAAAATGAAACAAAATCACATGACTCATACAACACCCAGTTGCGACATCACAATATTGGTCATGTAAATGAGAAGCACTTGAAAAAGATCCACCAACATGGTTATTTAGACTCTACTGAGCTAAAACCACTTGATAGATGTCACACTTGTTTACAAGGGAAAGTGACCAAGCCACATTTCGGTGGACAAGGTGAAAGGGCCGCAGAGCTTCTAAGATTGGTACACATGGATGTGTGTGGACCATCTACAGTAGAATCTAGAGGTGGATATTCTTATTTCATTACTTTTACTGATGATTTGAGTAGATATGGATATATCTACTGAATTAGGTATAAGTCAAAGTCCTTGGAGAAATTTAAGGAGTTCATGAATGAAGTAGAGAATCAGATTGGTAAGAAGATAAAGAAGCTTCAATTAGATCGAGGTGGAGAATATCTAAACCAAGAGTTCATCGACCTTTTACGGGAGTCTGGGATTCTATCTCAACTTACACCTCCTTATACACCACAGTGGAATGGTGTTAGTCAAAGGAGGAACCACACCTTGTTGAACATGGTGAGGTTGATGATGAGTCATGTAGATATTCTATTATCCTTTTAGGGATATTCATTATAAAATTCAATATACACATTAAACCAAGCACCAACTAAGGTGGAAAATGAAATTACCTATGAGTTATTTAATGGAAAGAAATCCATTTTATCGCACACATGTGTATGGGGATGTGAGGTGTTTGTTAAGGAATTATCAGGAAACAAACTAGCACCCCAGGGTATGAGGTGTATCTTTATAGGATATCCCAAGGAAACTAAAGGATATTACCTATATAACCCTTCAGAAAAGAAAGTGACTGTCGCCAGAAAAGTCGTATTTCTTGAGAGGGAGCACATCCTAAAAAAGGATAGTGGGAAAAGGATTGAATTCGATGAAGTTTATGCTCATGATACACAAAAATTGGTATATGAACAAGTTCAACAGGTCCCCGTGGAAGAGGTTCCAGAAACAAAAGTAATGCATAAGAGCTCAAGAGAGGTAAGCGAACAAGAAGGATTTGGTTTCCTATTTACCGAGGATGGTGAATCATTATTTTTGGAAAATGATGAACCTATATCCTATAATTAAGAAGTAGATAGCTCAGAAGCTGCAAGATGGATAAAAGCTTTGAATTCTGAGACGAATTCCATGTATCATAACTATGTTTGGGTTTTGGCCGATGATCCAGTTGATGTAAATCCTGTTGGATGAAAATGGGTTTTCAAGAGAAATATAGACATAGAAGGTCAATTTAGCACCTATAAAGCAAGGATAGTGGCTAAAGGATTCAAAAAACATCAAGGAATTGACTATGATTAAACCTTCTCACCAGTTTCCATGTTTAAATCCATAAGAATCATACTTTCCATAGCAGCTTACCTTGACTATGAGATTTGGTAGCTGGATGTTAAAAAAGAAATACTTAACAGGAATCTTCGGGAGGATGTCTATATGAAACAACTAGAAGGGTTCGAACACCAGGTGAATCCAAATGGGTTTTCAAGTTTCAAAAATCCATTTATGGATTAAAGAAAGCATCCAGGTCATGTAACATTTGATTTGAAAAAGCCATAAATAAATTCAGTTTCATTAATAATGAATGTGATCCATGTGTTTATAAGTGGTTTAATGGGAATGCGGTTGTTATCCTAGTAGTATATGTTGATGACATATTACTTATTGGAAACTATGTGCCAGTCTTATAGTCAGTTAAGGACTATTTGAACAAGTGTTTCTCCATGAATGACTTAGGTGAAGCAACCTACATTATAGAGATCAAGATAATTCGTGATAGATCCAAGAGGGTTCTTGGACTAAGTCAGGGTACATACATTGACTAAATACTAAAGAGAAATAGTATGGAACAATCTAAGAGGGAATTGGTTCCACTGTCACATGGCCTACATCTTTCTATGAGAACGTTTCCTTAGACACAACATAATAAAGATAGGATGAGTAAGATCCCATACGCTTTGGCTATAGGATCCATCATGTATGCCATATTATGTAACAGGATTTCTGTTTCCTATACACTGAGTATGGTAGGAAGATATCAAGTAGATCTAGGAGAACATCATTGGTCTGATGTTAAGACTATACTTAAGCATCTGAGAAGAACTAAGGATATTTTCCTCGTGTATGGAGGAGAGGAGAAGCTTTCCATCAGAGGGTATGATGATGCTGGTTTTCAGACATATCATAATGATATGAAGTCATAATAATGCTATGTTTTCTGTCTCAATGGAGGAGCTATGAGCTGGAAGAGTTCAAAGTAGTCATTTTTCACTGATTCTACAGCAAATTCTAAATATATAGAAGCTTTTGATGTAGCCAAAGAAGCCATATGGATTCATAATTTTGTCTCGAAACTTGATGTGGTTCCTAGAAGTAGAGAAATTATCACATTTTATTGTGATAATGCTACAACGATGGCTCTTAAAAAAACCAAGGTCACATCAATGGAAAAAGAACAATCTCCAGAAGTATCACCTCTTGAGGGATTTCTATCAAAGGGGTGAAGTTGCAGTGAGCATAGTGTCCACAGAAGAGAACATGGTAGACCCCATGAATAAAGGTCTATCCCAGTAAAAGCATAAATATCATATGAGATCTAGTAGGTTAAAGGTTGTTAGTAATTGGATCTAGTCTAAGTGGGAGTCTATTGGAGTTGGTGGCCTAAAACAAACTACTTTTTTATATTATGATAAACTTGTATTCATAGATTTGAATATTAATAAATACCTTATCACATCTTGATTGTTCATCTATGTGTAAATTAATGTGGTTATGTCCTAAGGATAGTTGTTGCACTAAAGGGTCATAGTAGATCCCTTCTATGATGAGAACCTAGAAGTGCCACAACACTATTCTTGAATATATGTCCTATGGACGGATGATGTTATTTGATGGACACAAATAATACAGGACATTAGGAATGAGGCCTCATAAAACTTTGAGGCACCTTGTCATGGTGCGATCCCTTGGTAATATCCAGGAGGATATTATGAGAATGAGACCTGCCAGTAGGAAATCCACATTTTATAGTGTCATTGGATGTTCCTATCCGCGGACGTGTGTATTGGTCCTAAGACTTTAAGATTATTATTAATGGGTATTACAACTCACGCACCTAGATTTATTGACAAAAACTATGATGACACAATTTTCAAAGTATGGTAGGATATGTTGCGTGCGTCATGAGTAATACTGCATTAATAGATAATGCGAGAAAGGATTTCTCCCTTGTGTTCCATAATGGAAGTTGATATCTCGGGGCCTTTGATGGAATTGATATAGCCTAAATAAATCCATGGCCATGGTGAGGTATGGTAAAGTTAAATTCCGGGATCTCAAAGAAAGAGTAATTGAGAACATGGTTTGACGACACTATCATGAAACCCGCTTGATTCGAGATATTGAGACAAAGGGATTACATTACAAGGTAAGTATTCGTAGGAGGTGAAACGTCATTGCGAAATTAACTTATTTATCTATGGGTGGGTTGGCATGTTGCTAGACACTAACCATGGAATTTAGGCAGGATCCACCTAATTACACTGAGAAAGAGTCCTAGAGGGTCACACACTAAGTGTATCCAAGTATCTTAGTTAAATATTCGTTAACAAGTTGAATAAAGATTATTACCAATTGTGGTTTAATAATTATTCATGGATTCCTGATCACATTTATTTGGACACTAGTTATTCGAGGGAATACATTGTGGGAGAAATAATATATTTATTAGCAAATAATACAGTGATATTTATTTGAGAAATAAATATAATTTATTCAAGGTCTAATAAATGTGGTGGAGGAAAAAAAGAAAAATGTAAAAACAAAAGTACATTCCATGTATATTAATATACATGTCGTGTAGTTTTCTGGTAATTTGTGAGAAATACTATTATTTATTTAATTAAATAATATTAGGTGTAATTCACTGGGAGAATTTAAAGTAATAATAATCGTCAAATTTTATTATTAGACATGGGGTCTTACTAAGAATTAAGTGAAATGAATAAATGCCTTTGGGTAATTATTTCATTATTTTATCATTCTAAGTAATATAAATACCAATTACATTATTCTCATTAGGCATAGCCATTATTTGTTGTTGTGCACAATGGATCTAGAGAAAGATCTCAATCCAAGAGAGAATTACTTTCATCTAAGAACACTCTCAAGTTATGAGAGAGATCATCCTACACTGGATTAAGGAGTGCGCTTTGGAAGTCGCTCTCAAGGACATCGTATGTGGACGTCACAAGAGAAGGCTCTTCCGCACTAGCACTCAGATATTACTTTAGCGACATCTAGAGATATGTGGAACATGTGTGGATCACTGCTAGAGTAATCCTACACTTGGATTCTATGACACAATGACATATCACATTGGATCGTGACCGGAAGCATCCATGGAGAAAGAATTTCTTGAAGGTAATTATTGTCTTTTAACTAAATTAATTATAACCAACATATGATGATACCATCTATGGTTCCGAGACATTATATTTCCTTTTCATTCTTTATTCTATTCCAAATATCCAGAATTTTATCATCGCGATGGATCTCAGATTGATCATTGTTAATGGTAAAATTAAAGTTGGGTACACCCATCCACACACTTCCACTACACCCGGAACCTACACTAGCTGGGTGATCTCTTCCTGTATACATTGAAATAATCCACAAACAATGGATTCACTTTCTTCAGGAACACCATGTAGAATCATTCTTAATCTATCAAATGATAGTTCTTGATAGGTTATTATAAGTACCCAACCTTAAAACATTACATAATCTTGAATTAAATGAATAATTCACATTGAGGATCTTTTCAGGTTTAGAGTTTTAGAGAGTTAGGCCATAACTATTATATTTCATCTCAAAAAAATTACAAAGTAGACACTTCTACTCAGTTTCCATTTTTTCATAAAATAAAAACTCTTGAAAAAAAGAGTCATGTCCAGTTCCATCTTTTAGACATCATGACTTTCCCTTGATCCCATCCTTGACCCTATTTATCTTTAAGTCCTGTGAAAAACATTTCAAAACAGGGGATGAGCATAAAAAGCTCAATAAGGGTTATAGAACAAAGAAAGAAAACATTAGTTCATCAATACATACATAACATAAGCTCTTTAACATTCCTCACAAAATCATATGACTTACATAGTAAACACCAATCACAAAGGTAACTTGTGGCATACATAACATACTTATTTTGTAGCTTTAACTGCTACATAGGGAGTTACATTTAGAATACCCATCACAGTATATTCCCTAAATCTCTTAGGAGAAACATTTATGTTTACCTCCATCACATTACCCAATGAATTGGAGAGCTATCTCAGGATCACCTGCCCTAGTTTTATCATGGAACCACCCGTATACGTAACAATGCCCAAGAACCATAACATAATCATAACACATAACATAAGCATAAAGGAAACACAATATTCCCACATTGCAATAACAATATATCATTTCAAGATATTGAAATAATAAATCTATTCTCATAACCATTTTCAATACCAAAATATGTAAAAGAATATTTGGTATTTATTTTCCTTTTAAAAACATTACGGCTTGTTAAGGAATCTGAAAGAACAAATAATACTCGGGGTAGCGGAAAATGTCGTTGTCACCACTTACGTTAAAATAAACATTCTTTTTTTTTCATTTAGTAAAACAATTCGAATAGAAAAGATTACCTTTGAATGAAATGAAAAGTCAAAAGGGTTTTATACACCGTATAAAATAAAGTTGTGAAGAAATCAAAAGATGCCTCAATGAAAGGAGATTGAGACGAAGTCCCTTACCTCGTGTCCGACTTGACCCGTTCATTCTTTAATCACGTACTTCAGTAAAAAATGAACTTCTTATATTTACAAGTTTTCTATGTGGTTAAAATTCCATTATCTACAGAATGATATTCATGATTTAGATATCATATATATCATATATATCCTTATATATATGTATTTATAACAGTACATAATATTTGGAGATAAGAAATGAAATGCACCGTTCATGGAGACGGTAAGCCATACGTACGCATGAATGCTACTTTCATTTATATTTAGTATTTTAATAGAATGAAAACATAATGATACACAGGTATATTATAAATATAGTATAATATCATATATACTTTCATTAATTATATCCTTTATACGTTCCATGTAAGTCATGAATGAGTCATATCACTTTGAGGGGGTGGTAGTCCGCACTTCCTCAAATGAGATTATCGTATTTGCCCACTATGGAAACCATAAATGTATTCTATAAATGGAAAATACAGAATCATAGAGAAAATATAAACATAATATATATCATATATAAATACAATTCCATAATAATGGCCACTATGAGAGGCGGTTGGAGATATTTGAACAATCATAGTTTCGTGAGGCAGTAGTTTTCCGTCCACAGAAACAATATGTTATTCACCCATTAGATGGAGGTGTGTGTAAGATTAGTTCGAATACTTCTCATAACAACATTATAGTATATTGTGGATACTGTTTTTGTTATAAAAGAAAGGAATAAAAAGAGTTTAGGGGTTGGAGAAGTAAAATAAAAGAAAATAATTTAAGAGAAACATTACCTTTAATTCGGGTAACTCCATTTGGTTTGAACCAAAATGGTTTCTCGAAGTGATTTCTGCCTAAGGTAAGGCTTTTAGGATGAAGATATGGATCTTGGGAGATTATTGGAGTAGAGGTTGGATGATCCAAATTGCTTGAGAAGTGTGAGGAATGGGTTATAAATGAGGTATTTTTATAAGGGGGAGGAGGGGATCTTTTGGAAAGTTTGAAAATATTATTTTATTATATAATGCTTTTCAGTTTCTAAAGGTTGAAAAATAATTAAAGTCAAAGATAAGGTGTCCCATGTTCTAAATAAAATCATCCAATAAGAATTGGAAAAGTCTTGGATATTGTTTTAATTTTTATCTTATTAGTTATTTAAATCATTGATTAATGATGTAAACACTGCATCATCATTGTGTCAAAAATAATTTTATTTATTTGATGTCTAAAAATTATAAAAAAATCACCATGATGTAGGAAATATTTTTATATTTCTAATGAATGTTTATAGTCAAATATATCAATTATATAACCCCATATTAAAATTATTTTCGTAAAATAATACATTTTTATGACATTTTTATTTTTACTTTAAATAAAAAGTTATTAATGTCATTATCATACCCAAGTGGCTCCATGGGGTCCCAAAATTGACCCATGGATTGTCTTGGTCGACCATGAATCATCCAATAAGGTTAGGACAAGTATCAAGGTAATTTTATATTATTATAACATTATTTTTACCTTAAATTACCCTTATTAACTTTAATCACAGTTAATAAATTAGGGGTGTCCATGGGTCGGGTTGGGTCAGGTCATAGGTGTTTCAGGGCCCGACCTGAACCAAAAGCTTCGGGTCGGGTTGGGTCGGGTCACATGCTTCATGAGCGGCAAAACCAACCCAACCCAACCCGTGGGGGTCGGGTTACCCGTTGCATGCCCGAAAGACCCGACCCAACCCAACCCACTGTGAGTCGGGTCAATTTGGGTCGGGTTATATGTGTAAACCTGACCCAACCCGACCCAACCCACCCCAACCTGATGGACCCGAACCAGACACTCAGACCCAACCCCCTAGACCCAACCCGATGGACCCCTATTGCCCCCCCTACTACACACCAGCAGCTTGCCTGTACCCCTCCCCCTACAGACCAGTCGGCCCCCTCCCCCACCCTGCACTGCACAGCCTCAGCCTGCCCCTCTCCCCCCTACACACAAAACCCATCCCCCTCCCACTGCACTGAACCCCTCCCCCTGCACCCCCTCCCCCTCCCCCTCCCCCCTCCACACCAGTCACCAAACCCACCCAACCTCCCCCTGCTGTAAACCAACACACAAACACCCCGACCAGCCTCCTTACACCGCTGCCCCCCTCCCCCTATACATACTCCCCCCACAAACCAGCACACAAACACCCTTGTACCCCTCCCCCCTGCAGACCAGTCGGCCCCCTCCCCCACCCTGCACTACACAGCCTACCCCTCTCCCCCTACACACAAAACCCATCCCTCTCCCTCCCCCTGCACTGAACCCCTGCCCCCTCCCCCTTCACCCCCTCCCCCTCTTCATAGCAGTCACCAAACCAAACCCAGCCTCCCCCTGCTGCACACCAGCACACAATCACCCCCACCAGCCTCCTTACACCCCTGCCCCCCCTCTCCCCCCAATATACTCCCCTTGCAAACTAGCACACAAACACCCCTGCAACAACATCCTTAAACCGCTGCCCCCCTCTCCCCCATACATACTTCTCCTACAAACCATCCCCCCTCCCCTCCCCCTGCCTGCACACTAGACCCACCCTCCCCCCCTACATACCCCCCCTGCAAACCAGTACACAAACACCCCTGCACCAGCCTCCTTAAACCCCTACCCCCCTCTCCCCCCTGCCTGCACACCAGCCCCACCCTCCCCCTGCACACCACCTCCACCCCCTCCAGCACACAAACACCCCTACAAACCGGCCTTCCCCCTACACAAAACCCCTCCACCCCTGAATTTCACCCCTGCACCATCCTCCTTACACCCCTGCCCCCTCCTCCCACCATGAACACCATCCTCCCCCCTGCAAGTGCAAACTAGCCAGCCTCCCCCCCTCTCCCCCCTCTCCCCCCCTTACTGCACACTAGACCCAGCCTCCCCCCCACCTGCACCAATGCACCAGCCTGCCTCCCTCCCCACTGAACCCCTGCCTCCCTCCCCCTCCCCTTGCACTACACCCCTTCCCCCATCTCCCCCCTGCACACACCAGCCTCCCCCTCCCCCTGCACACAAACACCCCTACAAACCAGCCTTCCCCCTACACAAAACCCCTCCCCCCTACAAGTGAAAACTAGCCAGCCTCCCCCCCTCCCCCCTTCCTGCACACTAGACCCATCCCCCCCCCACCTGCACCCCTGCACCAGCCTGCCTCCCTCCCCACTAAACCCCTACTTACCTCCCCCCCAGCACTGCACCCCTGCCCCCCTCTCCCCCCTGCACACACTAGCCTCCCCCTCCCCCCTGCACCCACCAGACCAGACCCAGCACAACACCTCCCCCCTACACTGCACCCATGCCTGCCTCCCTCTCCCCCTGCACACACCAGCCTCCCCCTCCCCCCTGCACCACCAGCCCCCCTGCTGCTACACCCCTGCACCAGCTAAGCTAGCAGCCTGCACCCCTTCCCTAGACCAGACTCAAACACTGAATAGACAGTGAACACATAGAGAAAACAAAAAACATCATCTATTTTTATTAAATGTAGAATACTAAATACTAAATATGTTTTCTTTATAAAAATCATCATATAAAGGTGAATTCAATCACACCAATAAAATAATAAACATGGAGAAAACAAAAAACAGTATCTAATTAGGCCAAAATGCTAATAAGGTAAGGTTCAGATCAGGATTCAGAAGGGCAGATATTCAGAAAATGTGTATGCTACGTATAGGTAAGAAAATCTGTTGACAAAATAAATTAGCTAGCAGCATCCAAACTTCTGAGAGAAAAGACTCCACCATATTTCACCTTATATAAGTTCAAAGTTTTTGACAATTTAAGAACACAATTAAGAATAGAATAAAATAGAAGAACAAACATGTTTAACTTACAAGTTAAGAATCAATCACCCAGATCAATTTCAGGAAACAGGTAATATAAAATTGGAAGCCTTCATGGCTTACATCTCTGCACAAAAAACCTGCAAAAATCACCCAGTACAAAGAAAGAGTGTTTAGAAGGCATGATAGAAGCCCAAAAAGCCTGACAAAAAGGCATGCATGCAAGAAGATGGAAGAAGTTAAGAAAGCATGTTAGCAGCCCAAAAATATTGGTCAAACAAAGAAAGAGTGTTTAGTTTGGCCTGATTAATTGGACAAGACTAAACAAATTAATAAAGCATAAGCCAAGACAATGCTAAGAACAAAGAAAAAAATGTGCTTATATTTTATGATTCATCCACAAAATATGCCTTGAAAAGAAAACTCAGATAGATGAAACAACTTGACATGAGGAAGCAATTCATGGGAAGAAACTATATATTA
Organism: Viscum album; assembly: GCA_963277665.1. Taxonomy (NCBI): domain Eukaryota; kingdom Viridiplantae; phylum Streptophyta; class Magnoliopsida; order Santalales; family Viscaceae; genus Viscum; species Viscum album. Next base: position 599,677,485 of record OY728167.1, on the reverse strand, counting down.
TTTTTTTGTGGGTGATCTATGTATGTGATGACAGTATTATGAAAAGAATTTGTAAAACAACCATAAATTTATACCTTAATGAAGAGTGCTCCATCCATCCATCATCCTTGCCTCTACTACTTTAGATAGTGAAACTCTAATAACGAATTGTGGTGGATGATGACATATCTTAAAAAAACACAACAAAAGAAAGAACAAGTCATTATTTTATTTTTTCAAACAAAAGTTTATAATTGAAAAATGAAAAAAGATAAAAAATAATAATATTTTTAATAGTACATGATTCAATCGATTCCACTTCTTCTAGTTTCTTTCGAATGTCAATTGGTTTTGACTTTCTAAACCAATTTTGTGAGCAAATTAATGCTTCAATGGTTTTCGGATTAAAAAAACTACGAAACAGATCAAAGACTTGTCCTCCTGTACTAAAAGCAGACTCTGAAGATACAGTAGTTAATGGAATTGCTAGAATATCTATAGCAATGAATGAGAGAACATGATATTTTCTTTCCTTTCCTTTCCACCAACTTAAAATATCAAATCCTTCGAAATCATCCTCACAATCATCAATCTCAAGATATCTCTCTAGTTCATTCCTTTGTTGTGTCAATTGCCTTTTCCTTTTCTTTAATCTATATGCATATTTCCATTTCTCATCATCCTCACTATCAGTACTAGCATCATGAATATGTGACTCTTGATGTGAACTTGACTCACATTTATCAATAATTGGAATGGGATATTTACATTTTTAAAACTCATAGAGATCATTCAGCACCTATGTTAATTTATTGATCAACTGAATTTGGTCTTCTTCATCATCAAACATCATTTCAAAACTATCCCGAACATATTCCAATTTATATCGGGGATCAAGAACAACTGCCACAAGTAAGAGATAATTAAAATTTGAACCAATACCCCAATACTTGTCCAACTTAAGTTTCATTGCAATAGCCATTGCACTCATAGTAATATCATGACTCTTCATCCATTTATTGATTTTTCTATATATGTCACAAAGAGTATGAAAGAATGTGTGACATGTCACATACATAGAACCAGAAAACTCAACAGTGCTATCATAATTTTTTTAAGAACTTGACATATACACTAGCACGCTCACAATCATATGTTGTAGGAGCCCCACCTTCACAGACAAGAGCACTCCTGAAACTTGCATCCTCCTCAAGGAGAATAAATACTTTCTCATAATTCTCTAAAACATCCAACATAAAGTAACAATAATTCCACCTAGTAGGCACATGAAGAATTATGGCCTATTTAATGAGAAGTTTTAACTCCTTAGCTATGCTCTTGAAAAGAGACAATCTTGAAGGTGAACTTCTCACAAATTTGCAGGAAACTCTGATTCTAGAAATTGATGTTGATATTTCCTTTAGCCCATCTCTAACAATAAGTTTTAAAATATGTGCATAATATCTCATATGCATATACTATCCATTAATAATAGACCCATTCCAATCGTTAACCCTCCTCACCAAATAATTGATTGCTGTATTATTAGAACTAGCATTGTCCACGGTAATAGTATTAATCCTTTCAATCCTCTATTGTTTCAATGTCTGTTCTAATACTCGACCAATTTTCCCCCCTTTATGATCCACAACAAGACAAAACCGGATGATTTTTTTTATTTAAGATCCAATTATCATCAATAAAATGTGCAGTCACACACACATAATTCAGATTCTGAATTGAAGTCCATGTGTCAGTTGTAAGACATACCATGTGAGAGAAAATATCAAACATAGACTTCAATTTTTCTTTCTCATCCAAATATAACTGCAAGAAATCCCTAGAAACTGTTTGTCTAGATGGAACTTGAAATTGAGGCTGAAGAACTTCAATAAATTCTCTAAAACCTTGATTCTCAACATATTTAAATGATAACTCATCAATGATTATCATTTTAGCAAGAGCTATTCTGCACTCTTCTTGGTTAAAATGGGCTACTGAAATTTTAACCGTCCCATCATCCTCATCTTCACACTTATTTGTAAGACCAAGAGTGGTTTGAATTTTGTCAAGATTTTTGTGTGGATTTTTGTTGCACTTTATTAAATGCCTATTCAAATTACTAGTTCCATGTTGGACAGATGTGCAAGCATAATCTTTTCCACAATAATTACAAACAGCCCTTCCATTTTTCTTATGAAAATGATCCCAAGCTTGATAAATTCTAGAACTAGTAGGTTTATGAATTGTTACCTTAGGAGACCTCTTAGTACCCTCACTTTCTTAAACTGGTATGCAGCTACTCCCCCTCCTATTTTTATTGAATGTGTAGTTGGAGTAGACCCCATCTGACTTTGGGTTCTTGCGCCAACTGGAGTATTAGAACCACTTATTTTATCACCACCTCCTTCCATGAATCTCTAGCTAGCAGTGCTGTCGGCTCGTGGAACACACACCCCTGGGCCCTAGTAGAATAAGGAGAATAAATTTTAAAACCAATATATGGATTTCAAATTATAATACAAATACAAGGATAATCAATGATAAAAAATTTAAGAACAATTTTTAAATGATTATAAGGCGCATCATGCCTTGAGCCCAACACGACACCTACTCAACAACCAAGGCTGCTTCGACCACTGCTCATCATCAAAAAAATCCAACACTTTACATTACTAGAACCACCAATATCAATACACCACCGTCTACATCATCGATGATGAAACACCAAAAACCAATATTATTATTGTCAGACCATCACAAAAAAAACAGGGACAACAAGAAAACCCAATGCCACCAGAAAACACAACTGACCAGAAAACAATTTAGAATCAACTTGAGAACAAATGGAAGTCGAGTCGAGACCAGACCACATCATCACTATCACATCACAAGACCACTAGAAGTAAACAAGGAAACCCCAAACTACCACCATCGAAGGAAAAATGAAACCCGAATGAAGAAATGAAACCAAGTCTAGTCATCCGGCCTCATGTAAAATAAAATTGTTGGATTCTAAAACAACACATCCTAAAATCCCTAAAAAAACCACAACACCAAACCAAAATTGGGCCTAGTTGCAGTGAAATAGTTCAAACAAAAGGTTCAAGGTGTAAAGGTTGAGTCCAACTAGGTAACGGTAACCAGTGGATGTGTGACTAAACCGAAATTTTACAGGAGTAGCAAAATAAAATTGAGAACTCATACATAATGGAAAGGAAAACATAATTTAAAAGAACATGATAAAAAAAATCAATTGATTACCACCACCACACCCACGGGGAACAACAACAGCAGGAGGAGGTCACCCGAGCCAAGGGATTTCTCCCGAATCCCGAACCCAAATTGCTGGTGAGCTGAGAAGGTGTCCTTCGTGGAAGGAGGCAAACCAGGATACCTTTTCTGGTTGGGTTCAGAGGTGAGAAAGGAGGAAAGAGGAGAGGAGGATGGAAGAAGGGTATATTTTGCGGAAGGATAAGAGAGAAGAACAGAAGGAGAGGGGTTCGAGTCGCGGAAGGAGAAGAGGGGCGTGGCCTCTCCCGTCGCAGGGTTTCTTCACCGCGCGTGAGGGATTGTAGTCGGGTCGCGGGGAGAGGAAGGAAGGAGGATAGGCGAGTGTGAGGAGCCCAATGAGAGCATGCGTGAGGGAGGGAGGGAGGGAGGGTGACGCGAGTCGCGACCGAGCTGAGTGAGAGAGATAGATAGGTTATAATTATTTTTTTAGGCCGGCACCCAGCGGGTCACGGGTCGGGTTGGGTCTAAATGACTCCAAACCGAGACCCGACCCAACCCATGCATGGGTCGACCCATTTTGAACCCAACCTGAGGTTTTTTTTCAGCAACCCAACCCAACCCGACCCAACCCGGTCGGGTCGGGTCGAACCCGTCGGGTCGGGCCAAATCTGGACACCCCTAAATAAAAGTGAAATGTTACTATTCACAAAAAATTATTTTCATCCCATTGAACCAAATTTTTCTTAATAATGACAACCATGAATGTAGTATTTTTGAAATTAAATTTACAGAAGAGGTAAAATTTCATTTAAATGAAAATGTTGGTTTTTAATTACTAAGTAGTATATTTCACTGTTCGTCAAAAAATTGAAGGTTTTCAGAAAAATTCCAAAAATTCACCCTAAGATAAATTTGATATTCCAAATTAAAAAATGATGTCTATTTTACCAAATTAAAAATATAGAATTTATATTAATTAATTTTATAATTAATTCCCATTGTCAAAACAAAAAGCGTGTTTTTAAAAAATAATAACTATCAAAAGATTGATACTTGTTAATGTCAAATTTCAAAGTGAAATTACTTCCAATGGACAACATTGGATTAAATGGTAAAAATATAATCTATTTAAACTTTAAAAATAATTAAAAAAAATAATATAACCATATAAACAATTTATATTAAAAGGAAGTATTGAATTAAAATACAGTATTTTTCACTATTCATTAAAAAATGAATTTTATCAGAAAAATACCAAAATTTTACCCAAAGTAAATTTTGATGTCCCGATTATAAAGAAAGATTTTATTTTGTCAAAAATAACATATAAAAGTGACAAAAACTAGATTTAAAAAGGGTTCTCGATGAAAAGGCAATAAATCGACCTTTTAAAGAATATTAGAGTATTTTGTGCTTAAAATTGGATTCATTAACATTTTAAGCCTCTAAATTTTATTGGATAAATGTAAAAACATTAACAAACATGTATAATAATATTGTAGTTTGTTATATTCATTCCCGACAATTCAACGACTAGGAGTTAACTACCATTTAAAATAATAATATTATATTATTAGTGTGCGACATAAGATTTCAAAGAAACTCATTGTTGCCTATCAGGTAAGCCATAAAACATAGAATCAGTTTTAAAATAAATTTAATATTTAATTCACAAATATTATTAAATATGAAAAAGTCATATTTCTTTATTTACTTGGGATGTTACATCCTTCCCCCCTTTTGGGAATTGTGTCCTCGCAATTTTATTCACTTATCAAATAAGTGGGGGTATTTATCCTTCATAGAATTTTAATATTCCCACGTTGCCTCTTCAACCATATGGTTTTTTTAAAAAACCTTTACCTGATGAATTACCTTATTCCGCAACACTTACTCTCTTCGGTCAAGAATCTAGACTGGTTGTTCCTCATAAGAGAGATTCTCTTCCAACTGAACTACCTTTGGGCTCAAAACATGAGATTCATATGGAATATACTTTCTCAACATTGAAACATGAAAAACATTATGTACCTAGGATAAAGTTGGAGGTAAAGCCACTCTGTACGCAACTGATCCAACTTTCTCTAGGATTTCATAGGGTCCAATGAACCTCGGACTCAACTTTACTTTCTTAACAAAACGCATCACACTTTTCCATGGAGAAACTTTGAGAAAGACATGATCACCTACCTCAAAAGAAAGATCCTTCCTCCGGTTGTCTGCATAACTTTTCTGCTTGCTCTGAGCTGTTCTCATGTGCTTCTGAATCAACAGAACTTTCTCTACCATCTCTTTTACCAATTCTGGTCCCATCAGTTTCCTTTTACCCACTTCATCCCAAAAAGTTGGAGTTCGGTATCGCTTCCCATATAATGCCTCAAATGGAGCCATCTGTATACTGGAATGAAAACTGTTATTATATGAAAATTGAACCAAAGAAAGATATTGGTCCTAACTTCCCTGGTAATCCATCAAGAAATCATGTAACATATCCTCTAAGGTCTGAATTATTCGTTCTGACTGCCCATCTAATAGAGGATGAAAAGCTGTACTAAAATTTAATTCAGTACCCAACGACTTCTGAAGGCCTTTCCAAAAGTTAGAAGTAAACATGGGATCACGATCAGATAAAATGGACTGGGGAACACCATGCAACCTGAATATATCTTTAACATACAACCGAGAAAGTTGATCTAGAGACAAAGTATCTCGAATAGGAAGAAAATGAGAAGATTTAGTCAATCGATCAACAATAACCCAGATTGCATTATTACCTCAAGATGTCTTCGGTAATCCCACAACAAAGTATATGGATATATTTTACCATTTCCACTCTGGCACTAGTGAAGGGTGAAGCATCCCTTTCGGTAACTGTCGCTCTTCTTTAACCTGTTGACAAGTCAAACACTTCACAGTAAAGTCAACAATATCTCTTTTCATTCCATTCGACCAGTAATACTCCCGAAGATCTCTGTATATCTTAGTAGTACCGGGATGAACTAAAAATGGAGAACTATGAGCTTTACATAACAGCTCATTATTCAACTATGAATCACAAGGCACACATAATCTCTTTCCAGATCTCATAACACAATCATTATCAATGTTAAAATTAGGCAACTTACCCTTCTGAACCAACTCTACCTTTTTCTTCAACTCACTATCTTCCTTCTGCACTTGCTTAATTCTATCTGAGAGAGATGATTTCACTGACACCTAAAACAAAACAGATGAATTTCCTACACCAACAACTTCTATGCCAAATTTCATCAAATCTTTAATCAAATTATCTTTTTTCAAATGTAACATGGTTAAAGTAGCATTACTTTTTAGAATCAAAGAATAAGCCACTTTATTTGCCTTTCCTGGATGGTAATGAATTGTGAAATCATAATCCTCGATTAATTCTATCCATCTCCTCTGTCTCATGTTCATTTATTTTTGAGTAAATATATAGTTCAAACTTTTTTTGTCATTATATATTTCACATTTTACTCCATACAGATGATGCCTCCAAATTTTTAAAGAAAAAACAACAACAACTAATTCCAAATCATGTGTAGGGTAATTTAACTCATGAGTTTTCAACTGATGTAAAGCATAAGAAATTACCTAATCATTATGCATAAGGGAACACACATCCTTTTAATGAAGCATCACTGTAGATAACAAATTCACCATCTTTAGAAGGTAATACCAAAACTGGAGCATTCACCAATCTTCTTTTCAATTCCTAAAAACAATCATCACATTGTTTTTTCCAGATGAACTTAACACCTTTTCGAGTTAACTTAGTCATTATACTAGATAACCATGAAAAATTCTCAACAAACCTCCAGTAATAACCTTCCAAACCAAGAAAACTATGAATCTCAGTTATATTTGTAGGTCTTGGCCATTCTTCGACAACTTTTGTTTTTGCAAGATCAATAATTATGCAATTTTTTGAAACAATGTGACCAAGGAATGAAATTTGTTGAAACCAAAACTCACACTTTCTGAATTTCCCAAACAATTTCTTTTCTTTTAAGGTTTGAAAGATAACCCTTAAATGAATTTCATGCTCCTATTTGATTTTAGAATAAACCAAAATATCATCAATGAACACAACCACAAACTTATCCAAGAACTCATAGAAAATTCTATTCATAAGATCCATGAATACAACAGGTGCATTGGTTAACCCAAAAGTCATAACTAAAAATTCATAATGGCCATATCTAGTATGAAATGCGGTCTTCAGAATGTCTGCTTCCTTTAATTTCAACTGATGGTACACCGACCTCAAGTCAATCATTGAAAAATACTGAGCTTCTTGGAGTTGATCAAACAAATCATCGATATGAGGCGAAAGATACTTGTTCTTAACAGTGATGTTATTCAATTCTCTATAATCAATTCAAAGTCTCATTGAACCATCTTTCTTTTTAACAAACAAGATAGGAGCACCCCATGGTGATGTGCTAGGTCGAATGAAACCTTTATCTAATAACTCCTATAGTTGTTTATTTAATTCTAAATGTTCAATTTGAGACATTCGATAAGGGGGTTTTGAAATTGGATTAGCATCAGGAACTAAGTCAACAGTAAATTCAACTTTCCGATAAGGTATTATACCAGGAAAATCATCAGGAAAAACATGAAGGCACTCATTTAAAACTGGCACATCATTAATCTAAACAGTTCCTTTGTTTTCAACAATATGTTCAAGGTAACATTCCATTATATCTCTTACTAGTTTCTCATCTTCCTGATGTGTTATCAAAAGTAAGGGTTCATTCTTGTACAAAAACTGAAAAACTTTCTGAAAAGAAACCTTTTTAGATTTGCAGTCAATCTTTACATAATAAACAGAAATCCAATCCATACCCAAAATAACATCAAACTCTACTAGAGGAAAAACTATAAGGTTTGCAGGTAGATTCTTTCCGCACACAAGGAAAGGAAGGTTCTTATGATTTATTTTTGTCTCAACATTTCCCCTGGTGTTTTTACCATAATCTCAATATTCATATATTGAGATTGAATTCCAAATTTACTAGAAAACTTATCAGAAATGATAGAATGTTTAGAACATGAATCAAACAACACATTGGCATAATCTGAACAAACAAATAGTGTACCTGATACTACTTCATTTGATGACCCAACATCTTTTGAAGTAGTTGCAAAGGATTTCACCACCCCTTTCTGCTTGTAGTCTAGCTGCTTTCCCTCAGTTGAGTTCTTCATTGGACACTCATTTGTATAATGACCCATTTCATTGCACTTAAAATATTTTACTTAGTGTAAATCAGATTTTGTCTTACCATTACCCAGCTCTTTTTTAGTGAAATTATGATCCTTATGTCCCATTTTACCACATCAGTGTCACTTACCAGAATTCAAAAGACATTCCCCAACATTATTTTTACCAAAATTTTCACAAAATGTAAACTAATGTTTCTTTCCATCAGAATGTTTTTGAAGAGTTCTTCCCTTTCGCCTGCCATCTCGACCTCTTATTCTGTTGTTTGTCAAAGAACACCTGATCATCGACAAACCCCATTTCCACCTTCTCCGCACATCGAAAAAGTTTTTCATAACTTTTGAAATCACAAGAAGCTAAATCCCTTCGATACTTTAGCTTTAATCCTGAGTAAAAATGGCTGATTTTACTATCAAGATCTCGTATAAAATTTGGAGCATACCTTTCCAGTCGAGTGAATTTTGATTCATAAGTATCCACTGAGTCATCCTCCTAAATCAAGTCTATGAATTTTTTTCCATCATAAGAATAAAAACCTTAGGAAAATATTTCTCTAGAAACATACCTTTGAATTCATCCCAATCAAGAGCATCAATCTACTCACTATCCCTGATATTTTTCACCATCGACCACCACTGATAAGATTCACCTTCAAAACAGTAAATAGAAATACTAACCTTTTGATGTTCTGAACACCCCATGACATCAAAAATATTCTCCAATTCTTTAATCCATCCTTCTTCTAGCATAGGGTCAGATGATCCTCTGAATAATGGGGGATGTTCCTCCTAAAATTCTCTACTACTGACATGTTCCTCTGTGGTTGATCTGGTTGAGCTCGTGTATGGATACCACCACCATTTATATCCCGAGTCAACTGTGCCATCACTGCAACAAACTATTCAGTTCCGATTTTGACCATCTTAGGTTGCTGATTTGGAAGGTTGTCTTCCTCATGATGTCGTCCCAGCATAGCTGCCCTGTTTCCTCTACAGAAAACCATTATGACCACATAAATATCTTAGGCAAAGAAACATGGTAATCTTTAAATGCTATATCATTTCAATCTTACCATAATTTAAATTATGAAAATTAATTTAACAATATCCTAACTCCTAAAGTTGTCTAAACCGACCTATGATACCAACTATAAAGACCCGACATTAAAAAGTTACATAATCTTGAATTAAATGAATAATTCACATTTAGGATCTTTTTAGGTTTAGAGTTTTAGAGAATTAGGCCATAACTATTACGTTTCATCTCAAAAAATTACAAATTAGAAACTTCTACACAGTTTCCATTTTTTTCATAAAATAAAAACTATTGAAAAAAAGAGTTATGTCCAGTTCCATGTTTTAGACAGCATGAATTTCCCTTGATCACATTCTTGACCCTATTCATCTTTAAGTCCTGTGAAAAACATTTCAAAACATGGGATGAGAATAAAAATCCCATTAAGAGTTATAAAACAAAGAAATAAAACATTAGTTCATCAATATATACATAACATAAGATCTTTAACATACCTCATGAAATCGTAATATTTACATAGTAAACACAAATCTAAAAGGTAACTTGTGGAATCCATAACATACTTATGTTGTAGATTTCACAGATACACAAGGAGTTAAATTTGGAATACCCATCATAGTATATCACCTAAATCTATTAGGAGACACATTCACATTTACCTCTATCATGTTATCCAATGTATTGGAGAGCTATCTCGGGCTCACCTGCACTAGGTTTATCACGGAACCACCCGTATACGTAACAATTCCCAAGAACCATAACATAATCATAACACATAACATAAGCATAAAAAAAGAAAATATTACCACATTGAAATAACAATATATCATTTCAAGATATTGAAATAATAAATCCATTCTCAAAACTATTTTCAATACCAAAATAAGTAAAAGAGTATTTGGTATTTATTTTCCTTTTAAAAACATTACATCTTGTTAAGGAATCCAAAATATCAAATAATACTCACAGCGGTGGAAATATGTCGTTGTCATCGCTTACGTTAAAAGAAACATTTTTTTTTGTATTTTAGTAAAAATATACATAGAGAAAAGATTCCCTTTGAATGAAATGAAAATTCAAAAGGGTTTTATACATCGTATAAAATAAAGTCGTGTAGAAATCAAAAGACACCTCAATGAAAGGAGATTGAGACGAAGTCCCTTACCTCGTGTCCGACGTGACCCATTTATTCTTTAATCTAATGAATAATAAACTAAAGGTAATTTTTACTTGATTAAGAACCATTTTAAATTATATTATTACTTTTATATCACTTATTACCATGTTATAAACATTATGTAATCATTTAAGTTAATTATGGTCGTTTTGTCAATATTTGGTACTTGAGTCAAAAAAGAACTTCTTATATTTACAAGTTGTGTATGTGGTAAAAATTCCATTATCTCCAGAATGATATTCAGGACTTAGATATCATATATATCATATATATCATATATATCCAGTATATATATTTATTTATAATAGTACATAACATTTGGAGATAAGAAATGAAATGCACCGTTCATGGAGACGGTAAGCCGTACGTACGCATGAACACTAATTCCATTTATATTTTGTATTTTAATGGAATGAAAACATAATGATACATAGGTATATTATAATTAAAGTATAATATCACATATAATTTCATTAACTCTATCCTCTATACATTCCACGTAAGGCATGAACGAGTCATATCACTTTGAGGGGGTGGTAGTCCGCATTTCCTCAAATGAGATTATCGTATTTACCCACTCTGGAAACCATAAAAGTATTATATAAATGGAAAATACAGAATAATAGGGAAAACATAAACATAATATATATCATATATAAATAAAGTTCCATCATAATGACCACCATGAGAGGCGGCTGGAGATATTTGAACAATCATCATTTCGTGAGGCAGTAGTTTACCATCCACAGAAACAGTATATTCTTCACTCATTAGATGGATGTGTGTGTAAGTGTAGTTATAATACTTTTCATAACAACATACTAGTATATTTAAGATACTGGTGTTGTTATAAAATAAAATAATAAAAAGAGTTTAGGGGATGGAGAAGTAAAATAAAATAAAATAATTTAAGAGAAACTGTTACCTTTAATTCAGGTAACTCTCTTTGGTTTGAACCAAAAGGGTTTCTTGAAGTGATTTCTGCCTAAGGTAAGGCTTATAGGATGAAGAGAGGGATCTTGGAAGCTTATTGGATTAGAGTTTGGAGGAGCCAAATGGATTGAGAATTGTGATTAATGGGTTAGAAGTGAGGGCTTTTTATAAGGGGGAGGAGGGGCTCTTTTGAAAAGTTTGAAAATATTATTTTATTATATAATGATTTTCGGTTTCTAAAGGTTCAAAAATCATTAAAGTCTAAGATAAGGTGTCCCATGTTAGAAATAAAATCATCCAATAAGAATTGGAAAAGTTTTGGATATTTTTTTAATTTTTATCTTCTTATTTATTTAAATCATTCATTAATGATGTAAACACTGCATCATCATTGTGTCATAAATAATTTTTTATATTTTATGTCTAAAAATTATAAAAAAATTACCATGATGTAGAAAATATTTTTATCGTTCTAATGAATATTTATAGTCAAATATATCAATTATATAACCCACATTAAAATTGTTTTAGTAAAACAATACATGTTTATGATATTTTTATTTTTACTTTAAATAAAAAGTTATTAATGTCATTATCTTACCCAAGTGGATCCATGGGGTCTCACAATTGACCCATGGATTTTATTGGTTTCCCATGACTCATACAATAAGGTTAGTACAAGTATCAAGGTAATTTTATATTATTATAACATTATTTTTACCTTAAATTACCCTAATTACCTTTAATCGCGGTTAATAAAAGTCAAAAGTTACTATTCACCAAAAATTATTTTCATCCCATTGAACTACATTTTACTTACTAATGACAACCATGAATGTCAGATTTTTGAAATTCAATTCACAAAAGCGGTAAAATTTCATTTAAATGAAAATGTCGGTTTTTAACTACTAAGTAGTATATTTCACTATTCATGGAAAATGGAAGGTTTTCAGAAAAATTCCAAAAATTCACCCTAAGCTAAATTTGAGATTCCAAATTCAAAAATGATGTCTATTTTACCAAATTCAAAACATAGAAGTTGTATTAATTAATTTTATAATTAATTCCCATTGTCAAAACAAAAAGTGTGTTTTTAAGAAATAATAAATATCAAAAGATTGATACTTGTTAATGTCTAATTTCAAAGTGAAATTACATCTAATGGACAAAATTGGATTAAATGGTAAAAATATAATCTATTTATTCTTTAAAAAAAATTAAAAAGATAATATAACCATATAAATAAAATATATTAAAAGGCAGTTTTGAATTAAAATACATTATTTTTCACTATTCATTAAAAAATGAATTTTATCAGAAAAATACCAAAATTTTACCCAAAGTAAATTCTGATGTCCCGATTATAAAGAAGGATTTTATTTTGTAAAAAAAAATATAAAATTGAAAAAAACAATATTTAAAAAGGGTTCTCCATTAAAAGGTGGTAAATCGGCCTTTTAAAGAATATTTTAGTATTTTGTGCCTAAAATTGGATTCATTCACATTTTAAGCCTCTAACTTTTATTGGATAAATGTAAAAAAATTTAACAAACATGTATAATAATATTTTAGTTAGTTCTATTAATTCCCTCCAATACAACAGTTAGGCATTAACTACCTTTTAAAATAATAATATTATATTATTAGTGTATAACGTAAGATTTCAAAAAAACCCGTTGTTGCCTATCGGGTACGCCACCAAACATAGATCACTTTTAAAATAGATTTAATATTTAATTCACAAAAATTAATAAATATGAAAATGTCCTATTTCATTATTTACCTGGGATGTTACAGTTATAGATTGATCATCGCCACTTGTGATATCATTTTCATCATGGGAATAATTTCCAAATGTACTAACACATAACTCCTGATCACTTGAGGTAGGAATGTTGTCAATATTATTGGGGAGGAATTGATCCACCAGATCATTACTTTCTAGGTTTGATATGTATTCATTATTATCAAGGTACGGAAGAATAGATACTTGCACTTCTTTGGATAATAGGGAATTATTCTTTAGCTTTCTCTTCTCTTTCTTTTTCCTGTTCATCCCGGTCTTCGTAGATATAAATTTCTGCTTAGAGATAACTGAATCTTCACTAAAAATGAACTTCATTGTTGACTTAAGAAAAGAACTTAAGTCTTTAAAATAGAATATATCTAATGTAAATCATCGAATATAGGTCAACCTCGCCCTCTAATACCAAATAAGTGGACCGATTTAGGATATGCCTAACACTGAGGGGGGGGGGGGGGGTGAATCAGTGTTGGGGACTTTTTAAACCAATTTCAACCTTTTATCCCTATACCTTTTGACCTTTTAGGATCTTGATTATCTTATTCTATTTTCCCTGTCAGATGAAATAATATGAAAGCAGTAAATGCATGCACATGATATTTTTGCAAGGTTCACCACTCAATAAGATAAAATACATCCTTTCCATGTATGGGTGTGACTAGTACATGGATTATCCACTATAATGTTGTAACTGCTACAGTGGTTCGACTGAGAAAAAAATCCTCTATCCAGTGTGAGTCCATAAAATTTGGAGGGGGGGGGGTGGGGGGTGGGGAAAAATCCACTTCCTTAAACTGGTCATAACCTAGTCCAACTTGCAGCTCCTTACTGGTTCTTTATACTACCTCTGAAGACAGTCTTCTCCCTTATTGAAAAGTTTTTGCAACACCAATAGAGTCTTCCACCTTTTGAGACCTACCGAATGTCACACTACTAATTGATATTCCTTTATTCACTTATTGCTTTCTTAGTAGCATGAAAGACACCTTTATTTATTCTTTTCTATCAGCAATCATGATAGGTGCACAATCTTCTTCTCCTTCTTCTTCTTATTCTTGCTAGAATCAAAAAATATCTCTATGGTTGTCAAAAAAATGAAGATAGGATCATATTAGCATCATCAGAGTTAATAAGGCATGAATAATTTAATATAAGTTGTCCACACTCCTTCTTCATCTCTTGTTTCCTCTGCGAACCACCTTGATCCTTTGTGAACTATGTACTGGGTATGGTTCGCGGATCGCCTCTATGAAAATCATGTCTCCTCTGTATACCATCCCTGTTTTTCTTCTTCATACCACATTCATGTTCTGCCTCCTCAGTTTGCCTCTGCATAATACCTTCGTGCACCACGTAGGAATACCATGCCCGTATACCAGTTCTGCTTCTATGGACCACCACTTCTTCTATAAATCATCTTTGCTTATGCAAACTAGCCCTGATTCTGTGGACTGTTTCTTCTTCCCCTGCGAACTGTCTTGCACTGTGCACTTTGAGTGCTTTGCTAGCAACTTCTTCCTCCATGTACCTCACATGCTCCGCATACCATATCTGCTCTGCGTACCGCACCTTATCCACATATTTTTCCTACTATGTATACCAACTCTATGTACTTCCTATGCGTACCACTTCCGTGTATCACCTCGATGTACCATTTCTGCATACAACTTATACTTCTATGGAATTCCTTCTTATACAGGCTATTCCTTCCTATTCCAAAAACCATTTCTTCCTTCCACATAATTCTTATTCAAATTGCACAAATAATTTTGTCTCCCACATACCACTTCATCCTATGAAGAATCTCTTTCACATACTTCTCCTTCCAATTCCACAAACCGTTTCGTCTTTCAGAGACCACTTCGTCATACTTGGAATCTCCCCCGCATACCACTTTCCATTGCATAATTCTTCCTGTGAGAACACTTTCGGACCTAGAAAAGTTATTCCACAATGATGATATTTTCTTATCGAATTATCTCTACTTAGTGATGGGATTAGGGTTCATTATTTAGGAAAATAACTCTAAAAATTCCACTAATACATTGTACCCAAATTTTCAATGTGGGATAATCTTTACAGCGTCCTGTTCTCCTTCCGCGTACTGTAAGACTCCACTTCATACTGCTTTCTCCCACAAATCACAATCGTCCCATGAAACATTTTCCCTTCCCAAACCACATACTACATATCTTCCACAAATGACGATCCATCCTGTGTACCACAAATACTTCCACCATGAACCATTTTTAGTACCGCGACCCGTTTCACAAACTGTCCCATGTACGTTTCCCGCTACATGGTACGCAACCACGAACCATTCTCGGGCATGGTACGCTGTCCATTTAATGAGGTACATGGATTTATTCCTTTTTATATTTCCTTCACCATTCTGAAAACCATTCAATCCTATGAGGAAAACCTTCTATTTCCAAAAAGAATTCCTAATTTTGAGGACCAAAATTTTTGCAAACACTGAGAAATGAGACAACCTTAAATATCTGCTTCGGTAAGAACACCCATGCTGCTTCACTATCATCTGCCTTATTCGAAAAGCATCTGATTTAATCATGGAACACATATATTTTGATATATAGTCTTTGATTGATCACCTTTAGCATCGTCATATTTGCAAAGGAAAGTATTGAAACTTCCTTGTCTTCCAGCAACATAATTTTTTCCAATCAAAACTGAATATGATTGGCATCAAATTTTCTACCCCTTTCCTTCAAAAATATTTCATCACAAGTTCTCCAAACAACATATGATATTTGTGAAATAAAAATCATCTAATCATCGCTTGATTTTATTCATGAAACTCAGAGTCAAATGTTCTTCAAGCTCTTCCATGATTTTTTGAAACAATGAAATATTTCATGACCTCCTCTACTTCTTATAAATTTTTTGGAATATGAATTCCAAAGAAATATTCATCCTTAGATGAATGAAACTTAATTAATGTAAAAACCATGTCACCATTGACACAAGTTCTTTGAACATAGGATCAATACAAAAATGATCAAATTTTAAACAATATGGAAAATTTCCCAAGCATGGAATCCAATGCTATGAATCCATAAAAATTCCCTATGCATCATCACTTCAATATTTCTCTATTAAATTTGGAATTCATTTTTCATCTCCTTATTCATTTTTACCAGTATTGAAAAATATTAACAACAAATACAACTTCATACACAAAGTGGACCCAATAATCTTGTCATCATAAACCATTCATAAAAATAATAATAATAGTATCCTTGGTTCACATCACTAATAAATAATAAGTTAAATCAAAGGATATAATCTTAATTGGAAAATTATTTTGAAATATAAATCACTTCGAATATTTCTTGAGGAAGATAAAATTTCTTTAAAAATCACTTTTTAAAATATAAAACATTTTATATATCCTCTTATTTTAAAATAAACATGAAAACTTATAAATGAATATTTTTAAAATCATTTAAAACATTTCTTGAGGAAACAATCCTTTCCAATTAAAAAAAAACTTTCTAAAATAATTTTTTTGAAAATAATTTCCTTTGAAAATAAACTAAAAATTTTATATAGGAATATTAAAAGAAAATAATGGTTATGATAGAAATAAATTTCTTTTATATCATATACAAATATTCCATTCACATTTTCGGTAAAAGGAAAACATGCATTGTTTGGAAAGTGAAATGAAGATTACTTTAATTTTTTTATTAAAAAAATTCAAAAATGGGTAAAAAATTATTAAATAAATCATTTGAATAATGGTAAAAAAATATCAAATGGTTTTTAGAAAACATGGTTTTGGAAGAAAAAGGGTTTTTGACCGAAGAGAGAAACAAAGATGATATTCCTTAAAAACATTTTCACAATTATTTTAATTACCAAATAGTGGATAAATGGTACTATTACTTTAAAATATCATGATTAACCCTATGATAATAAAATTCATGAGTTTATTGAGATATAGAGAATAATATTTCATCATTGGAAGCATAATCATAAACAATCCCAGTAAATGTTGATATTGTAACATAAAACTCTAACCACTTTGGAATCATCAAAACATAAACCCCAAAAAGGAATAACATTAAATTAAAAATAAAATATAATGTGGATAAATAAATTGATGATATTATATGTGAAATGGGATGTATAATAACCTCATAAAAAGAGACAGGTTCATAACATAACATATGGATCAAAAAAGGTAAATTGAGACAAAAGTCCCTTACTACTTTGGTAAATTTTGAACTGTACACCCCATGAAAGAGAGATCCTAAAATAGATATGTAAATCCCCAAAATATTAAGTATAACAATCAAAAAATAAATTCATGTTCAATATATACAACACATAAAATATATAGTTGGTGAATCTGGTATGTGTATCATAGAAGTAAAAATTGAGATGGAAATCCCTTACTACTTTAGTAATCTTTCAAATCCTAAGCCCCAATAAAGAATAAAATTTAATTAAACATTAAATATAATTAAAGTAATGATATTTATGATATTCCATGTCAAATTGGTTGTATATACACCACACAAAATAAACAAGTGTTTAATTTTCATATGTCTCCTAGAAATAGAAGAGACTAGAAATCCCTTACAGTATGTCTCAACTTCCACTAAACTATTTCGAACCACCTGTATAATAAATATAATTTTATTATAAATACATTAAATAACCAAAATTACATATATAATACCATTTATTATTTACTTATGTTCTTTTATTTCTTATTTATTAATAATTCCATTTTAAAGTCACATTTCGAGTAATAACCGCTTTGTTTTTTGTATATGTTTTGATTTTTTATTTTCAGTACTCTTAATTTGTTCATGTTTAAATAAAATATAGAATAATAATCATGAAATAATAATCATATTTATACATGAATTATACTCTTAAGACCAATCAGGAAGGATGGTTTTGAGAAATGAAGTACGTTATGATCATGAAGATGGTAGGTCATACACACACATGAGTAACATATTTTTCAATGATTATTATGGAAAGGAGGTATGTAACACCCCAAGATTTTATGGTATGTATATTTTAAAATTTATCATCTTTGATAGTTTATGCTTCACGCAACATCGAGTTTAAAATTCTAATATAATATTAAGTACGAATGTTGGAATAGTAATGTGACCATTAGGAATAGTAATATGAACAATAGAATAGTAACTTCACCTATTAAAGTATAAATAAAATTTAGGCATTTTATAAATTAAAATATGAAATAATTATATCATAGAATAAGTAATTGAATGTTTTAAAAATGATAAATTATGTGTTAGTATTTTTGTAAAACATAAATATTTATTTACAATTTTATAATTAATATAATGAATTAAAAGAAAATTTATTTACATAAAATAAATTCATAAATTAATATTTAGTTGTCTTATGATTATAAGATAATTTTATGATACCATAATAATTTTTTCAATGTGTCATAAAACCAGTTATGATTTTAAAATCTATATTTTTCTAATAAATGATGATTTTTATTAAAAATTAAATTTCTCATATTTAGAAATTTTATTTCATAAAAAAGAGTTCATTTTTTATTTATACACATTAAAAAGTGGTCAAGGGGAATTTTTTGGAATTTTCTAAAATAGTTGAATTTTTCAGGAATAGTGAAATACAGTAATTTACTGTATTTAATAAATAAATGAATTTTTGAGTCACGATTGAGTCATGGATAGTTTAAGTGGCCACTATCTCAAAATCACATGCTCTAGTTACTATAATTAGTCATGTAATAAAAACTATTCCTAGTCTTGATCCAAATAGTAAACTAATGAATAAAATAATCATGATACCCCTCTCCTCCCTTATAAATACCACCCTCACCACCTCTTCTCCTCACAAATCTAAAGCCTTTAAGCTCATCCAATTTCTACGCAATCCTGTTCCCTATCCTCTCCACCATTTCTAATAGACTTTGGTCACAACAATAGTCTAAGTCTAGGTGCCTTAATAAGGTTCTCAAAGAGGAGAATTCAAGAGGTAAACCCTTTTTCGATCCCTTTTTAATTTCTTTTAAATTTATTTCTTATTATCTCCTCACCTTTTCTATTAAAATAAGAATGATAACTCTGTTATCTTATATATACTTTAATTTTATTATGTTAATGAAAAATCCACCATCATATCTCTTCTTCTCTAACTTTTATTTTAAAAATGATAATTTCATCTGTGAGGTGTTGATTTATAACCTTCAATGATGACATATTTTCATTTTATATCACCAACTTCAATAAAAGTCATAAAACCAATATAATGGTTTAAACAAATTTTAAATTTTATTTTATAATCCTTTTCAGGTTCTGTAACTAACATATATACACAATAATAAATAATAACACAAATCTATTTTTTGATGATCGAAAAAATACCAAAATAATCTAAACGATTATCACTAAAAACTTATCTAATGATTCATCCTCACCCCATATAACCAAATGAATTATATAACCATTTTATCTTCTATATTTTCATTAATTACAAATAATTTTATTTTTGGATAACTGTTCCCACTTTACATGATCTTTCGTGCATGTATACAAGTAACCCAATAATGAAAACCAAGGAAATGAACACTTTAGAACGACAGAATTAAATCTTATTACTCATCAAAATGGCCACAAATGAACTTAATAAAAATATACTAAATAAATTACATGTTTATGAAGTTCTGAATTAAATTATTAACTAATCTAATTTCACTATCATGTACATTAAGTGAAATTGTAAAACACTTTCAGACATAAGGTATGAGATTCTCCCCAAACCACCATTTTTCATTTGGGTTCTAGTTTATCTCTATTTAACCCAATGTAAATCTTAATATTTTCATATTTAATCCTACAAATTTCTATGTGAATGTTCCATATATATGTACCTAATATAAATATTCTTTATTTTATCGGTAGATACATGTTTTATAAGGCCCCTTTTCAATTCCTCCTGATAAGCAAGCCAGATAAAAGGGAACTTCCCAATTTTATACCCATTTTAAAGTTTACTCTGTAATATATTTTAAGTAGCCATTATTTTTCTAAAATCACTCATCTAATCATTAAAAACTGTCTTATTTCATTTCTGGTTTTATGAAAACAATTATTATTTTATTCATTTTAAAGTCTCTTTTACATTTTCCCTTAAACTATACTAAAGTGGCTCATTTAAAAAGTTTCTGAAAAACTATTTTTATATAAATTTAATTCAGTTGGAAATAATTTATGCCTCAAACATAATTTTTATTCCCTATTCTTGGATATACATGTTACACTTTTATTTTATGATAAATACAAATGATTTTCCAAAATAACTCTTCCTTCCAAAGTAAAAATGGAATTTCTCTCAAGAATTCAACGATGATTTTATTCAAGTATTTTTATCTATTTAAACACCCCATTTGAATCCTATTATTAATTGGGATTTAAATTTTATGATATCATACTTCATATTTTATTAAATGTTTTATGATTAGTTTGACCGTGGATGTGCTATTTTGATACCATTCACCATATTACTCAGAATAGTTAGTGATTATGTTTAATAATTGGGAAAAGTTATTTACATTTCATATGTATATTTTGTTTATGTTTCAAAAAATTCATATTAGGAATGAATTGGACTTAGTAAGTGATGATAGGACCCCACTATATCCCCTTGATTCATCGGTAGGTATCATGAGACAAAAAAAATTGGATTTGGCTAAGGCCTTACCCATTTGTTTTCAGATGTCTTGGCCAAGGCCACGACCGTATGTTTCAAATATCTAGTATTATTCATCCCATAATAATGGTATTTTTAATTTATAATCCATGTGATTATTCAAGAAGTAGAATATCCATGGTTTAGTTTCATTCTCATAGGATTATTTATATGGAATTATTTAATCAGATTTTATTACTGCCACATTATGATCCAGATTATGGCATGTGTTTTTATTCACCTTGCCTTATTGATTATGTTTATTTACGATAGATTGATCTGGATGAATGACCCTTATTAAGCACCTGATCTCACCCATTTCTTATGTTTTATTTTTTAACAAGAATCCAAGATGTATATTATTATTGACTTGTAGGTATAAACTAAGGAAATAATAGTGTTTTCAAAGGAGTTTCTATGTTGTTTTTCATTTTCAAGTTGTATTGTAAAACATATGTTTCTGTCTAATTTTAAAAATATAATAAATTATTTGGTAATATGGTATGCAATCACTTTTTCATAGTACCAATGTAATTAAGTAAGGGATTTTATCTAGGCTATTGGGGTTTGGGTCTTTACAGTTGGTATCAAAGTGAGTTTAGTAGAAACTGAGGAAACTTGATTTAGAAAACATATATTAGGGAATATAACCATAAGATAGACCCTTAGGGTAAGAATAGAAGAATATACTATAATTTTAGTAAGGTAGATATTATATGGGTATTAATTACAATACATACCTATTTGGATACTACAAGTGGATGTGGTTTTGTCATAGATTTACCTTAGGGTAACAACTCCGACAAGGTGTGTTGGGCCTTCCTTGGCATAACCTGGTACATGAAAATAGACCTTACTACAAACCTAATTTGACAATCATGGGGGATATGCACATGATAATTCATGTTTTATTTACAAACCATTATGAAGGATTTAAAAGTTAATATGTCCCTAAATAAACCATGTTCATGATTATGAGATTAGATATGCAGAAATTTTCAATTTATGTTAAGTGTTTTTCTAGTTGGGAATTATGAATTATGATTTATAAGATAATTCAGTGTATGCCAATGTTTTTAAATGGCACCAAGTGGACGGAATGTAAACCGTATCAACACACATATTCTGTGTAAGAATTTCACTCCTATGCAAGCTAATGATGTTTGTTCTGGAGCTATAACTAGAGATGAGAAACTTATAACTATACTGGGTCAACTGACTCAGGTTATGATCAATAACCTTACTCGCATGGAGTAGCCTGATCCAAAAATGGTGTAAAAATGTTATACCACTTTATGCGATAACAACATCCATCATTCAATGGGAATACAAACTCATTTTTAGCTGAGAAATGGATAAGTTCATTAGAGAAGTTATTTATTGCTCTAGGAAGTAATGAAAGAGAGAAAGTTACCAGGGAAGTTTATAATATTTTTGGATATGAGGATAAATGGTGCTCATTAATTAAAAGCAAAAAAGTGGAGGATGAAATTGAGAATAGGTAATGGAAGGATTTTAAGGAATTTTTATTGGAAAAATATTTCCCTCATAAACAACGAGTGGATATGGAGGGGAAATTCTTATGTCTATGATATAAATAGGATGAAAAAGTTTTAAATTATGAATCCAAATTTACAAGGTTAGAGATGCATTATATGGATTATATACATAATCCAAAGAGAAAGATTGATTGATTCTTTTATGTGTTAAAAAAATTCCTCCAAAGGGAAATGGTCTCCCAAGCTTTCTTATCATACGAAGATATAGTCTCTTATGTTATAAAGATAGAGAAATAATTCTCTAAGTCTTTTGACTTAAAGGGAAATCAAGAAAAAAGAGGGTGGTATATAAAATAATGGATAAAGGGTATAAAAAATGGGGGACTTTTCTAACGTACGATACTTGTGGAAGGGAACACCCTGGTGTCTACTTAAATAGAAAGGAGTTTTCTTGATGTGTAGTGAGAAAGGTCATCATGATCATGATTGTAAGTGAAATAAAGAAGCTACCAATGTTCAATGCTATAATTATTGGGAGATTGGATACTATTTAAATGATTTTCCTAAGCGTTAAAGAAACTGTCCTCAGAAAAGGACACACTTATGTAATCACAACAGCTTTGGTTGAAGTTACTAATGATGTGGTGGAAGGTATATTAATAATGTCCTAAAATTTAGCTAAATATTTATATTATTCTAGATCATATTATTCTTTTATATCTTCCCAGTTTGCTAATTTTTTTTGATATTTCCAGTTCACCTTAGCAAGGGATTTTTCAGTAAAAACTCATAGTGGAAACCTTATTGCAACAAATATGTGTCGATAAGTTCCTATTATGACACATAAATGTTATATAATTTTTGATTTTATTATCATACCTATGGTAGATTTTTATATAATCCCTGGAATGAACTAGTTTTTGAAATATCATGCAAAACAATATTACAAAGAGATAGAAATTACGATTTGGGATGAAGATATGGAATTTCTTATCTTCAGAGGGGATACATCCTTATCAGATTAATATCTATAACTACATAAAGTAGCTATTATAAATGATATTATTAGAGAATAAGATAAGATAAAACCTACTGATCTTCAAATTGAGGATGTACCTATTATACTAGAGTAAATTGATGCATTTCTAGAGGAATTACATGGACATCCTCCTGATCGGGAAGTTTATTTTTCAAATAATTTAATCCCCAACACAAGGATAATATCAAAGTCTCCTTATAGAATGGACATTATGGAATTAGTGTAGATGGAAAAAAAAACTAGAGGAGTTGAGTGATAAGGGATTCATTCTACCTAGTGTTTCTCTACGGGGAGCTTCCGTTCTCATTGTTAAGAAGAAAGATGGATCAATGAGGCTATTCATTGACTATAATAAGATCAATTCTATTACAATAAATAACAAGTATTCTATTCCTTGCATTGATTACTTATTTGGCCTGCTTCACGGGACACAATATTTTTCAAATATTTATATTCTCTCTAGATATCATCAATTGAATGTTAAGAAGGAAGATATTCAAAAGATAACATTTCAAATGAGGTATGGACATTATGAGTTTATAGTAATTCCATTTGGACTGACTAATGTACCCTATATTTTTGTGGATCAAATGAAAAGATTATTCAAGGAATATCTTGATAGTTTTACTGTGGTATATATTGATGATAACTTAGTGTAATCAAAAAACTATGAACACCATGAGAACCACTTATGGATTGTTCTGAAGACTCTTAGAAGAAAAGAGTTATATTAGATGTTTAGAAAGTGTGAATTGTAGACTCAAACAATTTCTTTTCTAGTCCATATTGTCTCTAAGGATAGAATATTAGTTGATCATGTGAAGAAAAAGGTTCTTAAGGAATTTCCTACACCAAAAAAAATAACCAAGGTTAATTATTTCATGGATTTAGAAGGTTACTATTGGTGTTTCATTCATAATTTTTCCCGATTAGCTAACCTATCAACCAAGATGACTCATAATGGGGTTAAGTTTATTTGGATGAAGGATTTTGAATAATTCTTTGAAGAATTGAAGAGAACATTGGTGAATGCTCCGATCTTGACTCTACCATCGGATGATGGTGGGTTTGTGATTTATAGTGATGCATTAAAGAAATGAATTTTTTGTGTTCCTATGTAGAATGATGAAGTTATTTACTATGCATCAAGGTAGTTAAAAACTCATGAAAAGAAGTTAGTAGCTGTAATATTTTCTTTGAAGATAAGAAGAAACTATCTCTATGGTGAAAGATGTGAGATATATATAGATCACAAGAGTTTTAAATATTTATTCGTAGATAAATATCTTATCATGAGTCCAATTAGATGGATTGAGATACTCAAGGATTATGATTTTTTAATACACGACCAACTAGGGAAGGAAAACAAGGTATCATATGAAATGAGCTGAAAGGATCATGGAGTTCCAAACAAAATGAGGATTGACAAGGATCCCGAGTACATGGATCTAGCAATGATGGACAAGGGAATTATCAAAGAAGGTGAAACATAACTACATTTTCAAATGATTTACAAAAAATATTTATTGGAAATTATTATAATTTCTTATTTCGATGATGAAAATTTCAATTTAAAATTAAAGTAGTGAATTATGGGAAATTTGTAGTCTTAGTATATAAAGATGGAATTTTGAAATTTTGGAAGAGGCATTTTGTTCCCTCTATACCCGAGATAAAAATGGAAATATTGGATGATTCTCATATCTAAAATTTCTCTATACACCATGGTAGCACTAAGATGTATAGAGATTTGAAAGAACATTTTTGGTGGGATTATTTGAAGTGAGAGATTGATGATTGTGTATCAATATGTTTAGTTTTTCAACAGGTGAAGACTGAAAGACAACATCCTAGAGGATTAATGAAACCTCTACGTATTCCTACATGGGAATGGGATGACATTACTATGGGATTTTTCACTGGATTACCAAAGACTCCAAGAAAAAATGATACAATATGGGTAATTGTTGTTCAACATACCAAATATTCACATTTCCTCACTATAAGGGAAGATTCTCTACTAGGGATCCTATCAAAACTCTATAATAATGAAGTTTTAATACTTCATGGTGAACCTATTTCAATCGTCTACGATCATGATCCACTATTTACATCAAAATTCTGGAAAATCCTTTAGAAGTCCCTTAATACCGAGCTTCATTTTTGCACTTCTTATCACTCTCAAAGTGATGAGAAATTAGAAAGGATGATCCAAACATTAAAATACATAGTTAGTTCATGCTCACTTGACCTCCAAGATATATGGGATTAGTATTTACCTTTGGTATAGTTTTCTTATATAAATAGTTTACATTGAAGTATTAAAATGGAACCATATGAAGCATTGTATGAAAAGAGATGTCATAAACCAATTTGTTAGGATGAAGTTGGTGAAAGAAAGCTTGTAGGCTCAGTTCTTGTGGAGGAAACAACAATAAATGTAAATATTATTCAAACCCATATCAAAGTAATTCAATGTTGGAAAAAGAGTTATGCTGACAACCAAATGAATGATTTGGAGTTTCAAGTAGGATATCGCGCCTTCTTAAAGGTATCTACATGGAAGGGTGTTATAATATTTGGAAATAAAGGGAACCTAAGCCCTAATTACATCATACCTTTTGAAATTATAGACATAACTAGAGATTTGGTTTATTATTTGGAAATGCCACCTAGCCTTTCTAAAGTACACAATGTGATCCACATCTATTTTTTAAGGAAGTACATGCCAGACCCAATGCATGTCCTAACTTCTAAGGGAATAGAATTGAAACTTGATTTATTTCACTATGAGGATCCTATCCCGAGTTTTTACACTAGAGAACTTATGTTGAGGAATCAGATGACTGAGCTAGTAAATATACTTTGGAAAAATAATAAAATTGAATATGCGACATGAGAATCAAAGTAATTTATGATGAAAAACTACCTAAATCTTTTTATGTGGTGACATTATTGAAATTTTAAGGAGATTTCTTTAGATGGGATAATGTAACACACAATGATTTTATGGTTTGTCTCTTTTAGAATTTAACATCTTCAATAGTTTGTGATCCATGAAACACTGAGTTTAAAACTCCAATATACTATTAAGTATGAATGTTGGAATAATAATGTGACCGAAGGAACAATAACTTCAACTATGAACTTATTAATAAAATTTAGGCATATTATAAATTAAAATATTATATAATTATATCATAGTACAAGTAATTGAATGTTTTGAAAATGATAAATTAGGTGTTAGTATTTATGTAAAACATAAATGTTTATTTAAAATTTTATAATTAATATAATGAATTAAAATAAAATTTATTTTCATAAAATAGATTCAGAAATTAATATTTATTTTTATTAGGATTATAAGATAATTTTATGCGACCATAAAAAAAATTTCAACGTGTCATAAAATCAGTTATAATTTTAAAATCTATATTTTTCAAATAAATGATGATTTTTATTAAAAATGAAATTTATAATATTTAGAAATTTTATTTCATAAAATGGAGTTCATTTTTTTACTTCTACACATCAAAAAAGGGTTAGGGCGAATTTTTGAGATTTTTATAAAGTAGTTTAACTTTTGATGAATAGTGAAATATAGTAATTTATGGTATTTAATAAATTAATGATTTTTTGAGTCATAATTGAGTCATGGATGATTTAAGTGGATATTATAAATAAATAAAAAGATCTATTTATTATAATTAGACACAGAATCAATTGTATCCATAGTCTTGACCCAAATAGTAGACTAATGAATAAAATAATCAAGAAAAAAACCCTCTCCTCCCCTATAAATACCACCCCTCACAACCTATTCTCCTCATAACTATAAATCCTTGAAACTTATCCAATTTCTACAAAATATCCTTCCCTATACTCTCCCAAAAATCCATGATCCTCTGGTCTCAACAAAATACCAAACCTATGTTCCGTAAGGTTGTTGTCAAAGAGGATAATTCAAGAGGTAAAACCCTCTTTCAATCCCTTTTAATTATTTTCTTATTCTCTCATCAACTCCTCTATCCAAATATGCATGATCACTATGATATATTATATATACTATAATTTTATTATTTTAATGTAAAATCCACCATCATATCTCTTATTCCATTCCTTTAATTTTAAAAATGAAAATATCATCTGTGAGGTGTTGATTTATTACCTTTGAGGATGACATGTTTTCATTTTCCATTACCGCCTTCAAGCCTGGTCATAAAACCAATATAGTTGTTCAAGAAGACTGTAAATTTAATTTTATAACATTTTTTATGTTCTATAACTAACATATACACACAATAATAAATAATAATAGAAAGCTATTTTGTGATGATTGCAATAAAGCCAAAATAATCTGAACAATTATCACTAACGTCTTATCTAATGATTCATCATATCCCCATATAACCAAATGACTCATATAACCGTTTTATATTGTAGATATTCATTTATACCTTATAATTTCTATTCTAGATAACTATTCTGATTTTACATGATCTTTCATACATGTATACAAGTAAACTAATCATGAAAACTAAGGAAACAGACACTCATGAACGACAGAATTCAACCTTATAACTCATCAAAAATGCCATAAAGGTACTTAATAAAATTATAATAAATCAAATAAATGTTAAATAGGTTCTGAATTAAATTATTAATTAATATAATTTCATTATACAGGACATTAAGTTCAAGTAAAGAACACTTTCATACACATGGTAAGGGAAACTCCTCGAACCTCCATTTTTCATTCAGGTTATGATTTATCTCTCTTTACCCCAATGTAACTCTTAATTTTTTCTTATATACTTCTCATAAATTCTATTTTAATGTTACATATATATTTACCTAACAAAATTATTCTTTTTTTATGGAGAGATACATGTTTTATAAGGTCCCTTTTCAATTCCTGCCAATAAGCAAGCCCGATAAAAGGGAACTTCCCAATTTAAAATTATACTCCATAATATATTTTAAAAAACCATTATTTTTTTGAAATCACTAATTTAATCCTGAAAAACTATATTATTTAATTTTTGTTTTTTTTGAAAAAATTATGCTTTTTTCCTTTTAAAGACTCTTTTACATTTTCCCTTAAACCGTACTAAATTGGCTCATTTATAAAGTTTCTTAAAAACTATTTTTACATGTTTTTACTTTAGTTGGACATAATTTATGCCTCAAACATAATTTTTTTCCCCATTTAGAGATATACATGTTAAAATCATATTTTATGATAAATAAAAATTATTTTCCAAATGTACCCTTCCTTCCAAAGTAAAAAGGGTATCTATCTCAAGAATTCCTTGATGATTTTATTCAAGTAGTTTCATCTATTTCAATAAAACATTTGAATATTATGCTTAATTTGGATTGATATTTTTTGATATCTTCTAAAATATTTTATTAAATGGTTTATGGTTATTTTGACTATGTATGTGCTATTTTGATACCATTAACCACATTACTCAGAATGGTTTGCAATTATGTTTACTAATCAGGGAAATTTATTTACATTTCACATGTATATATTGTTTATGTTTTGCCCTATTTATATGAGGAATGTATTAGAATTATAAAGTGACGTTTGGGGCTCTATATAGTTGCTCGATGCATCGGAAGGTATCATGATACAAAAGAGATTGGTATTTTGTCGAGGCCTTACCCATTTATTTTCAGATTTTTTGGACGAGGCCTTAGCTGTATGTTTCAGATGTCCAGTATTATTCATTCCATCACTATGATATTAGTAACTGATAATCCATGTGATTATTAGACTAGTATAATATCTGTGGTTATGTTTTGTTACCATATGATTATTTATATTGAATTATTTAATCAGCTTTTATTCCTTCCATATTATGATTAAGATTATGGCATGTGTTTTTATTCACCTTTCCTTACTGTTTATGTTTATTTATGATATATTTTGATGAATCAAATACCCTTAATCAGAACTTGAGACCACTACTTTATTATGTTTTATTTTTTCCTAGGATGAAAAGATATATATTATGATTGAGTTTCAGGGATTATCTAAGGGAATACGTGTTGTTTAAAAGGAGTTTCTATGTTGTTTTTCATTTTCAAGTTGTAATGTAATACTTATTATTGTATCTAGTTTTACAAATCTACTAAACTTTTCATCCCTATGGGTGACAATAACTTTTTCATAGTACCAATGTAATAAATTATGGCACCTAGTCCAAGATACAGGGGTTTTTGTCCTTACAAGGTAAGTAATATGTCATAATTTAAGAATTATAATAATATCATAAATTCCATATTAAATATTTAAATATACTTATACATATTTTATATGTTGCTTGGTGATGAAAATAGAGTCACATCGCTTTGTGATGGTGGTAGTCCACACACACATGAATAACGTTATCATCTTTCAGTGAGTGAAAAGGTACTAAAGAAAATGATATATTATCTCTTTAGAATTATAAATATGTCATTAATATCATAATTATGCCATATATATCACAAATATTTACCCTTATTATCTTCCATGTAAATCTTTTGTGAAAAATGAATCACATCACTATGCGAGGCAGTAGTCCATCGTACACACGAGCAACATTATCATATCCACTATAGAATAGAAGGTAAAAAAATTTATATATGATATAATGACTCTAGATATATAATTATGTTATAAATATCATATATATACTTTATATCCATCATCATACCCATCCCTGAGAGGTGGTAATGTAAAAATGAATGACATTGGTTTGCGAGAAGGTAGTCTTCCATCCACCCGATTGATGATTTTGTGACCCATTTCATGTAAGTGGAAATTGTTTTAGGTAATTAACTTAACATAAAAATACCTAATTATATTTAAAATAATATTTTTATGATATAATAATGGTTTAATAATAATTTATGTATTTGGAAGAATAAATAAAAAAATGCTTATAGAATAACGTTACCTCTTCTTTGGGTAACCTCCTTAGGTTTACACTAAAATACGTCCTAGGTTGGATTTCTACCCAAAATAAGGATTCTGTAATAGGAGGAGGAAATTTGGTAAGTGATTTTTTATGTTTTTTTCCAAACAAACGTTGTTTTAATTTGTGAATAATATAGGACAGGGGGTGTCCTTTTATAAGTGAGGTGAGTGTCACACGTGCAATTGTTTGAAAATAAAAAGGTGTAACCCCATTTTTATCATTCTAAAAGGCTCCAAAATAGATTATTATCGAGACTTATAAATTATATGGTCAAAATATTTTCATAATATATATATTTATACAAGTTTTAGGTCATTTTAAACTTTATTGTTTTAGTTTAACCCCCCTATAAATCAATTTTTACCTTAACCACAGTTATCAATTTTTACTGATTTCACTATTCATTTTGGTCAATGATTAAGTTGACCTTAACAGATAATATAGATTATTGTAATTCCAAATATTTAATCCATTTTTATAAATTAAATTATTAGATGTGGTAAATTTTAATTTAAAATTAATCCTTTAGACGCGACAAGAAATCTGGTTTTCAAAGAGAAAATGTTTAAAAGTTTACAAATATTTTATTTCCAATTTCAATATGAAATTTAAAATGAATTAACATTTATTAATATATATATATAATTAAACTAATTTTAATTTAATAACAATTCAAAAAAAAAATTAAATTTATAAAAAATTTAATGAAAAGGTAGTTTTCAATTAAAATTCAGTATTATTCACTATTCATAAAAAATAATCTTTTTAGAATATTTTCAAAAATTAAAACAAAGATAATTTTGAAATTTTGAGTTGAAAAATGAACTTTTTTTAAAATAAATTTTATAAAAGTGTCACGAATTAGTTTTAAAATAAGACCACAAATGGCGACAAAACTTCTTTTTAGAAAAATACAATTTCTCAGTGTAATATTGGATTTATTTTTTTCTCTTGTCTTGAAAAAACATAATATGACTGTTAAAAATTTTATTATATATGTATTATATATTCCATTATATTCCTTCACAAAAAGTGGTTTTATTAATTTATTTAGGTAAAAAATGTTTTTTTCATAAAAATATTTTTTCAGAAAATTATTTTCTTTATTTTATAATAATTTTTATTTTCATTTTTAAATAATTGGTCTACAAAAAATTATTTTTTATATACATGATTAGACCATATATTTTTATAATTTAGTTCTTCCAATTTATACCGTCAATTCTAATGGCCATGTGATAAATATCATTTTAAATAATAATATTTTAATAACATGTCACGATTCATTTAAAATTAGGGTCGTGTTTAACACAAGCTAAACTCAGTGTTGCATGTAATGAAAGAAAAACTCATGGTTCCATATAATTAAAGATAAACTCGATGTTTCGTGTAATGAAAAATATCAAAAATATTAAATTAATTTTAAAAAATATCACATAAAATTTCAGCATGTTACATTCTACCCCCTTTAAAATGGGTTTTCCCTCGAAATTAATCTCAGTCATCAAAGGTTTAACATTTGAAAATTCCATCATTTAAAACAAAATCTTAAAAATAAATAATAAAACTTCCCTTAAAAATGAAATGTTATAAACAATAAGGTTACCTAAAGCAACTCATAACTAGATTTCCACATAAGAGAACACAAGTGGAAAGTGGAGATTTGGACATAGAAAAAAGAGTAAATAATTATAGAAAGTGATAGAAATAATTGATCACAAGAAAGTGGGTGATCCAAAGACATTTAATTACCACAAAACCATAGAATAAAGAGGCATGAAAAATCTCATTGATATTTTAAAAAATTGTGATAATAGGACAAAATTTTATTTCATGATCTTTTTCTTAATTTTTAATAATTTTTATGAAAACATATACTTACTTGATTTAATTACATTTCATAAGAACAACCTCACCCTTTGGTTATGAATTGAAAAATTTACACTTCATATATTACTCTAATGAATGAAGGTGAATTTGTTATGCCTAAATCACTAACAGATCATAATATCCATATATAGAATGATAAATCATTCTGCCCATCTTTAATTATCATCACAACAAAATGGTTAGCATCAGTTATCAAATATACACAAATGTTAATATGGTTAAGTAATAAAGTAATATCTAAATCCTTGTACAAAGTTCATCTTAAATCATTCCATAAATGGTTAATCTTATCACCCTTTCAAAATTCAAAATTTATAAATAACATCACTAAATTTCCCAAACTTAATATTAATTCTCTTAGTTTCATTAAGTAGTTATTACTATTCAAATGAAAAATATGTGAATAAATTTGTTCATATATTCTCCTAAAGATTGGTAATAACTATAATTACTATAAAACCTCATTTAAAACATGAATTATTCCTAAAACCATTTTCCATAGTCCCAATAATGTTTTAAACTCTATAAATGATAGGATAAACCACATTGTCAACAAATCCTTTATCTGTTCTAAGGTCATCAATACTATCTAATTTACATTATCTAAATAAATCATCTCTTTATCCAAACTAAACACCATTTCCATGACCTCCAGAACATATTAAGGGTTATATTCCCATTAAACATTTTTTCCATAAAATATTACCTTTCCATTAAATAACTTTTCTATGTCATTATTATTATTCAACATATTATTTATATCCTTAATGAAAATATTATACCAAGAAGACCATATATATTTCATGATTAAAATAACATAATCCATGAATTATAATACATTAATAATTCAATTATACCACCTCATATATGATCCATTAACTAGGATTCATCATCTTATTCACTAATACATCCTTACTTTCATATGTTATTTATAGTCTTTTCCTTATCTGTAATATAACCATTACTGATAAAACCTTAATGATTATCTTCACGAGATTTCCCACTAGGAAATTTATATTCATAATTCCTATACTTTTCACGTTAAAAACATCCATCCTTTGATAATAAATTAAGGAGACCAATATTCTCATCCATTTTATAAACTGAACATTTCATTTTTTTCCTTTGTATTCACTTGCTTTGTGTACTTATTTTCTGCACCCAAAACATCTTCTCTTTATTATGAGATATTCCCCAGAGTGATTATTCCCACATTATCAATATATAGGAAACTAAATCTTCTTTCCTCAATGGTCCCAAATACCTGAACACACAATGAACTCTATCCTTCTCTTCTTTGGTGAGTCTGAGAGTTGGTTAAGGTGAACATTATTAATCATGTGTTGTGATTACTAATTAATTATAATAAAAATATCCTTTACTCCAGTCATCATACAATTTGGCTTCTCATCATCAAATTTTATATCACATTCAATGTTAACACAGTTCCTTCTAGTCCCCACCATTTACTAAAACAAAAAATCACTGTGTCAACAAAAACAATCATAGTAGAAAACCACATAATCAAGAAAAATCACTTATGGGATATCGAAATCCTGACACATTATTTTCAATCTATGAAAACTTGGGTTTATTATATGTTATTAATAGTCATAGTTTATTTAAATCTTTCATGATGTTTCATAAATATTTTGTTAACTTCCAAATAATATCCCCATGAGTGTAAAAATAGGTGTGTAGTAAGTCCCACTGTCATGCACTAGGTGATGATCGAGTCTACATAAATACACCCTTTTTGGAGTTATTATCCCAAGGTACCTCTATTCCAAATCCATATACACTTTTTCTATCCATATATGGATTTAATTTCTTGGAAACAACTTTCTCTATACTTTACCAAAATTCCATGGCATTTTACTATACTTTGAATCATCCTTAGACTTATCTTTAGACCCATCACTCGACATATCATTAGAAATATCCCTATGGATCTCATTAATGTTTTCTCATCCTAGTTTCAGAAGGTTAACTAAAACTTTCCTTTGATACCAACTATAGCTACACAGGCTTCTCATACATGGATATAACATCTTTTTAGATGAATATTAATTACATTACAAAAACACATTCTTGAGGACCATAATAGTTTAGTGCATTTGGAAACTTGGAATACAATGTTATCAATTACTGAAATATCTTCATGGCCTCTAATAAAGATCTTCCCCTTAATTACTCCTACATGAAAAATTTATTCATAACCTAGGGAAAGGAAACATAAGTTAGGGTGGGCTCATATTATTATTAATGGTCAAAAAATGGAGGTACATAATCATAACATGAACATAAGTGTATAGGAACATGAGAATCAAATTTTAAAACTATACCCTACAAATCAAATATCATAATCTTAAGTCATGGAATACATATTAGTAGTTCATAAGACATGAATCATAAGGAGGTACATGGGAGGTTATCCTAACCCCGAAACAAGAGTGTAAACCGGAGTTTATCCAAAACCCAAAACAAGAGGGTACACAGGAGGTCATCCTAAACCTGAAGAAGGTACACATGTAATTATCCCAAGCCTAACATGTTATGAATGTTTTGGTAGATATCAAATAATATTTTATATGCTTATTTATATGCCACAACTATATGTCATATGAGAATTTTATTCTCTCATAGATCATTTTCTTTTATTTCCTTATGATTCATGTCTTATGAACTACTAATATTTATTCCATGACTTAAGATTATGATCTTTGATTTGTAGGGTATAGTATTAAAATTTTATTCTCACGTTCCTATACACTTATGTTCATGTTATGATTATGCACCTCCATTTTTTTACCATTACTAATAATCTGATCCCACCCTAACCCCGAAACAAGAGTGTAAACAAGAGTTTATCCAAAACCCAAAACAAGAGGGTACACAGGAGGTCATCCCAAACCTGAAGTAGGTACATAGGTAATTATCCCAAGCCTAACATTTTATGAATGTTTTGGTTGATATCACATAATATTTTATATTCTTATTTATATGCCACAACAATATGTCATATGAGAATTTTATTATCTCATAGATCATTTTCTTTTATTTCCTTATGATTCATGTCTTATGAACTACTAATATTTATTCCATGACTTAAGATTATGACCTTTTATTTATAGGGTATAGTCTTAAAATTTTATTCTCATGTTCCTATACACTTATGTTCATGTTATTATTATGTACCTCCATTTTTTTACTGTTACTAATAATCTAATCCCACCCTAACTTATGTTTCCTTTCCCTAGGTTATGAATAAATTTTTCATTTAGCAGTAATGAAAATCATACATATGTGTTCCAAAATATCATAAAACATTCATCATATCATAACCCATGAAATGAAATGGATTTTTATAAACATTTCATAATATAATAATTTATGGGAAAGAGACATGTTTTATAATTATTTCATCATTTCAATATAGAAAAACCATTGGAAAAAGAAGTAGGATTCATAATAATATTAACATGGTAAAACCTGTTTAAGAGAAATGGGATTCATAAATATTTTTTCATCAAAAACCATTCATAGAAATAATTATAATGTAATCCTTGGTTCATATCCCTAGCAAATAAAAAGTTACATAAAAGGATATCATCTTAGATGGAAATTGATTTTTAAAGAAAAATCACTAGGAATGTCTATTTAGGAAGATAAATTTTATTTTAAAACAAAATTTTAAAACATAAAGCATTTTTTAAATCCTTTTCATTGAGAATAAACTTTAAAACTTATAAAGGAAGCTTTTAAAAATTATTTTAAAAACTTCTTGAGAAAAATATACATTACACTCTGAAAACAGTTTTTTAAAACATATTTTTTTTTGAAAGTTCTTACATTTGAAAATAATATTGAAAATTTATAAAGTAATCATTAAATAAAATAATTATCATAATGGTGGGAAGTTCCGTTCATGCCATACATAGGGATTCCATTCACATTTTCAATAAAATCCAAACATGTATTATTTTGGAAACAACATGAATATTCCTTTCAAAAAAAGTTGTAAAAAATTAATACATGTGTCAAAATTTCTTTAATAAATCATTTGGAAATTTTAAACAACATTTTTGAAAACATTTTTTAGAAATATTTTTTTGGAAGAAAAAGGGTTTTCGACTGAAGAGAGAAATAAAGTTGATTTTCCTAAAACAACATCAATTATTTTAATTACAAAAGAGTGAAAAAATGGAACTATTAATTTAAAATATCATGAATAACTATAGGATAATAAAATTAATGAGTTTATTTATATATAGATCTTAATATTTCATTATTATAATCATCATCATAAACTATCCTGATAAACGATGAGATTGTAAAATAAAACTCTTACCACTTGGGTAACTTCAAAACATAATCCCCATAAAGGAATAAAATTAAATAAAACTTAAAATATCATGAATATAAA
Source organism: Viscum album (assembly GCA_963277665.1). Taxonomy (NCBI): domain Eukaryota; kingdom Viridiplantae; phylum Streptophyta; class Magnoliopsida; order Santalales; family Viscaceae; genus Viscum; species Viscum album. The sequence goes on along the minus strand of OY728167.1, from coordinate 599,640,516 downwards.
TAAAATCATGATATTACATGTAAAAGGGACTACATACACACCCCGTAAAAGAATATAGGTGCATAATATAACATATGTATCAAATAAGAAAAATTGAGACAAAAATCCCTTACTACTTTTGGAATCTTTTGAATTATACAAAAAATGAATGAGAGAAATTAAAATGATATGTAAATACCAAAAAAATAAGGATAATAATCATGGAATAAATTCATGGTAAGTATATTCACCACATAAAATAAATAGGTGGTGAATCTGGCATGTGTCTCACAAAAGTAAAAAAATGAGATAGAAATCCCTTACTACTTTCGAAGTCTTTCGAATCATAAAACCAAATAAATAATGGCATAAAATTAAACATTAAATATCATTAAAATAATTATATTCATTATTTAACATGTTAATTTGGTATGTTATACACCATAGAAAATAAATTAGTGGGGAATTTTCTTACGTCTCCCAGAAATAGAAGAGAGACCAGAAATCCCTGAAGGTAAGTCTTAACATACTTTGAACTCATTAGAAACTACTATATAATAAATATATTATTATTATAAATATATTAAAGAACCATAATTACATACACCATACCATATATTATTTACTTATGTCCTTTTATTACCCGTTTATTAACAATTTCACGTTAAACTCACATTTCGGGTAATAACCACTTTGTTTTTCATATATGTTTTGATTTATTATTTTCAGTCCTATTAATTTTTTCATGGTACCATAATATCCAAAATAATAATCATTAAATAATTATAATATTTATATATCAATTATACTCTTAAGTCCAATCATGAAATATGGTTTTGAGAAATGAAGTTTGTTACGATCATGGAGACGGTAGGTCATACGTACACATGAGTATCATTTACATTTGTAAATTATTATTATATAAACGAGTTAATTGATATATTATATTTAAATAATTATCATAATTTAATAAATAAAAAAATAATTATTTAAATAAAATTATACATATCATCCATGTGGCGTGTTGATGAAAACAGAGTAACATCACTTCGTGAAGGAGGTAGTCCACACATACATAACCAATGTTATCATCATCAAGTGAGTGAAAATGTAAGAAATAAAAAGATAAAATATCCTTTAATTATGATAAATAATTCATTAATATTTAAATTATATCATGTATATAACATATATTATCCTCATTATCTTCTATGTAAAACGTTAGTGAAAAATGAATCACATCACTTCACGAGGCGGTAGTTCGCCGTAAAAAACATTATCGTATCCCATATGGATTTGAAAGTAAAAAAATTTATATACGATATAATGAATATATGGGTAATGTTATGTTATAAATATAATATATATAATTTATATCCATCATCATTCCCAACTATGATAGGCGGTAATGGAAAAACAAATAACATTGGGTCGCACGGTGGTAGTCCGACGTACACATGAATGTCGATTTTGTAACCTATTTGATGGAAGTGGAGATGGTTGTAGGTAATGATATAAAAATAAATATATTTAAGTATATTTCATATTATTAATTCATTATATCATAAATTTCTAATAATAATTTAAGAGGTGGATGAAGAAAAAAATTAAAAAATATCATTGAAAAACATTAGCTCTTCTTCGGATAACCTACTTAGGTTTTCAAAAAAATAATTCCTATGTTGGATTTCTGTGAAACAGAAGTTTTTTAGAATTATAAGAGGTAATTTTATAAGTTATTTTTCAGGTATTGGATGAACCAAAATGGTTTTAATGTGTAAATAATAGAGAAGAGGGGGTGACCTTTTATAAGTGAAGTGAGTGGCACACTTGTAATTTTTTGAAAAGAAAAAGGTGTACCAAAAAGTTTATCATTTTAAAATCCTGAAAAATTGTGTATTATGGATAATTATACATCTAAATATGGTGATAAAATAGATTTTATATATGTTTTAAGGTAATTTTAACCCTTATCTTTATAGTTTAATCCCTCGATAAACACATTTTTACCATAACTGTGGTAATTAATTTTTTCTATTTTCACTATTCACTTTGGTCAAAAATTAATTTGACCTTATTATATAATATAAATTATTATGATTCCATGTATGGTATCAATTTTTAAAAAATAAATTCACTTAAGTGGAAAATTTTAATTAAAAATTTATCTCATAGACACGACGATAAAGAGGATTTTCAAAGAGAAAATGTTCAAATATTTACAATGTTTTTATATCCAATTTGAATATGAAATTTATTATAATGAACTAAATTGGATTAATATATATATTATTGAATTAATTTTACTTTAAAATCAATTTAAAATATAATTTATCTTTATAAATAATTTAAAAGAAAAGGCAGTTTTCAATTAAAATTCAGTAACTTTCACTATTCATAAAGAAATTAACCTTTTTAGAAAATTCTCAAAAATTCACCCTATGATAATATTGAAATATTTATTTAAAAAATAAAATTTATTTTTTCAATTTTTTTTAAATTATCAATAATTAGTTTTAAAATAAGTGTGCAAAATTCGACAAAACTATTTTTTAGAAAAATACTATTTTTAAGAAAAAATTGGATTTATTATTATCTATTTTTTATAAAACAAGTAATACAAATGTTAAAAGTTTTATTGAATATATAATATATTAATTTAATTAAAATCCTTCACAAAATTTCATTTTATTAATTTATTAAGGTAAAACATGTTTTTTTTGCATAAAAATAGTTTTTCAAAAACAAATTTCCTTTAATTTCAAATAGTTTTATTTTCATTTTTAATTAATTGGACACAAATGAATTAATTTTATATAAATTTTTAAACCATATGTTTTAATAATTTAGTTATTTCTATTCATTCCCACCATTCTAATGACTTGGTGATAACTGTAATATTAAATAATTATATTTTAATAATATGTCACATTTCTTTTAAACTCGATATTGTGTGTAATGCAAGAATACATTGGTGTTTCATTTAACACACGCTAAACATTATGTTACATATAATGAAATATAAACTTAGTTTTGTGTGTAATTAAAAATATCAAAAATATTATATTAATTCGAAAAAAATATTTCATAAAATCTCAAAGTGTTATAGCATTCACCCAATAGGAATATAGAGTCTGCTCTAAAGCCCAATAGGATGACACCATGAATCTATAAAACATATTTCCGATTTTAAATATGATTTATAGTTTATAAGAAATATATTTTAAATACTCCCAATGTTTTATAAAAAAATCTTTTAGAAATTAATTCACAATTCCTTTGGTTTTTACAAATAAGCTAAGTCTCATAAGTCATTATGAATGAGTAAAAAAGAAAGTATAACCGAGGAAAACATATCATTATCACATAATAGAATACAAATAAGTAAATTATGGGTATAAAACATATCATGGAAAATTAATCACAATATCCAATGTTGGTTCTTTAAACATATGTTTAAAGGCGTTTTGGATTAACTCAAGGAACACTAGTTGGAATATGTGAACCAAGAAATTTTGGGAAATCCCCCGATATCATTGAATCTAAAGTATCCATCACTTTCACTATCAAGATACTTGGTATACATTATAGATCTATCACACAATCTAAACTAGGTAATCACCCATCCATGTCACCCATATCCACAAACTTCTACCATGTTCCATGCCAAAGAAGTAACACAAGAACATAACCTTAATCATATATTCAACATGCCCCTATCATATGAATATTCACCCAAATAATTTTACTTTAAAAAAAATCTTTTAAAACCAATTTTTAAGATAAAAAAATCTTTGAGAAATTTTATAATACATTTATATTTCACAAAACCTACTTTTAATGTAAAACCAAGGGAAACCACTATTTACTCCAACACATGAAAAAAATCACATAACATCAGAAATAGAAATCCCTTGGTAACTCAAATAAAACGTAATCAACCATTTTAAACCAAATTTAATCAATAAATTTGAGTTTTACAAAGGAATTACATGTTATATTGATACACATAACTCAAAATGGGAGAAACATCATCACTTTCTCTTAAAACAAGAAGAATTGAAGAGAAGGGATCCTTGCGAACCTAAAAATACAACAAATTCCCATAACCCTAGGTTCGACCCTAATGGATTTATAAGGTTACAATATTGAATGTAAATTGATGAAAAAGATGAAAAAGGTAATAGGCATAGAAATATAAGAAAAATCAAATCTTACTTTGAATAAATCAACCCAAGATTGAAGGAGGCAACGAGGGAGCAAGAGGAATGACAGCCTAAGGATGGAGAGGAGATGGTCGCTTGAATGGGGAGGAAGAGGAAGAGAAATAGGTTTAAATTGATAAGGGTAAAATATTAAATTCCATTTAAAAAAATGGGTAGTGGGATCTATGTCATAGACCCTAGGCTTATGGTGTGGAGTTTCCCCGGCAGGGTCACCTACTATGAGGCCAAGGTGGTTCATTTTGGAGCACCTACTTATGATCGAACTTGAGATATTGACTACCGAGACATAATGGACTAGACTCCATCCCATATGGTACAACCCCAACCCCCCGAAACACCACCTAATGGTATAACCTAGTGAATTAATGGGTGGATCACCCCAAGACCAAATTCAATTCTCAAGAAAATTTAGACACTCCATGCCATAATCAATGGGTTTCGACATGACCTCTTATAGTTCAAAAGAGAAAGATGCCCCAAATCTACCCAAACACATAAAAAATATCAAAACCCTCAAAATTAATGGATTCAAATAAAATAAAAAATTTAAATACATACCAATAACCTAGTGGGTGTCACAATTATACCAATTATGTCAATTTATGCCCCTAAAAAGCCCTTACATCTCAGTATCCAGAAAAATGAGGCCTATGATCCCTCACCAAGGATTGAGAACCCATTTCTTATGGTTATTAGTGCAACACATGTTCTAATGTAATATAATTAGCACAACACAATTTGTTTTGATAATCCACAATATCAACATGATTCTCAACAACAATGGTCTAAGGCTCCAAATCCAAATCCCCCCACTCAACCACTTGGGATGGGTCTAGGTGATACTTCCATAGCAGAGACACACAAAATACATCATAAATTGATTTTAACCAGAATGGTAGGTCTAGTCATTATGCTATTTTTTTGATATTATTCACAATAAAAAATGGTCCCACATACCATGGCATAAACCTACCCCTATTACCCTTCTAACAATGTCCTAGCCCATGAGATTTTCTAAGAAACAATTGATCACCCACTAAAAACTCTAAAAGATGATGAGGATGATTAAAATAATATTTATAGTGACTCTAATCCATCACCAACCTTTTTTGAATTAGTTGAACCTTCACTTGTGTCTCCTGGATGAGACCCGATGCCAATAAGGAATACTCACTCAACTCTAACCAAAAAAAGAAGATTGACATAGTCTTCCATAAAAATCATATAAGGTTTCTATATTAATAAAATCTTGATGAATATTTTTATATGATAATTTAATCAATGTCAGGTACTTCTCCTTTAATTCCCAAAAATGAAGAACTTAGGCACATAACATATCTTCAAAAATCTAGATGGATCACTTAGTTTGATCATATGTCTAAGGATGATACGAAATGATTAGCTTTATATGATAATCCATCACTTCTTCAAGAAACTTTTAAAATAAGTAATTAAAGCTTCAAGCCTAATCAAATATGATGTCTAAAGGAAGACCGTAATGATTTAACACCTCTCAGATATACAAGTGTTTGAACTCTTTTACTTTTGTTGACTCCCTTATTGGTAGAAAATGGAACAATTTTGTAAATTATTATATAATCACCCATATAGAATTATACGCACTAGGAGTTTAAGGAAAGACAATAAAAAATACATGGAAATATCATCTCATTTCCATACCATAATCAGAAGGGGATATAATAAAACCACATGTCTCTAATGCTTGAATTTTATTCTATGACATGTGAGGTATAACAATATGAAATATTCAATTTTTTGGTTCATAATGGGCCACCAATATTAGCGATTTTTTATCGTAGAGCATCTTGGTAGTTTCGGGTTAAATAGACTAACTAGGGAGGTGACCACCCTCCATCAGTTCCTGACTAAAATCAAAAGGAAAAAAAGCCATAATATAAAATAAAGGGCAACATTATGAGCCTAATATCAATCAGTTTTGGTCTCCCCACCATTTAAGGTTCCATAATTATGCTGAAAATTCAGATTCATTTTATACTCAAGATGAACCTAACCATAAAAGTAAATATTAGACTAAACACTAGACAAAAACACCATCTCATCTTCCTCTAACACACTCAAATATTGCTTCGTAAATAAATTCATTAAACTCAATTCATCTGTAAATTCTTTCACAACATGATATAGATAATTACAACTCAAAACATGTGCCTCTATATTTCCTTTATCTGGGGTGTATGGCATATAACATTCACAATACTAGAGACGATCCAATTATAATCTCCATAAAAATTTCATATCTCTCTATGTGAATATACAATTCATATTCTTATGATTGTAATATATCATTAACTTCTACTCAAAAATAATGTCAAACTAAGCCTTTAAAGCATGAATCACCACATCCAAATCTAGATCATCATTGGTGTAATTACTCTTATGTGGGTGTAACTAGAGAGAGTGAAATACCATATCATGATACTATAATAATAACACACACCCCAACCCCATACATGTTTCATCATTAAACGCTGAATAGTATCTACCAGGCACAAGAAGAACGAGAATAGGAGACAACATCAACTTAACGTTAATCTCTAGAACTTATCATCCCAATGAAACTTGAACCACTTTGTAAAGACACAAAAATTTAATGTAATTTTTTTTAAAATTATTTGGGATTATTACGAGTCTGAAAAAATTGACGACGCTGTATTCCAAGGCCCGGTGTGCCCGAAATGAATTTCTGAACCTTTTTTTGGGTACGTTTAGTAAAAGCACGAGAAAAGTTTTCTATCTTTTGAACTGGTGCTCAGATTAAAAATCTGAGGGCACTATTGAATATGCAATTTTAGGATTCGCTCAAGGGAAGCTTCACTTCGACAGTAGTTGGTTAGGAGAAAAAGATAGTTTTTCTGACTTTAAAAGAAATAATAAAATAACAAAAATTGTTATTTTATTTCTTTTTTCTTTTTCCTACCACCTATTGAGCGGTAGTGGAGGGGACCACAGAGGTGGTCAAACCTTTAATTACAGGGTGTTAATTTTACGGTTACACAATGGTTGTGTAACTAACCCTCACATAATTAATGAGACACTATAATTAAATCAATTAACGGGGCACATTAATTACGTTAATTATTGAACCTAATTAATTTCTCAAGGTGTTGCTCGCCTTTCCCCATCCTATTTAAATGGAGATCAGGGTGGGGTTTTAGCACGAATTTATAAATATAGGAACCCTTGACGAAGTGACGCCATGCCTTCCACTGACGGAGAATAGATGATTGACGACACCCATTTTAGGACCGATCTGAAGGTCGACGGACAATGAAGGCCAATGCACGCGAACCTTCTCCTTCATCCGCAATACCCTCGAACATGGAAGCACCACCATCCGCGACGTCCCCAATGAATCACGAGGTAGGGGTTTTCTTTTAAGTCAAGAATTTCCCTTGATTTTATTCCTAGTTATTGTATTTGCAGGAGGTTTTTGCGGGGGATTTGAACGGGGTTCAACATTATTAAAATGTGACGAATAATTACCCCCCTCTTGTTATAAAGCTAACACGGAGGGAACGGGCCAAATGAACAAGGCCTGGACCCTACACCATTTGGTTTTTTGTTGCGTTATTCCAAGACAGTTTTTCCAATTCGATGGAACCATGATACAGAAGGTCAGGTTGTGGCGGTGGCAATTTGGGAGGCCCTTAGGCGCAGGCGACACCAAGAACAGACCACCGGAGCACGTCTGATGGCCCGCTGAAACAACCGCCAGCATGCCATGTCGGTGGTTGCCGGAGGAGGCCCGTGACAACCGACCGTAGTCAGTGGGATGGCGGGGCACCGTTGTGCACTGCTGTGGACAGAGCCGGCCGGCCCGAGCCAGCCACGTCGGAGAAGGGCAGTGCCTGTAGGCGTAGCCGGCGGCAACAACCGCGGCCAATGGGCTGTGGCAGGAGGGGGCGGCACGGCCCTGCGCCATGCCGGATGAAATGACCCCGCATCCGTGGGGTCTGCTGGGTGAAGCGGTCTGCCTTCAAGAAGACTGGGCTGGACGCGAGCCAGACACGGCCAGTAGGCCGGGCTGGACCCGCGGCCCAGCGAGCCAGTGCGGGTGGGCCGAGCCCCACCCGACGGGCCGGGCCAACGACGGCCCGGGCCCGTGAACCATCCGGGCCGACCCCGACTGGCCGAAACTAGTGAAACGGGCCAACCCTTAATGAGCTGGACCTGGGTGAGGTCTGGTAGACATCGGGACCCGTTGCGTCGGGCCAACGTGACCTAGTTGGACCGGGCCCATACCCAACTGGTCCCCGAATAAAGAAACACCCGTAACTGACAAACTAAGTGTCCGTTTGACATGCCGTCAGTGGGGTTAGGACCCCTTTTGGGAAGCTGTCCCTTGGGAATATTCTGGAGAGTCTGACTGGGCTGGGCTGGACCGAGGTGCGATCACCCCCATTTCAAGAAAAGGGGTGTAACTAACAGACCGAGCATCTAATAGACGCGCCGTCTGTGGAATAAGGACCCTTGTGACAAGCCAGTCCATTAGAGATAATATAAGTGAGTTTTGACGGAGTCTGACGTGTGACCTAAGTTGGACCAGACTTGAATCCAATCAGGCCCTTTTTGTAAAAGCGCCCATATCTCACAGACCAGGCATCCAATCGACGCATCGCGAGTCACGTCAGACCCCTATAACGGGGAGGTCCCTTGGGTATGATTTTTGCAGAACATCGTACTTGTTGAAATATGATCTATGGATTGAGTAGAAGAATCTTCCAGAGACCAGGCGTGCTTCGTGTGGGAATCCAGTGGCTGGATGTGACCTAAAGAAGAAGAGCGACCAATATGGGTGAGCATCAAAAACTCCATAGTGGGATGATCTAGCTACAGGACTAATCATCCCTCCCTCTATACTAGCGACCAATACGAGTCAGTACCAACGGCCAATACGGGTCAGCACCAGCGACCAATACAGATCAGCACCATTGACCAATACGGGTCAGTACCAGCGACCAATACAGGTTAGCACCAGCGACCAATACAGGTCAATATCTAAAGAGAAATATGGGTTAGAATAAACTGACCTATACAAGTTAGCAGAAGAGTTACTACGGATAGGAGGATCTGGATTTCTGACTAGTCATCCCTATCCCAGTAACCTTGAAGTTATACCATTAGAGTGAGCTATCTCTTTTTCTTTTTTTCTCCATGATTTAGATCATGATTGTGATATTACCTTTGTGGTATTTATTGTGATGTTTTCCTTGGTAGATTAATGAGAGACCTTCAGGGGTCTCGAGGTCCCTACTAGGAATTGTTATACTCACCTCTACATGGGCTCTGCCCGTACGTGTGTATCTGGTGCAGACTACTGACACTCCGAGGCATAATTTGGAGGTTCAGGACTTGGTGGTGCTTTTTGCGATGGGAGTAGTCGATATCCTCTTCTTAGACTTCAGACTCATAGCTACTACCCTCCAGGTAGAGCTCCAGGGAAGATGTGACAGTTGTTTACTTTCATTTCAATTTCTAGGGATTGTATTCTGACCCACTATTTTTAGTTTACAGTTGCACTTTTGGTTGTACTTTACTCTCATGGTTATACCTTATTTTTGTTGGTTCTTTACTTAAAATGACCTTTTTAAATGTGTATAGATATCTAAGGCAATGCCTTCCCTATTCGAGAAAAGCCTTCAGGTTCTAGTAAGGTGGGATTGGGGTAGTTACGTCCGGTCCCCATGGGATGGGTCGTAAAAAAGTGGTATTAAAGGGTTTTCGGTTCTACCAGAAGAACTAAGAGTCAAATTTTAGTGAGGAAATGGTGTAAAGTGTCTTGAGTTCAGTTTTTAGTATAGGGAGTCTAGTGTAGGTACGACGACTGACATATCCATACACAAGGACCCTGAATTCCGTTTTCCAACTGGGTACATGAAAACACCAGTTTCTAGTGTTTTGAAAGGTTTTCTTGATCTTTCTTGAGTTAGATCACCATGTATAACATATTGAATGTGGCACATCTATTTCATACATGATTCCACGATGAAGAAAACTATCCAGGATTCTGATTAGAGATTGTGTTAGTGGTCCAATGAGTGACGAGGCATTGGTGCATGGACCACTCACAGTGATGGAAGCTTCGGGTGGTGTACCAGAATCACCACCACCCGTTGAGAAGCAGATTCTACCAGTGGATCATGCAAGCCAGCTGAGTGCACTGCATGAGTTCCATAGACATAGGCCTTCAAGGTTTCAAGGTGAGACAGACCCCCCAAGCAACAGAGGACTGGCTTGAGGCAGTTTCGTGGGTCTTTTTCTTAGTAGAGACACCCATCGAGCAGATGGAGATCTTGGATTCTAGCCTTCTTCAGGGTTCGGAAGGATGATGGTGGTTCTCGATGCTCCGGTTTCATGAGGATATGACCCTCACCTAGCCGGAATTTGAGATCCTTTTTAGAGCAGAGTTCAAGCCAACGACACTAAACTTTGTGCGTATTTAGGAGCAGCTGCATCTACAGCAGGGCAGCCAGACTTTGGCTCAATACTTGGTGAGATTTACTGACCTCTCCCGATAATCCACCGACATGGTATGTGAACCTTACTTCAGGGCCCAGTCCTTTAAGTAGGGGCTTTGATGAGAGATTAGAGATACAATAGTTTCTCTCAGCATCCCAACGCAGGTTGGGGTGATAGAGTGAGCTTTGATGATGGAGATATTCCTTGCTGAGCAGGAACTGACAGTGAGATCCCCTACCGGAAGACAGGTAGCAGAGTCATATACAGCTGTAAGTAGACAGACAACATAGAAGCCCATGCGGGATAGACCTTCTAGAGGGTGACCTCGAGACATAGGGTAAGAGGTGCGATGATTGAGAGGACGAGAGACCCACCATCAAGGCATGATCTATTTTTCCTACAGAGGACAGGGTTATAGAGCTCGTGATTATCCAAATCCCTACACGGATGATTGGCAGACAGTGGAGGGGCCACTGAGGCAGAAATAGCAGCGGCAGGAGCATGAGCGTCATCCAGGCAGAAGACGAGTATTTGGAGTAGGACGTGCAGTGGGAGGTGGTCGGGGTCACCAGAAACTACCACCAACACCCCCAGGTGGTCCACCATGACCTCAGGGAGTGGGTGGACGGGGACAGGCCCATTTATAGGCAGTAGAGGCTAACGATCCTGACATCCCTGAGATGATATGAGATATGATCTATATCTTCTCTAATTTAGTAGTAGTGGTTATCCACATAAGTGCTAGAAATTATTTCCTTGCCACAGACTTAGTTCGGGACTCTAAGATTCTGATTGAGATTTTAGCTCGGCCTTTATGTTTGGATACTCTTACGAGAGGAGATTCAGTGGTCACACACTGGTGCCAATAGTGTGATCTTACTCTTAGAGGAGAGAGTTTCAGATGGGATCTTTTAGTAGTGGTGTTGAAGTCCTATGATGTCATTGTAGGCATGGACTGGCTATCGGCAGTTCACAGAAAAATTGAATGCTTGAGACTTATAGTACGATGTACACGCAGAGATGGAGGCAAGTTTTCCTTTGTTGGTGAGATGGAAAACAGAGCAGCGCGAGATGGACTTGTGCTCAGGAGGGTGCAACCGATTACACATCATCTGGCTTGCATGACCTTCAAAAAGGTGGATGAGGCAAGTCCACAGTTTCCAGCGGTGGTGGAAAAGTATGAGGACATCTTTCCAGAAGAATTCCCTGGACTACCTCCTCGTAAAGAGGTAGACTTCCACATTGACTTTTACCTAGGAATGACACCAATATCTACACTAGCATATCGAATGGCCCTTGCGGAGCTTCGGGAGATGAGGGTACAATTAGAGGACTTACAGAGGAAGGGATTCGTAAGGCCTAGTGTTTCTCCATGGGCATCCCTAGTGTTGTTTGCCAAGAAGGAAGACAAAAGTTTGAGTCTATGTGTGGACTTCCGGCGCCTAAACAAAGTGACTGTGAAGAGAAATTATCCTCTGCTGAGGATTGATGATCCGTTTGATCAGTTGAAAGGAGAAAAGTGGTTCTTGAAGATAGACCTCAGATCAGGCTATCACTAGCTCAGGGTACAAGATGAGGATATACCGAAGACAACCTTCAGATGTCTGTATGGCCATTACGAGTTCTTGGTGATGCCTTTCGGCATATCCAAAACTCCAACAGTGTTCATGGGGATCATGTATAGGATCTTCTAGACATACCTTGATCGCTTCGTGGTGGTCTTCATTGACGACATATTGGTGTACTCAGCATCCGAGGAAGAGCATGTTGTACACTTGAGGATAGTTCTGGACACACTTCGGGAGCACCAGTTATATGGGAAGCTCCCAAAGTGTGAGTTCTTGATATAGAAAGTCCAGTTATTGGGACATGTCATCTCGGAGGTTGGAGTTATAGTGGATCCAATGAAGATCGAGGAAGTACTTTCTTGGGATCCACCTAGGAGTGTTACTGAGGTGCAGAGATTCCTTGGATTATCAGCATACTATCAGAGGTTTGTACACGATTTCTACAGACTAGAATCACTAATGACTGCCTCAAAGAAGAATGATAAACCCTTTCTATGGTCAGAGACATTCCAGCAGAGCTTTCAATAGCTATGGAAGAGCTTGACCATCTCTCCCATCCTGAGTTTGCTGGAGGAGGGAACTGGCTACGTGGTTTACTGTGATGCATCAGGGAACAGACTCAGTTGCATCCTGATAGAGGATAGTGTAGTGATTACTTATTTCTCATGATAGCTGAGGCCTAATGAGAAGAATTATATGACTCATGACTTGGAGTTTGTAGTAATAGTCTTCGCATAGAAGACGTGGAGACACTACTTGATGGGCGAGCATTTCATTGTTTACTCAAACCACAAGAGTCTTAGATATATATTCACATAGAAAGATCGGAATATGAGAAAACGACTTTGGATAGAGTTCTTCCAGGACTATGACTTTGAGAAAGCCTATACTCCTAGGAAGGAGAATGTAGTGGAAGATGCACTTAGCCATAGATCGAATTCGCAACTACCGAACGAGGCTTCAGAGAATTCATCCTGGCTTCAAATATCCTACATGGATAGAGATGAGATAGTCTACCTCCAATTGATGGTAGTTTCCCCTCCACTCCTTCAGCGGGTCAGGGAGGCGTAACTCAGAGACATCAGCTACAAGAATACACATGCTCAGATATCCTCAAGCCATGCACCTGACAGATATTCTGAAGGTGGGGAGAACAATATCCTTTTCAAAGGATGTACAATTGTACCAGTGGCACTATGAAAGGAGGTTCTGAGGGAGTTCCATACACCCCCCTTGGCAGTACATCTAGGTGTGATGAATATGTATCAGGACCTATGACGTCAGTACTGGTGGCTTGGGATAAATAAAGTTGTGGAAAAGTTTGTTTCTAGATGCCTCACTTTCCAGCAAGTGAAGACCGAACACTAGGTACCAGCAGGATTTACCCAACCCCTCGAGGTACCAAAGTGGAAGTGGGAATGGATATTGATATACATCATGATGGGGTTACAACGTATGTTAAGAGGGCACAATAACATTTGGGTAATCATTGAACGACTAACCAAGTCGACCCACTTCCTTGATATTCGACAAAAGGGTTTGATAGAGAGTTTGGGATGTCTCTATGTTCAGGTGATACGTGCATGACCTATCTCACATCATCGACCATGGTGAGTTGGAGATTGACGACTGAGCGACTTTTGCGGAGTTCCTAGTGGGGATAGAGGCTCGAGAGGAGCAGGTCCTTCGTGGGCGGTTGATTCATCTGGTGCAAGTTTGTTAGAAGCACAAGAATCTCTAGGAGAGCACATGGGACCGAGAGGATCAATACATTCCTAGTACCCCTCTTTGTTTGTGTGGCCTTGTTTGGGTTTCAGGGATGTAAAGAACTAAGGTGGGGAGAATGTAAAGACCCAAAAATTCCATGTAATTTTTTTTAAATTATTTGGGATTATTATGAGTCTGAAAAAATTGAAGGCGCATAATTCCGAGGCCCGATGTGCCCAGAATGAATTTATGAACTTTTTTTCAGGTACATTCAGTAAATGTGCAGGCATAATTTTCTATATTTTGAACCGATGATTGGATGAAAAATACGAGGGAACCTTTGAATCCACAACACCAGGATCCTCTTAAGGGAAGCTTCACTTTGACCGTAGTTGGTCGGGAGAAAAAGATAGTTTTTGATACTTTTAAAGAAATAATAAAATAACATAAAATGTTATTTTATTTATTTTTTCTTTTTCCTACCACCTATTGAGTGGTGGTAGCTAGGACCACAGAGGTGGTTAGACCTTTAATTACGGGGTGTTAATTGTACAATTACACAATGGTTGTGTAACCACCCCTCACGTAATTAACATGACACTTTAATTACGTCAATTAATGAGGCACATTAATTATGTCAATTATTGAACGTCATTAATTTATCAAAGAGTTGCTCGCCATTCACCCTCCTATTTAAATGGTGCTCGGGGTGTGGTTTTGGCATGACTTTATCAAGTGAGGATCCCATGATGAAGTGACACCACACCTTCCACTGATAGAGAACAGAGGATTGACGATGCCCATTGTAGGATCGATCCGAAGGTCGAAAAATGATGAACACCAATGCATGCGAACCTTCTCCTTCGTCTGGAATTCCCTTGAACGTGGAAGCACCACCATCCACGATGTTCCCAATGAATCACGAGGTAGGGGTTGTCTTTTAATTCAAGAATTTCCCTCGATTCTATTCCTCATTCTTGTATTTGAGGGAGGTTGTTGCGGGGGATTTGAATGGGGTTCAAAATTATTAAAATGTGATGAATAATTAAATTCTTCTTATTAATCTAACACAGTGGTTGCGGGCCAAATTAACAAGGAACGAACCCTCCACCGCTTGTTTTTTTGTTGCGTTCTTTGAGTATGGTTTTCCCAATTCGATGGCAATGCGAGACAGAATGTCATGCTGTGGTGGCAGTGATCTGGGAGGACCTTAGGCCCAGAAGACACCAAGAACGGACCACCAGAGCACGTCTGATGGCCCGTGGAAACAACCGCCGACGCACCATGTTGGTAGTGGCCGGAGGAGGCCCGCGGCAACCGGCCGCGAGCGGCGGGAAGGCGGCCCACCGTCGTGCGCAGTGGTGGCAGGCCCGAGAAGGCTGCACGGGAGAAGGGTGGTGCATACAGGTGCCACCGGTGGTAGAAACTGTGACAGGAGGGGGCAGAGTGACCCCGCACCACGCCATCTCGCACTGGACAAAACGGTCCCACAACCTCGGGGCTAGTTGGGTGAAGCGGTCCACCTTCAGGCGGACTAGGCGGGGTTGAGCCCCACCCGGCGGGCTAGGCCAACCGTGGCCCAGGCCCGCGAACCAGTCGGGCTGGACCCAGGGAAACGAGCTGACCCTTAACGGGCCAGACCTGGGTGGGTCAGGTAGACCCCGAGACCTGTTGCGTCGGGCCGACCTGACCTAGTCAGACTGGGCCTGGACCCACCCGACCCCTAAATAAAGAAACGACTGTAACTGAAGAACCGAGTGTTCATTTTACACACTATCAACGGAGTTGGGAAACCTTTTGGGAAGTGGTCGCTTAGGCATATTTCGGTAGGCCCAACCGAGCTAGGCCAGAACGAGGTGCGATCACCCCCGTTTCACGAAAAGGGGTGTAACTAATAGTCCGGGTGTCCGATCGACGCACCGTCTGTGGAATAAGGACCATTGTGACAAGGCGAGAAATTGGAGATAATAAAAGTGAGTTTTGACAGAGTTTGATGTGTGACCTAGGATGGATCCAACTTGAATCCAACCAAGCCCTTTTTAAAAAAGTGACCATATCTCACAGACCGGGCGTCCGATCAACCCGCCGTATGTCACGTCCGGACCCCTATGACGGGGCGGTCCCTTGGGTATGATTTTTGTTGGACTTAGTACTAGTTGAAATATGATCGATGGATTGAGGATCGGAATCTTCTGGAGATCAGGCGTGCTTCGTGTGGGAATCCAGTGGCTGGCTATGACCTGAAGAAGAAGAGAGACCATTACGGGCCAGTATGAGAAACTCCAGAGTGGGATGATTTTGTTGTATGAATAATCATCCATAAATCTGTACCAGTAACCAATACAGTTCATCACCAGTGACCAATAGGGGTCAGCACCAGTGACCAATACAGATCAGCACCGACGACCAATACAGGTCAGCACCGGTGACCAATACAGGTCAGTACCGATGACCAATACGGGCCAACATCTAGTGACCAATACGGGTCAGCATACAATGACCTATATGGGTTAGCAGATAGGATGATCTAGATTTATTACTACTCATCCCTATCGCAGTAACCTTGAAGTTATACAATTAGAGTGATCTATCTCTTTTTCTTTGTGCTTCATGATTTAGATCTTGCTTGTGATATTACCTTTGTGGTATTTATTGTGATGTTTTACTTGGTGGATTACTAAGAGACATTAGGGGGTCTCGAGGTCCCTACTGGGTATTGTTATACTCACCCTTTCATGGGCTCCACCCACACGTGCATGTCTGGTGTAGACTACTGACGCTCTGAGGAAAACTTTGGAGGTTTGGGACTTGATGGATCTTGGTGCGATGGGAGCAGTCGAGATCCTCTTCTTCTACTTCAAACTTACAGCTACTACCCTTCAGGTAGAGCTCCATGGAATATGTGACAACTGTTTACTTTCTTTTCAGTTTCTAGGGCTTGTATTCCGGTCCACTGTTTTCAGTTTACAGTTGTACTTGTGGTTATACTATACTCTTGTGGTTATACCTTACTTTTGTTGGTTGTTTACTTCAGATTCTCTTTTTGAGTGTGTACAGATCTCTAAGGCAATGCCTTCCCTATTTGGGAAAATCCTTCAGGTACTAGTCATCAACCCCTGGCCTATGGAAGGCGGGCTTGGGGTAGTCACGTTCGGGCCCCATGGGACGAGTCATGACACCCTTTCAAGTCAAATCCCTAAAGGGAGATAGTAACCTTGAGAAATATTCATAAATTAACTATAATATCCATCCATTAAAAAAATCATCTAATGTCAAAAACATTCTTGGGCCTATCCTAAGATATCACAACCTGAATCATGATCCAAAAATATACCTACCTTAGAGACCACATTCCACAAAATATCACCGTGTGGGTCTAGAACTAACACTTATACAACTTAGTATAAAGTTGAGTCTCTATAAAATTTATCAAAAAATAATAATGATGGGTCTCATGGTGCTCCCTTATCTTAGAATAAAAAAATATTCCATCAATAAACACCACCAAAAAGGTGTTAATATAGATATAAAAGATCTAATTCATTAGATCTATGAAAATAATGGGGACATTAGATAGCATAAATAAGTAATCATCATTTACATACCTTCTCTTAAAAGCGGTATTTGGAATATCCACTTCCCTTACACTCAACTGATGATATTATGGATAAATATTATTTTTTGAACCACTTCTCTCCCCTAATATGATCAAATAGGTCATCAATTCATGGTAACATGTATTAATTCTTCATAGTCACTCTATTAATATTCCATGAATCAATAAAAATTCAGAGGCTACCATTCAGTTTATTTATAAAGAGGATTGGTGATGACCATGGTGGAACACTCATATGAATTAACCCTTGTCCTCAAGATCCTCTAACTTCACTTTAAAGTCTTTTAAATCTTTGATAATCATCAAGTAAGATGATAAATAAATTGTGTTTGTCCTGGGGAGTAAGTTGATAAAGAACTCTACTTCTAACTATGCTGATAAAAAACGAAATAATCCTAAAATAACTCAGGATACATATCCACCATCACTAAAAGCTTTCAAATTGAACACTTCTCAACTGCATTGAATAGAAAAACAAAAAACTAATAAGTATTCATTCTAAAATATGGAACAATTTGTCCTTCCCTACCTAATCTCAAGTCTGATCACCTTGAAATATGTGAGTGTTTACATCCGGAGAAATAAATGGGATTTTTTAATGATAGAAATCAATTTGAGCCTTAACATTGATCATAAAATCTATGATTATAATTAGGTAAAAAATATGCAATTCTCAGACAATAAAATCATAGATGGTATCTAATTTATTTATCTCTAGATTACACATAGATAACATTAATACCTAATCTTTTCTATCCTCGAGGTGGTGATATTTGACATAAAAAACTATATCTAAAGTTACAACCCCAATGAATCAATCTACTTAAATTAGATAAATGAATAGGATAAACTAGCATCAAATATTTCCATGGCCATCGAATAAGAACAAAAATACATACCTAGAATAGTTGTTGGTTCTAACTCAAAGTTATTTGGAACATACTTAGATGTATAGAGGCACCCATATTTTTGACACATTCTGAAATTTCTTCATAGACTAAAAATCTCTTGTCACTAGAGAGTGGGAAAATTTTCCCTTAGAATCATCACACCATACTTGTGAGCCCCTAGTAATAGAAGATCCCACTATGGTATTCTATACAGGGTTCTAGAAGAAATGTTAATGATGGCCCAAACTCCCACACTGTTGGAACATCCTAATGTTCTATTGGAATTCTCTCTTGGTGTGAGACATCTTCCCACACTATAAATAGACTACTGGATTACTCTCGGAGTATGACAATGATGTCAAATCATATTAATATTTAGAACTCATTCTACCACCATTATATCCCCCATCAATCTTCCTCTTCTGAGATTAGGAAGAAATATAATTACACACTGTAGTAAAAAATACCTTCTTAGAGCTTTCAATATGGTCATGTCAGTTTTTACTAGAACTACTTTATCCACCACTTTTTCATACATAAATAAGAAAAGTAGAATGATCATCGACCAAATTTATAGCTTCAATCCCATCTCGAAATGTCAATCATTAAGATTTTCATTCATGAATATATCAATATAAATATTGGATAATATAACGAAGTGAGTAGTATATTCAATAAATATTATATTTTTTTGAATTAGAGTCCTAAATTCCATGGAATTATCCACTGTTAGAATCTCAAGGTAAAACTATTGATTAAACATCTTCTTGAATGCGGCCCATGAGAGATACTCATGCAATTTAGCCAGTAAAACAAAATCCCACAACATTTTTATATATAACTCTAGAATATACATGGTGAAACTAAACATGGATATATGAGGAGTGTGAAGGAATCCAAATATAGACTCAATTTTCCCAATCAATTCTTCAAGATACTAGGGTCCTCATTCACCCCAAAAGACAACTATATTTTACATGGTAAATTCCTAAACATGATAAGATTTTTAAGTATAATCCCATAAACCCTACTATCATAAGGACTAAATGTTCTAAATTACCAACTTGATAATGGATGGGTTAATAATAGGGTTAACCTGTGAGTTATTCTCCAAAACTCCCTCCTTACGATTAGTAAAGGACCTTATAGGTGGTATGATCTATAATATATGAAATAAAAACACAATAAAAACACAATATAATCCTAATGGAATATAAAAATCCTAAAGGACCATAAATTATTAAAAATATATCAATAATCAATCACATAAAATCATATAAAAATAACTAATAATTGACCACAATCAAAATACAAGTTCCATCTACCGATGGAGACTAGAGGTTCAGTGAAAAGAAAAATAATCTTTGAACCCCACCATGTCACTCCACTCAAAAAAACATGGTCCTATATCTATAATAACTCAACCCCCTAACATCAAGAGGGGATTTGATAGTAATTTATAACAAATAGGCCTAGGTTGACCTAGATCGTCACCTGATCCAACCCCCCCAAAAGTCTTAGGCATGTTCCTGATCTCCTTGAGATAGAAAATTGTTATAGGGAATTAAACTAATATATTATAATTATTTCACCCTTGGAAACCAAGTAATCACAATTCAGATTACACCTGAAACTGAGACATGAACCATCTGTACATTGGATTCCCATGCACTAAATAAGCAGTTTCCATAAAAAATAAAAGAATAAAAAAAATAGAATATGAGTAGTAGAATAACAAATAAATAAATCAAATCAACCAAACATCAATTTATAACATAAATTGAGTATGATAATGTAAATTCATAACAACCCCCACCAAAATACAAGGATGAAAAGTTTGATACATCCACCACCCCTAAATAAATAACTTAGAGGAATCCCCAATAATACTCCCTAATCAACCCTCTATGTAGACTATACTCCCCATCAGATACCTATCTATGAACTAAGAAGATAATCAAGTAGTAAAACCATGATAATTGGTTTAATTTAATTTAACTATATCCTACAAAACAAAGTCCACATATTCTCAATGGAATATGTAGGGTGTGAAGAAAATCACAGTATGACACCACCAAGAATATATACAACAACTTTCACATTGAAACTATTAGTTTTGGTTTAATAATGTCACATTTGAAATACTAATTTTTTACAAAAAATAACATGGAAATTATTTCACAGGTACATTGGTTTTTAAAAATAATCCAAGTCCCATTAGTCAATGTAAACAAGGAAAAAATAATGTATAATTGAGGGAAAGATTTCATTATTACCTAAAAACATCCAAATAAGAAAATTTGGGGTATTAAAAATTGAATGGAAAAGTAAAAAAATCTACACTTGTGTCTCTAAGATTAGGCCAAAAGGTTTATATGAATCGCTCATGGAATAGTAGTTGGCATATGTAAACCAAAAAATTATAGGGACTCTCACGATCAAACTAGATCTATAATATCCTTCCCTTTAACTCTAAATCTTTTCAAGACATATTCCATACCAAGCACATAATCTATACTAGGGTATTAATTATCTATGTCACCCATATGCATAATGGTCTCCCATGTGTTAAAACCTATGATCAATTCAATTACATAAGATTAATCACACATTAAACACCCCCCTTTCATAGTAATATCAACCTAAATCATTTTAAATTCTAAAAAACATTTTTAAAACTCTTTTTTAATATAAAAAAAAAATTTATACAATTTTTGTTGAGTGTGAAAAAATATATTTTAATGGAAAAAAAAGTAAAACCACCATTTAATCCAACACATGCCAACAATAAAATATAATAAGCAATAGGTAGTCCTCAATAAATAAAATCAAATATTGTTAACCAAAATAAACTAAAATAAAATGAATACATATGAGTGTGCCAAAAGAAATACATTTTATATGGATAAAAATACCTCAAAATCGATGAAACCTCATTTCCTTAACTTAAAACCATAAAAATCGAAGAGATGAGAACCCTAATAACCTAAAAATACATGAAATTATATTAAAACTCTCCCCTTACCCAAGGTTTACTTCCCATGGCTTTATTGGAATCCATTATCAAATGGAAATGGAAGAAAAAGGATGAAAATTGTAAGATGAGGATAAATATAATAGAAATTAGGTATTCTCTTGAAGAAATATATCCAAGATTAAAGGATTACACCAAGGGTAAATGAGTAAAGAAGCCCTGTGGATGGAGAGGTTCTGGTTGTATGAATGGGGAGGGAGAGTGGGATAAAGGAGGCTAAAATCAACATGGTTTTTTTAAAAACAAGCTGGGCAACAATTTCCACATTGTAACCCTTAGGAATATGGAATAGAACTACCCTAGAGGGCCCTCATATAGAATAACCTAGGTGTTATTCCATGGAGTACCTCCATGAGGAAGAACCAGGGGTCCTTTACCATTGGAAATTATGGTGTAGCACCCTCCCCTATGGCACAACCCTGACCCCCAACACACCCCATCATTGCTTATCATAGTGTTCCAATTCTTGGAGCACCCCAAGACCAAAACTAAATGCCAGGAAAGTGTTGCCATATTTTTCCACAATCCATGGGATGCATCATGATCTCCTACAGTTCAAAACTATAGGTTTCTCCAAAGCTACCCAAACTCCTCCAAAAACTCAAAAACCCAAAAATTAAAGGATTTAACTAAAATAAATAATTTAAATACATATCCGTGAATTGGTGGGTGTTAAAGTGAAGGTAAGGGAAAGGGAATTTCATTGGATGGTTGATATGTTGAGTTCAAATAGAGTTAAGAGATGGTTCTGGTGATGACTCAGAACTATTTTGGAGGATAGACCGATCTTTAATTATATTTACTTTTGGACATGATATATATGATCTATGCATAGGTAATACCATTATTTTGTATGAATATGTGAAATTACTGCTGCTCTTTTTTATAAAGAATATGAGATTTAATTTACATAAAAATAGAATGTAGATTTGATGTTCACTTTTATCTATTTTACATTGCAATGACCATTGATTGTTATTACTTCCGTTGTTCTTATGGAAATATGTATCAATGAGGGAATATTCTCCCCACTATATACATAGAACCTCACTATTTTTTGGTGGAATTTGGAGTATAAGGGGGTGAACCTAAGGTATGTAGCACCCAGTACATCCACAATGGAGGTGAACCGGCCTAGGGATGCTACACTAAAACCCCTTAAATAATGTTAGATCAATTCAATGAATTTTGATTCATGAAATCATGCTTAGTGTAAAGTTAATGGATATCATTTTTATGTCATATTAAATATCATAAAAAGTGATACAAATATTGAATTGTTTCTTTTTTATTATATATAATATCACAAGTCATGATGGGGTTTCCTTATATGATATGTGATATTGAAATAGGTGATATAGTTTAAATAATTCTATTTTGAAATATCATAACTTATGATATGGATGATCATAATGTATGATAATGTGGATTTCTACTATTATGTAATTTTAAAACATAGCATTGTATCACTTTAGAGATATTTATCTTATCATAAACCATGGTCGGAAACTGCTACATATGATATTGTGAAATCTTAATATATGATTACTTATGATTGAAGGAGTAGTTGCATGTCATGGTTATCTTATCTCAAAATTTGATATAGGAAATTGCGTAAATCGTGACTTATGATATAACATATATCATAAAATATTATATGTAGATTTTTTTTCTAATTTTAAAACTATGGATTAAATGATTTAATTTTTAAATTGTTTATAAGTTATTGAAAGAGTTATTTTGGGATATTTATTTAATTTATAAAGTGTTTATAAATAAATTAATTAATTATAAGCATTTATAATTTTTCATTAAATTATTATGAAACATTTAATAAATAAATATCAATAATATTAAATTTTAATGTTAAAATACTATTGATTTATATGGAATGACTTTTAATTTTTATCTAAATTGTTTATAATGAATTTATAAGGTATTTTATGAAGTGTTTATAAATTAAAAAATAAGGAAAAATTTAAAAGAGTTTATATTAAATTAGTAATTTTTAATAATATTTAATCTGAAATGCTTAAATAAAAGCTTTATTTTGAAAATTATTTGAACCATATAAAAATAATTTTTGATACTTTATATGTTCTTGGTTAAAATAATAATAAATATATAATATTTTTAATATTTAAAATGTTTAGATAATAGATATGAAATATGCAATGCTTATATTTCAAATATCATATATTTAAGTAAATTCCATATAACAGTAATATGAAGGGGTTCTTACTATAAATAAATATAATGTGTTTATATTTATTTAATTATGGAATGATCATAATGAATGACTAAATTATAATGTATTTAATTTTTTTATTATTTATGAATCATTAATAAATAAATAAATATAATTTCTAAATTAATGAATAATTAATTTATTTACTTTATTACCTAATTTTTCATAGATATAAATTATTTATATTTTGAATGGATTTATGTTTTATTTTAAAGTGTTAAATTACTTCTATAAAATGTAATTCATACATTTAAGGAGTTATATACTAAGTATATTAAATGATTTAGTTTTCTTCTACCTTGACATCGAATTTTACTATGTTATGAACCTGAATTAAGAAGTTAATTATAGTTTTTACCTATTAGATTATTGAATTATGATGGAATTAAGGTCTCTTTTGAGTATAGAACCATGGGTAGAGAGACGTTTTTATATATTTTACAATGTATGGGAAGATTAGGATTTGTCTAGAAAAGTGGGGGTTAGTTGTATATCACTCCATTATTACTCTTATGAGATTAGTGATTCTATATGGTTTTAATCCTTTAAATGAAAGGGTTCCATGTACCTTATTAATGGAGTGAATTTGGATACGAGCAAATATAATTTTAATTTTAATTTGGGATAATAAAAAAATATATGAGTTATATAAAGTTTTGCAAATCAACATAGTTTAAACATATTAAATTTTTGGAAGGAATATGATTTAAAACTAAATAATTATAATCATATATACATATAAAGGTGATACATGAGAAAATATGGTGAGATAATAAAAACCTTGAGTAGGAATTCCTTCTAAAGTAAAAACTTCTCAAGAACTTTATCATCTAACATAGTAAGTCATGCTATAGTTGGGTACCCATGGATTATCTTATGTATAGAAATCATGTTATAGGTGAACCTAATTGGATCCGGTCCATGTATCTAGAATGATATTTGGGTTTCACTTAACCGAGAAACCCTAATAAGATTATGGGAAAAAAGGAATAACTTTGAGTGAATCTGTATGATGGATTATAATAAGGTGTTATTCACTCAATTATATAATTATCATATCTTAAATTATTGACATGATGGTATACCTATATAGATATGTGATTAGAGAAACTATAAAGTGATCCAAATGTTAGTAAAATATGGATCTTTTCCCACTAATGGATATAATGTGAAATTTAAAAGGGGTTATGATTTTAGTGGGATCACATAAAATAAAATTCTTTATTAAATGAATTAAAACATGATACCCATCTAACAAAAGATTTTTTTGTAGATAAATTAGTATCATTATTATTTTTTATGTCTTTAATATCAATCCTTAATAAGTAAAAGATTAATAGAATAAAATTTATAGACTGGTATAGAAACACAATTATCATTCTTAAACAAGATAGAAAATTCTGTGTCTTATGGAAACCCCTTCCTAAATAGAAAATGATGAAGTTGTTCATCAACTACGTACAAATGTTTATTAGAAGCTTAGAATGATTCATTTCAGGTTTCAAATGAATTATTTAAATTCAATATGGCTAAAGGAAATTTATTCTCTATACATGAACCCAATATGATTGGGTATGTCAATGAATTAGAGAGAGTAGAGTTTTCCTATCTGGATTGATCTAGAAAATGAATTTATTATGTAATTATTGATAGAAATAATCTAAAAATTGGAATATTTTCAATAATTTTTTCCCTATCACCTAAAGGTGTTGTGGATAAATGAGAATGAAATAGGATGTCTAAACTCTAGTGTCGTGTTGACAATACTAGATTGTAAAAAGTTTGATCCACAATAAGTGTATTGAATTTTCCAATTTAAATCCTATGTTATTAAAATATAATGGAATAATCAAGAAGAAAGGGTGTCATTTACATTTGAATGAATTAACCATATCACCTGAATGAATTTATGAAATTCTATGGGGAGTCTATATCAGGTAATGATGTTATAGAAATCAATTTTTGATTTTGAAATTTTATGTGATACCAAATATATGTTTTAAAAATGTTATAAATATATAAAAATTATAAATCATGGAAATAATTGATTAATCTTATAGTTTTTATTCAAATATAGTATAAAAGATTGTTATATTGTATGTTTAGGTTGTAAAATAATATTTAAATATCAAATACATCTGAATAAAGTTTGTTTAATCTTATCTAAACTCTTTTATATGATAATAGAAGTTATTTTAAAAAAAAAAGAGTTGTTATAAATAAAATGAGAAAATGATTTAATAAATATGGTTTATTATTTATCCAAACCAATAAAATTATTTGAAAAGTTGACAAGCATATAAATGTTTTTTTCAAGATAAAAGAGTTTATCCAAGGTATTTGTTAAAATATGAGGGAAGAATTCCTACCACCCATTAGTGGAATATTTTAAATAATAATGTATTTTTTAAATAATAATTATCTACGTACATTGAATTCCATATATGATATTTTTTCTTAATTATTTATTTTTTAAATATTCTCACTAATAAAATAAGTTTTCTTTCTTAAATAAAAAGAAGTTGTGTATATTACCCTGATATTTTGAAAAATAATATAGCTTCTAAGAGGATAGTGGGAGAGTGTTTATACTTAAATAAGTTCAATGTATAATAAATAAAATATTATAAAATTAAAATTTCAAAGTGAATATCACTTTAAATCCTAATGGATTTTAAGGTATATTGGTAAAGATAAAATAATATAATGAGTTTGATTTTTTTCCATAGTGATATCAAAGAAAAAATTGATTTTAAACAGTTCCAAGATGATAGTGATGAACTTAGAAATAGTTCTAGGCAAATACAAGAAGTTATTAATATCATTATATTGGATTTTGTGATGAAAATAAGTTTAAATACTTGATCAAAAGTTGAAAATATTGAATATGATTCCTAATATCATCATTATTAAAACTGGTATTCTTCATTGATCATACTTGTGGTTTGTGGGAGAATTTTATCATATGGTAACATTGATATATAGTAGGAATAACACCATGATGTAAAGTGTTAAAAAAAACTAAAATGCAATAAACATAAGGCATTTTTTCAATATTTTACATGAGGTATGAGAATCATGATTCTGTATGGATCAGTTAAGTATTATTAAATGATTTTAAGAATATAAAAAAATATATAATGTAATATAAAATTCATATCAACTTTATTATCTATTCATTTTGGTTGAATATAACAATTGAAGTGAAGAATAATTTTTCTCCCAATTTATAACTTTGAGTAATCCCTAATTGATATTTTTTATAGAGTATTATATTTTGTAATAAAATGTTAATTGAAGCATGAGTTTGATTTCACATCAAGTTACAAAATATGTTCATGAGGCACAAAATAAGTTTTATGAGATAGATAGACCATAAAGTATACCACATGGGGAATTATATATAGAGATGTTAAATAGATGGTTCAGGACAACCTATGGGCCACTCCATTTAGTTCATGCCTTTGTGGACTGGGTCGAACAAGTTTTGAATTTTATATAGGCTGCAAAGTTATTGGCTCTAGCCCTGTCCTTATAAGACCTGTTGTATTTTAGGCCAATCCATTTAATTTTTCATTTTCATTTTTTCATTTCAAAAAAAAAATTTCAATACGTGTATAAAGTTTAAATTTATTTTTAGTGAAAAATAACCATTAAAAATACATATCATAACAATTATTATTATTATTTAAACAAATTATACATTGTATAAATTGGGAAAAAATTCAAAAAAGAAATATGTACATATATTATAAAATAGACATTAAATAAGTGTATAGATGACTCATACTATAATTCTTTATATATAATTTTTTAAAAGGTAAGTCATAATTATTTAAAAATAACATAGACATATAATAATTTTTATAAGTATATTATATTTTTAGAAGAAAATAAATATATGCGAGTCATGGGTTGAACTGTAAGGAATGTGACCACATGGACTATTGATTTTTTAGACTAAGACAAATGATACCGCATTTATGTCATCCAATTGTTTAGAGTCCTAAGACTGAAAAACCCCCTGGGATAACAGGATAGCCCTTGGTCTTGTAATCTTTTTGATAGGTATAGTGACACACTATGTATTTTTTATACTGAGAGTATATGTTGTATATTTTTATTTCCCTATAACCTAATGTTTGACAATATAACTAGCATGATAAATTTTATACTTTGGTATCTTTATTACACCAACTTTGAGGCTGATCTAATCAAGGGTGATTGGGTTTATTTCCAATCATGTCATAAGTTGAGTTTAATCAATATGGGACTTGTCCTCTTGTATGATGAGTGTGACATCTTAGACCTCGATTAATATGAAATGAAGGATGGTATGATCATACCAAGATAAGTTAAATGTGATTTGATTATCTATTATACAAGGTGATGGGTTTGGAGGGGATAACACATATCCAAACATAGAGTAAAAGTTTAACCAAAATCAATTAACACCGTAATATCTTTCAATCATGTTGGAATGAATAAATATATACATAATGGTGTTCCTTTTCATCTATTAATCATGGATTTTCCTAATCTCTTTCACACGGTCTTGATTGTCATCACTCAGAATTATCCAATGGGGTCCTTCCTCCTTAAGTATCCATGAGCTGGATAAATCTCCCAATTCTTGGGAAGGATCCCCTCTTACCCATATTTTTCTATAACCATAAATTTTAGTGAGATAAATAGAGGGAGAAAGTTCTTTGGATTA
The DNA here is from genome assembly GCA_963277665.1 of Viscum album. Taxonomy (NCBI): domain Eukaryota; kingdom Viridiplantae; phylum Streptophyta; class Magnoliopsida; order Santalales; family Viscaceae; genus Viscum; species Viscum album. Next base: position 599,612,030 of record OY728167.1, on the reverse strand, counting down.
AGTATTTTATCAAATATCATATTAACCTGAATCATAAACTATGAAACTCTTAATATAGGCCATCCAAGAGGCTCTTATGAAACCATACATTTGACCATTATGGTGAAATGTTTCATGAGTTACAAATTTTTATAATTCATGAATATTTAGTTTTTATTATTTTATTTAAAAATTTAAGGAAATATTTTGGATGTCGAAACTCCTCTAAATCATTATAACATGATGATAAAATCGAATATGATATCTTTAAGTACAAGAAGGAAACCACATGATATTAGATATTACATATACTAATATGCAGAATACCAAGGTATAATGACCATAAATATGTCATGGGCTACACTATCATGGACCCCGACATGGTCTAAACCCAAATTCCATGGTGATTCCTTTAGTTTACATTTCCAATAATCCCCTAATTGCACTAATGTCCCACACACTTAGAAAACTCTCACCTTATGTCACATCATATGTAACAACCTATAAAACCATATCCAAAAATCCTTTTGTATATATTTAAGAAAACTTTTCTTAAAATATATCATTTATTATCACTAAAAGTTACACCATATCTATAAATTTGTGAAAATATTCCAAAAAAATATCTTTGGATATCCACCAACACACTTTTAGTAAATCTCTCAATGTATTGTACCAATGATATAATACAAAAACATAATTCTCATCCACACAATAACAAAGTGTGGCCTTACAAGACTTTATAGCATTGAAAAGAATTTTGAATTACTTATTTTATATTTGTAAGAAATGATAAGCCTCTATGAAAGTGTTAATTCTACAAAACCTACAAAGATATATGACATGATCTTTATCAAAAACATGTATCTCTATACATATTCCCACCAATTCTATCATATAAAAGTATGTATATTCATGTAATATATTTTTTCTAATAAATGGAGGGACCATGATACATGGAATATATCAATCCATAATATCTAACTCATACATACTTGATTATCAGAGTATATAATAAAAAATGCATGAACATATCTTAGGTCATTCACCTAAGTGGATGAACTCATCACATGTACCTCATACAAAAATATAATCACATAACATGTACCTTATCACAGTATGAATATACACTTCCTCATTCAATCTCAATTGAGGACCCAAATCTAAAACTCATTATATGAGAGGAAAAATCCCATATTTTTAATCCTCAATTGATGAAATGATCAAAAAAATACCCAAACACCCCTAATTATAAAACCCTCAAGGATGGTGTAATAAAGGTATAAAATTATGAAGGTTCTCATGATAGGTATCTCTACTCCTTGATGAACATTTGTTAAGGATAACTCAAATTCTTACATTGAGTGGTCAATTATAAGTTCACTTCATGATATATATGAATCCCGTATAAAATAATAATAAAGTAGAGATTATTTATTGTATAATTTGATAAATTTTATATTATTAAACTCATTTAATAATACTAAAAACACCATACATAATCACCCATCTAATCATATCTTGTATGATATACTGCCAAAGAGGCCTTATGTTTGTTACATTTTTATGGGTTTTCTAAACTCATTATATCTATATGTAATTCCCACCACATCTATATGTGGCCATTTTATAAAACCACCCAATAAACTCCTTTAATTGGTAACATTAATGAAGTAATAATTTTAGTGTAATGGTGAGACTATGATTTATATTCCCATTGTTCAAATCTTTGAACATAGAATTGAAAATTCTTAACTTTATAATATCCAATGTTAGTATGTCAATATTTTTTTTACAGAGAGATCATTTTATGTTCATGACCATTATATTGTAACATTTCCATTTAAACTTTTATTTGAGACGATTTTGGTAACTAAATGTAAAAAGTTTCCTTAAATCCCTATACTAATGCATCCTAAACTCTTTTAAGATACAAATTTATCTCCACTTTTAATATGATACATTTAATCATTTATTTGTTATTATTTGAACTTATCTAAGTCTAAAGAATACTATCACTAGACTCTTAGAGACTATATTCTCTCTAAAATATGATGTTAAGAAACACAAACTCCTTTGTGTTAGAAAATAAAAATCATTTACCTTAGTTGAAATATTTAAAAAATATACAATTAACCACCTTAGATCAAATGGTATTCTATGTGTTTGGAGTAGTATTGTGATATTATATTTCACGATATTCCATATAATAGTGGAGATAATATTCTCCATCATATTTTTAAAAATAACTGGGATAAATGTTTTTATCCCGGATCTAAAAAATCCTTATCTCATTTTCAAGGATGTTTTAGAATTAGACCAATCATAATAATATGTACCAAAACCAGAATCCCATTTATTTCTAAAAACATTTTTTACAATAAAAAACCCTTATCACATAATATGAAACAAAGATGAAAATGAAAATTATTTATTTTGATCTAATAAATCATTACTGTAGTCTACTGAATCAAACTCCTCAATGTGGCACCCCCTGCTTCATTTATTGAGTTCACACTTTAATCTGTGATAATAAATCCTTTATCAATTTTGAATTTTTATACATATCCATACCAATTGTTTAATTTATAGTTGTTATCATATACCCTTCAAAATATAATAATTTATTTCTATAATATAAGTACCTGATGTGGACTCTCAATGAAGTTTCTTCCACCCTTTAAGTATTCTGGAAAATTTTTATCCTAATTTACAGTTTTTCCATAGTTAAAACACTATAATTCTTTAGAATCTCCCTTTTCTTTTTTAAAAGATGTTGTTGACTCACTATGACCACCCTTATTTTCCTTTTTCATAAAAAATTTACCATTTCATTTTATACAATTATCAAGGAACTTGAGATTATAACTCCCATGTCTTACTAAAAAATACTAAATACATTGATATGATTAGGTAAAATTTGACTAATCTCATTGATGTTGTAATTCAAAATAACATGTCCAAACCTTTTAGGTAGTGATTACTGTATGAATTATTTTAGCAAAATATATCCTAATAATTGACCCCAGTATCTCCATGTAATTTACATACCCAATCATATTGGGTACATGAGTAAAGACATAATTTATTTAAACCATCTTATAGTGAAAGAGTTATTTTGAAACTTTATATCTATCATGTGTAGAATATTCTTGATAAATCCATTTTGAGTTTTTTTATCATTCCAGAAAAATTTGTATTATCATGTTTCTTTTGTGTCTTTGGATCTATAAAATCAAGAATTAACATAGATAAATATAGATAATCTTTACTATGCTTAATATAACCATATTTCCTTTCTTGACTAGTTTTATCATTATGAGGTTTCTCATAATTTTTTTGTTCTAACCTATAGAACATTCCTTTTTTGTTTGAGAACTATTATTAAGTTCCTATACCCATCTAGAAAGTTGGTTGAATTAAGATTCCCTTTTTCCAATATTGATCTAAAATTCATTTTGGATTATATTTAATCCATTTTTTTTATAATATAATATTTTATCTAGTGAGTATCATCTTTTAAATTCATTAATTAACAACTTTTATAAGTATTCTCCTTCTAAAATATTAGAACCTTTTACATTTACATCATATACATTAATGGTACAAGATCCATATTTAACTATGAAATGAGTCCTATTTATTTTTAATCTAATCACATAACTATTTAGGTAGCCCATCATGATAATAATATCATATATGAATATTTGATATTTGTTTGAATAAATCCTTACCCAATCCATTATATGGATAATCCTAACTATATTCCTCATGTAATATAATATTTATATTTTCCCATTAATATTGACCCAAAGTATACTCCATATATGGGAGCCTAACTCTTAGGGAAACCCATAAATTAATTACCTCACACAAGATAATGGAAACTCAACCTTTTCATGAACCTACCTGGTTGGATTATGGTGCCCCTCCCCAGATTCAACTTAGCGGTGCCCCAAGACGGTGGAATCTGGGGTGGGACACAATAATGTGGTATGAGAGTATATATTTCCCTTTGTTTCTCAATATTTGGGTTAGAAAAGAGGCTATGAATATTGGAATTTGGTAATGATCATGTTCCTAGTAGTAGCTAACCCATGTATGTTGGAAATCCAAATATCTTGGGCTGGGTAAATTCTGTTATTTCTTGCGCTTCTACGATTTCATGGTGGGTGGAACACTTTATTTTTCATGTTATTATTAGTAATAAAATCATTAACATAATTGGTTGTTTATCCTTGTCCTTATTATATGAGTAAATATCAAAGTATTTATCATACTAGGCACCATATGACTAAAATTACATGCATTATGCCATGCCATATGTACTTTCTATGTGCATGTCCTGCGAATCATTTTCTTTAAGTAGTGCCTTGATTATATATATGGAATTGTCTTGAAATTTATTATGGGACTAAAGAAACATAATTTACACTTAAAGTGACTTCATTAACCTAAAAATGATTCCCTTCATAGGTTAAGGTAGACACATTAAGTAGTTGGTTATGGAATGTTGAGCCATGTACCATTGCTCTCATGGAATGGATCATGTTTTGGTTAGGATTAAGTGGATTCCAAATTTTAATTTATAAGGTGTATGATCCCTAATAAATTGGAAATGGTGAACCATCTAACAAAAAATTTTGAATGTATTTAAATAAAAAACGAATACATAATTAAAATGAATATACTATTTAAAATTCAAATGGACATATTATGTGTAATACAAGACATTGAACCTGACCCAAACTTAGTAGTGGGTAGTAGGTCGTGTCTCCTGTAATACTTATATGACATTTTCTCATCACATAGACCTAAATCCTAGTACATGAAGAGGGTTATGTTTTCCTTTAGGGAGGCTTTGTACCATCCCTTTCTTTATCACATTCCTTATCTTCTTTTCCTATCTTTTATAAATATTGTTTATGAATTTCTCTTTGAAATAATAAGACTATGAAACCATGATGTACTTGTTTTTTATTCAAAGAAAGCGGTGATGGAAATTCTCTGGAGGTGGTGGAACTTGAGCTACCAGTAGTTCCTCCTATAATTACAGCTAAGGCCCCTCTTGGAGATCCTCTAATGGAAACTGATGCTCAGTTCTGTGACAATTTATTTTGGTTTATCCAGTCAGTTTAGGGTGTTCCCCGACCTTCCCCAACTATGACAGAGCTGACTCAATATTTCCAGTAGCATCATCCTCCCAAATTCTATGGAGATGGTGGACCTCAGGCTGTTGAGTCATGGTTTGAAGTTATGGTGTCTATCTTTGACCTTCCTGATATGCCTTTAGAGTGGAGGGTCAAGTTTTATAACTACATGTTGTGCGATTATACCAAGAGTTGGTGGGATATCATCTCATAGGCTAAGAATAATATGGGTATGGTATAAGAATAATTCTAGAAGGTATTTTATGATAACTTATTTCTGATGAATTTGAGATCAGTCCATTCTAGGGAGTTTATAAATCATCAGAAGGGCACTACGACTATGTTAGAGTATTTGGACCACTTCAACGAGATCCAATTTTTTGATCCGTATCTGAATGATGGCGAGTTGATGACTACGAGGTGTTTTTAGGATGGGTGTGTTTACACTATACACTCATAAGAAAACATATTTTGGTTGGCTATTATTCCAGACATAGTTAACTAGGACCTTATTATAGAATGGAATCTCAAATAATATGGAAATGTCACTAGTGTAGGAATGATTTTTAATGTCATTTTTTTGGTTTTTTACGTCAGTTATTAGCCGCCGTTATTAAAGGTGACGTTTTAAATATGTATTTAAAATTGGTTAACAAATGATCATTGTAAATTTGTCATGGAGGTAATTTTTTATGTCGTTTATTTAATAAATGACATAAAAAACCATCTTCCACGTTGGTTCCTGCATAACCGACATGGAAATGCTTCAAAATGAAATTTTTTTATGCCAGTTATTAAAAACTTAATTTAAAATTTTCATTCCATGTTAGTTTCTACATAACCTATGTGTAAAAGATTCTAGTTGAATGGTTTTTATGTATGTTATAAAATAACCGATGTCAAAAACCAGTTTCCACGTTGTCTATTTAGAAACCTGTGTATACAAACATTAATATAGGTTTTTAAAGTTTTTTATAAAATAATAGACATGATTTTTTTTAAAATATTTCATTTAAACCTTCCTATCCACTCCTGAAAATAATAATAAACAAATAGATCAAGTATAAAAAGAAACAACATAAAAATAACTGGAAAATACACATTTACAATTACAACATTAAAAATTACAATATTAACTAAAAAAATAAAATCTAACAAAAAATAGAAAATACACATTTACAATTTCAACATTCAAAATTACAATATTCACTAAAAACAAACTAAAATCCAACCAAATCTATAAAATAATTTTCCCATTCCAATTGTAAGTGTGTGAGAACTTGTGCACTATAATGGAAAGAGTCATAAAAAGCCTCAAATTAAAAGCAATTTATTTGAAATGTATAATGAATAAAACAAATGAAATATTAAGGAATATTTTATAAATAAATCTAACCTGGTTGAACTTCATAAGTGTTCTAGTAGTAATTATTTCATAGATAAATCCTAAAAAATAATATCCAAATTATTTGACACCTTTTAGTTTATGAAAATGAAGATTAAATGAGTTTTTAAATTCAAAATAACATTTTTGAGTAAAATATCCAAAATGTACTAATTATAAATAAAAATTCACCTTTACTTTTACATATTTAATATTAGTGATATTTTTTGTTGTTGTGTTTTAAAAAAAATTTCCATACCCTATTAGAAAATAATATGAATGAAATAAATTTAAAATTCATTATAATATATAAAACTATTAAGAAATTAAATCTTACAGTTCCAATATGTTATCAAAATTTCCTCACACATAACCATGGATAGAGAATATAAAATAAAGTGTCTTATCTCTTGAAAAAAACATAACATTCAATGGTCATTGATATAAAAGAAAATTTAATGTTAGTGGTTATTTTGTTAAAAAATAAATAACACTATGTGGGATATATGTTTCATACCTCTCTTGATAGGGAAAAATCCATCACAGAGTAATTTAATAATCTTCAAATATTTCAATAATATAAAATATTGTTTCTTCTTCAGCCATTGTTTGTGCTTAAGGTGAAATGAATTGTGGGTCCATAAATCCATATACATCTATCTTTTCATTCTCCTAACACATTTTATAAAGTTAACTAATAAAAAAAACATAAGGATAAATTTTCATTAACTTTAACACAGATAAATATTTATGTTAAGACTTACATGGGAAAAACTTGCATCGTGTTGATTCCCAACTTATCTCAAGTTACAAGCTCTATGATATCATTTTTCAAAAGCCCCACAGTCACTGCATTCCCACATACATTATCTTCCATTGGAATCTCATAAACACCCGACAATAAATTTGAATATATTGACAATAATTCAAGACTAATAGAATATATATATGAAGTCATATAAATTTTTATTTGTTGTTGGATATACAATATTTCTTTACCTTAAATGTATTCCTGTAAATAAATAGATAAATATGTTAACTTTCAAATGTTAAAACCGATTTAATACAACAATGAAATAAAATATAAAATATAAACATAACTATATGGTAATATGTCGCAAAAGTATATATGGACAAACTAAAAAGTGACTGATACTTGGTCCAACTACCCTCACCCCATCTGTATATAATGGTACTCTAGCTGATATATCTATAATATCCTGTATAGTGACCCTATGATGCTCTATATCTGACTGTTGATGATGAATGGTTACTCCAATATAATATATCATCCCATATGAAATAATATGATACTAAGGATCATCAAAATATAACTCAAAGTAACTAGGAAGTTGTGGAGGATGGGGTGTAGGAGTAGGATAAAAAGTGGGGTCCGTAGGTAGAGGTGGAGGAGTGGGAGATACTAGAGGAGGCGGAGGAGTGGTAGCTTCAGTATGAAATTTTATTTTCATGTCTTTAATAAAGTAATGTATTGATGGTTTGATCTTATCCTCTATCCTCACATTAATATTCTGAACATCAGCCTCCAAAGATTCTATTTTTTACAAATACCCTCCATTGCAGAAGCTGAAGAATGTGGTAAAATTTTTCTCATCGATACACCTTCTGGGTATCCTCATACACGACCCAAGTTTTTGGGATTTCCCAATAATGTAGATAAAATATCCTGCCTCCCCTATGCAACAAAGACCCCTAGTGTTATCTACTCTTCAAGAGAATCCTATATGAATTTTTTGAATTTTTTTGTAATGATTCAAAATATATATAGCATTGAATTAACTTAAATAAATAAATAAATAAAACATCTTACAATCGTCTCTACTAAACCCTTGATTATTCCATAAGATATTTCTATTTTTTCTTATCCGATCCCTCTTCATTTTTTATATCTATCCAGGGGGTGGAGGGGCAACCTCTCCAGTGCTGAAAGACTCAGCTGTTAGTTTTTGAAATTATTCATCCATCATTTGTTCTTCCAATAAAGTATACCCTCCCCAAGATAAAGTATGAGGGTATACGTTTCTAAATTGGATCTTGTGGTGAGGTATTCTCGAATCCTATAAATTAAGAATAAGAAATCATTAATATAAGAAAAATTCTAAAATTTTACAGTACACTTACCAACAATTCTTCTTTTCTTCTACTTTCAAAAAATTGTTTCCATGTGTCTTCATCTATAAAAGGATATATATCACATGGATTATGATGTCACCTTTACAAAAGAATGGAATCAGATGTGAGGGTTGATTTGAAATCCCACCATATCCTAGAATCCCATGATAAACATTTCATCTTGACTGCTCTAGTGTCGGGTATATCATATGTCATCTGATAATGAGGGGAAAAATAGATATTACTATAAACATTTAAATATTAGTAAAACAATAAACAATTAGCTTACCAAAATGGTCTCCCACAACTGAGATAATGTTACTTTGTCAACACTTATCCAATCATTAATCAAAATACTGACTATTCTTTTACCCTAAACTGATACAGAACTCTTGAATTGGTTTTCATTTGGGCCTCTTTGAATATAATTATCATTGAAGTCTACCACTATCCTCTAGTCCTGGCTATGAACAACTGATAATTTTGGTAAATGTGTTCTTCCATATTTACCAATTCACAAACTCTTATTTGGATCTATGTGAGTATATGACTCTTTTAAAGAAGGATGAGGATCATCAAGAGGAGAATATAAACTTTCCTTCCTAGAGGTATGAGTATGCTCTTCTCCATAAGTATGTGTTTGATCAGTTGATTAATATGTCATTATCCTTCAAATCAAATAAACAAATAATTAGTACACAAATAAAAAAAATCAAACTATTACAATACTAATGTAAATAAAAAATGAAAAATCATGAAACACAAAAGTAAACTAAAACTTAATGCATTGTTATTCCTATTTTTAATAGTTAACTAAAATTCTAACCAAAGTAATGATATATAAAATTTCATATAAGTGAATGAAAGAAAATCCAAAAATGGTGTAGGAATAATAAAAACTATTCAACTTAATAAGTCATTTTTTACACAAAAGTAATATTTTTTAAATATAATCTTATATTTTTTTATTTAACATATTAGGTTTAAAATAATTATATTTAAAAAAAATCAATAAATATATAAGTTATGTAATGGTAAACATGTTAAAATAAATAAAAATAAAAAAATATAAAAAAATATTTTAACTTATTATTTTTAATATGTTTTTTATTAAAGAAAATAAAATTAACATATCTAACATTTTATGAAATTTATAAAAGTAAACAAGAAATAAACATACGTTACCTGTAATATTAGGAATGTAATAAATAATTATTTTCCCAAATTCCTTCTTTATAATAATTCTTTGTGAAACAAACCATGTCTACGACGTGTTCATCATTATTAAATATCAATCTTTCCATTGAAGTAGGGATCCCACATAAATCAGCATCTTCATCATGTTTATCATCACTAAAATATTGTTTTTTCCTTGTAAAACAATAGACCACTAGTTATCATATTGATAAAAAACATAGATTTTTTCTTGCATAAGTTTCCATTATAAAAGGACCATATGCGTATTACAATCTATTCAGATTAACAAGTGCCATTCCAAATTTATCGTGTCCAACACTATTATCACCAACAATCCATTTTCATTTAAACATTGAAACTTTAAAGTTAATTAAATGAAACTCCCATATTTATTAAATGACTTCATAATATGGAATTGATGCATAAATTGGTTTTTTTATTTAAACATAAAAAATGAATTACTTCTACGAACACCAATACACCACTATTTTGAACTGCACTTTTGTTGTCTTTATCTTTCACATGAAATGTATAGCCATTATTGTCATATTTAGACCATGTTATCAAATTTAAACTTGGACCACCTACTAACCATCTTAGTGTTTCTAATGCCTCTGATCTACTAAGCATAATATTTTTAAACCATGGAAAAAAGTTTTTTCATGCTCATTCAAAATCCACATATCTTTCTTATTTGGATGACATTGTTTCAATACATTAATATGAAATGTTATTTATGGGTGAGGATTATCTATTTTATTCAAGTTTTATAAATGTACCTTCTTTATCTGTTCAACTGAAAAAGATTTTACTTTTAATCCATGAATCCCATTTCCCTGATAATTAACTCATTCATGGAGTGATGGAGGCAAAACAATGTGTTCCACCATAGACATATAGCTTGTACAAAACTCCAAAACCTCCTCAGAAATATACTTTTCAACAATGGAGGCTTCATGTCTATATGGATTCTCAACATACCAATTCAATATCTTCGTATACCTTTCAAAAGTATACATCCAATGTAGATATAATGGTCTAAAAACCATTATTTCTCAAACCAAATGAACCATTAAATGTGCCATTATATAATAAAAAGATGGAGGAAAATAAATTTCCAATAGACAATGTATAAAAATGGATTTTTTCCAAAATTTTCAAATCATTCAGATCAATCACCTTATTTCAAATTGAATTGAGAAAATAACACACCTTCATGATAGTCTTTATAACACATATGGAAATATTCCACGTAATAAAACCTATAGAAGTTGTTGCATCATGATGTGAAAATCATGATATTTCATACCTGTCAACTTAAAATCCTTTAAATCACAATATTTTTTACATTTAAAGAATAAGCCGATGACACTTTGATATCATAAAAGCACTGAAAAAAGACAATTTTCTACCTATTTGATAATGTATGAAATGTTAGGGGAATAAATGTTTTCCTTCCACCAGGAGTGGGAGATAACTCTAAATGTATTTTCATTGAATGAAAATACAATATTGCATTCAACCATTATTTATTATTTCCTTTAATATCTAATAATGATCCAATAACGCTGTCAAATATATTCTTCTACAATTTCATGAAATTAATGTTATGTTTTACCTCATGATATATCCAATATGGTAGCTCAAAAAATATTGACCTTTTCTTCCTAATATTTCTATCATTTCCAGATTTAGGTATCTTTCAAAATGCCACATCATTTTTTTGAACCCTCTCAAAATAATGATCAGTGGATAAAGGTTTTGGAGAAATATTAAATTCTTGTGAGCCAATTAATACCTTTTTTAATATTCTATAATAGTTATCCATAAACAAAAACGTTCAATGAAATATGTATACTGTTTTTCTCCCATGATGCAGTTGATAATATAAAGTCATTTGTTCGCAAATTGGACATGATTTATGCCCCTTAACACAGTATCTAGACAAATTTCCTTATACTGGGAAGTCATTTATAGTGAACATAATAATTGCATGTAGTTGAAAGTATTCCATTTTATAAAAATCATACACCCCAATACAATCCTCCCATAAGAGTTTCAAATCATTAAATAATGGTGGAAAGAAACCATCAATATCATTTTTGGGGCTTTTTGGTCCATAGATCAAATACAGAATTCAAGAGATAAGTTTTTAATTACCAATAAAATAGGCCATGAACTATGTGTGAAAATAAGGCTTCAATATGGATTTATTCCATCCATGCATAGTCTGAATCTGATATTTCTAAATTCATTTCTAAATGAAGCAAACTGGTTATCAATTTTATTCCACTGTGGAAAATTAGTAGGATGCCATATTTTTCCATCACATATCCACTCATCAGCATTACATATTAACCTTTTTTGCATCACATGAATTATAAAATAAGCATTTCAAATGAGTAATTATAGGAAGATATCAAAATGCATTGGTGGGGGTCACTGTAACATCTAAATCAGCCTGTGATTTTTCTTTCAACTTATATCATGATGTCCCACATTTAGGGAACTCTGAAAGAAATTCATATTCCTTCATATATAGCATACATTCATTCAGACATGAATGTATTTTTTTGTACACTAATCCCAACAGGCATAGTAAATTTTCTATAAAGCCACTTTTAGGGTAGTGGGTACCCGCACATCATCACACAGAATTCAACATCATTCAGTGGGAGAAATCAAAATTCAAAATCCTAACCAAAAATTCAAAATGCAACCTATAGGAAAATCAAATCAATGAGATCACCGCGAATCCTGTGAGTGGCCCAAGGATCCGTGTATTGAGGTGAGTCTCGTCATTACCACATGTCATTGCCAACACTATCGACTTATCACCGGCGTCCACACCACTGGTATCCACCACCGCAAACCTCCTACCATCATCTTCATGGCCATTACCGGTAGCCGAGAAGACCCGACACCATCGTGAACACCACCGACGACAACCTCCATAATCAGAATGAACAAAACCAATATCTAGAAACACAGACCGCTTCAATGAAAACATACACCGAACAAAATCCGTTGGAAAAAAGAACTTCCGATTTCGTTTCCATTTCCACCACTGAAAGTCAACATCCGCGAAGAGAAAAAAATATCGTCACCGTCATCATCGTCCCCAGGCAAACCAGAGACAACCAAACCAACCAAACAGGACGACCTCCATAGAATAATTGACCAATAATCACCAATGATAGGAGGGACTTCCGGAGCCAAGCAGGCCCCGTCACCACCTGAATGAAATCATCACCAAAGCCCGCACAAACAACAAAAGGATGAAGAAAAACCCATCACCACCTTCAGAATCGCACCCAGTGGCCAGATCTACCCAAAGCACGACCACCCAACACTGAACACGACAGAATCCCCAAAACATAGCACAGATCCCACACCCTGGGGCATCATCACGCCTCCGAAACCAAAGAGGTCGAGTGACTATGCGAATAGACAAGGATGATGACGAGTCTGCGCAAGCTAAGGGAAGCCACACCGTGAGCGTACTGAGCTGAGAGCCAAGGAAAGAGTAGCCATCGGGGGAAGAAGGCAGCGGCGGATGGGAAACCTAATCACCACAGAGCCACTTACGGGCGCATAACACCCTTAGGAATATTATTTTCTTCACCTTATAATGTGAATCGGGAATATAATTATCTTTAGGAAGAATGTATTTCAAAAAGTGTAGCAAATCAGTAAAAATATTACCAGTCTAACCATGTTTTATGTTCATGTTAATTGATATTAACACCGATGATAAAACTATAAATTCCATAAAACCCAGATAAAATGGTTTTTCAGAATCACTATATAGATTCTCAATTTTTTGTTCTTTCTCATTTTCATCTTCTTCAATAGAACAAATCATTTCTCCAATTTCTTCCAAGTTATCATCTTGCAAATAATAATTATCGTTAGATATGAAATTATACCCTATTTCACCATACCAAATCCAAGGGATGTAACTTAGATTAAAACCATGAAAAATTAAATGATCTTTAATCTCTCTACTTTTCAACTTCTTCATATTTTAACATTTCAAATATTGACAGAAAAATAGGTCATTGTTTGAAACATTTCATTTAGAAAATTACAAAAAATGATCATCACCCACCTCATATTCATCACTTATTCGATGTTCTGTAACATAAATTCAACTCATTATTATCTAAAACATATATAGAAAAATATATTGTCAAAATAATATAGTGGTGATAAAAGTGAGAATAAATTAACCAAGTCAAACCAGGTTTATATTTATATCAAAGATGCCGTCATTTGAAAGTAACTAAACTTTCAAATTTAAAAAATATATATGTATGAATATTTCAGAATTATAATTATAAATTTCATACAATAATCAAATATAATTTTAAAAATAATTGATAAATAGGATGTAAACCACTAATCAAAACATAAGAAAATATTAGAGTGACTCTAATTAATTATATAACATATAATAAGGCTTCTAGGAGAATTATGAATATTTCATGAGTTTTTGTTTAATAAATAATGGAAATTCATTTATAATAGTAATTATAAAAAATGAATATAGACAACCAAAATTTCCACTAAATATATGATGTATGATGAGTCACTAACATGTTCCGCCAAGTGGTTTTATGTTTTTTATTAGTCCACATATAAGATGATTAATGGGACACATTTATCATTATGTAATACATCAGAAAGCCTTACATTTCAACAATATTATATGTTGAGGAAAATTATTTAGTATATATGTAACATAAAAATAAAAATAAATACAAGAGTATACTGGCAACCATGTTAGGAATAATTATATGAGGGAAACAATAAATGGGATTTGTAATATTTCTTAACAATACACATTCAAAATGAAAATTAATAAAATTAGCTAAGGGATTGAAAGGAATTTACATTACATTAAACCAAAAATAGGGTTTCCTATATCAAAGTGTGATTTAATACTACATAAAATTTCAATAAACATATGTCCAACAATTCAGTAAAAACACTCTTCAATACATAGAAACACCAGAACATTAAGATATAATGCCTAAATTTATGATCTGACATATAAAATTAAAATGTAATGAAATGAACACCTTTACACTTAAATAAATGTATAAATAAGGTATATGAATATGGTAATCTGATATTAGTGATGAGAAGATCTATATACAAACATGAAACGATTAGGATGATGAAACTTGAGTAGTAATGTGAGATTTTAGTAAACATAAAAAAAGATAGGGTTCCTGTAACTTTGAACGACCAAAATCGATCAAGAATAAAAGTGTGATACTTACTTTAGAGTTGAGATATGAGAATATCTAATATGGAAAATGACCCGAAGAAATGTGAGGATGAATAAAGAAGTAAAAATGAGATTTTAGGCCACTGAATCAAAAAAAAAAGAATAGGGTTTCCACGTACGAGAGAGATGAGTTTGATTTTGCATGATCTAATATCACAGAAATCAATAGGGTCATGAATTCATAAAATTTTAATAGGTTTATCATGTCAGTTATTATATAACCAACGTGGTAAAGTATTTTTTTTCTTATTTTTTAGGTCGGTTATACAATAAATGACGTCATAAATCAGATTTAACATGTCGGTAAAAAAATAACCAATGTGATAAAGGAAATATCAATTATTGATCACATTGGTTATTGTACAACAGATGTGGTAAATACACTTTATCATGTTAGTTTTAAATAAAGGACACGATAAACATGGATACCATATTTTTCATGATGGTTATATAATAACTAAAATGAAAAAGGATGGTACTTTCTTTTTGATGTCGGTTCTTAGAGAACTGATATGAAAAAGACATATATATAGATTTTTCATAGAGGATATAAATACCAGATGTTATAAATCTAGCCATAAAAATACATTTTGTACTAGTGTGTGAGCCAAGGAAGTTCAGTTCCAAGGAAGGATGACGATTCATATGGAAGTATGAAGTGTCGTTTCAAGGGTTCACATGGGGGTAGTACCAGCTAGGTGACATAAAACAACAATCATGTGGTGTGTCACCAGTATGGAAGGACAGACCATAAGAATACCCAATGAATGAGGAACCCAATTAAGTGTCGACATTGTGGAAGGATGGATCAACTTCAATGTTTCCACCAGTATTTTACTCCAGCATATAGTGTTTGGGGATACATACTAACACCCATATGAGGTACAGGATCCATGAATCCACATCAGGATGGAGGTTGGTCTTCTACTAGCCTATCATGCCAAGGTGGTAGTGGCCATGGTCAACGTAGTCAGGCTTCAGAGGTTCAGCATTAACTGAGTGGAACTGCTCAGGCTAGTCATCCAACATCTCTGGGTCACGATTCAACCCAAATTTATGCAGTGCAACCTATGATTTAAGAGTAGTTTCTAGCTCCACCTATGGTTATAGATACTATTCTAGTGGCCTCTACTTTATTTTCTTCATTTTTATACAGTTGAATCACACTATTTTATATCTTTTGTGGTTGAGGAATGTTTGGTCCATGAAATTTAGAACTTCTATGGTGTTATCTCTCTCTACACACTATTAGGGGTCATATCAAAGGGAATAAACAAGTTCCAAAACTTCCCCCATGTGATAGGTGGGTACCATTTCTTATAAAGTTTCTTTGTCCTTGAGATGACTAAATTCGATATTATTCTTGGTATGGACTAGCTTGTGTCTTATCGTGCCCAAGTGGATTTCTATCACCAATGGGTGTCTTTAACATCACTTAAGGGAAGCACATATATTCATAAGGGAGAATGGGATATCTAGGAAAGTCAATCTAGACCTAATAATACTTGGCTAGGTAGAGTGAAAAATTATACGGAGAGTCTCCTTATGAGAGATCAGGGAATGGATCTTGTGTAATTCCCTCCCGTGATGGATAATTTCATGGGAATATTGAATTATGATTACTATAGATTACCTCCTAAGAGAGAGGTCAGGTTCATCATCAAGATAGTGCAAGGTGTGACCCTAGTGTCCATTCCTCTCTATAGGATGGCACCTACAGAGCTCCAAGAAATCAAGAAGAAGCTTTAATATCTATAGGAAAAGGGTTTTACATGACCTAACACATTGACATGGGGTTCACCTGTCATTTTCATCAAGAAGGTGTATGGTACCCTTATATTGTTCATGAATTACCACTGAATGAACCAGATTATAGTGAAGAACCAATATCCACTACCTCATATAGACAACTGCTTCAACCAAATCCGAGGAGCGATGATTTTCTACAAAATTGATTTGAGATTTTTCTACCATTATTTGTGTGTGAGACCATCACATTCATCATTATAGAGTAGGTATGGATTTTATGAGTATTTGGTTAAGCCCTTTGGTCTAGAGAACATGCCAGCAGTCTTTATAGGTATGAAGAATTAGGTTTTACACCCATATACTGATTCCATATTAGTGGTCTTCATAGATTAAATCTTAGTGTATTCATGCACCTGACATGCCCATGAAATCCATCTTGATATTATTTGGAGTACAATAATAGAGATCCATCTATATGAAAATATAAGAAAATTCCACTTTTGGATCAACAAGGTTCAGTTATTTAGTCATATTATATCTGAGGTTGGCATATCTATTGACCTAGAGAAGGTGAGTACCGTGGTTTCCTAGTAGTATCCTAATAATTTGATTGACATACACAGTTTCCTAGGGATTTATAGCCATTATAGGTAATTAAAATAGTATTTCTCATGCATGGTAGTGATAATGATGGGATTGAACAAGAAGGGTATGAAATTTGACTAGACTGAAGCATGTGAGACAACCTCTTATGAGTTAAATGGAATACTTACTTCGTCGCCAATCCTAATTCTACCAGAGCAGGGTAGAGGCTATACTGTCTGATTTGATACCTCAGGGATCAATTTGGTTGCAATTTTGATGTAGAGATATTGATTTGTGGCATATTGGTAACACCAGATAAGGCATCATTATCATAATTACCCTACTCATGACCTAGAGTTAGTGGAAATGGTTCAGGATCGACACTGTTAGAGGAAATAGTTATTGGGTTAGTGTTTTTTCATTTACACAGATCACAGAAGTCTCAAGTATATTTCTAGACAACAAGACTTGAATATGAGGTAGTGCAGGTGGGTTGAATACCTACAATCATTTGACTTTGAGTTTTCTTATACACCCAGAAATGGTAATGATGTGTCTGATTCCTTGATCTAAAATAATAAGTGGAAATCCATTAAGGATACCAGAAATGAGTGGAAATTGATGTATCTATTCTCTGATATTCATTTTAAGGTTAAGAAGCAGAACACATAACTAGTTTTAGCAGCTCTAGAAATTACATCGTCTCTTCTAGAGTGGGTCCAGATGAGGTTGTTGTCCGATTCAGAGGGCCTTGTCTTGAGGGAGAGTTTCACAGGTGAGAAACCACCTTCTGGTTGGGTTTTTTTATGGAAATGAAATCACTATCTTCCATGGAAATGTTTGGGTGACTTTAGATATACACGAATAGTTGACGAGGGAATGACATTCCTCTGTTTGGGCAGTTTATTTCAGGATTTCTGTGTTCTATAGAGATATAAATCGTTATTATTGGTTTGTTAGTATGAAGAATCATATAGGAGGTTTTATCACTCGGTGATCCTATTATCAATAGGTGAAGGAAGAGCACCAACAACCTGTTGGAATTCTATAGCCTCTCTCCATTCTTGAGTGGAAATGGAATGATGTCAACTTGGATTTTGTGACAGGCTTGATGAGACCCCCACATTGCAATAATTCAGTATGGGTGATTGTCGAAAGGTGGTCAAATTCTACACACATCCTATCAATTTAGGAGACCTTTTCAATTGATGAGATCATGAGGCTTTACATCTAGTAGATAGTTCAACATTATGGTGTACCACATTCTATAATATTGGATAGAGATGCTCAATTTACATCAAATTTCTGAAAAGGTTTCCAAAAAAAACTTGGTTCATATGTGCTCTTGAGTATAGAATATCACCCTCATATTGATGGGAAGCCCGTGAATATGATAAAAGTGTTGGAGGATATTATTCAGTCTTACATACTCGATTTCAAAGGTTCATGGAAAATAATATCCCTATGGTTTCGTTTTCCTACAACAACATTTTTCAGGAAATGATTCAGATGGAACCATATGATAACCCTTATGGTAGGCTGTCCTATCCACCTCTATGATGGTTAGAGGTATGTGAGGTAGCTCTACTGGGTCCTCATCTCATTCAAGAGACTTTAGATAAAGTCTAGTTGATTCATAAGCGTATGACTACAAATCATTTTTGGAAGAATTCTTATACCAATAATTACTGTAGCCCTTTAGGGTTTGAGGTGGTACATCAGGTATATTTGTGTGTATCTCCTATATTGGGTCATAAATGAATTCATAGATAGGTAAAGTTATCACCTCATTATGTTAGGAATTTCAATATTGTGGAGAGAGTTGGGCTAGAAGCCTATCCGTTGATGTTACCTTAGAGGTACCATTCCATGCATGATGTCTTTCACATATCCCAACATTGATAGTATCATTTTGACCCATATAATTTGTTTGACCCCAAGATATTGAGATGGATGTGGATATATCCTTCAAGGAGAATCTGATACGTATCGTTAACCAGAGCACGAAGGCTCTCCGAGGAAGGTCAGTTCCTCTGGTCCAGGTGATATGGAAGCACAAATACATACCGGGGGAGACATGGGAATGGGATGTTGATACATACATAGTGTCCTGAAATTTTCTCAAATGATGTTTTACCATCCTCAGAGGGGTAACTCAGGGACGAGTTGTCTTAAAGTGAAAATGTAGTAATGTCATGGATTTTCTCAAAGGTATTGACCATTATTTTTCAGTTTTAATTCATTTTTTTGGTCCTAATAATTATTCTTGAGGGGATTAAGGAGGTCTTAGGGGTGTTTGGGGATCATTAGGATCCTAGAGACCTAAAGTTTGAAAAAGAATTTTGGGCCACACAGTTAGTAGAAATCGTGTTGCCCAACCTGCGCGGATTCCATAACCCAGTGGTTTGAGGAAGTGGGATATTTGGGGACCACACGGGTTGTCTTCAACCATGTGACCCCAGGAACATAGCCATGTAGTGCCACATGCCTCTTGGAAAGAGGCAATTTTCAAGGTTGGTGCATGGTTTGGCCAACCGTGTGATCAAACTATGCAGCCTTTTCTCTGTGGGTAAAATCCCAATTTTACGCTTAATGAACCTAAAATATAACCCCACTATTCTCCCTCTCATTTCCAATGAATGTCTCCTCCTCCCTAACGTGTGAATGCATATTATACTCCTCTATAGGTTTTGGGATACCTCCCACATTTGATATCTAAATCCTTCACCATCAGAAGCATTGGGAATCATGAGGTAAGCTCAACATTCCACTCCCTTACATTCTTCATTTCTTATTCCATATGTTGTGCTATTTAGTTGTGACCAATTTTTTCCTTATCTTTGTGGTGTTGGATGATTTCTTCATTTTACTCCATCCTATATCATTTTAACAGACAATAATGGATGAGTGGATTGATACTACTCAAAGATAGGTGTTCTAGGTCCTTACCACTTGTTTTGTCATTTTTTAAACGATGCACCATTGTTCCACATGGTAGACCATTGTGGTGGAGTCCTCAAAATGATAAATAAATTAAACTAAGTTTCACGCTATGCTTATTATGACCATAGAAAATGGAAAACCACATCTTAAGTCATTCTCCCTAACTTGGGATCCCCCATGGGTGGCCTATTTTCCCAAGAATTGAGATGTTAA
This sequence comes from Viscum album, assembly GCA_963277665.1. Lineage (NCBI taxonomy): Eukaryota > Viridiplantae > Streptophyta > Magnoliopsida > Santalales > Viscaceae > Viscum > Viscum album. The sequence continues at coordinate 599,591,401 of OY728167.1, read as the reverse complement.
CCACCGGGTGTACATGTTTCACGTTTGATAAATTCTTTAAACCTATAAATTGGATTGATATAAATTAGAATCCCTTGATTTCCCTTCTTAGATTGTTGATTATGCTCATACACCATTTTTCATGCTTATTTTATTATGAAAGTTATTCAAATTCCTATGATTTGTGCCTTGGAAGAATTCCTTGGAACCATGTGACTATTCTTAAGATTATATCATGTTTCTTGGATACTTATTCATTATTTATTATACCACATTATTATGCCTTATACCTTATTCCTTGTGACTTGTGCCTTATTTACACTTGATGACTTGTTATTATTTCCATATATCTTATTCCATAGTTGATTTTCTTGAATTTTATAACTTATATATCTTGATTAGCGTATGATTTGGATATTATCATTGATGAAATGTGAATATCAATGCCATGAATTATATGTTTACATGACAAGAGAAAACACAGGTCCTGAAATAAGGATTCTGTGGATAGAATCACTATGATTGGCTTGGATCTAATTAACATGATGGGAGAAACCCTTGGATTTCCTTGGATGGGCTATTTGAGAAAATTAACTTATATTCATGAGTGAAATTGGTTCCCTAGGGGTGAAACTATGGATGGAATCATTGGAAAGATAGATATTCAATGCCATGGGTGGTACTCGGTCCCCTATAGGAGATTCCTGGTACATGCTCAGAGTTTACTATGCCATGAGTGATATGAGGGATGCCATTATGGTTCACATTGGATGGAATCAATGGTATTAGTTATAATAGAGGTTCAAGCAGAAAACCTCGAGAATCCATATGGATTAACTTGGATGAGCTTAGGATTCCACGTTGGATTTTATGGATTGATTCACTTATTTCATATGTGATTCCTCTTACTTATATTATGAACATGCTTTGAATGATATCATAGGGTTAATACCACCATGAAAAAGTACAAGATTCAAGTCAAAACACCTTGGTTTCCTTATTTATGATGACCCATACACATTCCTTATCCTTTGTACAAGTATCCTTGGTTCCGAAATCCAAATTAGGCCGAAGTAGGTGGTACCAGTTGGGTGTCCATTTAGAAACCCCAAACAATGTATTTATTTATTTATTTCCCTACAATTTTTCATTTATAGAACACTGTTCATCTTTATATTGCATGAAATGGATTGATCTATAAATCTTTGGTGGTGGGCTACTCGAATTATATATTAAACCCTATATGGGATGCCTTTGGTACCCATGCAAACTTCCTGATTTTAGATATAAATAAAGTGAAGTGGTTAGATTTCAATGTTTGATTTTCAAATTAGGATGGAGTATGGGGGTAGAGGACTAATCCTATGTTCTATATGCTTGAAGTAGTAGTTTTTCCATTTTTTATATTTTCTATCATGTGGAATATTCTTGTATCCCCTATTCCCCATGAACACATTTTTATAGATACATGACATACCATCATCATCATCTTGTATCTTATATTATTTATTCATATTTCACCAGTTTTTATTTTTATTTTACGATTATGTTTAATTTTTGGTTCTACTGCTATATCATTTTTGATACTTCTTTTCCTACAACAAGTTACTAGCCAGATCCTATAGTGTATGCATCTACTGGTTCTTTTTACTCACACACACAGACACACAGACACAAACACACACACACACACACACATGTTACTACACTACACTCTAACCTATGAGGTCATATTCTCCCCATGGACAAACCCTAGGCCCTCATTTCTAGTTGGTAGCCTCTAGAATTTGGGGAGGTGTGGTTGATATCTTGTGTTCTCCATCTTGGGAAAATAGAATTTTGGTCCTAACCATTATGAAAAAGGTAGTCAAGGTGGTCTTAGGGGTGTCCGGAGCTTGTTTGGAGCCTGAAGCCATGATGTTTGAAAAGGAAGAATGGGCCGAACGATTTGTCTGCAACTGTGTGACCCCAGGTGAATGACCATAGAGTGGTGCATGCCTTTTGGATATATAACATTTTAACGGTTATTGCATGGTTGGTCCAACCATGAATCCAAAATGTGCGCCATTGTCAATATGTTTAAAATCCCCATTTTACCCTGAATGAACCTAAAATATAGCCCCTCTCTTCTCCCTCTCTTTTCTAGCAGGTGCCTCTTCCTCCTCTATGCATGAATACCTCTTCTCATCCTCCATTGGTTTAGGATATCTCCCTCATCCGACATCCAAATCCTTTACCGTTAGAAGCATCGGGAAGCTTGAGGTATGCTCTATATTTCTATCCCTTCCAATATTCCTTTCTCCTACCATCAGTTGAGATATTTATGTGTGACCGATTTTGACCTATTTTCTGGGTGTTATATGATTTATTAATTTTATTCCACTCTAGACAATTTAAATGTCCGATAACATATGAGTGGAGATTTACCACACCCAAGGTATTTACCGCTTGTTTCTTCACATTTTAAATTAGGCATCACTGTTCCATGCACTAGAACCTTCCTATAGAGACCTTAAATTTCTAAATAAATTAATCTAAGTGGTCTTTCTTACAAATTATGACCCTAGAATATAGAGAACTACATATTAAGTCGTTCACCCTAACTTGGGAGCCACCCCTTGGGTGTTCCCACCATGGGTGACCTATTTTCCCACACCTTGAGATGTTACTGACCATGTGTGTGTGTGTAGGTTTCAACATTGATAAATTCCTTAAATATATAAATTTAATTAAGTTAAATTATTAGGCCTTGATTTTACCTTCCAAGAATTATTTTTATGCTTATACACCATTTCTCATGCTTGTTTGATTATGAAATTTATTTAAATTCCTATTATTTGTCCCCTGTGGGCATGTATTGAAGCCTTGGGATTATGTTTACTCTTATGTTATGTTGTTTGGATTCTTATTCCTTATTACTTATACCTAAATATTATTCCTTATACCTTGTGACCTGTGCCTTATGGATGACTTAAACTTGATTCCTTGTGCTTATTGACATATATCTTATGCCATAATTGATTGGATTGAATTATATAACTTGGATAGATTATTTTTAATCCGTTTTTTAAATTCACATTGATGACATGTGAATGTATATTCCATGCCTTACAGGCTTACGGGATGAGAGATAACATAGGTCCAAAATTAAATACATCATGGATGGACTCACCGTGCTTGTCTTGGATTTACTTTACATGCCAGGAGTGACCCTTATCTTTCCTTGGATGAGATCTCTGGTGGGGGGTTACTTATACTCGTGAGTGAAATAGGTTCCCTAGGGGAGAAACAATGAAAATAACCATTGGAAATATGGATATTCCATTACACGGGTCATTATCGGTCCCCTATGTGAGATACCTAGTATGGAATCAGAGTTTACCATGCCATGAGTGATAAGAGGGATTTTGTTACGAGTTGCGTTTGATGGAATTAGTGGTATTGGTTATATTTGAGGCTCCTATAGTGACCCTTAGGATTCCATATGGATCAACTTGGATGAGCTCAGGATGAAACATTGGATTTGTTGGATCTCTTTTCTGGTTTCATTTGTGATGCATCTTACTTATATTAAGAGCATGATTGAATGATGTCGCAGGGGTGTGACTACCAAGACAAAACATAAGCTTGGGGGAATACCACCTTGGTTTACTTATTTATGATGACCCATACACATACCCTATCTCTTGTATAGGTCCCCATAGTTTAGAAATCTGGATCATGCTGAAGTAGGTGGTAGAGATCGGGCATCCATTTAGGAACCCGAACCAAAGTATTAATTTATTACACTAGATTTATCATTCATGACACTATATTCATTTTTATATTTCAAAAAATGGATTGATATAGACACCATTAGTCATGGACTATTGGGATTATATCTCACACCCTACTTGGGATGCCTTTGGAACCCAAAAATACTTCACGATTATAGGTATAGAAAAAGGTAATCAACCAACTTCTGATGTTTGATTTACAACATTAGGATGGAGTATGAGCATGGAGTATTGAGCCCGTGTTCAAGATTATTATACTAATAGTTTTTCCCTTTTGTATATTTTACTAGTATGTGGTACAAAACTATATCCCATGTTCCCCATGCACACGTTTATATATATATAATACATAAAATCATCATTTTTTATATTCTGTTATTTATTTATCTTTTTTCAATTATTATTTATCTTTCCTGATTATTTATTCATATCGGTTTTGATACTATACATTTGATGTAGTTACTTATACTATGATGGGTTACTGGTCAAGTCTTACAGTGTCTACTTCTGCTGTTTCTTTATATATATATATATATTTATATATAAGTTTCTAAATTACACTCTGACTGATGAGGGAATATTCTCCCCACAGACACACCCTAGGTCCTCGTGGCTAGTCGGAAACCTATGGAATTTTGGGAGGTGTGCTTGAGGTCCTATGGCCACCTTCTTGGGGATCCACTAAGTGGAATCCAGGGATGGAAACCACATGGATCACCAAAGTCTTAATAAGTGTTACTTTGGAAGGAATATAAAACTTAGTATGTTAAGGGGATTTTATCTCACCATATTATCTCGCTATTGGAAACCCTATAGATTTGTGTATTTTATTTTTTGAAAATGCACATAAAAGAAGGATGGACATATTATTATTGATAATATGGAAGATATATGAATATATGTTCAAGTGGATCTTGGAGTGTTCCATTGGATGTCATGCTTTCTAAAATGTTCCTTGGAAAATTACTAAAAATTATAGTTTAATTTATATAGTTGTTTTATTTGTTTTCAAAGGAAAGGGAATGTGAATGGGGTGTACCGGGAGGGTTGTAAGTTGTTGGGACTCTTATTTGACTTTATTCAGATCACATCTATGAATTCTTTTATATTATAAGATTTTGAAAATCAATAGTCCTACCATTGTAAGTTTCAATTTGCAATAGCATAGTTGTCATTCTAGCCTTGTGTAGGTGTCATTCTAAATTGATATAAAAATATAGAAAATTAAATATAGTGAATGCGTATTCCTTCCATATAATATGTAAAATAATACTAATAATAACTTTCATCTAGCTGAGTGTACATATTCTTTTCTACTAGCAATGATATGATAACCAACTTTCATGGAAATTTAACAAAGTAATATCAACCTATGTGTTATTTCTAGTCGGACTAGGTATCATAAGTTTTATTCTATGTGTTCGTGAGAGAGTGTTTGTGGAATGGGCTTAGTGTAGGTGTAAAACCATTTGGAATATGTGTTATTCAAACCTCAATGTATGCGTGTTTTGTAGTTATATAGGGATCATCCTAGATTGTGTAGGTGTGATTTGAGACTAAGATAAATTCAGGTGTCTACCCACAACAAAATCTATTCAAGGAAATATTTTGACCATATTGGTGATATTATATGTGATATGATATAAGTGTATTCCCTTATTTTAGATGAGTTTGGAAGTTATCTTCAATGATAAAAACATAATATAACTTCAAAGGGATCTATAATTCAGTCCAATGTTGAGAATATTGTTGTGGGTTTTTTATTAGATAAAATGAAAAATATATTAATTCTATGAAGGTGAAATTCATGTTCTAAAGAAGAAGCGGGTTTATAGTGAGTTACTAAAATTATTCAATAATGTTGCAGGAAATATGGGAACTCACAAATACGGTGATCTAGTTTGTACTCAAAACACACCAAAAAAGAATAGAAGGGGATGATGTGGAAACTATTGTAGCACATACAACATGTGCATTTTAATATAATATTTTAGGTGGTTTCATAGAATAAGTATTTAACAAATTTGGGAAAAATAAATATTATCAATAGGAATAATGAGTTGACACATACCTAATAAAAGATCATTGAAAAAGCATTAACTAAAACTATATCTTCTAATATGGCACCTTCCAACCAGTTTCCTCAAACCTAAAAGGGGGGAGAGAAGAGGAAATATAGTTTCCATATTTTCTAAATATGGAAATTTAATATCATATGGAGATTTTATCTTCATTAACAAGATATTAAAAAATAATTAGAAGTCAAGAGTGACTCTCAAACAACATTTAGTGCACATTTTTAAAATAGGAGAGATGAAGAAGGAGGGAACTTGTTGAAAAATATTGACATATCTAAAATATGATAAAGAGAGTTTGATAAATAGCGATTCATTAAAAGATATATGCATTTAAAAATTTCCAGAACTGGTACATGATTGAAAACTCAATGTTCATATAAGAAGGTGGAGATTTTTGTGTAATGAAAATGGAATTCCAGACATTCACTAGAATGAAGAATACATGGTCATTCGATGAGGAGTTCACATGTGGCATGTGAAGGAGAAACCCACATGGAGTTTAATAGAGCATATACATATTTTCAAGGATGCCTACAGATTATTAATTATTATTAATTAATAGATAAAACTACATGTATATAAAGTGTGGTTTCCCAAAAATGGATTAGTTCATGAAGGAAGTAGAAGGGAAGTGTTCCTTTGGGTAGGAAGTGATAAATACATAAACACTAGAATGTAGTGATAATAGGCATGGAGTGACCTCAACCTATTATATCCCCTAAAATAGGGAATTAAGGTATTATAGGGCATAATCACATTACTAATTACATGATCCTTAGATTATACCAGTATGAGATAACAAAGTAAAATACTTCTGTCCCTACATGCATTACATTCCTACATATTTTCATCCAGTTAAATGAGATTGAGTGAAAGGAATTTTGTTGAATGAGGTTTATATTTATGTTGGCACAAGAACTAAAGAGATAAATCCCTAAACAGGATCAGAAATGATTAAATTGGGCACACCTAGATTCACCCTACCCTAACTCTTAGGGTTCATTGTGAACCTAATAAGTGTTATCAGAGCCTAAGGATATGATGTTGTGTTCAACCTAAAGACAAGATTTTAGAATTATTGTACACATGAAGGAAAATATGAAGGCACCATTTTTCAATGGTACAACATTTTAGTGTTGGAAAAACAGATTCATGGAATACATGGAAGTTGTTGTTGAAGTCATCTGAGAGGTTTTACAATAAGGGATTATTATCTTAATTCGAAATGGAGTTATATTTGAAACAGATCAAGGAAATTTTGAGATTGATGCTTTGGTGAAAAAGGAATTAACAATATTCTTTAAAATAATAAATTTAAAAGGAAATTTTTCATGAGATGTTCTCAAAGGATGTATGGATAAAGTTGGAGGAACTTTTTTTTCCAAAAATATGTGAGTAAAAAAGAATATTTTATGTCCAAAGTTAAGAAAAATATAAGTGGGATAAGGAACTCCAAATCCAAGGTAATAAATTCAAAATCTTCTACTATATCTTATTCTAACCCTAGCTTAGAGAAATCATGTATATTATAAATTTCATACTTTCTCAAGAATCTGAAAAGAAGTGGTGACTCTATTAATGAAGTGGACATAACATAAGGTTTTCAATATATGGAGTGTTTGTGTAATGGTCAAGGAGAAATATTTTTCTTTATAGAAAAAATTAGAATAATGGGAGGTCATAAGTGAAGTGTATTATATATCTATAGAAGATTTTTCTTTAGAAAATAAAATGATAGATAAAGAGGATTTTTTCTTTGACGTTTGACATTAAGAATATGGGATTAAAAATTAAAGTGAAAAGTGATTTTTTTGATGAATTTACCTAATAAATTAGGAATAAGATGGCCACATAAAATGAATTAAATTAAAGCATCATTATACTCAAAACTCTACTTAATGAATGAAGATAATACATAATAGAAAATACCTAAAGTGTAAAAGTTTTGCTTACCCATCTTAAATAAAAATATAATAGGATCAATGAAATTAATTTAAATATCAGTTCCTTGAAATGAAAGGATACAATAGAGAAAACCCAAATGAAAGACCTAATTAATGGAAAAAATTTATATAATTTGGAATATATAAGAATAAATTAAGGTCTAAAATATGTAAATATGATTGAAAAAACTCAAATAAATGACCCTCAAAAGAGGATAGCTAAATGTGTAACTATACTGAGAGTTTTAAGAATATCATGAGCACATGTTTTGAAGGAAAATGTCTCAAGTGTCAGACAAAAACTTATGCATGATCACCTCACTCAGAAGAAGACCCTTCAAGGTATGGTTTCTATGGAAAATTTTTTATCTGTTCTAACCTTGAGATTTGGGTAAGTCCTTATAGAATGAATAGGGAAAGGATATTCATAGGTAGTACCCACCCTCTCATTAAATACAAGGAAATGAGTTATCTTGGAAATAATCCTATCATACTATAAAGAAGATTCATGATTTTAGTGGGAGAATATGGAGCTCCAAAATGTGTGAATTATCCACAAAAAGATGAATACTCACAATACCTATCTTGGAAATAATGAAGACATATTTGGAAATAGAACAAAGGAGTTGTACCAGTTGTAAGGAAGGTGGAAGAACAAGGGAATAAGAATCTAGCATGAAATGATAAGTCTAAGGTGGCTCTTATATACATCAAAGAAGAGTTATACCTAATTTGTCTCACAAAAACTACTAAAATAATGAAGTTAAGAATAGTAAATGTTTTATCCAATGGAGGAAGGGGAGGTATGAAGAGAGTAATAGTAAGGCATCAAAAGAGTAAACATTCATAAGTGATATTAGTATAACAATAAGGATGAATCCTCATCCAATAAATTAAGAGTCAGGGTAAATAATTAAAAATAAAATATATGTGAGTGGTATCACAAAAAGAAGAACCACTTGAAAGGGAATAAATAAGCTCACCATGGTGAATGATCCATAGAAAATGACATCAATGAGGTTAATAAATTTATTTCTTTAAATCTGATAAAGTGAAAAAGGATAGTGTGAAGATGAAGGGTTGGTTCATTTAGTGATCAATGTTCTTCAACTTGAGGATATCCAAGGTACGCCTCTCCCAAATATATTATTTTTTTCTAACTATTTTTTAATATTTGTAGTATTTTAGGGGATATATAATCCAGGGGGTATTTTTATAGGAAAAAACATGTTTGTGAGCTGAATGAAATATTTTTTTGAGCTCAAAAAGTGCATATAACTAGTGGATTAAAAGTTATTTTACTTCCATTTGATATTAGGCCTGTACAAGGGTGTTAAGTATGAAATTGAATCAGATAAAAGTGTCAATATTTTTTTTATTCTTCTAAAATTATTCTAATTCTATATGAAATGAATTGTACTACTCAATCTACAATGAAGTTTAAAAAGGGACTAAATAGTAATTAAAAAGGTGTAAAATTCATATATAAGACTTTTATTATTATCACACTAAATATGTATTAAAAGAAGTAATGTTAGTCCATCATGTTAGTGTAATCAGTCCACTAAAAAAGTATATATTGGGAGAAGTATTAGAGTCATAAAAATTATCATGATTATTTGTTTTATGTCATTAATAGTTATCATCAACTATCTATTATGTATAGGAAACTGAAAGTTATTTAATTGGAGATGTTTTCCTAATAAGTAGATACAAAAAACTAAATAAGAGTTAAATATAAAAGGATATTAAATTAAAGGGGAGTTGAGGATAAATTTTTAAATCTTTTAATCCATATTTTTTATTAGAGAAGCCTGTAAAGAGAAGGATATGATGGAGTTCAAGTGATATCACTAGTTACAAGTTATCTAAATCGATTCATCAAGTGGTATGTTCTCAAAATTATGTATTTTTATTATTATTTACAAATGTTTTGGTGTGAAAGTGTGATGAAATCACAGGTTAAGTTTCTATTAGAGAAACTATAAGGTTTTTTGATGTAAATGGTTTAATTGAGAGACTAGGGAGTGATATAGATAGATTTGATAGAGTTAACTTAAAATATTGTTCCTACACCAATTCGAGACTCAATACGCTTATAATATTCTTTAAAAACAAAAATTCCAAGTATCAAATTCACTTACTTGGAGTTATTTGAATCTTTATAGTTAATTTTATAGAGCATCTAAGTATTTTTTAGCAATCAATTTGTACTATAATTGTTTAGTCCAAGATGCAGCCTATGGATGTTGGTAAGAAGTGCCGAGGGATGAAGAAGATTTAAAAAAGGGGGAGATAATTCATGGGATGATTTATTGATTTTCCCCAAATGAGAACAAGTAATTCACCCCAACCGAAGAGGACATTTCAACATATAGATGTTTATTGTGGAGGATGAGTGGAATCCTATGAAAAAACCCTCTTGTTCTCTAGGGAGAAAGGAGGAGCTATGGAGTTTGCCCCATTCAAAGGGGGCGTGTGATATGAAAAAGTAGGTCTTTATCATAAAGGGGGAGTATATATGAAGACACTTGAAAGGGGAGGAGAACAAAAATATTAAATCTTATTACTTGTGGTCCCTTTTTATTTCATTATCATTATGGGGGAATATTTTAGATAGGACAAGGATTCACATTTTCAATAAAATACAAATGGGGATATTTTTGGAAACTCTGTGGATTTATGTGTTGGATTTTTTTGACAATACATATGGAAGAAGGATGGATGTATTATTAATGATAATAGGAAGGATGGACAAATTTATATTAAATTGGAGCTTAGAGTGTGACATTTAATGTCATGATTTCTAATGTTTCTCTTGGTGGATTGTTGAGAAGTGTAGTTTTATTTCCATAGTTTTTTTATTTTATAGGAGATGAACTGTGAATGGTATTTACCATGAAGGAAGTAAGTGGTTTGGAATCATATTGGACTTTATTCAAATCACATATCTAAAATATGTTTGATCATTAGAGTTTGAAAATAAATAAATTCCCACCATCATCCATGTCAATTTACAATATTGTAGGTTTCGTTCTAGACCATAATAGATGTGATTATGGATATATATGGGAATTTGGAAAAGTCAATGTGATGAATTTTTATTTTTTCCAAACCGTATGTGTGATCATACTGAGTGTAAGTGTTATTGAGATGAGAATACAAGTTATTGGTTAACAACATACATGTGATGACCACCTAACATGAAAAAATGGAAAAGGCATCTCAATACTCATGTTATTTTTAGTTAGCGTAGGTATCGTATGCTACATAATATGTGTGACTAATCAAGATTATGTGTTAAGGGACCATAATAGCGGTGAAACCACTAGGAATATGTGTCATTTTGGCCATAATGTATGTTTTTTATAGCTACATATATTTTATCATAGGTTGTGTAGGTTTGATATGATAATTATAGAAATTTTAGTATCAGACTAAAGTGAATTTCTTTAGTGAAATATTTTGAACTTATTAGTGATATTACTTACTATTTGATGGAATTTTATTCTCTTATTTCAAATGATTTTATCTATGGTATTCAATGATGAGAACAATATGGAACTTCAAATGGAGACATGATTCAAGGAAAATTTGAATGATGAAGTTGACAAGGGTTTGTACATGGATAAAATGAAAATATATTTAGAGTGAAAAGAATATATTAATTTTGTGAAGTAGTAGGGGATTCATGTTGAGTTCCAAAAAATATTTAGTGAGGCATCATGATTTATGAGAACTCACGGATAAGCTGGTCTATTTTTTGTCTATTTTTTCCATAAAACATGCCAAGGAAAAAGTAAAGATAGAAATGTGGACACAATAGAAACATAGATGATTCAAGTATTTTAATATGAAATTTTATAGATGGTGTCATGAAATAATTATTTTCTAGATTTATTAAAAGGAAAATGATGCAATATGATATAGGAGTGGACCCATCTTCAAAAAAAAAGATATTAGAATATACATTGACTGAAAAGATATCTTCGAATCTTATGTCTGAAAACTAGTTCTCTCAAACCCATAAGTCAAGAGAAAAGAATAAATATGGTTTATATATTTTCTAAATATTTAAAACTAATATTTCTTGGACATTTTTTCTTTAATAATAAGAGAATAAAGAATAAGGATAAAGAAAGGGTGAATCTCAAATAAAATTCACAACACCTTTTTGAAATAGGAAAAGAGGAGGAGGAGAGGCCTTCCTGAATAGTATCGACAAATATAAAGTAAGAGATATGTATTTAAATTAAAATAACTTCATCAAAAGATATGCATTTGAAATAAGTAGTGTAATTACTTCCATCTTGAAAACATGGTATTCTAAGAAAAATAATGAGGATTTTTTTGTTAATAAGAAATAAGATTCCAGAATTGCACTAGAAGGAAGAATACAAGGCTATTTGAGTCGGAGTTCATAGTAGATAAATGAAGGATAGTACCATGTGAATTTTAACATAGAATTTTATTATATTAAAGGATGCATATAGATTCTCAGTTTTTGTTGAAGGATACACCTATATGCTTATAAACTATTGGTGTCTTGTTTCGAAGTAGTGTGTGAAAGAGGGGGAAGAGAAGTGTGACTTGGGAAATGTGTGATCAAGCCCTAAACCTTCTAAGTAAGTGATACTAGGAATATAGTATCCAAATACTCTTATATCCACTAAACTAGTAAGCTTGTGGATTCTAGTGCATCAACACATACATGATTGCATGATCCTTGGATTAGCCCAGTATGGGTGAGCCAAGTAAAATACTTATGCATCTATATGAATTACATTCCTACAGATTTTTTTATAGTTTGGTGAGGTTTATTGAAATAATTTTTTTTTAATAAGGTTTCTATATAAGTGGGAACAATATCCAAATAGAGAAATTAGTGGAAAGGATGAGAAGTGTTTAAATTGGGTGCACCCTGATTCACCCCTCCCCCCTTAGGGTGACTTGGGGGCATAACACTCATGTATCCCCTTTACATGTATTCATTATTATAATGATTTAGTTTTTTAACTTCTATTATTTACACCAAATCAATATGGTCAAACAATATTGATGTATAACCCTTTACACAACTCATATCTTATGTTATTAACTCAAATTAAAAATCCAAAAAAATTACACATTTCCAAATACATTCCATAAATATGGTATATTAAAATAATTTATATAACGGATTAAAATCATATGATATAAATAATCCATATAGGAGTAACCATGGGGGGATAGTTTGTCATCCACTACTTTTTAGATAGACCCATGATCTTAGGACAATAAGAAGTCAGAGCCAAATTCAATAAGACCACAATTATTTACTTAATAGATACTTATAATCCTTCATAATTATAACCCCTAATATGTATATATTATAATTAAACTTTAAATTAAAGTTCATACATCATGAATAAGAAAATTTTAATTTAGAAGAAAACTAAATCCAATATCATACATAGCACAGAACTCCTTAAATGCATGTATGGTAATTTAAAAAAACTAGTTTAAACACCTTTAAACTAAATCATAAATCAAATAATAATATAAATAATTTATATCTATCAATAAATTAAAGAATAAAATAAATTAATTCAAAACGCAGACATGAGATATAAATTTATGCATAATTTATAAATAATGAAAATGATGAACACATTATAGTTAAGGCATAATTTATAGACATTCCATAAAATAAATAAACATGAATATTTCACATCTACTTAAATATAAAATCTTTAATATTATTAATTTTCATGACATTTAATATGAACTCCTTTATATTTAAAAATATGATATCAATATAGGAAAATTGTATTTAGCCACGTTTTGGATTTTTAATTATCCATGTTTATAAAGATGGTTAATTAGCCAACTTGTATTTTGTAAATACATTTGGAAATGGAATGTCGCTAATTTTGTCATGTTTATAAACATGGATAATTTATCCCAATTTAAAAACATCACTAAATTAGTCATGTGTGTAGACACTGAAAAAATATCCACGGTTATAAATATCACTAAAATAGTCATGTTTTTAAGCACATGTAAAATAAACAAAATTTTAAGCATAGGTAAATTATCCATGTTTATAAACATTTATAAATTAGATGAATTTATAAATATGGCTACTTTAACCACACGATTTTTACCTTCATTTTTTTTAAATGTGGCTGGAGGAGTTATTAAATAGCCATGTTTTCACTAAACATGGGTATTTAATTATTCAATTTTTTTTATAAAATGTTTTTTTAATCATGTTAATTCTCACGAATGTCATCCCAGAATCCCCTACATCATTTCCAAAATTGTTTTTATTGGAACCATTACACCCCTAGTTTGATTTTCTTTACCCCTTAATTATGTAATTTTATGTTATATAATATTTGGGTTGAGTTTTGAGAGTTTCTATATGAATTTTAAAATGTTTTGGAATCATTTTATAGGGTGTATGACTTGATCATGATTATGAGAATCCATATAGCCTCTCTAGGAAACCATGCAAGGTAATATTGGAGATATTAAGTAAGAGGAAACTGGTACATGGTTTGGAAAAACTATGCGACAAGCTATGATTTATGGGAATTTTTGGGATAGTGGTTTTTTATGGTGGGTGAATGGTTTTATGAACCATGAGGCATGACCATAAGACCCTAGTTCTTGTCTAGTTTTACTAGCATGATCAGTACATCGTTTGTTAAATCGTGTGGCCAGACCATGTGGCAACATTAATGACATATGAAAATTGAATTTTTATCCCAATTACCTAATACAAATTATCATTCCTTCTCCTATAACCTATGATATAAATTTCTAGGGATCCACTAGGAGTTTTTTGACTATCCATGAACTCTAAAGACTACATCCAATGATTCTTTGAGAAATAGACCTTTGATATCAAGGGTAAGATTTTCATTCTTCTTCCATTCTATATCTTCTCATTTCTCTTTGAATGGAACCTTGGATTGGGGTTTCTATTCCTAGGACTATTGTATACATTATATTTTGAGAATTATATTTTGTTATTTTTCTAAGGGATGGAAACGGTATTCTATGCTGGATTGATCACATCTTTTTTCTTTTTGTTGAGTGACTTTAGTTGTGTGGTAGGTTCCTTCTCTCTTTTTATCCACTAATTCTAGAACTCAAAGTCTTATATTTTAAAATTTTCGCTTATTATTTTCATGGAAAACTCATTATGATTTCTTTTTAAAGAACATATATTCATTTTTTGACTTGAGAAACCTGGATTTATAAGCCCTTTGATTTTATTTTCAAAGGAAGAAATTATGTCAAATTATTTTGGGAAAACCTCTTTGTTTTGTGGCTTAAAATGATTGATTACGGGCAATTATTACAATTTTTTAAATTAATTGATTAAAATTGAACAATTTATTTATATAAAATAAATGGATATGAGTACTTGGAATACTTGATTTTTGTGTGTTCATATTACATTTAACGGTGTATTTTTGGGTTCAGATAAGGAGTCAGTGCCACTTAAGACATAGAGGATTGTAACTAATGATTGACTTGATGGATATATGTGTTATTTATGATGATTATTAGGACTATCTTGTAATTATTTTTTTGGGAACATATAATAGTTATTCCACGTGGAAATAGTGGATAAACCATTTCTAATATTTATGTGTAATTGATTTAAACTGGTAAACTACATTTTATTTTATTCTCTTTTGTTTTAGTAATATTTAGAACTATGAATCAACTTTTTCTTTTCCTAATGGTGTGATTTGGGAATAATCTTAGGGCTTTACAACTGGTTTTGAATGATCATGATTTTCATATTCACTTTGGTGTGTATGAATATATTGTTCTTAATGACATTAGTAAAAGAAAAATATCTTAATTATCTAGTGGATCATCATGATGATACTATATCTAGAGGGTAGTTAAAGAATAGATACTCTCTTGTGGGTGTTTGGAGTAATGCAAGATTAGTGTCACTATAATGGGATGTCTTTTAGTTTTGGTTGGATGCATTGTTTCAATTTTTTCTACTAATTTGATATTATTGAGTTTTGTTATTTTTAAGTTATATTTTTTTCATTTCATGTATCTTATATCGTTGGTTTGTTTATTTGATTTATTTTCTTGGATGATTGTGTTTGAATAAAGTTTAAACCATCCCCTATAATTTTGTTAAGCCCTTAGAATTTATTTGTAGACTTTAGTGTTTAGGGGACATCACCTAAGGTTAGAGGTTCATCTTCTCTTTCCAAACCAATGGTTAGGATCAGGATATTATAAATGGTATCTGTTTGGACAATCTGTAATGTTAGGATGGTATTGATGAGATTGGAAATGCCAAAACAAGAAATTTATAGCATAAAAATGTTATATATAACCTGTTTATACTAAAATTCATGTTACCAGGGAAGTTTGGGTATACAAAGTTTTTTTTTCTAAAACCTATAGGAGTATTCTCACATCATTATTGGGCATTTAAAAAAAGAGTTTAGCATGTAAAACATTAGTAATGATACACCTCAATAGGAATACATTTATCATATCATCCTTGATGATTGTTGGAAAATTTTTTATAAGGATTATTTCTTTCTATTGATTTTTAATATAATAAGCCTTCAGTTTATTAGTTAAGAAATTACTAAGTGGTGTTTTGTTTCTCACTATAGAGAAATAGAAATAGTTATATAACCAAGAAACCCACCATAATAATTCATAGATAATATGGTTTCATCTAATCCATGGTTGAACCAATATCATGGTCATATAATTTTTTAATCATTTCATGTTTTGGATAAATAAAATAAAAACAATAAACCATGACATATGGATAATTCTATGTAGTTTCAAAAATATAATCCACCAATATTTTTAGGGGATTCAAAACCTAAAAATATAGAAGTTTGGATTAGAATAATTAATTAGGCCTTCAATTTATTTAGAGTCCCAATTGATTAAACGTGAACTTATTATTCTACATATTAGAGGTACTCACACGCCAATGTTTGGATTTAGTTTTCCAAGCTAAATTCTACCATAATTTTATGTGTGAGGGATTTGAAGAATTTTTCTAGAACCAATTATACCTATAAACCTTAAAGATACATAGAATAACATAATAACCTATTCATAAATAAGTAAATATATCAGTGATGGAATACACAACTTTTTTTATGAACTTAGTTCACTTTTTTCTAGAAGTGGCTACTAACAAGTCCCTGAAGGCACATATATTTAAGTATATAATACACCTAGAAATGTTTTCTATGATAAATTTTTTTATGTATTAATGATTATATAGACATTTTAATAGGAAAATGGTAGTATAAAGAGTTATTAATAGGAATAATACTAGAAAAAGAACCTACATATATATATATAGGTTGTAAATATAATACTGGAAACAAGTGGAATATAGACACCTAATTCTAGGGAGGTAAAGGATCACATAATCAACTCACTGGATTAGTTAAATTTACTCTATTACCTATCAATAAGCCTAGATATTTCCAATGTGGTTCCTTAAAGAATCAGAATCGATATTATATAACACAAAACAAAGTGTGTCACAACTGTAATTATATGGGGAATATTCGACTTTATTTCCCCAATGTTCTAAATTCAGTTGTATGGAATACCTCTTATGTGTCTATGGTATATTATTCTTATACTTTGTGATCACATCAGAATAGTTCTCATACTTATAACTGAGTGAGATTGGGTGATTCCAAAAACACCCCATCACCTCACACAATAAAACCATAATAGGGAAGCATGGAACATAGAGGAACGAGAAAGCAATTATATGGTGATGAGAATATGATCATAGAGGATTAATAAATTCCTTTGATTATGAAAGGTACAATTATTATTAAATCAACCCTTATGTAAGTTATTTTGTGTACTGGTGTATCCCCCCATTTTATTTCTCCATGTGTTGTTAATACAATGTGGTTGTATATCGAGGTGATGTCACATATGATGAGTATCCAAAAACCTCTATGGAAGTGAGAGTGCAGAGGATTTAAGTGTCCAGAATATTCTATAACAAAAAATGGAGTCTAGTTTGTTTGTGATTTTCTATAGATATTAATATCTTTGAATTATTCCTAGGAATGGGTTTGTTATTTGTTTTTAAGGATCATATTTATTGTTTTGAGTGATAAGTGAATATTACATTCCCTAATGGGATGGTGCATATCTTTAAAAGAGACTGGGATTTTAATGATGAAAGAGAATGAAATTTAGCACTATTGGTTGGAAATATTTCTTATCAATTGGTAACAGTCTCTTAGGGGACAAATGACATAACCAAGAATTGTAATTTTCCTACTATTTTGGTTTGGTACCTAGATGTATTTTTAGAAAAATTTACTAGTTTTCCACCTGAAAGGGAAGTGGAATTTTTTATTGATCTCCTTATAGGGGCTAATCTTATTTATCATCCATCCTATATAATTATACTAATGGAATTAAGATAATTTAATTACTAGTTAAAGTTATTGGAAAGTAATGGTTTTATAATACCGAGTATATCACCTTGGGATGCACCAGTTATTTTTTTAAAGTCAGATGGTTCATAATGTTTCTATGTTGATTATTATAAAATGAATAAATTTACAATAAAGACTATATATATCCTCTTCCAAAAATTTAAAATCTATTTTTACAATTAAAATGATCCGTATTTTCTTATAATATTGATCTATGGTCTTTATATTTCTAACTCTTAGTGAGGACAGAGTATATTCAAAAAATATCTTTTATAATTTTCTATAATCATTATAAATATCTTCTCATGTGACTTGATATCAAAAATTCACCGGTAGTTTTTATGGAATTGATGAAATTTTTCTTCCAAAAGTACTTATACTCCTTTGATGTGGTATTTTTTGATGACATTCTACAGTATTCTTGAACTTGAAAAGACAATGAAGAACATTAATAAATTATGTTGAGTATTTTTCAAGATCACAAAATTTATAAACAATTGTCTATATAAAATTTTTGGATATAAAAATTTTGTTTCAATGGGCATGTCATTTCCAAGAAAGGTGTATGAGTAGAACCTAAGAATATATAAGTTTTGTTCTCTTGGAAATCACTAAAGAACATCATTAAGATACACATGTTTCATAGATCAATTGGTTACTATTTCTACTTAATTAATGAAATTTAACATCTTGAATCTAATATTAGAACACTGAAAACAAAGGAAACTCCATTCCTCTGGAGTGATGGTTGAAAGAAGTAATTTTAGGAGCTTATGTCTAGGCTCACTTCGACACCAATTACTAAATTTATAGAACTTGGGAAATGTTATGTAGTCTATTTTGAAATGTCTAGGTCTGAACTCAGTTGTGTTATCATGAAATGAGATCATTTCATGGTTTATGGATCACAATAATTATGAATTAATGAAAATAATTACGATATCCATGAATTGGAATTGGATATGGTGGTTTATTATTTAATAACATGGATTCATTATCTCTTTAATAATAAATTCAATGTGTTTACAGATCATAAAATTTTAAAGAGAATATGTTCATAAAGGTATTTAAACCAAGAAAAATATTATGGATGTAATATCTTTAAATGTTTTATTTTAATTGGTTTTACATTGTGAAAATAAAATTTTATGGCTGATACTTTAACTGAAAGTCATATAATCAATTAGCTGGAGAATATTTTGATCAGTGGAAATTGATTACCATGATTAAGGATATTCATTTATATTACACTAGGTTGAATGAAGTGACAATATTATTTTTGGTGACTCTCATACCTAATTTAGTTGATTAAGATAAGGATGATCCAAGATTGGGTCCTAACTTCCTTACCATTACCTTAAATCTTAATGGTGGAGAGATCATTGATAGAGGGAAACAAGATATGAAATTGATGTTTCAATTTTGAGATTGGAAATTAATTTTATCATATTTTCATGGAAAACATATTTCTTCTTAATACTATTAAAAGAAAGTGAGTCATCCAATAATCTAATAGAATTACATTTCTCTGAGGTCCCATTTTTTGTTGTTCGGAATGAAATAAAATGTGGTTGATTATGAGACTATGTTCCTCTCCTATCAATATATCATGGTTGAGCATCATCTATCAGATTTAATTTTTCAATATTTACCTATAATCATAAGTAAATGGGGTCAGATAGTTATGGACTTTGTCATGGGTTAACTGAGAACTACCCAGAAGCATGATTTAATCTGGTTGATTGTTGAATGACTCACAAATTAATCCCACTTCATTATGATTCTTTAATATAATATGGTATATAAATTAGAAAATATATGCCTTCATGAAGTGGTAAAATTGAATAGAATACCCATTTTTATCTTCTATAACTGAGATCCTCGATTTAGCACTCGATTTTTGAAATCATTTTAGCAATATTTGGGTACCTAGTTAACCATGAGAAAAAAATATTATCAAAAATAGGTTAGTAGTTAGAATGAATAATTCAAACACTAGAAGAAATGACCAAAGACCATTTTATGAATTTTGGTTACTCATCAGAGGGTCATTTTCACTTAGTGGAGTTTTTATATAATAACAGTTATTATCCCATGATACTAATGGATCTGTTTGAGGAATTTTATAACTATTAATGTCAATATACACTTTTTTGGGAAGAGATCATATAAAATTTATATTTGAGACCTAGCCTTATTTATGAAATGACTAAGAATATTCAAATTATTAGTAAAATAATGGTTTCAGACCAAAGATGTTATAAATATTATGCAGATCAATTCCATCAAAATTTATCCTTTTTCATGAGAGGTCATATAATGTTGAATGTCTCTCCAAGGATATGGAATTATCAATTTGGTAATAAAGTAATTTTTCTCCTAGGGATGTTTGAAATTTTGAGATACTTAAATGAAATAGTGATGTTTATTATTAATTGGATTTACCACTAATTGTTTAGTCTAGTTCATAATGTCTTTCATGTATTCCAAGTAAGGAAATACCATACCAATCCTAGAAATGTGATTTAATGGGATCTTATCAATGATGAACCAAATGCTACATTTTTTTTATGCACTGATTCATATTATAGAACGAGAAGATAATGTATTGCATGTAAAATTTATTCTATTTGTCCAGGAATTATGGAAACATAGTAAAATTAAATAGTAAACATTGGAATTGAATAAAGAGATGGGGAAAAAATGGACATAACTATTCCAAAGCACCACTAATCTCTTACTTTTTGGGGACATAAATCCCAATGGTGAGGAGGATGAAACACAATCAATTTTTTGGTATATCACCTTTTTATTACATATTTTAAAGTTATATATATTCTTGCATTGAGTTCTGGGAGTTTGTATATGGTTTAAATATGTTTTGGAATCATTTTTAAGGGTTCCCATTTTGAGAATGGTTAGGAGAAACCATGCAGCCTCCCCAAGAACATGTGAATGGGAATATAAGAGTTACCGGCCAGGCTCTTGGTTGGTGAATGGTTTGTCCAAAACATGAGACCAATCATATGGTATAATATTTTTTTGGATAGAGTAATTTTACAATGTTGGAACGTGATTTTCCAAACTGTTTTGAAACATTATACTTCCTTGGGTATTTTCTAGTATAACTCACATGGTAGGCATCTGATTTGTTAAACTATTTGACCTAACCATGAAATGATATTTATAACATCCAAATATTTGATTTTTTACTTCCATTATTACCTCAAAATTCTCATTATTTCTCATATAACATAGGCTCTCAATTTATAAGGTTCCTATAATATGTTTTAGAGATCTTTGACCTCCAAAGATAGATTCTAATGATTCTCTATTCATCATTCCTAGGAATTCAAAAGTAAAAGATTTGTTATTCTTCATTTTCAAGATCTACCCATTTCCATTAGAATGGAACCTTAGATCAGGGATTCTATGACTGGATCTATTGGATTGATCACATTTTGACAATTAATTTTTTAGGATTTATTGAAGGAACATGAAAGGGATTCTTTATTGGCTTGATAACATCTTATTTCATCATATTGAGAAACATTTGTTGCAAGTTATAGCTTCCATATTTCTCTAAGGACATTCTAAAACTTCATGGATTAGATTTTAAAATGGTTTATTATGGTTTTCAAGGAAATACAATTATGATTTATTATTAAATACCCCCTTCATTTATGAATTTATAACCTTCAATTTATTAAGTGATTGATTGTGCTTAAGAATTATTGTCAAATTATTGTGGATAAACCTTTTTTGTGTGGCTTAAAATGATGAATTGTGGGTGAAACTCATAACATTTTTTATTAATTGATTAAAATTGGAAGAATTTATTTATATGAAATTAATGGATACAAGAAAGGCATTTAAACATGAGATTACATTTAGACTCATTTGAGGCCTATACATTCAACTAATAGACTCAACTCATAGATACATAAGATTCCACTTTAACCCAATCCAGTACCACCATCAGAGACTCCCATGAAATATGATGGTTGTCTTTTCATGTTGTATATTACTAATAAGTTCCAATTAAAATATGAAACTTACTCAAATATGCACCTTTATCCATCCTATTATACAAGTATTAACCTTCATACACCTTCTTGCACAATCTACCATTTGAATCTTATTCAAATATAAACCTTTATCTAGCCTCCTATATAGAAAAACCAAAAACTATAGTTTACTAAGTAATAATTCCAGTATCACTGAGACACAAAATAATCAATGGAAATAGTTCAACAACATAAAAAAACACCATAAACACCTCCCTCCTAAATCCATATTTAACAACAATATGTCTTTGCAGGGTACTATTTTTAGAAACATATGAGAGACCAAAGTTGAAATAAATCAGGCTAATCGTTTTTTTTTCATTTATAAAAGCCGGTTTATGGCTTCCCGGTACCCCACTACATGATCCAATACAACCACTTTCAACATTACACAAAAACATCATCAACCAATGTAAATATCCAAGAAACCACGAACCAGGGCACAAGAACATCAGAAATGCTGGCCAAACCTCAGAAAGGGTTACCTTAAATGTCCCCCGGCGCGACCATCGACACCGGCCCAAATCCTCCCATTGGAAAACTACAGTGGAATTCACCCATCCTTCAAGAGAAATGAAATGGACCTCCAGAAAGAATCCATCCACAAAGGACATCAAAGAAACCAAAATGAAGATAACCAGATCCTGACACCGTTAGCACCCTGATCTGCAGACAACTCAGAAGTTCCACCTTTCCCTTAAACCACCTTCCTCCTTCACAATCATCACAAAACCATCCCGCACATCCCAACCAGCAAACATTCTATACCAACAGAAGACCATCCAAAACACCTCCATCAACTCAATAGAGGAACAACCAAAACCCAAAATTTATTCCAATCAAAGGCGATCCCAACTTCATCAAGCAAAACCTGTCAACAAATTGTAGCAAAAAAACACGCATAGCCTCCCCCCTCCAAACCACAGGCGCTGACTCCGATCTCACCGAAGCACTCATGAACTGACAACGAGCCAGAGAGAAGGTGAAGGATCCCAGATCCAGCTCCGCCGATGCTGAGCACACCAACGACACATCAACCTTGAAGGAGTAGAGCCATCGACACACACCATTTCCAACGCGAGACCTGAAACCAGGAACGCAGTGGAGCAGACATCGATCTCACCCGAGCCGGGGCAAGAGTTTGAAGCTGAATGACCATAGAAGCTGTCGCCGAGCCCAAAACAATGCCGGACTACACGGATCCGCCAACCAGCGATGCCGTACTGAGATGAGAGATCTGACGCTGAGCCCAGAGCGAATCCGGACCACACAGATCTGTCACCCAGCGACGCCGTGCCGAGAAATAAAAACCGACGCCGATGGAGAGCACGATCTGATGATGCATACTGAAGCCATGACGAGATCCTAAAAATAGGATCACACCAGATCCGATGATGAACTCACCCGAGCCGATGCGAGATCCCGAAGTCAGATGACCAACGAAGCCACCGCCGAGCCCAGAACAAAGCCGGACCATGAGGAAACGTCACCCTGCGACGTCGTGTCGAGATGAGAGAACCGACATCGAGGCTAGGCTAAGCTGGAGGAGGGGAGGAGAAAATTCGAAAGGGAAAACCCTAGCCGCGCGATGAAGGGGGAAGAAGCGGCTTCTCATTGGCTCCTTGAAATAAATCAGATTTAGGGATTCTAACAAATTTCAAATTAGTCTATTTGAGGCATGGTCATCATTAAAAAAGAACCCTACCATTCTAGAGATTCCATATGTATGAGAATATAATTGTTCCTATGAATTCACCAAAAACTTGGATCCTATAATTGACAACAATAGATGAGAACGAAAGAAATAAAATCAATTCAAACTGGTAGGAAGCAATTCCTAGCAAGGTGTCTAGAGTTCAAATAAAAAGAAAAAGAATATCATGTAAAAAAGGTCTATTTCCATTCAAAACCATATAAAAAGTGGACTGAAACACATAATAGGTTCATTTGGTAGTTTTCATGAGAACAAACACTTGAATAACTTACTTATACAATTCCACATGAATACATATTTTACATAATGAAGAACTTATCATCGGAAATTATGATCTAAGAATCAAACCTAGTAAGAAGATAAAAAATAGGAATAAGAAATCCTGATCCTTGAATACTAGAAAAATATTCTCATAATTTGGGGCAAATTAAAATATTCTATTTAGATTCACTGCTTTTAGGATTTGAATCTAATTGGGGTTCATCCGATGGAATGAAACTGAAAATTACATCGTGATATAAAATTTGTTAAAAAATAAATGACAACTAATTTGAATTTAAAATTATGATTAAAAAATATTACTTTCAATCATTAATCCAAAAATTATATTTTGAAAAATTATAAACATGGATATTGGATTTAAAATAATTTTTGGTCATGGAAAAAAATCCATATAAATGGACAATCTTTCGAGTTCTTATTTTAAATGAAATTAATTTTTTTATCCTATCATTGGATTAGATAACTTCCTTAAAAATAGGATCATCAATAAACTTATCATATCCCTGATAAAAAATAGTTTGTCCTCCTATATCTCTAATTTTCATCAATAATGTCTATAGCTAGTTGCACTGAAAAATGAGTTCCATCTATCCACATAATACTCAAACTTCATAATAAATAATTCCATACACATGGAATAAAAAACTTATATCATTCAACGATGAGTTACAATATCAACATATAAGTTAAAAACGACATAAATTCATATCACCAAGATTTGAAATAGTTTTATTATATAGATTAAGTAAAAACAATCAATAAAAATATTGGCAGAATTTGAATCTTCTACCACGAAAAAGACCTTGATCATCATCCTCATTATTTTCGGCCTCACTAAAACCAATATCACCTTGACAATTTTGAGAAAATTTCTCATCTCCATCTTTATCACTATCATTTCCAATATCATCATGAATTTCCATATCATATAAATAGGGATTTTTAACATCAAATTCGTCATTGTCTCTATAATTTTATAAACATTCAAAATTATCTAGTTCAGTTATCCATTATTCACTATATGAAATATCATTAATAATAGAAGGATGGCCACTTTTTTTCTTCTAAACCACTACTCATTCAATTTTAAATAAAACTTAGAGAACACCAAATCATTTATATTCATTTAGTGTAATAATTTTATTCCCTTTTCATGAAAATGAAAACATAGAAGAAAAAATTATTAAATTTATTAACCAAAAATGTTAATCTAGGTAGAATAAATATTATTCTCTACTTACCATCTGAAATGAACTCCAATTGCATTCACATCTTGAAGAAATACAGTTCAAAATCAAAATACGAACCACAAAGCTTTTCAAATCAGGGATATCATCCCCATATGAATCACACCAATTAGTTGGTGTATTTTCACCCCTCATCATTTTTGAAAAATCCATACTGGGAAAGCCTCTCACATTTTTGAAGTGTTCTATCTACAAGTATTTTTGGTCCCTCTCCTCTTGAGTGGGCACCAATCTATTCAAGAAGTCATATTGGCCAATTTAATTTGTTTCCCATCCCTTAAAGATGGAACTATAATGAAATTGAGGATTTAAATAATAGGAAATAACATAAAATGGCCTATTGAGTTAAATATCTCACCTAACATCAAATATCAACCAAATATGGATATTGATTAATATTTAATGATAAAATAATAAGATTAATATTCAATGAAATCCACATAATATTGATAAAAAAGTATTTAAATGATGTACCTTTTTATGGTATTACTGAAATTGTCATTAATTTTTTCCTTATTTCAATCCATATCCTCATAAAGGAACCCCATTGATGGTTTCTCATCAAAATACACAATATTAAGTACTTTAATTATTGGGAATTCATCCTTTAAACATGTAACAAAATCATGCCAAAATAAAGTATTTAACATAATTAATGACACTTTCTTTCCATATTTATCTTTTACAAACCTATGATTCCTCCATTTTGATGATGTAAAAATATTCATCAAAGA
The DNA here is from genome assembly GCA_963277665.1 of Viscum album. NCBI lineage: Eukaryota > Viridiplantae > Streptophyta > Magnoliopsida > Santalales > Viscaceae > Viscum > Viscum album. Next base: position 599,565,106 of record OY728167.1, on the reverse strand, counting down.
ACCCTTATGCTCACTACGGCATCCCATAGTAAATTATGATGTAGAAAACCTAGTGATACCCAGTATAATCAAATATCTCCCTTTTGTAAACTCCTTTACCAAAGGAAGAATCATAGTACTTGAATAGATACATGTTGTAACTCTTTTCCTCTATAAATGGTCAACTTATGCACATTCATTTTTCCCAAATCCAATAACATTAAATAAATACAATGACTAGGATAGGGAGGCTAATACAAGTGCTTTATTTTTAACATCAACGTCTTTCCCAAAAATTTATATTTTGAACCATTATCACTGAGTACTTGAACAATATTTTATTCTTTAAAAAATCAAAAATGTCATCTAGAATTTGAAATATTTTTTCAAATAGTTTTTGAGATATCATATTTATCAATTTCTTTTATAAATACAGACCCTTTTGGACTATTTTCCAAAAAATTACAAATCAATATTCTCTTATTATCTATCCATCCATCAGACAAAATTTAACAACCAGATCCATTCTATTGTTTCTTATACTCCTCAAGTATCTGTTATATGTACGAAAATTAATTCTTCAAATAAATTTCCCTTATATCAGATATTATGGAGTTTTATATCCATTTCCACACATTGAAACCATCTCACACATCTTCAGAAACTATGGATTTATAAAAAAATTAAAATGTATAACACCTGTGTAAAAGAAGTAGGTTACTTTAGTATTTGTTTCCTCAATGAAATCCTTTTTCAAAAAAATCATTCATTTAAGGTTAGGTATAACAACCCATACTTTACATACATTGTTATTACTTCAAAATTGAAGAACACTTATTACAACATATAACAAAACCAGGAAATGACCGTATAGGTATAGTGTCTTTAGAAACTGGGAAACATAAACAACTGGTTCATAAAGCGTCTACACTGTCTCCCATTTATTTCATCATATCTATAGTCCCTTTTGGCATATCTTACTTAATAACCTTCTTCCTGACCTAGGGAAAGAAAACATACAAAAGGGTGAGCTCAAATGCTCAGTAAGGGTAAACAAAAGAAATATCAATCACATCATATTCATAAGAACCTAACATCTTGGAAATCTTAACATGAAAAAGAGAGAATAATTTCATAACATGGGATAATTCATAGTAGTGAAATGAAATCCCAATAATCATAACTTAAAACATGAAACTTTTTGGCATACACACATAATCATATAGAATCATTTCTTATTAGTCGAGACTCATTGCCAAGACTATCTTAGTGGACAAAGTCCATTTCTGAACCTAGTTCACTCCTCGTTTCAGTCCTGTTTCATTGAAACGGTATAACCTACCGTTCCAGCCATGTCTATCTCATGAGATATAAAATCTTTACCCAATGCATTGGAGGGAGATATAGGTCCCACCCATCTCATAATGATACCATTCTTATGTGTGCCACAAAATCATAAACCATACATCATAGCATAACCCATGTAATAAAAATGGGAATCTTTAAACATCGTGACATCATAAAACAATTCATATAAGATAAAGGAATTCATAAAAATATTTCCATCACAACATAATCAAATCCATGTAATAATAGGGATAGAAACCGAACCCTATATTATCTTATATGGAAAATAATTTTGATAAAACACTTGAACTCCATTCTTGAGGAAAATATCCTTTCTAATTCAAAACATTTTTCCTTTCTTAACATGTAATACAATTTTAAACTAAAAGAAGTTGATTAAAAATAAACTTGAAAACTTGTAAAGGAAGCTTCTTTGAAATAATGTTTTAAAAATCCATTCATTCCGTATAAGTTAAAAAAAACATTCTTCTTGTACTTTTGTCGGAAAAGTCAAAAAGTACCTTGTACGAAAAATGACAGAAGATTCCTTTCATATCTTTTACTAAAAACTCACCTAAGGGTAAAATTGGATATAAAAAAATTGCAGAAGGATATAAATATTACATTTTTAGGAAACATGGATGTGGATGATAAATATTCCACAGTAAATTCTGAATTATGAACAATCTCAGATAAAAATGAGATTGCGAGATTTTCCCTTACCTTTGGTCCAATTTGCTTCGTAAGTGTCCGAACCTCCTGTATAATGATTTAAATAATGTTATTGACTTATTCCAGAATCATACTTATTTTTATGATATCATATATGGTCATATTCTTATCTTCTTATTAGTAATATTTCATTACTACTTGTTATTCAGGTGTTTATTACTTTTTGTTCTTATGCGTGTTTTGTCGAATAAATTTTTATTTTTCTTTTTAGGTTATAGATACCTAATTTCCAGAATGGTATTAGTGTAATATATATCATATTCATTCATTCAATTCATTTATATAATCATTATGCATTGAAGATCATGTAGAACGAGTCGCATCACATCGTGGAGACGGTATTCCGTACGTACGCACGAGCGATGATATCGTTCCCATGATTGTGGAATTCTATTGGAGTGTATATATACTATTTCAGAATCAATATCACTTTACAATAATCATATATAGTCATTATTTACACCATTATACCCATCCAAGTAAGGTGGTGGTGGAAAATAGATTACACCACGACGTGGAGACAGTATTCCGTACGTACGCATGCGCGGTGATGTCATTTTCCGTAGGATGGATAGATGATGAAATAGGGTTGTTTCATAATTATAATAACATATCATTATATGAGTGATACTGATGTTATTACTTCATAATGAAACAACTAAAGAAGAATAAGTGGAAGAAGAAATAAAGATGAAAGAATCGGTAACAGACATTACCTCTTCTTTGAAGCACTTCTTTGAGACCTCCTTTTAGGGCACTAAAATTGCTCTTTGAAGAAGACCAGGACCTCTAGGATGTCTCTAGGGAAGTGTAGAGAAGAAATTGGCAGGGGTTGTCCGAGATTGAAGGCTCAAAGTGGTGGGAGGAAGAGAGGGAGGAGGTTCCCTTTTATAAGGGAGGAGAGGGGCACCTTTGGAATAACTAAAAATATTATTTTATTATAAAGTCAAATTCGGGTTTTAATAGCTCCAAATTGATATATTTAGAAGATAAGGTGGGTATGAGTCTCAATAATCTCATCAAATAGAATTTAGACAAGTTTAGGTATCAATTTTAACCTTATCATTTAGATTTAAGATTAAGTTAGATAATTTATCTTTTACCGTGTCTTCTTGTTTTCTTATACTATAAGGTTAATAAACTTACTATATCAAGCCAAACGAACCCCAAGTTGTTTATTATTAATATATATAACCTTATCTAAGTAATATTTCTGAACCTTAGACTTTTAAAAATAAAATAACAATTAATAATATAATATTTGTTTTAAAAACTATTTTATGTCAATTTTGACACTATTTAGTAATTGATTTTTGTGAAAATCATAACAGAATGATTAGTTCAAACCAAGTTAATTAAATCAATACTAACATGTAATATTAACCTATAAAATTAGTTTAATTAATAAAAATCTTCAAATTACATTTATTTGGATATTTATAACATCAATTATGTCAATATTTCATTAATAAGATAATTACTGTATCATCGTTGTGTCATAAATAAATTAAATTATTTAATGTCTAAAAATTACAAATAAAATACGATTATGTAGGAAATTATTTTATATTTCTAATGAATATTTATAGTCTAATTTATCTTATGTATAACCCCATATTAAAAAATATTTACTTATTAAACTTTGATTTTAACTATTTTAACCCTTCTTTAAATAAATTAATAATAAATGTCCTAATCTAATCCAAGTGGGCCTAAATGGTCATATTTTATTCCTAAGGTTGTTTTGGGTCGAATTACACTTATCCAATAGAATTAGGACATGTTTTAGGGTAATAATAATAACAATTTTACCCTTAATTACCCTATTTACTTTTAACCATGGTAAAAAAAAGTAAAAAGTTACTATTCACCAAAAATTATTTTCATCTCATTGAACCAAATTTTAGTCCTTGATATTAACCGTGTCTCTCGGATTTTTGAAATTCCACTCACAGAAGAGGTAAAATTATGTTTTATCAAAAAATTAGTTTTTTTAACTACTACTTAGTGGTTTCACTATTCATCAAAAATTGAAAGTTTTCAGAAAAATAACAAAATTTCACCCTAGGCTAATTTCAATATTCCGAATCCAAAAATGAAGTCCATTTTGAAAAATAAAATTTATAAAATTTCAAAAAGTGGTTATTACTATTCATAACGACTAGTTTTAATAATATTTTAATAGCATATCATTGTTTAGTGAAACTCAGTATTGCGTACGATGCAAGCTATTGAGGAAGGCCGCGGTTGCGTGTAAAGCAAGCCAAGCTAGTGTTGTGTGTAGTGAAAGATTCCTTTGATAAAAACAAAATATTTCTCATAAAAGTCTCGGGCGTTACATTCTACCCCGCTTAAAATGATTTTCTCCCTCGAAATTCGTCACTTTGTAACAAACAGATGAAGATACCACTCCCTCATCATATCCTCAAGCTCCCATGTAGCTTCTTCTAATTGGTGGTTCCTCCATAAAACTTTCACCAAGCGAGTGGTCTTATTCCGTATGAATTTTTCGCTACGATCCAGAATCTCTATCGGTTGTTCTTCATAAGAAAGATCTTGCTCCAGTGGTATAACTTCTGAGCTGAGTACATGTGAACGATCAAGTATGTACTTCTCAAGAGAGATACATGGAACAAATCGTGAACTTGAGAGAGATTCGGTGGAAGCGCCAACCGGTAAGCTACCTTTCCAACATGATCCAGTATTTCGAAAGGACCGATATATCTAGGGCTCAACTTCCCCTTCTTTCCAAATCTCATGACCCTCTTCCAGGGAGATATTCGTAAGAACACTTTATCACCCACTTCAAACTCTAGGTCTTTTCTTCGGTTGTCGACATAACTTTTTTGTCGACTCTGAGCTGCTCTGATGTGTTGTTGAATAGATCTTACATTTTCTTCCATTTTTCAACGAGATCAGGTCCTAATAGCTTTGTTTTCCCAACTTCATCCCAGCAAGTTGGAGTCCTGTATTTCTTTCCATAGAGAGATTCATAAGGATCCATCTGAATACTGGAGTGAAAGATATTATTATAAGAAAATTCCACCAAAGGTAGGTGTTGATCCCAACCACCTTTAAAATACATAGAGAAAGCTCTCAACATATCTTCTAGAGTTTGAATTGTCCTCTCAGACTGACCATCTGTCTGAGGATGGTAAGCAATGATGAAACTCAACTCTGTATCTAGAGTATGCTGAAGACTTCGCCAGAACTTTGAGGTAAATCTCAGATCCCGATCAGATATAATAGAAAGTGGTACTCCATGCAATCTTACCACTTCCTTTACATATATCCTGGTAAGCTGATCCAGAGAGAAATCCTCTCTAATAGCAATGAAGTGTGCAGACTTTGTAAGATGATCAACTATGACCCAGATAGCATTATTGCCTTTGGATGTTTTAGGAAGCCCTGTGACAAAGTCCATAGTGATGTTTTCCCATTTCCATTCGGGTATGGGTAATGGTTGTAACATCCCCTTAGACTTCTGTCTCTCAGCTTTAACTTGCTGACAAACCAAGCATCGAGAGACATATTCAGCAACATCTCTTTTCATGCCATCCCACCAGAAGTACTCTTTCAAGTCCCTATACATCTTCGTGGTTCCAGGATTAATAGAGAATGAAGAACTATGAGCCTCATCCAGCAGCTCCTTCTTTAATTCGGGGATGGGAAGAACACAAACCCGATTCCTGAACTTTATTATCCCATCACAATCAAGGTTAAATTCAGGAATATTTCTCACCTTATTTTGTAACTCTACATCTTCTTTCTGCGCCTCTTTAATCTTCACATGTATAGATGGTTGAACTTTCATTTGAGAAAGATACGATTTTTCCGTTTCCATTATAATTCCAAGATCCATCCTCTGTAAATCCATAAATATTGGATCTTTTGTGATCCTCATCATGGACAAACTGGCATGGTCTTGTCAACTTAATGCATCTGCCACCTTGTTTACTTTCCCAGGGTGGTAATGAATTGAGCAGTCGTAATCCTTAATCAGCTCCAACCATCTTCTTTGGTGCATATTCAGCTCCTTTTGTGTGAAAATATACTTTAAACTTTTATGATCAGTATAAATGTCACACCTTTCTCCATAAAGATAATGCCTCCAAATATTTAATGCAAAGATTACCGCATCTAACTCCAAATAATGTGTTGGGTAATTTTGCTCATGGATTTTCAACTGCGGTGAGGCATAATCTATCACCATATCATTTTTCATGAGAACACATCCCAGTCCCTTCTTGGATTCATCACTATAGATCACAAACCTTTCTTCACTACAAGGAAGTGTGAGCACAGGTGCACTGGATAAACTTCTTTTCAACTCATTGAAATTCTCTTCACATTCCTCCGTCCAAACAAACATAACTCCTTTTCGAGTCAACCTGGTGAGTGGATTAGATAATCGTGAAAAATATTTCACAAAACGTCGATAATATCCAGCCAAACCAAGAAAACTTCGAATCTCAGTTACTATTGTTGGTCTCGACCTTCTTTCGATAACCTCGGTTTTTGCTGGATCCACAGATATCCCCTCTTTTGAGATTATGTGACCCAAAAATGAAACTCTTTGAAGCCAAAATTCACACTTGGTAAATTTGTCATAAAGCTTCTCCTTTCTCAGGGTCTTCAATATAATTCTCAAGTGATCTTCATGTTCTTCCTTGATCTTTGAATAGACAAGAATATCGTCTATAAAGACTACCACAAATTGATCAAGATAGTCTCTAAAGACTCTATTCATCAGATCCATGAAGATAGAAGGGGCATTAGTAAGACCAAATGGCATCACTATAAATTCATAGTGTCCATACCTTGTACGAAAATCCGTCTTTGATATATCCTCCCTTTTGACCCTTAATTGATGATACCCTGAACGAAGATCAATCTTGGAAAAGTATTGAGCTCCGCGTAGTTAGTCAAATAAGTCATAAATGTGTGGGAGAGGATATTTGTTCTTGATAGTGATCTTGTTAAGTTCTCGATAATCAATGTAGAGTCTCATTGATCCATCTTTCTTCTTAACAAATAGAACAGGTGCTCCCCAAGGTGACGCACTAGGGTGTATGAACCCCTTATCAAGATTCTCTTGGAGTTGCTTCTTCAATTCCTGCAACTCAATTGGGGCCATTCTATTCGGTGTCTTTGAAATAGGCAAAGCACCCGGTACGAGTTCTATTGAAAACTCAACTTCACGATTTGGTGGAAGACCCGAAAATTACTCCGGAAAGACATCATCAAAATCCCTTAAAATGGGAATATTCTTAATCATGAGTTTCTCACCAACCATTTGAGATAAATAACCCTCATTTAGTGGAATCAAGACCCATAAGATGGAAGAAATTTCCACTGGAAGGTTATGTTCATCCTTGCATCGATAGACGATCATAGATTGATCTGGAATATGAAATGTGACTTCCCTTCTTTGGAAATTGATATGATCTCCATATAAATAAAGCCAATCTATGCCAAGAATCACATCAAATTCCACTATAGGAAGGATCACAAGATTTGTAGGAAGCACTTTCCCACAAACTTCAATCGGGGAAGAATTATAAACTTTTTTTGCGACTGTTGTGCCATTAGGTGTTGTCACAGCTAACTCAACATCTAATTGTTGAGGTAATACGGTGATATCCATAGAAAAATCTTCATAAATAAAAGAGTGGGTGGATCAAGAATCAAATAAAACATTTTCTACTTTAGAGTGGATGGTAAGTGTACCTTTCACCACATCGTTATCGTACTCCACATCGCTGATAGAAATTGCATGTGAATTTCCTTTGTCTTTAGCCTTAAGATTTTGTTGATGTCGATCATCATAAACAACCCTTGGATTAGGGAATTTATGGGCATAATGCCCCATCTCCATTCACTTGAAACATTGAAGTGTAGTAGGTTCATTCTGTGTGTCCCTTCCTTTGTTTGCATCATTAGACATCTTCTTCCCATCATTGCAGCATTCAAATGCCTGATGACCTTCCTTTCCACATTTGAAACATCTACTTGTCCCTTTAAGACAACTCCCTCCATGTTCTTTCCACACTTTGAGCATAAGGGAAAGATCATCTTCTTTTCAGTGTGCTCTTTAGATTTTCCTTTGAATTCCATTTTCCTCTTCTTATCAAAACCATATGACTGATGGGTTACTCCAACCTCCATCTCAACTTTGAGAGCACATCAAACGATTTCCTCATAGTTATTGAAGTCCCTTATGGCTAAGGCACTTCGAAGACTTGGTTTTAAGCCACTAAAGAATCGATCGATCTTACTCTCAGGTTGGATAATAATACCAGAAGCGTACCTTGCAAGTCTTGTAAAATTTGCTTCATAGGTACCAACAGATTCATCATCCTTTTGCTTTAGTTCAAGAAACTCCTTCTCCATCTTTGTTCGGAGAATATGAGGGAAGTACTTATTGAAAAATAAGTTCTTGAACTCGTCCCATTCCATGGACTCAATTTCATCCCTTTGCCTCGTATTCTTAATAAGATTCCACCATTGATCAGCATCTCCTTCCAAACGATACACTGCTAAGATGACTTTATCATGTTCAGAACATTGAAGAACTGAAAATATCTTTTCAGTAGTACTAATCCATTGTTCAGCAACTAATGGATTAGTAGACCCGCTGAAAGAAGGTGGACGCTGCCTCATGAAGGATTCAACAGAATGTTGCTCCTTCCTTTGCTCGTTTGGAAGTCCTGCATGATTCATAGCTTGAGAAAGTTGTGTGAGCATGGCTACAAGATTTTTCATTCCAGCTCCCATAACGTTTGGTTTCTCAGGGGTACAATAATTTCATTGCCTGTCGCATTCCGCATTAACACGGTTCCTTCGGGTTCCAGCCATTGACTAAAACCAAGAAGAATAGTGTGAGCAACACTAATTATAATAGGAAAATCACATAATCAAGAATAAAATTTCACACTTAAGGTATTATCCTAGGTTATTCATGTTCATTTCTAAAACACTAAGATTGTGTTCTATTCTTAGACTTATCCTTAGGGTTCTTACTAAGGCTTTCACATCCTAGTTTCCAAAGGTTGACTATACCTTTCCTCGAATACCAACTATAACGACCCATAATTTACATACATTTTTATTACTTCAAAATTGAAGCACACTTATTACAACATATAACAAAACTAGGAAAGGACCGTATAGGTATAGTGTCTTTAGAAACTGGGAAACATAAACAACTGGTTCATAAAGCATCTACACTGTCTCCCATTTATTTCATCATATCTATAGTCCCTTTTGGCATATCTTACTTAATAACCTTCTTCCTGACCTGGGGAAAGAAAAAATACAAAAGGGTGAGCTCAAATGCTCAGTAAGGGTAAACAAAAGAAATATCAATCACATCATATTCATAAGAACCTAACATCTTGGAAATATTTACCTGCAAAAGAGAGCATAATTTCATAACATGGGATAATTCATAGTAGTGAAATGAAATCCCAATAATAATAACTTAAAACATGAAACTTTGTGGCATACACACATAATCATAGAGAATCATTTCTTATTAGTCGAGACTCATTGCCAAGACTATCTTAGTGGACAAAGTCCATTTCTGAACCGAGTTCACTCCTCGTTTCAGTCCTGTTTCACTGAACCGGTATAACCTACCGTTCCAGCCATGTCTATCTACTGAGATATAAAATCTTTACCCAATGAATTGGAGGGAGATATAGTTCCCACCCATCTCATAATGATACCATTCTTATGTGTGCCACAAAATCATAAACCATACATCATAGCATAACCCATGTAATAAAAATAAGAATCTTTAAACATCGTGACATCATAAAACAATTCATATAAGATAAAGGAATTCATAAAAATATTTCCATCACAACATAATCAAATCCATGTAATAATAGGGATAGAAACCTAACCCTATATTATCTTAGATGGAAAATAATTTTGATAAAACACTTGAACTCCATTCTTGAGGAAAATATCCTTTCCACTTCAAAACATTTTTCCTTTCTTAACATGTCATACAATTTTAAACTAAAAGAGGTTTATTAAAAATAAACTTGAAAACTTGTAAAGGAATCTTCTTGGAAATAATGTTTTAAAAATCCATTCATGCCGTATAAGTTAAAAAAACACTCTTCTCGTACTTTTGTCGGAAAAGTGAAAAATTACCTCGTACGAAAAACGACAAAAGATTCCTTTCATATATTTTACTAAAAACTCACCGAAGGGTAAAATTGGATATAATTTTTTTTAGAAGGATATAAATATTACATGTTGAGGAAACATGGATGTGGATGATAAATATTCCCCAGTAAATTCTGAAGTATAAACAATCTTCGATAAAAATGAGATTGCGAGATTTTCCATTACCTTAGGTCCAATTTGCTTCTTAAGTGTCCTGACCTCCTGTATAATGATTTAAATAATGTTATTGAATTATTCTAGAATCATACTTATTTTTATGATATCATATATGGTAATATTATTAGCTTCTTATTAGTAATATTTCATTACTACTTGTTATTCGGGTGTTTATTACTTTTTGTTCTTATGCGTGTTTTGTCGAATAAATTATTATTTTTCTTTTTAGGTTATAGATACCTCATTTACAGAATGGTATTAGTGTAATATATATCATATTAATTCATTAAATTAATTTATATAATCATTATTCATTGAAGATCATGTAGAACGACTCACATCACATCGTGGAGACGATATTCCGTACGTATGCACGAGCGATAATATCGTTCAAATGATTGTGGAATTGTATTGGAGTGTATATATACTATTTCATAATCAATATCACTTTACAATAATCATATATAGTCATTATTTACACCATTATACCCATCCAAGTAAGGTGGTGGTGGAAAATATATTACACCACGACGTGGAGACGGTATTCCGTACGTACGCACGCACAGTGATTTCGTTTTCCGTAGGATGGATAAATGGTGAAATAGGGTTGTTTCATACTTATAATAACATATCCGTATATGAGTGATACTGATGTTATTACTTCATAATGAAAAAACTAAAGAAGAAGAAGTGGAAGAAGAAATAAAGATGAAAGAATCGGTAACGGACATTACCTCTTCTTTGAAGCGCTTCTTTGAGACCTCCATTTGGGGAACTAAAATTGGTCTTTGAAGAAGACCAGGACCTCTAGGATGTCTCTAGGGAAGTGGAGAGAAGAAATTGGCAGGGGTTGGCCGATATTGAAGGCTCAAAGTGGTGTTAGGAAGAGAGGGAGGAGGTTCCCTTTTATAAGGGAGGAGAGGGGCAGCTTTGGAATAACTAAAAATATTATTTTATTATAAAGTAAAATTCGGTTTTTAATAGCTCCAAATTGATATATATCTAAGATAAGGTGGGTATGTCTCGAAAGCCTCTCATCCAATAGAATTTAGACAAGTTTAGGTATCAATTTTAACCTTATCATTTAGATTTAACTTTAAGTTAGATAATTTAACTTTTACCGTGTCTTCTTGTTTTCTTATACTATAAGGTTAATAAACTTACTATATCAAGCTAAACGAACCCCAAGATGTTTATTATTAATATATATGACCTTATATAAGTACTCTGGCCGAAACTTATATTTTTATGAATAAAATAACAATTAATAATATAATATTTGTTTTAAAAACTATTTTATGTCAATTTTGAAACTATTTAGTAATTGATTTTTGTAAAACTCATAACAGAATTATTAGTTCAAACCAAGTTAATTAAATCAATACTAACATGTTATATTAACCTATAAAATTATTTTAATTCATAAAAATCCTCAAATTACATTTATTTGGATATTTATAACATCAATTATGTCAATATTTCATTAATAAGATAATTACTGTATCATCGTTGTGTCATAAATAAATTAAATTATATAATGTCTAAAAATTAAAAATAAATTATCATTATGTAGGAAATTATTTTATCTTTATAATGAATATTTATAGTCTAATTTATCTTATGTATAACCCCGTATTAAAAATTATTTACTTATTAAACTTTGATTTTAACTATTTTAACCCTTCTTTAAATAAATTAATAATAAATGTCCTAATCTAATACAAGTGGGCCTAAATGGTCATATTTTATTCCTAAAGTTGTTTTTGGTCGAATTACACTTATCCAATAGAATTATTACATGTTTTAGGGTAATAATAATAACACTTGTACCCTTAATTACCCTATTTACTTTTAACCGTGGTAAAAACAAGTAAAAAGTTACTCTTCACCAAAAATTATTTTCATCTCATTGAACCACATTTTAGTCCTTGATATTAACTGTGTCTCTCGGATTTTTGAAATTCCACTCACATAAGTGGTAAAATTATGTTTTATGAAAAATTCAGTTTTTTTAACTACCACTTAGTGGTTTCACTATTCATCAAAAACTGAAAGTTTTCAGAAAAATATCAAAATTTCACCCGAGGCTAATTTTGATATTCCGAATCCAAAAATGAAGTCCATTTTGAAAAATAAAATTTACAAAATTTCAAAAAGTGGTTATTACTATTTATAACAGGTAGTTTTAATAATATTTTAATAGCATATCATTGTTTAGTGAAACTCGGTATTGCGTACGACGCAAGCTATTGAGGAAGGCCACGGTTGCGTGTAAAGCAAGCCAAGATAGTGTTGTGTGTAGTGAAAGATTCCTTTGATAAAAACAAAATATTTCTCATAAAAGTCTCGGGCGTTACATTAGGCATAATAAATTGAATAATGATCCCCACCAGAGTTTTTTAAACAATAGTTTAATCGACATATCATATTTACCTGAACAAAAAGAATTAGTTTCACCCCCCAATATCATGAAGATATTTTTTATTCTTTTCTTAATCAATACCATATTCATAAGAATCATACGTGAACATTCTAGTTTCACTTCATCTAACACATTTTACAAGGTACTGCATCTTTGTTAGTTTGAGGAAAATTATGTTTGAATCAATTAATCCCGATTTTTTTTCTAGAAAACATTCACAATTATTTTCCCTATAAGACCAAAAATTATCATAAATACAATAAAAATTAATATCAAAAAATTTCAAATTATTAATATGATAAAAAAATCTCATAAGTTTAGGCAGGGACCAACAATTCATATTAGAATCATATATTTCAAATTAAATAAATTATTAACCCAAAAAATCTTACATGGAGGGAAATGGAGAACTTACTGGAGTAGCACCAGAGGAGAAGAAATAATAAATCCAAATAAACCTACCCTTCTCCCATGTACGATACAAGTGGATATCAAAATCAATTGGAAAATTTGTAGAAACAACAATGTTTTTGGGGAATTCATTAACTCAAAAAATAGCATGTTCAACCAAATTCCATGGAGGGGAATGGATTTGAGCACCTACTGAGAAAAGGATACAAAGACGCAGATGAGGTTAATTTAGGGGTGTCTGTTTTAGAGATAATCAGGGATATGGAAGAGGAAAACACCACTGGAAGAGGAAAAGGTTGGTACGAGAAAGGCAGTGTAGAGAAGAGGGTAAAAAATGAACCTTATGCAGTTTGATGTGAGACACGTCCAATTTAAGTAAACGAAATTCAATTTTTTATTAAAAAAAATCAACCGAACCTCAATCATTGGATGAAATGAGTATACTAATGTCAAGGAGTCAATCAAAAGACTCTGTTTTTCAAATGGTTTTGCTGAAAAGAAATTATTCACACGAGTTAAATCAAGAGGGATGGGTAACTCCATAAACTTGTGAAATTATGCAAGATTCCAGGTGGGCTTAACTACCTTGGATATGAGAAATTGGAATACTTGGATGGTGTGACTTCATATTGCATTGAACAAAAGCTTTTTCAGTTCATAAAAGGGGTTGATACCATTTAGGGAACTTAGAGGATTATCACCATTGACCATCTTGGTGTATGGATGAGTTATTGCTCAAGAGTATTGGGACTATCATGAAATGAATGTCTGTACATGAGAGTGTTTTTGAAACATGGAACTGGTATTCCAGGTGGAAATAATGGATAAAATATTTATACAATTTAGGCTTAATTAATTTAAATTTATAAACTACATTTGGTTTTACTCTCTTTTGTTTAGTTATATTTTGTAATATGGGATAGCATGTTCTTTTTCTAGTGGCATGAGTTGGGAAGTTTCTTGGTTATTGTATACTATGTTTTTAAAATCACCCCTACATATTTACTTTGGTTCGTATGTTGACATTTCTATTCATGTCACAAGTAAAGGAAAAGCCTCTTATTTATCTAATGAAGCATCATTGTGGTAATTTCTCATGAGGGTGGTTGAAGTGTAGATATTTTCTTATAGATGGTTGGAGTGATTCCACATCAGTGTTAATGCATCAAGATGTATTTTAGATTTGGTCAGATGTCTTGTTTCACTTTCTAAAGCTGTTTTTTATTATTTATTAGTATTTTTGAGTTATACTATTTATATTTTATGCGTCATATAGTGTTGGTTGTATTGATTTATTTATTCTCTTGAAAAGTTTTGTTTGGTTAAAGGGAAATTCTTCCCCCAACATTTTGGTAATCCCTAGGCATTTATTATTAGTCTTTGGAGTCTGGGAGATTTCACCACAGTTTAGTGGCACCTCGACTCTTTCTAAGACAATGGCTATGGTTGGTATGTTAAAAAAACTGCCCTCCTACTCACAAGACATCAACCTTCCCCCTCCCACCCACCAAATATTACCCCGAGGACTCCAGCTAGCAAGATCCACTTGACCTCGTCGGCCCAATTTCGTCCTCCAACCACCCCACTTAACCAATATCGCCCCATCCTCTTTTCATAACCCCACAATATCATTCGCTTAGCTCTCACTAAACATCATCGACCTACTCGAGCATGGCCATAGACCTCTATAAAATACATTGGTCAAGAGAATCAAACCCATGAACAAGTTTTCCATAAACCAATAGATAAACCAACATAGCTCAATCTGTTATTTGTATACCATATATATTACACTATATTTATACATATGTTATTATATTTTTATATAAATAAATATTGATATATATTTATAAATAATTATTTTAATATATATCATAATATGTATAGCTATATATATAAATTTTCATAAATATAACTATATATATATATTCAATTTATATATGAGTTAATATATTTGTCAGTCTGACCATCTACTTATATATATATATATATTTATAATTAAAAATAAATATTAATATATGTTAAATATTAATATATAAATTAATATATATTTTGTTATATATTTACATATATGTTATTATATGTCAAATGTAAATGTGTGTGTTAATATATGTTATTATATATTTACATATAAATTAAACTATATGTTATTATTTATATATGTTGGTATTAATTAATATATAGTTTAGTATAAATTTATATATTAATTGATATTTATGTTATCACATGTTACATGCGTGTGTGTTATCACATGTTATATATATATATGTTATTTCTTAATATATAAATTAATTTATTTTTTATTATATATATATTAATATATAAATTATCATAATATATATAACAATATAAAAATATACTTATATATATGTTAATAATCATTTATTCAATTGTTATTAAATTATTATAGTTATGTTTTATCTTTTGTGTTTTCATGTTTTTATGTATTCACATGTTTGTGTATGTGTATATTACTTTTACAGTAATAACATTCATTTTTATTTTTATATAATACAATTATTTTCTAACATTATTAATATTTCAATGTATATATATATATTAATATAAATATACTTATAAATTTATATACACATATGTAAATTAATATATAAATAACATGTGAGTGTGTGTGTTATAATAATGATCATTTATATAGTTATTACTAATTATTATAACTATAGTGTGTTTGTGTGTGTGTTGTTCTTTCTATATGTAAGCATGTATGTATATATGTACGTGTGTGTGTATGTATGCACCCCAAACTAGTCCCCCATGAGCTTACACCCTACTAAATAATAAAATTGAGCAATAATGTCAGTTGGAACTTGAAACCTATGTGTTTGTGTGTCATATAATATAATAATATTATATAATATTAAAAATAGCATATATGAATAATACAACATACATATATGCGTTACTCATATATGTTATTTTTAACATTATATAATATTATGTTATGTATGTGGGTATGAACACATGTGTGTAGACACACAAACACATATACATGTATATATATGTATAAATTAATACAATTATATATATAAATTAATATATATATATATATGTTACTATATTCTTTTGTGTGCATAAAAATTCTCATAAGTTTATATAATTATATATAAATATATATTATTATTATATATATATATTAATATGATTGTAATTATAAAATAATATATATATATATATATATATATATAATGTAAATATATTTATGTGTGCATCATATATAAATAATTACAACTTTATATATTTATTTATATATTAAAATATTAATATATATATATATATTAACATGTTTGTGTGTAATTTAATATACACACACATGCACAAATATAAATAAATAAATAAATATATGATTATAATATAATAATGATAAGATCTCCCATGAGAAAAGCTCAAGGGTGAAAATTAAGAAAAATTGAAGTGATGGAGTTTTACAAATATCCTTGAAAAAACACTCCTCAACTAACTATTTCATTTCATATAGCCAGGTGCATTTTCCTAACCCAACATCCAAATTGGAAAAAGATTCAGCAATAATATTACCTTCACTATAGATGTGTCACACCATAACCTCAATATGCTTACAATATAACAAGAAATCCTCTCATGCCAAAGAAAATCTACAAGAGGGAGAGGTAGTGTTGATCATTATAGAGTTCTCAATGAATAAAAAATCTAATTCATTCCATATTCTATTCCAGTTATTTAATTGGGAAATTGTAATTTCGTTGATCACCCCCTCCATCTATGCCTCATAAGAAATCGTCATTCCATAATCCTTTAGTAAACATGAGATAACTCCTCCATTAGAATCCATGAATATCCCTCTGAACCCTATATGACCTAGATTTCCCTAGGAAGTTCCATCCATGTTGAATTTAATACAAACTATAATTGGGGATTTCTATAAAATGGTGATAAAACCATTCTAAGACTTCAAGTTACCTTAAATTCCCAATCTATAAAAAATAGTTTTCTCACTGATTATATTCCCATCCATCCCAATATTCATTGAGGAAACCATTTTAACTACTAAGAATATATTCTCCATGGACACATTAATCTCAATAGCATGCCCATCATACCTTGAAATATTACAATTTCACCAGATGATGTAGCACACTTTAACAACATTAGACCAAAGAATATTCATAAATTGGGAAGATCCTTTATAGGATTTGTAGTGGTACAGAAGGGAGACTATATCATTGATATTGGTGTATTCCGTCTCAAGGAATATGGAAACCATACCCCAAATCATCTTAGCATATTAGAAGTTGAAGAAGATATTAGTGACAGATTCCCCCTCAGGATTGCACACATTATGTCTTGAGCACAAATTCAGATCATTTTTCAAAGCATAATCATCCATGGGGAGTTTTTTAGGGATTCTGTCCACACATGAAATAATTTGGATGGATAAATCCCTGACTTATTGAAGGATTTTATCATTTTGGAAATGTATGGAAGCCTTTCCATTAAAAACACAGAAAAGAAGTTGAAATTGAGGGCCCCTACCTAGTCAACTCCCAAAAAAGAGCATCTTTTCTAGGAATAAAATGACATTGAAGAATAGAATCACTAAGAGTGTAGGAAGTTGATCGAAATGATGAAATACTTTTTACCTCATATAAATGTATATGTCATAGAAATGATCTATAAGCTCATTAACCAAAGGATTACCTAACCATCTAACTTTCTAGAAGTTGAGATCAGAATTGTAATAGGGTAACCATATGTAATGCCTTATTATAATTTCATATTTACTTTTTAAGCAAGGACAAATAGAAGAATAAATTTAATGAGTTTTCCTAGAAGAAAGCCTCTCATAAAATCTAGCCTTAAAAAAATCATTACTAATTGAGTCATTCAAAATTATCAATATAAATTGGGATTGATGAACCTCAATGAAAAAGAGATATTATTGATTTCCATCCCTCCACCCTTTAAGGGATTGTTTCAGAAACACCATTTCATTGAGCATGATTTCCTATTGAAGATATGTTAACTCCAAATGAAATTTCTGAAGAATTAGTTTAGATTTTTTATTATGGAGATATGGTATTTTAAGACCATAAAATAGTAGATTAATTTTTCCATGGAAATACTATTAATAAGGGATATCCTTCTAGAAAAAGAAAAATAAATTCCTTTCCATGCAATAAGTTTATTTCAAATACTTTCAAAGATTAATCTAAAATGGGACATCCTTAGTCTTCCCCAGAATAAAATAATTCCCATATATGTAAAGGGGAAGGTACACTTCTTTGTCCTCAGTTTATCCCTAATGTAAATCCTCCTATTGTAATTAAATTTTTACTAAAAAGTTTATATGACTTGTTCCAACTTATGTGTGGATTGAAGATAACACCATAGTTCTCAAACACCTCCCCAATTAAATTAATATTCTTCATGTTCACCTAGAGAAATAAAATGAGACCATAAACATAAAAAATATTCCTTTTCACTAACCCCTTTACCAGCTTGTTCTGTCTTCAAATAACCATTTCCAACATTTCCTGGATGCATATGATTAGTTAGTATTTTTCAATGCTAAGAAGGACATATAAAAAGGGATCCCCCTTTTGAATTACACAAGAGAAAGAAAAATATCTAATAAGGCTACCATTAATATGAATGGATATATCAACCCCATTGAAAAGATAAATAATCATTAGAGTTAATAATGTATCAAATCCAAATTTATGAGAAATACCAATCATGAAATCCCAACACCTAGAATTAGAGACCTTCATGATATCAATAATGAGTGAAATACCACCATTTATACTGGGTTTCCTTGTTATATTAATGCATTCAAATATAGTTATAATGAGTTATTAAATTTTCCTTGGATGCATGAAGTCAAATTTGTTGGTAGAAACCACATTACTAGTTATGATAGATATTCTGGTATCCAAAATCTTTCTCAAAGTTTTATAAATCGTGGTTTTAATACTAAAAAGTCTATAATCACTAATAATTTCTATAGAATTGTGTTTGGGAATGAGAACCATAAATTAGGATTTAAGACCCTTAGGAAAAAACCCATTCCTAAAAAATGAAGATCTTATTCCTAATATATTCATGAATAATCTCCCAATATTCCTAGAAGAAAAAATTAGTAAAACCATATGGGCATCAAGTACCTTTAATATTGAGAGATAAGGTATCACCCATGAGTTCTATAAATTTTGACAGTATGGTAAGCATGTTATTATCCATTTGATCAACTTTCCTATGGATAAAATCCCTAAGGTTAACAATGTTTATATTTAAAAAGATCTTGAAAAAAAATTAGATAGTGTGATAAAAAATATCATTCCATCTGGTTATTATTTCATTGAAATTCCTCATATAGGTAATAGGCTTAAGAGACATACTAACTCTTTGAAGATTTCTGAAAAAATATGGTATTTCTTTCCCCCTATTTTGGTAATTTACTACTAAAATTTTCCTTGAGGATTGCCTCTTTCAAGGATATATTCTTACTCAGATTAGAAGATAACTCCACCTATCTATTAAAATGAGAAATATTATATTCTTCACCATGGTTTTTTTGAATATCATTTAGTTCCTTTTCTAGGAACATAATATCCTTATACATATTTTAGAAAACTTCCTTTCTCTAATTTCTCAATCTAGTTTTAAGATTCTTGAGTTTGGTTACACAAGAATAGTGATTATTATATACATGATAGATGTTACACACCTCTTGAATAATCCATCTGTAATATGGGTGTCTGAACCATGAATTATTAAATATAATGGGAAAGGTGACCCTTTTCTTCTTGGAAATAATGGAATTCAAAAAGGTGTGATGGTGAGAATTATTCTTCACTAGGGTAATTGACTGAATTTCCTCCTATTGATCTAGAGAATTGAAATTTAAAAATCTATGATCAAGCTTATTGGACATAATTTGATTCATATCTTTCTTATAACATGTGAATTTGTCCCCATGAAGGGTTACCTCCACTAAATCATTCAATTCAATGCAATTTCTAAATTCTCTATTTGAAATAGTTGGATCAGACTGCCCTATTCTTTCATGTGGATCAATAACTACATTGAAATACCTAGTTAACACCCTTGGGCCTTGGATATCATTATTGAGGTTCCTAATTTCCTCCCACAAGGCATTTTTATACGATGACGCCCCAAATGGGCAATCTGAAAAGGACAAGATCATGTTTCTCCCCATGGTAGAGTTTTAGTTCACATGATCAAAATTCTCAAGATCAAACATGGTCATTTATGTGATTTCAGGCGTGTTCAATGGTCATGGTTGAATGTGTGATTTTAATTTAATGTTGAGTGATACAAAACATCTTTATGGAGGACATTTACATCATGGTTTTGGGTGTGTTTTATTGAAAGTTCACCTAAGAGAAATGGTATGTCCAATAATGAAAATTTTGACCGAAATAGTGGACTAATTTGAAGTGGATCATGAATAGGACTTCTATACTATGGGGAAAAGTTATTGGTCATTTCACAAGGTGTTTTAAATTGAACTTTCACATATGAGAAATGATGATCCGAAAACAAGTATGGTGCTTACTGTGGTAATAATGTTTTCTTTGGATGAAGGATGTGATGTATCATAATCCAATAACTAAAGTAAAAATCATCAATAGGTCTTGTATCTTGGTGTTTCGAACGGTTTTTACTTGATATTTAATAAGACATATCTTACTATCTAAAAGATTTTCGTTTTGGTGAGTGTTTTAGCACAAGAAACACAAAATATGGAGCTTCTAGATTAGATGATTCAGAATCAGTTCTTTAATGATTCAATAATTATGCACCTTGATTTTAGGTCACACCATAAATCATAGGGAGTCTATATCAATTAAAAGGTTGATTAATTGATAATTTATTCAACACTATAGATAAGAAATAGAAGTTACAAAAACTAGTTATTTATTTAACTATATAAATAATGGAATAATGGGTAGTTAAATTAATTATGGAAGGCACCTTATGGTTTTGAAATTTTTTATCTTATTTTATAATGATTCATCATTATTAAAAGTGGAGATCGACATCTTTGATAAGAGAGAAGATACCAAATATCCATGAAAAATTAAGAGGATTTATTTATTGATATTGGGTAATTAAAAGTGATGAAGGAGGAAATTTCAAGAGCTTTATATCACTAGAAAAAATCATATGGGTTAGAAATGATGGACCATTTATGATGTATATCCACATTATTACCTTATAAAGAAAATAAAGGTTTTCATGGAAGGAGCAGTGAGTTACTCCTTGTGAAGAGTGGTAGTGATATTTTCAGTTTATGTGAATAGTGAGTTTAGAGGGTCTTTGAGTCCACTCTATTATATAAACCAAACAATAGTAGTGTTATCTAGGGTTTTTGACAGATAGGCATGGATTCTTTGCATACTCCTTCTACTAGATCTGTTAGGGTGAACCAAGTAAAAATCCCCATGTGCTTTATTTATTTCAATATATAAAAATGAAAAGTTATGGAATAGAAATGTGTGTTCCTCACATTAAGAGAATAAGATCAAAATCAAGGGATTTAAGTTTTAAATCAGTATTACCTTGATTCACCCCTTCCCTCTCAAGGTAATCTCCTTGATAAGTGACCAATAATTGGTATCAAATGGGGGGTTATTGGGTGACATTCTCTCTCTCAAAATCATGGAAACAGTAGCAGTAGTTAGTCACAAAGGCATACCAATTTTCAAAGGAAAAAATTTCCAATTATGGAAGAACATGTTGCAACATTATTTTAGGTCATTGGGAATAGAAGTATACACAACTGTTATTTATAGAATAATAAAAAACATGGAAAGTGGGGATTTATTGGAAATATACCGTGAAGAATTGGTTGTAGATGAAACGGAAATAAAAACATTAAGGTTATCCTAAACTGAACCCTTATTAATAAGGTAATTTTCTATACAAACTCTCATGATATGTGTGAAAAACTGTTGAATATTTATGAAGGTGATTATAAAGTTCGAGATGAAACATTGAAAGTGTTGTGGAATAAATTCAACGAATTGAGGATGATCTTGAATGAAACTATATATTCATTATTTGGTCATCTAAATGATCCTATAGAATACATGCATAATATTATAGAAAACATTTATGTTGTCCAGATTTTTAAAATAATATTGAGGATAATTCCTCCACAATTCAATGAAAAGGTGTCTCTGCTTGAGGAAAAAGATATAAAGGATGTATCTCTTGAAGTCCTTTAACAACAATGTATGTTCTGATACATTGGACAATATAAAAACAACCTTGGAAGATCCATGTTAGGATGAATCGATTATCCATATTTCCCATTAATGGATCACTACACATTTAATAACACATTGTAAGAAGGAAATAATTCAGATTCATAGATACCCTAATCAGGAATATATGTTACCTTGAAACCATGAATAATTAATGATTAGATGTACATAATCATCATATATATCATGAATGGTACACACCCTTTGGATAGGAATGACAAGGAACAAATCATTCAATATATGATATACTTCAACCTTTACGAAGACATAATCCTTTAAAATATTCTCTATAAATGGGTATTTGATGGATTCCTCCTTTAATTAATTGTAGGGAGCAGTTCCTATCATAATGAAAGAAGTTTTTGTCGTCATATATGATGTATACCAATCAGAGGTCTAATCTTTAATATCAAATCAGTATACTATGAACCTTTTAGGAAAAGATGGTTAAGTACTACATGGAGTTCACTATAATTTATAATTGATTCCAAACACATTCAACCATCATTCATCATCCTCCAATGTTGTGGCACACTGAAAAATACTCATAACCATTTTCTATTTGAGGAATTGATTTCATGGGGCCATATCCCCTAGTTATATCTAGGAATGTCACGTACATCATTACGACCACCAATTTCCTTTACAAGTGGGGTGAAGCTTTACACCTCAAGGAGGTTTTATAAAATGATATTATCAACTTTGGGAAGTTGAAAATCAATATTAGGATTTATTTCCCTCACAAGATGATGATATAAAATTTCCCCAATTATTGTTTTTATAAGATAAATGTGATTTATCAACAATAAAAAATTCAACACACCCATTACTCCCACAAACATATAATGTAAAATAGATATATATATTCCTTTAATAATAATCTATCAAATATTTTTTAGAATATGGTGGATAAAAATTAGAAGCCTTGTCAAGAAAATCTATTACATGATTTATGGTATTTTCACACCACAACTTGCACTGCCACTTAGACCACTCCATACTCCCTTTTTTACATAACAAAGGTAGTCTTACCCTTCGAAGTTTAACTTCCCTCAATCTTGGTCTCTATCTATAATCATCTATATAAGATGAAAAATATCTGAAACAACTAGGTGAGTTGGAGAATCCTAATGAAAAGAGATTCTGCATACTAAAATATCTAAAAATATATCAACATTTAGTTTTTTGATCCCTCAATAAGAAATTTTATATCTATTCATTCATATAGGGGGAACTCATGATGGTTCTTAGAGCTCAAATGATACTAGGTAAGAAGTAATCAAAATTAGATCCAATGGGTGAGGGGCGTTACATCATAGATGATGTTTAAGTCAATGGGGGAATACTCCTTGGTTATTATGGATGGATAGAATATCACACCTCATACAAATACAATTTATTTAATGAAGTAAATTATATTATAAAAATCATATAAAAAATTTCTTTACTCTAAGACTCTAAACTACATAGAAAAAAATTCCAAGATATAAGAAAATAAACTACATAGTAACAAAGTCTGAGTTGTAAGACTATAAAATACATAGTGATAGTCCATTCTGAAAGATATTAAACTACTCAGAGATTACACTAGTCACACAAAATTAAATTGATTATTAACATCCAAGATACACATTGTTAAAATTAATTATTCATGGACCATGTAACATGACATTAAATTAAATTTAATCAATTTTCTAATAGAATAAACATAAAAAGGATACTAGATTGATTTTTAAATCATAAATATCAACAAAATACCCCTATAGTCTATCAAGTGTAACTATAAAATTTCTCAAAGTTTCCCATTCCAGGAGGTCACTTTCTCCCTTTCATGAGATCCCAGTCCATGTTGATGTCTTTAGTACACAATGTATCTATTCTTCATAGAATCAATTACCCATATTCGTTGTATATGTTTCATATCAATTCAATTAACTATTATCATATGAACTAAATGTGTCTTTATTTATAACCTTTTGGATGTTTATTGATGTCAGGATCCCTTATGACAAGCCTAAATATATATTTCATCCCTGATAAATTATACCACCCCTATGTAAGATCTATATTTGTATGGGAAATTTATATATGATAACTACGCGTGGATTGATTAATATCCATATAGGATAATTAGTAACACTCAGATTTTCAATCAAGTACCTATCCATAATCTACAAAGAAAATGACTCTTTTCCCACTTTTCCTTCCATACGAGTCAGATCTGTATTGGGGGAACATAATAAAGAACTACATGTGACTTGATTCCAGATATCTCAAGATTCATAGTGACATTTTGGGTAACCAACCCTAGATCCAACTACAAGATCCATGGGGTCAGATATAATTTTTGATTATAAGATACTGAAAATTATGAATGGTGAAATATGTCAACATATATTGTTCACCACATTCGGAATAATTATGGTCAATCCTGTATTACCTTAAACTGTATAGAACAAACTACATCAAGTTATTAGAATATATATAATATTATTTCTAGCTCCATTATTGGAAACATCTACACATTAAGAGAATCTATTTGGAATGTGCATATCTCAAATATAAACCCATATTTTGGTCCCCCCCCTTCACGTACTCTCAAGAAATATTGGCGTTCCCTCAGTCACCTCTCATTCCTAACACCCTACATGATTCAAATAGGCTAAATGATTTTGGTGGATTTTACTAGGAAATACGATTGAGATGTAAAACCTTATTAAGATATAGAACTAATTCCTTTTTGAATGATGATAAATTATGTGGTGATGGTTTCGCCTTTAGGACCATGAATTACATAATGTTACCACAACTTCTACATATTATTAAGATCTATGTAAGAGTCTTCAATATAAAAAATTATTACATGTGGAATAATTATTTTTAACTTGAGAGGTGTAGTGACATCCAAATAATATAAAATCTAGATTCAAACATAGACCATCATCTATATTAACTCCTTTCAAAAGGACCACAACAGACTAGACACCACAAGCTTAGGTCCAAAATTCCTCCATCAAAACTTCTAAATAGACCCAATTCAATAAGTCATACAATTCTTCTTTAGTTTCTTATATTTACATATCAACCATGGATATCAGTAAAGGGAATGAACAACTAAAATTGAAACTTATCATTAGTTATTCCTACCTTCACTAATTTTACTCTGTTTATTTTCCACAATTTTGGCATGTTAAACAAAAGTATCATGTCTTAATGGGAAGGACCAATAATCTATATATTCCCACAAAATGATATATTCTGACCTATAAATTTAATATTATTAATTATAATCACTTATATACATTTCTCATTTCATCATTATTGATCCAATAACCCCAAATTTCAATTCACATCATCACCATCATTATTCCTTGTTAAAAGTGTTTTGGGATGTCTTCGTTTCTATCACCTTATCAAAATGGTAACTTTTTTCATTCCCATTCAATCCAGGTAAAGTTTGTAAGACCATAAACATAGAATTTAAATTCATGTATATATAAACATAAACATAATCCCTCAAATTTTCTAATTTTATGACCCTAAAATATAAATTAAAAGAACACAAAACCCATCTGGCAGAAACCTTAAAAAGGGTGGCCTGTGAAAACTTAGAGTCTTATCTTGTTAAGATCCTCATATAATATGCTTAAGAAAAATATAGAGCATAAATAAAAGAGTTATATAACCTATGGGGACTAAAATATTTTGTTATAAAAGGTCATGTTATTCTCATTAAACCATCCCGCTCAAGGAAAATGTTAGAGAAACAAAATTTCATAATTCATTTTTCTGATAATGTACTCAATACATGATGATGTAACTTATAGTGTACAAAAACATTTGTTGAATTCCCATATATCATCCAAAAACATCATATTAAAGTTTCTTGAGTCCGCTTAAATATTCTATGAATATATATAACAATCATATTAAACTATAATGGAAACTTTTAATTGTATATGCATTCATGCCCCAATACGGATCTGCACATATTCCCCCTTTTTGGCTTATCAACCAGAATCATTTCACCCTGAGTGGATGGACCTATAATACATAAATTCATACATAGTATCAAAGAGGATCATATTATTAAAATATGGTTATTTTTCATCCCATATGTACCAATTCCATTTCAATATCCCTGATTTTGGATTTATGGGTTTTGATTTATACAATCCACCCCCTAACATATGAAAGTGTATTTGATAGACTTGATTCATTGTATATCATAATTTATTCCCATTTTTAAATAAATATTATTATATCACATTTCTTGGGCCATCCCATGTCTAGGATTATTTGGTAAAAATTCAAATGAAATAAGGGAGGTGTACATATTTTCATATTTAAAACTCTCAAGAGGAAGATCTATGAAAAAATTGAGATCTTACCCACTAGGTCATCCCCACTTAAGGACATGGAAAAATCAACAGTGATATTAATTAAAAAAATATGGAATAATGGATAATTCTTTTGGGGTCCACCATATGTTCCCCAAAATAGTTAATCTATACTCGCTATGTATTTTTCCTAGGAAAAATTAAGAGCAGTCTGTTTCCATGAAGCTTAGACACAAATCACCCTTTTGAGATAAACCATTTATAATCTATTTCCAAATGGACCAAATCTATTGAAATAGTGATGATTTCCATGATTATACTCATCCATAAGCCACACCCATGAGGATTTATTTATGGGTTAGAATCTAATTTGATATAGTTTGAAACATCAGGGAACTCAATTCATTTGGGTGATTTATTGAATATTGAATCAATTAATGATTTTGAATAAAAATGAAAAATATTACAATAATGTAGATAGTGAGATAATATTTTGTTTTTTTGATCTTAGAAGAAATGAGAATTCAAAAAATTGGAGTTCCTTTATCTATTTTGTGTAGTGAGGGAAAATATAAAGAGTATTTTATATAAAATCCTAACACACCCTGATTAATTATTTAGAATATTTAATGTTATGTTAATGTTATTCAATTCCATTGGATTTAGATTTTTATGAAATGGAAATCCTATCATCTTCTATAAAATCACCCATTCATCCATATTTTGATTCCTCTAAGAGTTTTTTAATGCACCAAGAGTTGTACACAGGTAGTTTCCAACTATCATTTGATAGATTTTACCTCAAAATACTTCCCTTTTATCATTAATTATTTTTAATTGACTTCACCTATAAATTAAAACACTTTTTTAATAATTGATACTCGTTTAGTAGGGGATAAATGTTTTATCCATTATATTATAAGAAGTCAATGATATGTTTCACCATCATCTCAATGATAAAAAATTTTCCATATATCCTGATGAAATTCATGATTGATGAAAATCACCATGAATTCTATGCTTACAAATAACTATAAAAGATGTTAAAACTAGTTACATAGAAATATAATGGGTAATCACAGACCAATGCTCATATTTTCCTTCTTATCTGATGTCAATTTATTTCAAGACATGTTCCATCCTCCAAGATATAAGAAGTTCCAATCATAAGAATTTATATATATATATATATATATATTTATAATGACTATATCAACTTGGTTGGGACATATCTGAATATCTCTTAAAGGACATGGAACTTGGGATATTTCTGAATCTTCATCACTAGCCTATTAGGAAGTCCATAAATGATCCCTAGTTTTGTAAGAACTTGTTTGAGTGAATAAAAAGAAAAAAACAATAGTTGATATAAATTCAGGATTCAATATAAAAATGATGAACATTGATACATGCATTCAACTTCTATAGAGATGGTCACAACTAACATTTCCACCCATTGAGGAAGAACTATGAGAACTTCATTTTAATAAACCTTTGGTATGTGCCCAGTTGCATGTCCTGCCCCTTTCTGTAGGATCATATGTTTAGGAGGCCCCACCAACATACTGATTCTTGAACATCTCCCTGAATGGTTGTATGAAATGAATGTTTTTATATCATTCAATATAAAATAAAATTAAACAAGGAATCATGAATTTGGGAAATATATATTACTAAAGTAATGTGAAAAAAGTATTGACGTAATCTGTAGGGTAAGTGGTCATAAAATCAATATCAATTAGTTCATCTATAATGTCTAATTCAATAGGGGAAGAGGATGATATATTCGAGTTAATGTGGAGTTCACACTCTCAATGGGTCTCATTCAATTTTTACCTTTAACTATGCTTTCTAGATTTATGATATTTTCATTCTCTTTCGAATTTTATTCTTTATAGGACTTAAAATAAAATCTAGTGCCTGGATCGATCGACATGTTAGATTTTTTTAAAATCTAGAAGAAAGGCTTCAAATTATTAAAAACAGAGTTATACAATTCCGAAGGATGGATGTTTACATTTATCATGTTGAATTATATTCATCAAATAATCGGGTATTCTGGTGTAGTGAGTGAAATTCCCTTCAGAGGACCCTCTGTTAGCAAGCCATTAAGAAAGTTGATTTTCTTCTTGATAAATGTGTGTGATGATAAAGTTCATGGAAGCAAGGTTTCGTACGCATTTTTTCTATTTGGTTGTGAGCCTCTAATCTAGATGAATCTGGCCTATCCAAACAGCATCCATAATTACCATTGAATCACTTTCAAACAAGTCTTAGTCCCTATTTATTTAGCGAGAAATTTCATCCTATTTGATGAGACCTTGCATATCTTCCTCAAGCGTTGTGGTGTTCCCACATGTACAATGTTTGACCTAAAAAAACTCCCCATTGTGACCCTGGAAGACAATTCCATAGCCCACAGGTCATGGAATTCCCTTTGAGGTGCCATCTGTGTTGCACATAACCCAACCTACAAATGGAGGAAACCATAACACTTAAATGGTTCCAAGAGGTTTCGGAAAGTTACTAGGAATCCAGAGTCTTCATAAGACTACTAGATATTTCACTTAATTGTCACAACATTCAAAATTCAGATCATTGGAGCTTTGAACACCATGTATGATATTAGAGTGGGAAGCACTGTGATTAGGGATAGCTTCAACATGCAGTTTTTTGTTTCTTAATGTCCAGATTGTGTGTATTACTTCTACGCAGGTGACCTGGAAGAGAGAACACACTTGGTTTGAGAGATGTATAACATCCAGTTCCAGCAAGAACTGAGTAATTTCAGCAGTCTGAGGAGGATTAATATCAAAGAGTTCAAAAACATAAATCCAGAATGATTCAGATGTGTTGTAGGAGTGGAAAATATGAATAAAATCTTCTCGATGCTTTTGGAAGGAAGTGTATCTAGATAAAAGATTGATTCCAACACATTGCATGTTCACCTTAATCGGGAGCTTACTAAGATGAAGTCACCACATCAATGAAAAATAGATAGGCAACAACCAATTTTTATTAAAGGATTCAATCCCCGTGATATCTCCATGAATATGGTGATTATTGTATCCCTTAGAACCAAGGATACCATTTGTACTTGTTTTATAAAAAATCATATCATTATCATCCATGAAGTCATAAGTATAAATCATGAAAGAAATTGGAGAGCGAAGATTATTTCCATCCTCAAGATGAATTTTAATGGAGGAGTCATAATCAGTATTTGGATCTGTGATGTCAACACTGTAAATAAGTGGAGACCTTGTCCAATTGTGTTTCCATAATTTAAGAGAGTATTGAGCAGTAACCATCCAACAATATTGCCAATTAATATGTTGGAAGATTCTTTTCAGACCAGGCCAGATTGTGGAATGAACATAGCTCATATTTTCATCAATAAGTCTCTTATGGAGCTTGGATCTGAAGCAGTCCAAGGACTGTGACCTATCATTGATAAGACTCCATATTAACTGTTCTTTCAAAGCATGATTAAATAAGTCTCGATTCTTGAATCCAAGGCCACCCTTAGCATACAACATACAACATCGCTTGCAAGGAGCATAAATTACCCTTCTTTCCATAATAATTCCACTCCACACAATTTTTATCATCAAGGAGTTTAATGTTTTAATAACCGAGGTTGGCTAGAAGTAAACCATGAAGGAGTAGACCATTTTTTAGGTGGCCACATGTTTCACTACGAAAAGTCTACCTGCCATTGAGAGTGATTTTCCTGTCCAGGAGGAGAGGGTCCTTCCAACCTGCCTCACAACTTCCAAAAAATGAGAGGTCCTATGTATACCAAAGAACATGGGGACACCTAGGTAGGTAAATGGGAGAGACCCTTCACAAATTACAAGATCATTTATCATGCATAATTTTCTTGATGCAGATATATTTTTTCCAAAATAAATAAACGATTATCCCCATATAACCACTTGGACCGAAACATGATCATAATTAAGTAAATACTTCTTGAGATTTTTGATATTTTTCCTGTCACCCTGAGTAAAGATAATAACATAATTTGAAAAGAGAAGGTGAGAGGGAGAAGAGATGCTTCTTACTACTCTGATTGTTTGAAGTTCTCCTGAACCTATCATATGGAGGAGAATTATACGAAGGTAGTCCTCATCAATTTAAAAAATAATGGAAGAGAGGGGATCACCCTACCTTACACTTCTTGAACACTTGAAGTAGCCATCTGGGAATCCATTAATAAGGATGGGAATTTTTTCAGAGCTAATAAGATATTTGATCCATTGGATAAACCTCATGTGAAATCCAAATTTATAGATAATGCGCCCAATGACATTTCAATCAATCATGTCGAAGGATTTTCTAATGTCTAATTTGAGAGTAATATTTCCCCCTTGGGTGGGCTTCTATAGTATGATAACTCATTCAGAGGTAGTGAGAAGGAAATCCTGAAATTTTCTCCCTTTGACATATCCAAATTGATTCCAAGAGATGACTTTCCCAGAGATATGTGCCAGACGAATGGAAATTATTTTTGTGATGACCCTATATATGGTATTAATAAGAGAAACTGTTCTTAATTGATCTATATCACTATAATTTTCCACCTTATGGATTAGGGAAATGAACTAACCATTGAAAGCCTGTGAAAGTGAGCCTTCGGTAAAGAAGTGTCTAACTAGTTTAAAAACATCTTAGTTGATTACCTCCAAATAAAATTGAAATAAGTGATTGGAAAATTCGTCTGGTCCCAGAGAACTCCCTTTTTGAGCCCAAAAAACAGCATCTTTGACCTCAATGTCCCATGTAATAGATGTAAGAAAAAGGTTATTAACCTCAGTGAAAAGTTTGGGAATGATGACATCTTAAATATTCACATTGATTATAGGACCATTGAAGAGGTTCGTATAGTATGAAAAAATGTGATTAGAGAGACTTTGTCGATCCTCCAGGATTGTATCACCATCCTTTATTAGGGATAGGGGCCTTTGATCATTTTTAACTCTTTGAAGGGCATTGAAAAATTTGGTATTAATATCACCATCTATGAGACACTTGAATTTAAAGAGATAATTTTTGGATATTTTCTCCATCATTCCCCATATTTCTCTTTGAGAATAACCTGAAAAAATCCTCCACACCATTATAAATGATTATGACTTCCTTATAGGAGTAAATTATAGCCTCTAGGTCTTTGATGTACTTCTTCACTTCCTCATGTTGGTCATAAAAAGAGATATCTTGGGATTCTATGTCTTGGAATAGCCCTTTAAGTATAATTTATTCAAGTTGGAAGGAACTACATGTCTCCCTAATGGACAAGGAATCTCTTCACACACTCCATTTCCTCTAGGATTATGGATATTTTACTTCATGAGGAACTAAAGGAATAGGAGGTACTTCACTCCCTATATATAGAAAAGTGATATGTTTGAAATACTTCTTGGGCACCTGGGATCATGATACCCCCTTATGAAAAAACATTTTTTTAGGCCTCTCAAAATATATTGTTTGTAGAGAAAATCATTTTCCTATTATTTCTATCTCTACCAAATGACCCATCACTTATTTTTCACCAGGAGTGAAGGTACCTTTAATCATTGCTTCCACGGTTACAAATTGTCCACCTAGATATAACTATATCCATATATTAACATAGTTATCAATTAGGTTAACGACAATATCATCAGGAGGAGAATTTAGTTTTATTCTAGTATCCTCTCTCAAGGTAATTAGAAAAAAATAGCAAGCCCCCACAGTATGCCTTTCATCATACAGAGTGGTGGGTGGGGACAAACACTTCTTCAAAATTAAATTTAACTAATTACCAACCTGATATAGTTCATATGCTTCTCAGATTCCATTCCAATATATTCTAGATACCATATCTCCATATTTATTTGATATCATATATTTATGAGTTCTAATGATCCTAATGGAATTGTAAGAAATATTCACGGTTAGAGCCTCATATAGTCTATATATGAACTGTTTATGTTGATTCAACAGGTTTTTGATATCATTTTATATCATAGTTTGTGGCCTAGTGCCACTGATGATCTGAATATAAGGATGATTATTAATGTTAGATATCACCACTAGATTGAAAAAATAGGACTTCCTATGTCTGATACAATCCATCCCCACAATACCCGAAAGGGCCCAACAACTCTAAATGGTGTCCATCCTTTAGATACATTCCCCAATCGACAACATCACATGGCTAGTACCAACATGTCTATGTTAATATTTCATCCACATGATCATTTTCAATCTATTATTATGGTTGAAACCCCAAATCCACCCCATTCCTTCACTAAAAGAAGATATGAAATCAAATACATATCTATGAAACTCTCTAGCTAGCCCAACCAAATATCTTGGGGGGATAAACCCCATGCCCAATCTTGAAAATTATTTCCACACTGGATCATCCAATAGGTTTCGAGACTCAAATCATTTTCAATATTCATGAATTCTTATGTTCTATTAACCCTTGGTTCTAATGTAGACTACTTCATGAATTTACTATCCCATGTCTCGAATGGAACATCCACTTTGGTTTAGAGATCATCCCTCATGACATGTCTTTCTTGTGGAGGTAGTTATAAGGTTATCATTGGACTTATATCAGTGTCATCCTATTCAAAAACTATGGGGAAGAATTGTTCTTACATATCCCCTATAATTTGGGCTATACTTATAATTTTCACATCCCACAAGCCCACTTCCAACTCACCATGAACTATATGGTAGGTTTTGGTTTCTAGAATCTACCTACTTATGATATTAGGGATAAGACATTTACTCATATGAATTAGAGTTTGGGAAACCCACATATCTTCATATAATCTCACTAATTTTAGTTCCTCTATAAATTCACAACATGTTTTCTACACCAATAATGGCCATCCTCAATCCATACAAAAGTAACCTCTAGATCTTAGTGCCTAGTTTTATGACAATTCAATATTATGGATTCTTGTCACCCAAATGCTAATGGAGTGTTAGTTGTGAATATCCATATATATTTTCTGACTCCCAACTTCTAAAGACAGTTTGGAATATATCCACATAAGGAATAATCAGAGATCATTTTCTTTGATCAAGCTGCCATATACTAAAATATTGGCATGGATCATCCTTCGATGACTATGAATCCTAATCAATTGATGATTATATACCTGTGGAGTTGGATTGTGATCATGATTTTATAACCTAAATCAATAATAAAAATACTATCTCTATAAGTATAGTCTTGGAAATTTATGCCCATCAAACTTTAAAGATGGCGATATTTCAGGTTGATGCAATGACACTAATTAGGATCAATACTTTCAATGATCTATGTGTTATTTATAGAATCCTATTTATAAATTATTATCTATTTTAGGTTGGACTTCTATAAAATACACAAAAAATACAGTCAAAATTGCTAAATTATGGGATCTCTCTCACTAAACCAAGGAACTCCACACAGTAGGAATATAAATTTCACTTAGTTATGGTAAAAGATCACCTATATGTCATATGTGTACCTTCAATATATTGAATTTAAAAATTTAACTATGTAAATTAAGGAACTAAGAAAATATTACAATGATATATTCACAATTAAAACATAGTTAGGTGATTTCCACCACATGGAGAGCACATAAAATCATCAGAAAAAATGTGATATAGGGGGTCATGTATTATTTATAGTATATGGCCCAAATTCCCCCCCACCCCCATAACATTGAAAACTTCAATTTATCCAAGAAATATTCCATAAATTCTTTAGAATAATTAAATTATCATTTTAAATAGACCCAATTCTAATTGGGGGATTTGATGCTTGTGATTTCATAACAAAAGGAACAAAATGGAAGAAACCGATATAAAAATTGGAAATGTAAAATATCTTATTACAGCCTAAGGAGATCACCTAGGAATACTAGGAATATTTTTTATTTACCATATGATCTCCAACAGGCAAAAAAAGGAACATTTCCCAATATCTATTTATAACAGTGTTTGAAACCATGGTTTTAAAATTTCTGTCGCCTTACTATTTCCACCAAGAGGATCACCTGGTCGAGTTTACACATTAGTAGCTCAACCACACACACCATTTATGGGAACCCCTCCACACAAGCTTGAATCACCTACATCCAAGAACTGTTAGGTCACATAACATGAACACTACATGATCAGTGTGGAATAGGAATATAGGTGGTAGAGATATTCATGAGTTGCTTGTTGTGACTACTTCTCATAACTATATGATTTCTAACTTGTTGGTCCATGCACCACTATAGTCATTTTTTAAGTCCACTAAGAGAACCCACCAACTCTAAAATCCCAATACATGGGATCAGACTATAAATACCAATTTAAATTCATAGAATGAAATGGGAAAGGGGTAATTAGGACGCAATATCACCCATCTCATCTTTCTAGAAATACCAAAAAGGTAATTTCAAAGACTAAGATAATTAAAATATGTGAATGGTAGTTGGAGACCTTCACCTAGTGAATTAATATTATAATAAAATAATTACCCAACTATTAAGATAAATGTAATCAACTAGACAAATTGCCATTCCACTAGGTGAATTAAGCTTATATTTTAAAATTACATATTGATTACGAAAATTATAAGCTATCATGTTATTTATAATTATAGTAGGATAATTATTATTACAAAGAAAAAACTGAATACCTATAATTTTGGAATTCTAATACCTCTATTATATGTAATGACTATCGTCTCTTACGTCATGAACCTTTTACAAGATCAATTTATGGGTTGTTGGAGTCTAAAATTCAAAACTTTCCCAAAAGATAACTATCTCAAATATGTATTAATAATATTTTCTTATAACATGAATTAGTATGTGTTGATTAAATAATGTATTCCTTTAATAACGAGGATCCTTTTTATGATGAAACCAGTGTAGTTTCTCATTTGTTAATGATGGATTAATTCTCTATCTTGTGAGATGTGATATATCGGGAATCCATTTTGCAGTAAGCCTGAATTTTTTTAGGATGATGCATTCCTCATGACATCCATAACTTCTCCCTCCCTAATTGTTTTTTTGGAGTAAACGTATCCTAGCATGGGCTCATATTCATAAGTCCCGTTCATACCCACCTACGAGCACACTCATATGTGTAAATCCCGTTCATACATATCTATGGGAGACCTCATATCTATAAACACCATTCATAACCATCTAGGGTGACCTCATATACACAATACCTATTATTCCCATCTATGTGTGACCTCATATGTGTAAGCCTTATTCATGGGTTCGTTAAACATGAAATACAAGGTTATCATGATGGAAAAGCTTGTGGAAGGAATTAATGAATTATTCAATGGGGTTCAATTCCCAATTTTTCTTATTCTACTAAAATGGTTATATTTCACAAAGTAAATGAACCTTCTTCCATCAAGAAATTCACAACAGTTGGTATTTTCAATTCCCCTTATAGTGTTCTGTCCTCCATCACCAATAGGATATTGTCCCTTTATATCCACAAATGGGTTTCTAAAGAACAATGCGGTCATATAAAAGGATAATAAATTCAATGATAAATGGGTATTTCTCAATATTTGGTTGGAGACAATAATACGAAGAATATGGGATCCAAAATTATTATTAAAATTAATATGAAAAAATTGTATGTTCAGATAGAGTAGAACTTTATTCTTCGGGAAATGAAGCATATGCATTTCACAGACTGGGTTACAAGTCTGTTATTTTTCTATTATATCTCCCCTAGGTTCATTATTATTTTCATGGAATGACAACATGGTTTTTTAGAATCAGTTTTGTGGATAATACAAGGAGATATAATATATCATACATTCATTGTCATGGTCTAGGATTCTATTAGTAGATACATTACTTCAAAGAGGAAACTTTTCACTCTCCATCCCATTCAATATATAGCTCACTCAAATGGAGTGTCACATCTAATTTTTTTGATGATATGGTATTATTTATTTATATTTGTTGGTATTATAGTAGGTAATTTTACAATATCATGGAATAATAATCTAAATGGAGTGGAAAAATTATCAACTGCGATAAAATATATGAATTATTTCCATCCTTATGTCTAGATAGGTGATGGTAATGAATTTAATCCTTTTTTTGGAATAATAAAGGAGATCATTTAGATAATCTACCTGGGTGATCCTATTCCCTTTGTACGAATCAATATTAGGCACTTTAATATTGTACATGAAATCATTTTCTACCAAGAAAAAAATTGGAAAAATAGGTTTTTTTTCATTTGGTGGGAGGATCACTCTCGATAATTCTATTGTAACCTCTATTCCAAAGTGTATACTTTCTATTATCAAGGCCACTAATACTATTATAAATCATATTTAAAACTATATATAATCTTTTATTTGGGATTCCCAATGAGAGGGGAGATTATATTGCGCTAGAAAGAAAATTATTTCTTGACCAGTTGATAATGGTGGCACCAATGTGAGGAATAAAATAAAGAAAATCCATTTTATTCAAGGAAAATTTTCCTAGTAATTCATTTAAGGGTGATATAATTAGAGTTATTTAATTACAATGAAACATGAAAACTCTTGGGGAGAGTCCTGGGGTCCTCCCTCCAATATATGTAATTCCATTCAAATTCATTTTCAATAACTTAATTAATAATATCATTAGATAATTGGATGTTGGGATATTAATTTTTGTGAATTAAATTATCCATGTGAGGTTTTGGGATTTCCAGGGTGCCCCATAATAATTTTTTCCTTCATTTAGGACACCCTTTACACCTCATTAATCCATAAAATTATGAACCCCACTCAGATGGTGTTGTTTAATGATATTAAAATTGAAGATATTGTTGATGAGTGTGTATTCACGGGATCAACGTCGGGTTTATTTTTTACTATGTCTTACAAAATACTATCATTTTGGATCATGCTAATTATTTGGAGGATGTAAAATTTAGTTTATGTTTATTCTTATGTAGTTCAAATTTCTGATCTTGGTAATTTGAAACCAAGCATCACCCTCTACTATTGAGACCAAAAAAAATTGTATCATTAGATTCCAAGTACTTATGCTAAACCAAAAATTTATAGGAATCTATTTTTCAATTTTTCCCTATTTTTTATATGAAAATAAGGTGTGGAGAGACTTTAGATATTTAATGTATTTCTCTATAAATGTTGAGTCCGTCAATGAGTTCCTTCAACATTGGTATAGTGGGGTCTGAGGAAACATTCATGAGAATATGGCTTGGTATCTCATCCCTTGGTTGGGTGTGGTGTTTATGGGATAAATAAAATATGTCTTGACATAATGGAACCCTTCCATATGATATTATTGGTGGTGAGAACTAAATGTATTTTGGTGGATCTGGTGCACCTTATGAAACACTAGAAGGAGTCTCTATCTTTAAAATGTTGCATGCCCACTAGTTCCTCCACACCTATTCAATGACCCATGATTCTTGGTCATTGGGATCAATTGACCCCCCTGGGAAGCCTCAAAATTAATATATGTGATTCTTGTAATCATAGGGAAAATCATGGGGTGGGGGAGGTGTATTTTTTTCCATTGGTTTAGGAACATTCGCCTTCTGTGATTTCTATAGTAATTCTGACTCCCTTAGAGAGGATGTGAAATCCATTTTTCGTGGCCTTGACTTATGTATCTCTAAGAATATTTCATTAACCAAAGTTTAAATGGATTTTAATATCATTTGGTAATCACTTAAAGGACTCAATTCGACTCCATAACTCAATGGGTACCTGATCCACTATTACAAGGCCCTCATCACAAATGGGATTGATCTTGTTCACACATGGTGTTAAGGAAACCATATGGATAACTTATTGGAATCTAAGGCATCTAAAAGGGTTCAAAATCATGGTGATTGATAGTTTTGGATCCCTTCATTCAGAGGATATGGACTTAGTTTTTGGGGATTCTATCAATATCTAGTTTTAAATGCCTCATTGATTATTCTCCCTTCTTATTCCTAAAGTTTCCTTGTCCCTTATTAATAAAATTTTTATTTTGTGTGATGGGAGACCTTAAATATATAGACCCCATTTTATACCATGTTATGTGTAGATTCACATGTATAAGCCCAATTTGTACCCATATATGGGTAGACCGATATAGGTAATACCTATTCATACTAATATAGTTGATATTTTCAAAAAAAATTATTTGAATTTAAATTATTTAATCCCAAAATATTTACAATTTAAGATAAATTTCATTTTTTATAATTTATGAGGGTTTTGGGATAAACTATTACGATCCCATAATTTGAGAATATTAATAGTTTTCATCATTTTGGTGGATCAGGTATAAAATTTATAATATTAATCCTATTTTAAGAATTAATTTTTAAATGAGTCCTTGTATTGTGGGCTTCAACATTGAAAAATGTTCCCTGTGTTTATTATAATATCTTGAGGGTTGAATAATTTGGTCATTGTGGAAAAAAATTGCTGATAGAATGGACACCACCTCAGTAATAGAGGCATAAATCTAGATATAGATGTGAAAATTAAGTGATTCCAACTGTAAAAAATATATTACCATATGATGAATCTATCCATTAAATACTTGGGTTAAAATTGGTCATTAAGATATTAAAGTGGATTGTGAATATGGAGGAAGTCGAAGAGACAATTCAGCTATAAAATGTTCACTTCACTAAATGGGCTATAACTCTTTCACCACAACTAGATATAAGATAAAAACTTGAATTAATAAGGATAATTCACAATAAGAAATTTTTTTATGAGAACACCTTATAAGGATTTAGCTAGATAGAGTGGCTAGTAGGTGAAATATTTTTTCAAACAGGTACCCGACAACACATTTTCCCACCCCTTTTCATATATATTCCATATTTAACCCACATTTCAGATGATGGTTTTATTGAAGTAGCATACTTTTATTTTTACGAAATTATGGAGAATATGAGTTAAATTTAAGATAATAAATCCATGAAGGGCTAGATTATTTGTGGTAGTTGGCAGTGTATATTTGAGGATTCTTCCCCTTTGATTTTGGTACTCCATTCTATTCTTATTATATTTTTCTATAAATGATTCAATGATTGAAGTAGGTATATTTTCATCCATTATTTTAGTTTATTATCTTTTAATCTGGATTTTTTTTTCAACTTGTTAATGTAAATAGTTAATTATCATTGTTTAAACATATTTCGGTCAGGTCTCCACATTGAGTATAGTTAGATTAATCTGTTTTGATTTCTTGGAGGCCTTCGGGTAATCACATCACTTTGATAAGAGGATTATCACCCATATTTGAGATATTGATATGGTTTTTAGTCAATTTAGATGTTCATTTGGAATTATTTGAGTTATCATTGAGGAATATAATTTTATAACTCATTAAGACTATGATAAAGGGAGTGTTCTAGGATTGAAGTATGTCTACTACTTCCTTCATTAGATTGTTCTTTTTAGATTAGTTTACAACTTATTTATAATAACTAACAAAGATTACTAATTTTAATCTCATTTAAAATAATTTAACTTATTTTAACTCATTTAAATACCAAATTATAGTTTTAACTTCAAAAAAAAAAAATTAACAAAGTGACACTTTGAAAACCCAGACCACAACCACCACATGAGACAACCCCATGGTAAAAATTGATCTATATTTTTATGGGGAATGTTAATTACTAGAGTAATGTGCATAAAAACTTCATCAGAATTTTTAATTAATTTCTATGGAGGTTTATAACGTTTTTATTATTATATTTTTAAATTTTTATGATTTTTAAAACTAATTTAGACTTATAAAAAAATTGAAAATAATTTTCAAAGAAACAAATCCTTTGCTTTCATTGATCATCAATAATTTTAGGAATCTAGTAATGAATTATTTTTAAAATATCAATTCAAAAAAATATTGTTTCATGATCCAATAAACAAATTTCATGATCTAATAAAATGATTTCATTCTTCAACACAAATCTTCCATGATTCAATAATTAAGAAAACAAGTTGAAATTCATTCCACTTATTTAAAAGAATTTAATGATTTTAAATCTCAAAAATGATGCTAAAAAAATGGAATTTCTTTTCCCACACGAATTTTCTATTGAGGAACCGTTTGTGGATGAGTTGAAAAATGATCTAGATTCACTTTTTTCAAAATTAAAGGAAAAAATTATTACTAATATTCTAATTTAAATTCCATTAAGAAATCAAAATTTATTAGAAAATAATTGAGATTAATTTTTTGAAAATTAAATTTAATATGAATCCCCACTTATTGAAATTGTATATTCAGAACCATTTAATAACGAAATTCCAAGGAGGAAGACACACATGATCCATTCATTCTTTATGAACATTTAGAGGACCCTAAGATACTACATACTAATATTGATGAGTGTAATCCATCTGATTTGGGAAATTATGAAAAAAAATCAAACCAATTATTGACCATCTGGAATATAATCTTATGAAAATTATTTTAAAGATTGAAAATAATGGAATTTATTGTGAAACGAAGATGGATCCTGAAAAAACGTTGGTTTAAGTCTGAAATTCAGATCTACCTTTTCTAAATGGTTTTTATAATAACTTATTAATTATTTATCCTTGTGTTTATTTAATGCCTATTTATTTTTAATGGAATAGTTTTTTAGATGAAGATGTGAATGATGGTATTTGATGATAAATTTTTTTCTCAATTGGATAGTTTATTATTTTAGATGAGTATGGGGATATCAAGAATTTTTTAATGAATAAATCATATTTGAAACTAAACCTTAAGAGGAACCACATCCTTGAATTAAAAATTCAGAAACTACTAGAGGTCGTTGGTGAAGATAATGTGTTTGGAATTTTCCCACATATTTTTTCCCTCTTCAACCAAATCATTGTAATCAAAATTCCATGGAAGTGAATTTTAAGAAGTTTTTATTTTGTGATCATTAACTAGATGCGTGAGATGAATAATATTGGATAATTTTCATTTTAGTGGTTTTTGAGGACGAAACCTTACCCACCTTCCGATAGGGGATGATATATTGGAACTTCCTGAATAAGGGGAGTTAAATTCTAGAACCAAATTTGGGGTTCAAACCAAGAAATGTTTCCTTTATCATTCCTTTTTATTTTTTTCAATTAATTTCCAAAAATAATTGATTATTTGTTTTTTAATGTTGGTTTCCAAGTTGAATCTTTTAAAAGGCTAGATCAAGGCTGCTACTATATAATAAAAACCATGTTGTGTATTTATATCAAACTATTTTTATCATGACTTATCATCTTCAATTTCATTTATAAAATAAAACATATATTCATAATAATTTTACTGTAGAAAATATGTTTGGGGAGGATCATCCTGGGTTGTCTATAATTTTGTGTGTTTTCTTTTCAAATTTCAAATTTTAGTTTTTATTTAAAATATTGTGTCTTTAATATTATAGTTTGTGTAAAATAATTTTTGAGATTCATATTAATTAAATTTTTTCATGAAAAAATATAGCCAATGAAAATAAGAAATTTTATTTATGTAATTTAACTTTAATGAGTTCTGAAATATGTTGTTTTTCAGATTAAAATTCTATAAATTTATGAAAAGACCATTGAATTATGAATTTCATTCCATGAATATTGTACAAATATGAAAATAATTTTCCCTCAAGTACTGTAATCAATTTTTCAACCTTTTCAAATTTACCCCACTTCTTGGCTGGACCAAATAAACTTGAACAAGCCATTTTTCTTTCAAAACAATTTATTATTAATAAACTTGTGTTCAAAATGATTAAGGAAATTTTTTATGACTGAAATGCATTTTGTAATGATAATCATTTTTATTATGGAAATCCATATAAATTTTACCATTTTTATCCCCTAGTATCCATGCACATCCTATTATATATCCACATTATAATCTAGTTTCCCTATCCAATCTGATCATGAATTAATGTGCGTTATTTATGTAAAGTTTAAGTGTTTGTGAGATTCTTTGGTATTTTCCACATCGTATCATTATAATTTTGAATTGGGAAAAATAAATAAATAAATATATATATATAATCATAAAAAAATAAAACTATTTATATTTGGATTATTTAAGGAAATTAAATTTTTTGCATTTGATGAGCTACCAAAGATGAAAAAAATAATGTTGTGCATTATTTTGAGCTTTAATTGAAAAAAACTGAAGATTTAGAAAAAAAATTGGAGGTACATTTCAAATAAATTAGATATGTTGTGGGATGTTAATGAAATATATTTTGATGATTTTTAGAGATTTTTTTCATGAAGAAAGAGGAGAAGACCATGTTTAAGTGAAAATAGGAATCATTTAATCATACTTCAATAAAGAGTGAATCCCTATCTTTTGGACATAGAATTTTTTACATTTAAAAATCAATGAGCCATAAAAACTCAGAATAACCCTTTGAAATTCATCATTATTAATACAATTGGTAGATATTTATAAATCTTTCAATCCTATGGTGACCCCTGTATTAATTTGGATGAGAAAAATCATTGTTCAAAATTAAAATCATGTGATGAGAGATAAAGATAGGTATAACTCCTTTTTCATGGAATAATGAAAGAAATGGGAATTTAATTAATTTACATAATGGATAGTTTATTATTGAATCTACTAACGAGGAATGATAAGATGAGTGCTTTTATTTTGAGCCTGGTAATTTCATTGACACGTTTTTATAATTTTCAATTTAAATTTATTTTGAGTGCCCACTTGGCTAGAAGAACAAGTTTTATGTGTGGGGGAATTGATATAGTTTAAATTTTCAATAATTATTATTTGTATTTTAATGATTTACACCCCATAAATTTATAAATTTTATCTAAATATCATTAATTTTTGGATTTAGGAATGTTCTAAATTTAATTGAGAAAATTCCATAATTCAGTAATTTTAATAGTTTCTCATAACATTGGTTTTTTAAAAGTTTAAAATATTAATCCATTTACCAAAATTAATTTTTTATTAATACCTTTATTTTGGGCTTCAACTTTGTAAATTTTACCATGTTTTTATTTTTAAAATCATGAGCCCCAAATAATTCAGTCATTGTGGAAAATTGTTTTGGCCAAAAAATGGACCCCACATCAATAATTGAGGTAAAAATCCAGCTAATAGTGTATGAATTATGTTATTACAAATGTTAAAGAAATGGGTATTGAAATTGAATCTATCCATTTAATACATGGTGTAAATTCATTCATTAAGATGATCAAGTGGTGTGTGGAAGTGGAATAAGTTGAAGATATATTTCAACTAGAAAATGTTCACTTCAGTAAATAGGGTATAAATATTCACCACATGTCAATATGAGATAATATTTTTCATATTAAAGAAGAATTATAATTCAAAAAAAATTATTAACACAACTAATCCTGATTATGCATGGAAAAAAGGCCCAATTGGACAGTACATATGGGGTACATATTCTGGACAGAAAATTCAACACCTTTTCCTATATATTA
Source organism: Viscum album (assembly GCA_963277665.1). Classification (NCBI taxonomy): domain Eukaryota; kingdom Viridiplantae; phylum Streptophyta; class Magnoliopsida; order Santalales; family Viscaceae; genus Viscum; species Viscum album. Next base: position 599,520,736 of record OY728167.1, on the reverse strand, counting down.
AATACTTCTCATTCATTTAAATGGATGGTTGGATTGAAGAAGGCTGTTGTTTTGGAGAAGATATGAATGAGAATAAAAGTTAAATTGATGATAATCAAGCCATTAAGGTCTTGATTCCATGTGTTGGTGGGCAGTAGGGATCCGATGATTCTTCCCTTTTTAGTTTGGTAAATCATTTTATTCTTATTATATTTTTCTGAAAACTATTTTGATTATTAAAGAAGGTATATTTTCATTTTTTTAAATTTAGTCTATTATATATTTATTCGAGATTATTTTCAACTTATTAATACAAATAGTTAATTCTTATAGTTTAAACATCTCTGGGAAAGGTATCCCAATTGATCGCATTGAGTTTAATCTGTTTTGGTTTCTTAGAGGGATTTAGGTGATCAGATCACTTTGAAAAGTTGATAAACACCCATATTTTATGTTAGAATGTGGAAACTAGGGAATTTATTTTTCCACATTGATTTATTTTAGTGATCATTGTGAAACATAATTTGATAATTCATTTCTATAATGATAAATTGAGACTATAGAGATCGATGTTTTTCCATTTATTCCTTCGTTAGATTGTTCATTTCAGTTCTGTTTCCTTATAATTTGTAATAAATAATGTCTATTTATTGTTGTAATATAAATTAATGTAATTCAACATATCTTATCATATTGAAATCCAAATTTCTCGTGTTATCATTAATAATAAAAAATCAACAAACTGATATTATGACTACTTAGCCCACAACCTCCTCGTGAGACAACCTTGTGGTCACCACTATGCTACATTTTTAGTGGAAATTATTGACTAGGGTAACAGGGATAAAAAACCCTAACCATATATCTAACTATGCGAATATTAATATATAAAATCCTAATTCAATCCCATCTTTGGGGATCCTTATATACATAATCTCCATTAAAATCTAGTGTGATACCCCATGTAATGTATATAATCCTAAATTACATATTGTTTCTCACATCAAGCATAACTTACATGGGTATATAGGTCTGAGTTCATCACAACATTTTCATAAAATGCCTCTCTATTTGGTCTCCTTAGTAGGTCTAATACAAAAAACCATATTTTTTTCTTCCCAAAGGGTTATATTCTGGAAAAAGCATCTCTGTGAAGCCTCACATGCATAACCCCCACTCAATCATCTTATTTCAAACCATTCATGAAGAAAATGTCCCTACAAGATGATGTTAAACTGTGATGTGAGCTTCCTTACCTAATGATGTCAACATCATGGTGTGATCCTTGAATATGACCTCAAAATATGTTTCTATAACCACATGGGCTTGGATTCCTGTCTCCAAGAAAATTTGTAGGACACATTTTTAAGGCCTAATCCTCATATCCCAATATGTCAATTATTTTTTGAGTGATACGACTAGTCCATATTCCCATAATAATTATACTCTTTCATTGGGATATATTCCTGAATACAATAAACCCCAATCTGGACAGCCATATCCCCTACAGGTGTCATCTAATTTCCTTTACAATAACATATTCCTAACATGAAAATACATCCTCTTGGTAGGTAATATCCCAATCAGTTTACCCCATCCATCCTCACTTGTCAATATCCCCCATTATGGGAACCAAAATGGTTCTTTTATGCGTAATTACAACACCAACCATTTTTATGAATCATTCTCCTAGCCATCTTTACCGCATGACATTAAATTTCATTGTTCGATCCTCATTGCATGACCTTAAAATTTAAAAATTTTACTATTATGTAGTATTAATCTATGTGGGTTATTATTCCCATCACAAGGATACATATGAAGCCCTATTTTACGGGGATTGTTCTTGAAATTAAAACATCTTTCTTCCTAGATAGCATTAAATTCTAGTGTTCCTAACTGTGTGGTTTAAAACTATATCTTGAATAGTGAATAGAATAATATTCTATAATATATATTAATATATTTGATTCAATGAAATAAATAACACAAGGGAAATAGGTCCCACACCCTGATTTATTAAAACCTTAATGAACATGGATTAAATAAATAAGAGTTCCCCAAAGTAGGTAATAATTTTCCCTCAAAAGGGAGTGAATGAGCTCGACCACCCATCCTTGACTGATACACATCCATCTTGTGACTAATAAAGTCCCATTGATCTCATTCCTTTATAATTCAGGTCCAACATGACTTAAAATAATGAGATCGGACCATGCATCACGTGTTTCACATTTTCTAAAGAAATATCATCGAAACATTTGGTAATGTGTTTGACTATTACATTTCGAGTAATCAATATTATGTATTGAAGATATACTATTAAATATTTGGTATTCTATGATGTTATCCAAATATATTGATATTTCATAGTCTCCTACATATGTTTTTAATCTTATATATGATCCCAGTTATGAATTTACTTATGTTAAAAACATAATATATGGAATTTTATTTCTTATATATTGGCACAAATTTATTATGTTTGTTGTTCCAGATCATATAAATTATAAATTTGGTTAAGTATATGATTATACATATTGGTTTCATATCTAAACAATTATATTTAATATTGGTATATTTAAAATTTATAAAACCAATGCATCATAATGGAGTTGAAAAAAATATTACATGCTTGTTTGCAGCAAAGTATAATTTTTTATGCATAGAGGGAAAATAATAAGCATTTATTCTGAAATATAATTTCAAATGTAATTTTTTTAATATTAAAATAGGATACTTATGATGCTCCGTTTTTAATATATTATGTATCTTAAGAAGATTTCATAAATTACTCTCATTAGAGATTTCAAAAATTAATTATTTTAATTTAAATATTTGGAAGATAGTTTTATGATTAATTGGAGAATTATCTATCAAAATCAATGATAGATGATTTTTTTATTTTCTATAAATCCATAATGATATTATTCACATTGTAATTATATTTAACTACTTCTATTAATATTTTTTATTCATTTATTATAAAATCATGATATATTTATCAAAATTATTTATTAAGATTTCAATAGTTTTAAATTAATTAGATTATTTCAAGTAATATATTTTAGGTAAATTGATGTTATTAAATAAATATTATTTCAATGGAAATAATCACTCCAATGATTAGGATGTTTTTAATAACGATGTTCCAACTCTAAACTGAAAATTTTATAACAGAATATATCTCTACAAATATAGATTAGATAAAACCATAACAATACATGTTAGATAAACAAGAAAAAATAAAAATACATGAGATCATAATATAATTGAAACAATTTTTAATTGTTTCACATTACAAAACATCGTTTATTAAAGTGGTCAAGTTTTTATAATTGTTCAAACATTGTCGATCTAAACCTGTTTTTTTGTTTTATATTTATATAGCTATCCTCTTATGTGTGTAATGTAAGTTTTTTATGATTTTTCATACAAAATAATGATCTACTTGGTTATACATCCATTAAAAGTATTGGTCTTTAATGAGGCAAGAACTCCACTTAAAATTTTAGGATGTGTATTTGGATGTTCCTATACTAGAAAATGTATGATGTTATTGGTTTGTTACTAACCGTGAATATATATTTTCTTAGTGAGTTTAAAACCTATTAAGGAATATATTAGTTTGAATAATATATGTGGTATTTTTTTCCCAACCCATCCCCCGGGGCCCGTGTCGTGACTACCCCAAGACCACCTCCTAATGGCCAAGGTCTGGTGACTAGCACCGAAGGAATTTTCTATCGAGTGGGAGATATTTTCCTGAGTACCTGTACGCATTCACACACACACAACCATGTCCAAAGCAACTATAAAAGAAAACATTAATGATACTAAAAAACCACTGACCAAAGGTACAAGCTGTAAGTTAAATTGGCAAGAATACATACCCAATATAAGACAAACTGAAAATAGGAAGGTATAAAATATCTCTGTAAGACATCACCAGAAGTCCCCACCTGAAGTGTAGGCATGGAGTGGTTTCTTGTATCTATAGAAGTATGTTTTCCTTCACGTATCACTGAACACAACCTGGTACTAGACCACCAATGTCTCAAATGAAGCGTTCATTCATCTCATATCACTGAGCACCACCTGGTCGAGGACCACCATGGTCTCTGTTGAAGCGTCTATCACCAGCATGGGACACGACACATGCGGGCGAATCCCATGTAGGGGTGATAAAAAATACCCATTAGGGAACCCAAAACACAATGGAACTACCAAAAAAGAGAGTATGCACAATTTACTGTCAGTACACCGCTGAGAAGAGTACACCAAGAACACTAAGTACACCACTGAGGAGAGTACACCAAGTACTCTAAATACACCACTGACGAGAGTACACTAAGTACTCTAAGTACACCACTTAGTATAGTACACTATGTACTCTATGTACACCACTGAGGAATGATCACAAGGGAAGACATATCACACCAGGTATAATCTAGATTAAGGAATGTAAGACCATCAGTCATATCATCAAACACCTTGGGCTGTTGGAGAACTCCACCTCTATGTGTATAGTGGGCCTGCCGGGTCATATAGAGACGCTTCACACATACCTTGAAATGTTGTGTAACTAGTCCCTAATTAGTAAAGTGGGTATGCTGTGTCACACAGAGTCGTTCCCCACCATGGGATTCCGAGTCACACAATGATTCTACGAACCACGGCCCTACTGAGGTACTCCTCCTGCTTTGTTTCATGGGTCTGTCAGGTCAAATAGATCCAATCCCCACTGTGGAAATTCCTAGTCACACAAATCCTCTTCCCAATGGTCCATCATAGATAATCCACACAATGTATCTTGCATGAATTATTTAGGTCTCATCCAACCACAAGGTTTCCTCACGTAGTGCACATGATTCTCAGAGAACTGCTTCTCAAAACATTATTTGTCTATCAACATCAATTAAATACTCCATTGAGTATGAAAATATTTCTTCCTCGTCGTGAGGGTTCAGACTCCACAAAAAAATTCTCAATTGGTTGCTCGGTTTGTATGTTATTGGAGTTTTAGTAAACAGGGGCCGGTTGTGTCTGGGCCCTGTATGACTAGGTTGTACCGACCTGACCAGTCCAACTTGGGGGGGGGGGGGGGGGTCCTAGAATCCCTAGTTTAGTTCAACTAACCCGGCCCACCTTATTTAGGTCTAGGTCAGCCATGTCCGGACTATCCAGTGGTCTAGGACCATTGGGCCTTACTGGACGTGACCCAGTTCAGCCGATGGTCCAGCCTGCCGGGTCACCGGAGACCCAGTCTCATTCGACATGGCCCGATGGTGAGGTTCTGGCCCACAGATTGCTGGTCCGTCCAGCTAGGGATGGGCCCGACCTAATGGGGTGGTTCCCTCCTACTGGGCGCAGTCACACCATGCCCGGTACACATCTGGAAGACTAGATCTCTTCAGCCCAGACATGTAGTGTGTCCGTGGTGGTGTCACACGACCGATCGAACCCTACCACCTGGGTTCCACAGGCGATCAGGGGACCTTATTCCAAGAAATTCCATGACCTGCGTATGCGATCAGCATTCGTCCATTAGATGTATACCCGACCAGTGTCTCTTACCAGTTCTCCATGACCCCAGCCGGCTGTGGATGCTGCTTCTAGTGCACCGTCTTCAGGCACTGACACGTGCATGTGGCTGCCACCTCCGATACCGGTGCGCCGACAGTTTCTTCCACATACCATCGAGTCCTCTCTAGTGGTCCTTTCATCACACTTGTTGTGCCTATGACCTCTGGTGGATGCCACCTTCCATGCGATTTCCTCAAATCCTCCTTGCCACCACTTTGAAGATGCAGCCACGAAGAATGCACAAAATGCACAAGAAAGATTGACTTCGACCATATTTATGTCAGTATACACCATCCACATTATAGGTTTAGAAACATGGGATTTATAATTGATGTTCTATGACAATTTAATCAATCTCGATACAGGAATCTCAATAAAGAGGCACCCTATCGCAAGAATGACCCATCCACGAATCAACATATTCATCAGTTCACTCACATTTGTCTTTTTAGAATGATAAATGGGAAAAAATAAAACCAAACACACCCCTACATGAAAATATTTCATTGTTGAAGTATTCTATCTATATGGGTTCATGTTCTGTTGGTGTTCGTCGCATTATAGTTCTGTTATTTGAGGTGTGTCGAAGGTTCTGGCATTTCGCCAATATTTGTCATTTGTCAATAGAGATAATTCACTTCGTAGGATCATCAGATAAATTCCACTCATTGATCCTGATTTCTCCAATGTGTCATCCCATTAAAAGAAAACATGTCACAGTGTTTTTTTGCGTTGCATCGTCGCCTCATTACATTGTTTCATTTATGAAACAACATATCTATGATGCTTCATCTAATGTATCGTTACCCTACACATTTACGAGAAATTAAAGAGATTAATTTAATGTGACTCATCATTTCTTTGTCATGGCACCACATCGCCCCCATGCCACCACCCAATGGTTAGAAAAAACAAATAAATAATATTTTTATGTTATTTGATTTTTCATCTAAAAAGTCTGAAAATTAACATTTTTCCTTGAACCGTTCCAGTTAAGGATAGGTCCATTATTAGGTAATGTCGCAATTCTATATGCAATGGTGCCCTTATAATTTTGATCTAGACACCCTTCTAGAAGTTTACAAAATCATGCATGCACACCATTTTAATTTGTTTAAAAAAACATCCAAAAACTATAGTTCACCCTCGACTCAAGCCTGTCGAGATTAAGCTCTAAATAAAGAAAAAAACCCTTATGAGGTCAATGGTATTATAGGATTTCCATTCCAAGTTACCATTTAGGAGTTATAACGACTCAAAAATAAAATAATTGTTACTTAATTATTTTTTCACAGCCAAGAATCAACTTCCACTATTGGCCCGTGTCGGCTAACTAGGCTCTTCCTATAGAAAGAATTCCCTCACGAGCTTAACGGTGGTCTTAGATTTTATATCTGAGTCATTTTTCATGAGTTATAAGAATTTGAATAAATAAATTTATTTTATTATTTTATTTATGGTTATTCCATTTTTGGGTTTTCTCACAGGAGGCATGCGCCCACTAAACAAAAGTTGAGCAAGGTTAATCCCACCATCCTGAATGAAATAGTTCACTTAGATTTCTGATATGGGAACCCGTTTAAAAGTTATTCCAATTTTTTTGGAAAATTGCTAACATAATCTATTTAAAACCTAACATGTTTTGGAAAGATCATTCTGCTAACTCTGGGCCTCTTAATCGCATGATGTCTCACCACTTGGTCACAAAATAACCCCTTTTAAGTAATTAAAAAATCGTGTAATTCTCGTGTATTAAACTTTTTGTGATCCAACTATTATAAAATGAAATTGTGTCAACATATAAATTTTTTCACTTTTATTTAATTATATTTCACTTTTAATTAGGGCGATTCAACACTCCCACATGAGTCTCACCATCATAAAATATTGGTTGAAAATTGGTATTAGAGCGTTGGAACTTTGGGTCTTTTTCTGTTACCAACCATATACTATAATTAATATTCAAAGGAAAATATCTATTTAGATAGCGGGCCAATAAAAAAATGATGGATTGATTCCTTAAAGACAATCCTTTTTCTATGTAAATCATTATAGATATTGTCAAACTATGATGTAATCTTACATCAAGAGTAAAATCATATAACATTTTAGCAAAGTGGTAAAACTATAAAAACTATCTAAGATTGAACATAATTTTCTCACCGGTAATGATGCAACTGTGATGTTTTTATTTATAAAGTTATGAATAATTATTATTGTTATATTAGAAGAAATAATACTGTTCTTGTTGTTGTATATAAAATAATAGATGACATTTGAATAATTTTTCAAGATTCTGACTACATTAAAGAAATGTTAAAGATAACTAAGAATGTAAGGATTACATCTAAGTGACAATATGTACAAATTGTATAATATGATATTTTAAATTAAATTTTCTATAGGTTTATGAGGATTGTTAAAGGAATGTGTGATCTAGGTGAAACTTAGGATGACACTATCATGGTTGAACAATTTCTCTAGTCTCAAACAAATAAATGAAATTATAAGAAGATATACATGGTTAAATTCAAGAAATTCATGTAGTTAACATTTTTTGAACTTATATGCAATCATCCTATTTTTTAATTAATTTCTAAATAAATAGGGGAATAAGAGAAAACCAAAAAATAAATGTCTAGCATTTAAATATGTAAATGTTTTTTATTACTCATCTGGTTTTGAGATACATGGATGTGAAAAGGATGATGTTTCTAAAATTGTGAATGATCCTAAAAAACCATGGAAAAAATGAATGATTCTCTAAAATATTTTGAAAATACTATCAAGGAGATAATAAAAAAGGCATTAAGAAGTGTAATTTTAATTATAATTAAAATACGTCAGACATGAACTATTATGAATAAAGAAATAAAATCTGTCTCAACCCTAACTATCCATGAATGAAGAACAAATGGATGGTAAAAATATTATATATAAAGATAAAAGATCTTTGGATACTATTTAGTGTTTCACTAACAATTCTAACTCATGTAATGAATCTAGAACCAAGAAAGTATATACCCACTTTTGATTCATGGCATCAATGAATGAGGACAGTGATTTTGATTTTAAATTCTAATATTATTATAATTATAAATAGAATTACAATAAACCTATTATTGATGATCATAATGGAATGATTGAAATATTTAAAAAATGATATTATAAGAATTTATGAGTTGTGCATGTTACTCAAATATAGTAATTAAAGATTTTTTAGGAATACAATAATCATACCCAAGAGAATAAGAAAATGAATAATACTTCTTCCAATATAAAAAAGGGTAATGTTGATTTTATGATCATTCAGATTTATAATGAATGGTTTATCAAAGATATTGAATTTTTGAATGAAAATTTGGAATCCTTTATTTAATGTAAGGTATGTTAGGGAAAAATAATGTCAGTGAACATGTTTATAAGGAAAAAAACTATGTTAGTTACAAGAATCAACTTCCTCTGAAATATGGTAACTTATTTATAAAAATCACAAAAGGTAGAAGATCTACTATTATGTGATTAAAATATAGAAATCATGGAAATAATTTCAGTGAATTTTTTGTTAAATTTCAAAAAAATTTACAACATACTAAAATATTAATTTTAAAATCATTATTTTCTATAATTCCTGTTAATAGATGTTTAAAATTTATATGGGTATCACTGAATAGTTTAAAGGATCCCATTTGATTCATGGTTTCATGATTACCACAACTATATACTATTTGATTTTTCAAGAAAAAATTCCTTCAAAATATCAAGAAAAATGTGTGGCACTTGGATAGTATATTATCTAGTAATATGATTATAGACCTATATAATTTTATTTCCTGCTATAGATATGATAGATATACGATCCCTTTTGGAGATAATTAAAAAGGAAATGTGAATGGTTATAAAGAAGTTGGTTTATCGAATTCAGTTATTATTAATAATTCTATATATATTTATTGTTTACAATATAACATGGTTATCATTACTCAATTATGTGATGATGGAATGTATGTTATGTTTTAGAATGATAAATTACTTATTTTAAAAGATGATTCTATTTTTTATTCCAATGGAAATGAGAATATTTATTCTATTAACTTTGTATAACTAAGGATTTAATGTGTAAAGTGTATAAATGTTAGAAAAATATTGTATTCTACGGAAATGGAGACACATTCATGTAAACATCAAGATAAATCAAAATATTTATAAACAAAAAGGCGTACTAAAATTACCAGAATATAGGTGAGAAATATTAGGATTCTGATATTTTTCATGAATGGAGTGAAGTCAAAGGAGTCATTTAGGATGAATAAGAATATAAAAACCCTAGTAATACTTCAATATTTTCACTTCTATTAATTTAGAAGTCATTATACTGAATGTCTTGGTGAAAATAAGCATACAGTTGTTATTGTGGATGAATATAGAAGATTTACATATGTAAATTCTCTAGCTAACAAAAGTGAAACTTCATCTATGTTTATTTATTAGTACAAATTAGTTATAAATAATAAAGTATACAACATTTTTTTATTCTAAGTGATATATAATGAAAAAATTTTACATATATTTTGATAAAATCTATGAAAATACTTGTTATTATCATAACTATTAATCCCCCATGAAACAATAATAAAATGTGGGAGGTAATGGAAGAATATTGAACTTCATGAAATTATAAGGATTGTGCTATGTGAGTTTGGGTTACAAAGATATGTTTTTTAAGAATATGTTTATATTTATTATCATGTTTTATATAGAATTATTATTTGTCCTATTATCAAGAAAACACCATATGATTATTTTATAGAGGAGACTCTGAAGTTTGGTTATTTTAGATTTTTTTTGGATATATTGGATTTAATCTCAACACTAAGTAAATTTTGGATTAATTTTATGACAATTTGGATGAATATATTTTTATTTAAAATTATAATATAATTAAATATTACAATGTTTATAATAAAAGGACTATGACTATTTAAGAATTAATTAATGTAATACATGATAAAAATTATTTACATAATAAGAATTTAGATAATTAAAATCCATAGAATATCATACTAAAGTGGTGGATGAAATAGTTCATGGGGAGAGTAAATGAGATCAATAAAGGATTTACAAGATGCATCAATATTTCCCTATTGAAAGAGTGATTGTTGATGTTTTTTTTCAAGAGTTCAAACTATAAATTTATAAATGAATTTTTTCAAAAATTCCACTATTATTTCATAATTCTTTTGAATTATGTCACAAAATAATTAAAAATACCATAATTGGCTTCTTTCCCCAAAATAGGATATTGAGTAGTTTTCAAAAAATGAAGTTTGGGAATTAGAAGAAACATGTTATGATGATATGGTCATTGGAACTAAATGGATTTTCTAGAATAATCTTAATGAATATAGATAGATTATAAGGAAAAAAACCATATTGGTTTATCAAGGTTATATTCAAGAGGAAGTCACTGACTATGTTGAAAATTTTAGACCCATTCAAATTTTGTAATCTATTAAGATTTTATTAGCTTATGAACCACATCCAAGATTCAATCTATATCAAAAGGATCTGAAATGTTAATTTCTTAATGGACTCATATCTTTGGATGTTTATAGAAAATATCCACTGGGTTTTGAGAATGAGAAGAATCTAGATCATGTATTTAATCATTATAAAGAAATTTATTGATTGCAATCAGCACCATGATATCACAATGAGAGGCTATTATAGTTTCTTTTGAAGAATTGTTTAGTTAGAGGTAACATTTATTAATTTTTTTAAATTTTTTTCCATGAATATTCTAATTATTTAGATTTAAAAAGGTGATATTATATTTGATTCACCCAGTGAATTTATTTATACGTGATTTTTTGACTTGATGAAACATGAATTTGATATGAGTCTTATGGGAGAACCCATGTTATTTTTAGGATGTCGGATTCATCAATGAGTTGATAGAATTTCTCTAAATTAAAGTAAGTCTGCTAATGAGTTGGTTGAAATTTTCAATATCGATTCTTAAAAAATCATTAATAATACTATGAATACTTTATGTGGAAGGGTTGGATATTCTTCTGTTAAATTAGTTGATATTATATATTAAAATTAATTTATAGAAGTTTGAAATATTTAATAGTTATAAGACCCGATTTAAAATTTATTTTTTACATGTGTGTATGATTTCTGGCTACCCCAAGGGAAATTCATTTAAAATAATTAAATCGATCCATGTTTTTGAAATGTATTATAAATATTAGTATATTCCTTCCAGTAAAGGTAAATATTTAATTAAAGAGCTCTTCCAATATATAATAATTAGGGTGTTAGATTAATAGGAAGATAACCAACGTTATGTGTTATTTTTTAGGTAAAATATTATTTTCATGGAGTTTAAAGAATATACTTTTAGTATCATTATATTCATATGAAGCTCAGTATTACATGAAAATATTTTTTTGTGGAAAAAATTCTAGATTAGAAAAACCATGTCTAATTTTGATATTCATTATAAAATTATGTCAATCATTTATGATAATTTATTTGCCATATCTATTTCAGATAACCATCTATCTCATTAAAGATCAATGAATATTGAAGTAAGACATCACCATAGTAGAGATCATGTATTGAAAGGTTATATTAGTTAATATTTTTTCCCTTATGAAGAAACAAATACCCATATTTTTATAAATACTTTAGTTGATGGAAAGGTTGAAAATATTAAATCTAATATTGGAAGGATGGGATCATAAAGAAACTTTCTCTACTATACAGTAGTGATGTTCATTTTTGAAGATGGAATATTCATAGGGTTATATTATAAAATCTTTTTCTTCTATTAGTTTAATTTTCATATTCATGGTTTTATATATTTGAGAGAGAGATAAAACATAGATTAAAAAGAATTTTATTATATATAAAATATTGAATATTTTATATAATTTTTTTAAAAAAATTATAGATTAGTTTATGGGGATCTATATTCTTTTAATTAGAAATATATTGACCATATTATGATTTTTATTAATATATAACCTTGATTTTTCTTGTACTTTATATTTTTATTTCTGAAGAAATGTTCATTTGGGGGGAGTTGTTCTATTTTCTTTAACTATAGTTATATAAGATTTAATACCCTTTATTGTTTTATCTTCTTGACACCTAAAAAAAGAGGGATATTTGTTCATATTTAATATATTTAGGTTTTTTAATTATAAAAAGGGGGAAGAATTTTGGTTGTCTTCTTACCATATTTGATTTATTTATTTTTGTTAATTACATTTTCCATATTTCATTGTTGTATTTTTATTATTTCTATTACAGTCAAATTTGATTATATTTATAATGTTTTATTACTTATTATTAGTTATTAGTTGTTCTTTTTATTCATTATTTTTATTTAGTTATTCTAATATTCTATTTCTAAAAGTACCAACTCTAATGTATTACACTGTTTTAGATATTACTCTTATATTTTGAGATAGTTTAATATTAGGTAATGTACATTATGTTTGTGTTACTATAATTTAATTTGAAGATATACTTTTATATATTTAGTATTCTATGAGGTTATACCAATATAATGTTAATTCACTGTATCTTATATCTATTGGGACTAACTTATGATCTTATTTTAAAATTTCACTAAGTAAAAAACAACACATAGAATTATGTCTGTTATGTATTTGTTTTAATTTATTATATATTTAAATTAGGATGTTCTGTATTGGAAATTTTTTTTAGTATATGATAATACATTTTGATTTACTAATTGAATAAATATATTATATTATGTAATTTTCATAATGGTGAAAACATACATATCGTACTGTAATTGAGAAAATAATTACATACTAATTTACATCAAAGGAAAAATTTTACAGATAGAGGAAAAGTAGTGAATATTTTTCTTCGATGATAATTTCATAGGAATTATTTTTAGAAGTTAAAAAGATGTTATATATGATTCTCTATTTATGATATATAATATGTATTAATGAAGGATTCCTAATGTTTTTTTTGGAGATTTTCTAAATTTAGTCTTGGGAATTTAATACATTAGAATATAGATTTATGATTATTAAGATAATTATATATCAAAATTTGTGATAGATAATTATTTTCATTTTATATTATGTCTAGATGATATTATTCATTTTATGACTATATTTAACAATTAAAATGAATATTGGGTATTATTATTATAGAAAATAAGGAGTAGTTTATGAGAATATTTTATTGAATATTTCATAAGTATTAAATTACTTATTTTTTCAATTATTTATTTATTGTAAATTTAAGATATTAAATAAATATTATTTAAAATGAAAAATTTATCTAGGAGTCATGATATTTTGAAGAAGTATTTTCCAACTCTAATTTATATTTGTATTCAAACTAAAATATCTATACAAATATAGATTGGAAAGAACTATAATGAGACACATCAGATAGATGAGACATAACATATTTGAAATCACAATACAGATATAATTTTATAAAGAAAATCATCATAATGAAATTAGATACCTAAATTTATTGATCTTCTAAAACCATTTATACTTCATCATTTTAAGTATGGTTTTTTGGTTTTTTTCTTTATCGTATTCATTGTGTGTGTATTGTATCTAATCAAATTTTTTTGAGGGTATTGAAAGAAGTAGTTGGTTATATCTCCATTAAATGTATTAGTCCATAATCGGGTTGTGAATCCCCCGAGAAATTCAGTTTTTGGATTTGATATTCCCTCCACTAGAAATGGTACATTGTAATTGGCTTATTACTAACCTTGAAAATTTAGTTTATTAGTGGGTTCCATACTTATCAAGTTGTAAGGGAGTGTAAATAGTATATAGAGGATCTTTGTGATTTTAACTACTATAAACATCAAATGATTTTTATTTAAATTATACAATTTTCATTAATTTTTATTTTATTTTAATTTTTTCATTTTACTTCACCCACCCACTAACTCTCAGTCATCTTAAAATTTTGGAAAACAACTAGTACATGATCTATTATAATGAACTAATTACCGATACTGATAGAAATCCACAAAAGACTGTAAAGACTTGGACTTTTATGTATATAATTTTACTTATAAATTAAAATGTGGTATATTTATTAGTGATTTATAGTATAAAACTCTTGTAACTCATAAAAAAACTAAAAACATATTATTATATTAATTTATAACATTACATTTAGAGGAAAAATATAAATAAAATCTAAAAAATAATATAATTGGGTAATAAAAATAATAAAATAAAATAACTAGACTGGTAAAATTCAGATCACTCTTATCTCCTATAATAATCTCATACGTTAACAATACTGTAAAGAGGCAACAAAAAATAAGTTTTATAATAACCATTTTTGAAAATAAAAAATTTTGTTTAATTGAATTAAATGATTAAATAAGTAAAATGATGTACTTATAGGACATTGAAAACCTATATTATTGTCAGTAATAGTAATATAACAATTAGGAATAGTAACTTGACTAATGAAAAAATAAAATAATATTTCTGTATCTTATGGAATATAATTATAAGAAATTTATATCAATAAAATTTAATAATGGTTTTAAATATTATAAAATAAAATTTTTAAATAATGAAATATGACTTATTTTTTTACAATACATATGTTTTATTGTCAATAGAAATCATTTTTTACGTAAAATGAATGAAAATTTATTTTCATAAAATGGTTTTATAAAAGAAAAGTTATTTTTATATAAATTATAATATAATTTTATGAAATCATAACGAATTTTTCTGAGAGTAAGAGAATTTATTGTTTCATAAAAACTAGATTTTTCAAAAAACAAGGCATTCATTTAGAAATTAGATTTCTCATATTTTTAATTTTTTTGATAAAATGTATTACATTATTAGAATCAATATTACAAAATTATATTAGAATTTTTTTGGTATTATTCTAATTTTTTTTTGGGATTTTTGAAATACATCAACATATATTATTTTATATTTTAAGTGAAATAAATAATTTATTTCATATAAGATAATGTTAGAATCCATTATCCCAACCTCATATGCATAAATCACTATTTATGGTTAAAAAATACTCCCTATTCGTATTCTTTAGAAAAAATAATAAAATAATAAATATTATATTTGAAAACACCCACATCTCCCCTTATAAATATCACCATTCACTACCTTTTTTCAAAACACATTCTAAGACCCTTAACCCACCCAAACTCTACCCAAATCTCTCCAAACCCCTATTTTCCATGTGTTAGTTGTTTTGAATTCACCAAAAGATTAGTTTAGGAATCCTTAAGGTGTGATGTAAAGGAGAATATGTAAGGAAGACATAATTGTTTTAACAAAAATATTTCAAGTTTTATTCTTATAAACTTCATATAAATATATTAAATAAATAGTGACATAATGAAATAATTTTAATGTGGATAAATAAATTTTATTGTAACAATGGAATATCAAATATCCCACTCTCTCCCTCTCTTTAATTCTAAAATGAAGGCATCACCCATATTATGGAGGATTCACCACCTTTAGGGATGATGTGTTTAATTTTACACTAATTCCTCAAATTGATAGATTTAATAATGTATTAAATGAATAAAAAAAATTTACAACATGACATATAATTTTCAAATAAAAATTGTGTTTATATTAATGTTAATAACAAATAATGTCGATAGTAATTTTAACCACTAAAATTAGTATATCAGGATACCATTCATAGTTTGAATCTATTTCATCAAAACCATAAAAATTGTAACTGTTGGGATAAAATAATAATAAATAATATATAACTCTATAATTATAGATACTATAGAGCTATTCAAAAATACCTTCGACCATTATCAAATAACTAAAGCAGTTTTGGATAAGTTACCAAACAACATCAAGAAGTTGATATAAGAAAAATGCTATGTAATAAATAATGTAAATATAATACTAAACATACCTTAAAAATAAAAATATAATTGAAAAAGGTATATGATATGCTATTTAGTAATAACAATTTTATTATCTAGGAGGTTAGATGCATGTACCAAAAAGACTGGGACCACAAGTAAGGGAACATTCAAACCACCCTCTTCTATTTTAGGTTATATTTTTTTATCTTTAAATATGACATTATGTTTATTTTATTTTCATGAATTTATTTATATTATGTATATATGTTCCCCAAATATGTACCTAGTTTAACCTACCTTAATTTTCTGAGGATATAAAACCATTTAAGGTTTACTTTCTAATTTCTTTTTTACGAAAAGATGACAAAAAGGGAACACCTATATATCTTATTTTATTTCATGTTTCACAACATAAAATGTTTTTAATATTATATTTTCTTTAAAAATACTCATTAATAAGAAAAACTATTCTAGTTTCATTTTTAAATTATGAAAAAAAATTCATACCATTAAATATTCTTTACCTTTTTTTAATACATAACTTACAATGTTACATTATATACATAATTATCAAAGTATTTCTAATGAATTTTCATATTTTTTAATATAAATTTAATATCTATGTTCCCAAATTATGTTGTTAAATCCTTTTAGTGTTATCAAATTATAAATTTTATATTTTTTAATGGAACTAACTTCAAAGACATATTAATATGGAGGTACAAGGTTAATCCCATAGAGAGTATGGAACATAACATAATCCTTTTGAACAAAGGATGGGCTGATCCAATTCATTTTGATTTTATTTAATTAATTAAATACAAAAAATTAAATAAATGAATTCAAATAGAAATGAATAATTAAGGGGAACCGATTTCCAAGGTACTTTTACTAAATAAATTAATACGACTTTTATATCCAGAATAATCATATTAAATAGATGTTCACCCATTAAATTTTTTTATTATGTGAAATGATCAGTCCCAATATATCTACCCTATAATCCCAATTCATTCTGGTTTGATGAATTAAAATGTGTAAATCATATTAAGTTCAAAATTACCGAAAGTAGAATATTAATTCAGTTCAATATTAGTTAATAAATTTTCTCAATCATATTTGTATTCATTAGTTATTGAAATCATTTTCTCCATGAATCTATAATATCCTGAATTTTTAAAGACAATGAAAACCATCATTGAAAAATATTTATTAGTTTATTAATTGAAAACTTAAATTTTAAATAAAATTATATTAATAGATGATTTAAAGGACTTTTAATGGGTTTAAAATCCTAGTTAACACCTTATAACAATAAATTTAATATTTTTGGAGTTATTTGTTAGGATATCATGGGATTATGACACTTGTCGAGCCTCAATATTGAAAAAATAATAATGGTAAATATATTACATTGCACGCATGTTATTTATTCAAAATAATCAAATATCTCCCATGAGGCTTGTTGTATGAGAAAGTTTAGACCACCGTTAGATATATGATGAGGGGTTTATCTTAAGAACAACATAACATTTTTTCATGTCTGGTGTTTGGTAAGATCAAATGAGAGAATAACTTATTTAATATTTTTAATATGTTTTTTTCTGAAAATAGTTGAATATATTATAATTGGTACATCATATGAGAAATATGAGACCATATTAAGGTTCGAGATGTAGTGTTTACCTTAGGTGAGACATAAATTTCATACGCATCAGGTTTTTGGTCGGATAACTTGTTTGGTTAAATTATATATAACTTTTATTATTATATTATAATTAATTTAAATATAAAAAATCGTTAATATGTGTTTCTTCTTCCCAAACATCTAAAACCCCAATTATCGCAAAACATTAATTTCTAAAACACATAATCATCAAGATTTTGATTCATTTCATTTGAAATAAATTAAATGGGAGCAATTACTGGGTTTATCATCCAATTTTAGTATAACGATGGATTAAATCCTTAGTTTTAATTGGGGATTTTAATTGATATTCTTTTTAAGTTTAAAATATCATAGACATTTCAGCTTCTATGTTTGATGATTTCATCATGTCTGAGTGTCCTGAATCTCCCATGTATGTCATTTGTGGAACCTTATTTGAGAGATTCTGGGATTGTCATATTTTATTTTAATCAACCATTTGTTTTTCAAAATTATGAAAAAATGGTTGATTTAAATAAAATATGAAAAACCAAAAACTATAGAAGGATAATTCTAATGAATTATCAAAGGATAATTTATATAATTATAAACATTATTGAACAATTCTAACAAAGATAATTGTGAAAAATTATAAAATCACAATTGTGAAATTTTATACATTGATAATTGTTGAAAATAACCAATGGATAATTGTGAAATATTTAATAATGGAAATTGATGAAAACTATGAAATGATAATTTCAAAATTTTAAACAATTATAATTGTATAAAATTATCAAATGATAATTAAACAATATTATATTGGGTTATTTATGATTAATTATCAACATATATTTATTAATGGGTAATTTGGGGAAATTTTAGAAGGATAATTTATGAGAAATTATAAATAGATAAATACAAATGAATAATTTATGAGAAATTATTGAATAATATTTATAAAAGGATATTTTATTATTATTTTAACAAAAATATTGAAAACGAAAATTTATGAGAAATTATTAAAAGATATTTATAAAATTATAATTTATAATAAATTATAAAAAGATAATTATAAATGATTATATATATGAAATTATCAAAATATAATAATGAATGAAGAATATTGGATAAATAATAAAAGGATAGTTATAAAGTGATAGTTTATGAGATATTATAAATAAATAATTATAAAATGATAATTTATGAGATTTTTTGAAATATAATTATATAAGTATAATTTAAGGTAAATTAAAAATAAATAATTATAAAATGGTATTTTATAATAAATAATCATGAGATAATTATAAAAGGATAATTCATGAGAATTTTTCAAAAATAATAATTATTTTGAAGAATATTGTGAGCACATGTGTTGACCTAAATGATAATTTAAAAATTATTCCTGATGGAGAAAATATCATAGCATGCGATATTTTAATGATAATTCAGAAATTAACCATGAGGGAGAATGTATTATTTCATGTGATATTTTATTTATTTTTTAAAGAAAATAGATGGTTTTGGTTATAGTAACTCTTGATTAGCACCAATCTTTGAAATGACGAGGATTGTGATAATAAGGCCTAGGAGCACCTGTTCTTAACTGTTAAGGTTTTCCACTACAGCTTGTAAACCACACAGGGTGAGGTATCCTTTCCTTTAATGTCAATGAATTTTGAGGTAGGAAATTCCTTACTATTTTATTACATGTGTGTGATGTTTTCATGATATGTAATTTATGTTAGACTAAACCATAATTTTTTTGTGTGTTGCATGTTGGTTCATTTATAGCCATGAGGCTTGTTTGATTGAAATATTAGGATTATGCGTGTTGATGTGAATTAGACCATTTCGATTTTCTGACATGTGCATATATATGTATTTTATCACACTCATGATATGTTATGTATGATTACTTTATTTCCTTCTAAAATTCATGGTGTATGATATGTTGTGGTGTTATGCATGGTACCAAAATAACATGTTGGCCCATCGTGTCTCAGTAGACATAGATAAGAAATGTGTTCATGGTCTACATGTGAATTGATGATGAGACCAAGATGGAAAATGGGGCATGATGGAATAGTGTGTCCGAACCATGGGGTTTGGTTATCATGAGTGATTAGACCCATATGTGATGATCATGGGGCATGATGATCATGAGTGATCAGACATTCATGGAAATAGTGAGACATGATGGTCTATGTAACCTGACCTAAAGTTACCACTGGGGAATGATGACCTTTTTGGGATTGACTTAATGTCATGGGGCCTATGTATATTTTTAGCATCTGG
Source organism: Viscum album (assembly GCA_963277665.1). Taxonomy (NCBI): domain Eukaryota; kingdom Viridiplantae; phylum Streptophyta; class Magnoliopsida; order Santalales; family Viscaceae; genus Viscum; species Viscum album. The sequence goes on along the minus strand of OY728167.1, from coordinate 599,500,310 downwards.
AGGATATATTGGATGTTTAGAAGTTTCCCTGATTGTTCTGATGATTTCCAATATGGTGATGAATTAGGTATAACTAAGGCTTATGGCTGCATGGTCAGAGCATGAACGATAAATATAATTGTTTAATGTGTGAACATTTATCTGTTATTATATTATACACTCTTGTGATGTGAACACTTGTTAAGCTAAAATTTTTGGTGTCCTAATGAGTCTTTGTACCCACACCCAACTTGGGTATTTTAGTTCATGTATAGAATTCGTGAGCTGGAATCCGGTGAAGGGAAAAGGCCCTATGGTGGACGGTTGAGCATGGAGTAGGATAATTCTAGGATAAACTCTAGAGGACCAACATATGTACATTTTATTATCTCATTATGTATCCAGGGATTACTTTCTGGATGGGATTTCCACATTGGGATCTTTTTCCTTATATGTATGTCATTTATTTAGTTTACTCATTTACATTGATTTTTGATTAATATTTTTATTTATTAGTATTTATCCTAGGAAATGATACTAAGGGTATAGTATCCCCACATATTCTATTAGACCCTCACTACTAGTCGGATGCCTCTTATATACAGATATGCATGCTTGAGGTTATGTGGCATTCCAGATTAGACTTAGTGGTTTGGTTGTGATGTTATAGAATCAATGATGAATAAAGTAAACTAAAATGAACAACATGATTCAATTGAATATAAAAATATTATGAGTGAATAAAATAAAAATTTATTATTACACCCCCTTTATCCAATTCTATTATCCCATATGAGGTTTAGTCAATCATTTCGGGGTGGTCACAAATGATGAATAAACCAATAACCATATAAGAGAGTTTATAAAAAAATAAAAGAGAATGGGAAGGATTAAAAGAGTTATATTGAAATTAAACAAATTATCAATCAATGTTACAATGATATTTTGAAAATAAAAATGTAAAAAAACCTATCTATGATGAATGAAGTCTCGGTCGGAACACTAGTGTTATCATCCCGGTGGTCGAACATATCTTCCTATAATTTCACCTTTTCTTTGCCTAGAACCCCATTATTATAACACTAAAAGTCTTCCAAGGGTTACATGAGGTCAAATATTAGGTTTAATTATCATTCAAATCAATATATAGAACTCACATTGAAAGATACGTCATAATAAATGTTTTTTGTCGTTCTAAAGTTTTCTAGTCGTGTAATGTTTACATGAAGTGAAATGTGAAGGGTTGAACTCTATACTATTTCATCACATTAGATCCTTAGAATTTTAAACACCTTATATATTTTACATTTCATGTACATAATACACAATGATAAACATGTACTACTAGCATTATAACCTTAGTTTCCCTCTAGTTATTCAAATTTGAGCCTCTAAAACATTTCGTAGACATCATAGATCAAGGAAAATCTTATTATAATTCCAAAACTAATACACTTGACACCAATTATCAATATAAGATTCATAATATTTCTATTTTCATGGTGATCTGCTAAGCGGCTCGATGAGGGGTGTCTTTATGTTCCATAATTTCTATTATTTTCTATCAATTGTTCCAAATGTTGGTCCTACCGTAAAAATACATAAACCATCAATAAAAGTCATGAATATCATATTCAATAAATTAGTATTCAACTAAAACTCATAAAACACTTGAATATATTTTGATACAACAATATATATATATAGCAATTACCTATGATTCGTTGTCAAAATATGATCATTAAAAAATCATTATTTCCATATTATTTTGGAAATATCCTTTGGTACATAATTTTATTTTTCTTTGAGACATTAATATGTAACTCATTTTATTTTCATGTGATTTTATTATTCATATGTCTAATGTATGATTTCTATATGCAACACACAAATTTATGTTCATATTTTTATTTTTTGAGTAATTAAATAATTATACAACCCCACAAATCAGTGGTTAATGTTTTCAAATCACGAGTTTCCATAAATTTTTTACGAGAAGATGGCCTAGAATACTATTTTATGATGTTTTTGTAGTGATACTTGAATTACACAAATGATATAAGGACCTGGACTTATAACATTACGTAATCTTGAATTAAACGAATAATTCCCATTGAGGATCTTTTAAGGTTTAGAGTTTTAGATAATTAGGCAATAACTATTACATTACATCTCAAATATTACAGAGTAGAAACTTCAACTTAGTTTCCATTTTTTTATAAAATAAAAACTATTGAAAAAAGAGACATTTCCAGTTCCATGTTTTAGATAGAACAACTTTCCCTCGATCCCATCCTTGAACCTATTCACTTTATGTCCCATGAAAAACATTTCAAAACATGGGATGAACATAAAAAGCTCTGTAAGGGTTATAAAAAAAGAAATAAAACATTAGTTCATCAATACATACATAACATAATCTCTTTAACATACCTCATGAAATCATAAGATTTACATAGCAAACACAAATCATAAAGGTAACTTGTGGAATCCATAACATACATACATTATAGCTTTCACACCTACGTAGGGAGTTACATTTGGAATACCCATCACATTATATTCCTTAAATCTCTTAGGGGAAACATTCATGTTTACCTTCTTCATGTTACTTATTGCATTAGAGAGCTATCTCGGACTCACCTTCTCTAGGTTAATCATGGAACCACCCGTATATGTAACAATTCCCAAGAACCCTAACATAATCATAACACATAACATAAGAATAAAGAAAATACAATATTCCCACATTGAAATAAAAATATATCATTTCAAGATATTGAAATAATAAATCCATTCTCAAAACCATTTTCAATACCAAAATACGTAAAAGAGTATTTGGTATTTATTTTTCATTTAAAAACATTCCATCTTGTCAAGGAAGTGAAAATATCAAATAATACCCATGGTGGTGGAAAATGTCCTTGTCACCGCTTATGTTAAATGAGTTTTTTTGAAATTTATTAAAATGATTCGTAGAGAAAATATTACCTTTTAATGAAATGAAATTTCAAAAGGGATTTATACACCATATAAAATAAAGTCGTGTAGAAATCGAAATATGCCTCAATGAAAGGAGATTGATACGAAGTCCCTTAACTTGTTTCTAACTTGACCCGTTCATTCTTTAATCTCATGAATAAAATACTAAAGTTATTTTCTAGTTTCTTAAGAAAAATTTTCATGTCTATTATTCCTTTTATACCACTTATTACCATGTTATAAACATTATGTAATCATTTAAGTTAATTATGGTCGTTTTTTCGATATTTGGTACTTGAGTCAAAAATGAAATTCTTATATTTACAAGTTGTACATATGGTAAAAATTAAATTATTTACATAATTATATTAATTATTTAGATATCATATATATCCTATATATCTAGTATATATATGTATTTATAACAATACATAACATTTGGAGATAAGAAATGAAATGCACCGTTCATGGAGACGGTAAGCCGTACGTACGCATAAACGCTACTTTCATTTATATTTCGTATTTTAAAGGAATGAAAACATAATTATACATAGGTATATTATAATTCTAGTATAACATCATATATAATTTAATTAACTCTATCCTGTATACATTCCACGTAAGGCATGAATGAGTCATATCACTTTGAGGGGGCGGTAGTCCGCACTTCCTCAAATGAGGTTATCGTATTTACCCATTATGGAAACCATAAAGGTATTCTATAAATGGAAAATAAAGACGAATAGATAAAAAATAAACATAATATATATCATATATAAATAAAGTTCCATCATAATGGCCACCATGAGATGCAATTTGAGATATTTGAACAATCATCGTTTCGTGTGGCAGTAGTTCACCATCCACAGAAACAGTATGTTATTTACCCATTAGATGGAGGTGTTTGTAAGTGTAGTTCGAATTCTTCTCATAAAAACATCATAGTATATTAAAGATACTATTTTTTTATAAAATAATGGAATAAAAAAAGTTTATGGGTTTGGATATGTAAAATAAAATAAAATTACTAAAGAGAAGATGTTACCTTTAAATCGGGAAACTCCCCTTGGTTTGAACCAAAAGGGTTTCTTAAAGTGATTTATGCCAAAGTTAAGTCTTATATAATGAAGATAGGGTATCGGGAGATTATTGGATTAGATTTTGGACGAGATAAAGGGCTTCAGAAGTGTGAGTAATGGGATAGAATTGAGGGTTTTTTTAAAGGGGGAGGAGGGGCTCTTTTGGAAAGTTTGAAAATATTATTTTTTTATATAATGATTTTCATCTTCTAAAGGTCCAAAAATCATTAAAGTCAAATATACAGTGGGAGATGTTCTAAATAAATTCATCCAATAAGAATTGTTAAAGTTTTGGATATTGTTTTAATTTTTATCTTCTTATTTATTTAAATCATTCATTAATGACGTAAACACCGCATCATCATTGTGTCATAAATAATTTTATCTATTTTAAGTCTAAAAATTATAAAAAAATTACCATTATGTAGGAAATATGTTTAGATTTATAATTAATATTTATAGTCCAATATATCAATTATATAAACTCCCATTAAAATTGTTTTAGTAAAATAATACATGTTTATGACAGTTTTATTTTTACTTTAAATAAAAAGTTATTAATGTCATTATCTTACCCAAGTTGCTCCATGGGGTCCCAAAATTGACCCATGGATTTTATTGGATGGAAATGACACATACAATAAGGTTAGGAAAAGTTTCAAGGTAATTTTATATTATTATACCATTATTTTTACCTTAAATTACCATAATTACCATTAGTTGCAGTTAATAGAAGTCAAAAGTTACTATTCATCAAAATTATTTTCATCATATTGAACCACATTTTACAAACTAATGACAACCATGAATGTTGTATTTTTGAAATTCAATTCACAGAAGTGGTAAAATGTCATTTAAATGAAAATTTTTGTGTTTAACTACTAAGTAGTATATTTTAATATTCATCAAAAATTGATGGTTTTCAGAAAAATTCCAAAAATTCAGCCTAATTTATATTTGATATTCTGAATTAAAAATTGATATATATTTTACCAAATTCAAAGCATAGAAGTTAGATTAATTAATTTAAAACTAATTCATGTTGTCAAAACAAAAAGCGCATTTTTAAGAAATAATAACTATCAAAAGATTGATAGTTGTTAATGTCAAATTAAAAAGTGAAATTACTTCAAATAGCCATCATTGGATTAAATGGTTTAAATATATTCTATTTTCAAATAAAAACCAATTAAAAAGATAATCTAACCATATAAATAAATTAGATTAAAAGGCAGTTTTGAATTAAAATACAATATTTTTCACTATTCATTAAAAAAATGAACTTTATCAGAAAAATACCAAAATTTTACCCAATATTAATTTTGATGTCCTGATTATAATGAATTATTTTATTTTGTCTAATAATACATATAAAAGTTACAAAAACTAGATTTAAAGAGTGTTCTCCATTAAAAGGTGGTTAATCGACCTTTTAAAGTAAATTATGCTTAAAATTAGATTCATTCATATTTTAAGACTCTAACTTTTATTGGATAAATGTAAAAAAAAATTAACAAACATGTATAATCATATTATAGTTAGTTATATTCATTCCCGCCAATACAACAGTTAGGCGTTAACTACTATTTAAAATAATATTATTATATTATTACTGTGAAATGTAAGATTTCAAAGAAACATGTTGTTGCGTATCAGGTACGCCATCGACCATAGCGTCACCTTTATATAAATATTAATATTTAATTCAAAATCATTTATAAATGTGAAAATTCCATATTTCTCTATTTATATGGGATGTTAAGTCTTTCCCCCTTTTGGGAATTATGTCCTCGCAATTTTATTCACTAATCAAATAAATGGGGGTATTTATCCCTCATAGAATTTTCATATTCCCACGTTGCCTCTTCAACCATATGGGTTTTCCAAAAAACCTTTACTTGATGAATTTTCTTATTCTGCAACACCTACTCTCTTCGGTTAAGAATCTGGACTGGTTGTTCCTCATAGGAGAGATTCTCTTCCAACTGAACTACCTTTGGGCTCAAAACATGAGATGGATCTGGAATATACCTTCTCGACATTGAAACATGAAAAACATTGTGTACCTGGGATAAACATGGATTTCATGAACCAACCCTGGTCGACCCTGAACCAGTCACCAGAGCCGGACCCGTGGCATGGCTTGAGGGGCATTCCCGATCCCCACGGGCTGGCAACTAGTGTCGGGCATCAACACTTAACCGTTGGGAATGATTTGGACCAAAAAAAGATAAAGAGATAAACAAAAACTAATGATAACCAAATAAAAATAGCAGCTAAAAGAACAAAAATTGTACATACCTCCTTGTGACCTCCTAGGTTATCACCTAACTCAGAACCAAGCCTGCCCCAAAACTGAGCAACTGAACCAGGAACCTTAACGAGAAAATGAACCTGCAATTGGAATGATATTATATGTGTGAGCAACAAGATGCTCAGTAGGGATTCCAAGAATAAACCACTGAATCCAAAAGTTTTTTTTCTGAAACAGTCCACCGACACAAGTTTTAAATATAGATATAAAAGTAGGGTTTTCATATTTTAAAAATAAGCAACATGTTTTTCCCATTTAAAAACCCAACACACGCTACCCACCATTTCCAAAATCATTTTTCACATTATAAATGAAATGCTAAATAGAAAATACCAAATTTGTGCCAGAGTAAAACAAGTAAAAAGTGAAAACTAAAAATAAACTAGTGCAACAGAAAGTAAACAAGAAATGATAATAATCTAGTAACCAAGGGTAATCCTAAACATCCCTAGAAGACCCATGGACATACTCGGTTTCGGAACCACCTTCCGGCGTATGGTGAAGCTCCTAGGCCTATAACCAACTAGACGCCCTAACTGACCAATCCAGTGGAAAATTCCTCTTGGATTAACAAAAAATCCAGGGGGTACCAACCCGTCTAATCGAGGTTGGTCAGCAACCTTCACTCGATCATCTAAAAGACTCTTAGGGACACATGGTGGTTATAATAATACTATGTAAGTAGGAAGGCCCTCGCACATGTGACTCATCACACCACACTTTCCTACCCCAAACACGGGCTTTTCCTATGCGTTCACCCATAAAGGGTTTCCCTAGATAGGAGTGCCCCATATAATTATATATATTCATACATTTCAAACATACATGGTTCCAACTGGGCCGTCACATCATTCGGTTATCAAATCCACTTTATTAAACACTTTGAGTTGTAAATCAGACCTCTAGTTTTACATAATTAAATGCCTTTATGAAAACATTTCACAAGATCTTCTAAATAATTCTAAACACCAATTTTGTATTTAAAAAGCCATATGGGCCCTTAGATTCCATGTTTCAAAGAATTCCAATTAAATTATTTTGTGATACTATTTTCAATTTCGTAAAAACAAACCAAGCGTTGCCTCACACCACACACTCAACAAAAAATATACACCAAAATCCAAACGAGCATATACTGATGTATTTCTTTTCAAACCAATTTAGATAACTGCACGAAGAGACCCAGAATTTTTAGAAAACAAGAACAACTTATAAAACCAAGGATTCAAGAAAACTACCAATTTAAAGAGACATGCAAAATCATTTCTAAAACAAAAATAATTCCATAAAACTAACCAACGTAGGACAAACAAGTTCCAAAATATGTTTCTACAAGAAAACACCACTCATGTCATTGAAAAATACCATTGAAGATAAAGGAATTTAGTTCCAACCATGTTGGTAAGGAATAAACATGTGTGTAAATAGAGGATCATTCAAAAATCCATTTTTAATCGAATATTTCAACAGTAAAACACTACCATAAGTTAACTATAAACATAATAGAGGTGCAAAAAATAATCAAAGATTTAATTAATAAAAATAAAGCATTAAATTGATTAAAATTTGGAGAAAAGGAATGGAAACACCTATGCATAACCAAGAAACTATTTCAAAGATATTTTTATCACTTTTAACCATCAAAGAAACACTGCAATGAATAAACTATCATGATTATAAGGGTGCGAATAACATTTATAAATTAAATGAAACCATGAAAGTGACTATGGAAAACATCAGAAATATAGATGGGATGGAAGCACCTACCTCAAGATCGGGACCAATTTAACACTCGACAGTTGACCAATTTTTCAGCAACCACTCAGAATTGCTCCACACACACGCTCATACATTCATATAAATATATATATAAATATATATATATATATATATATATATATATATTAGTTGAATGCACTTATTCCCCGCTCCATGGGGGAATACGTACATCAGATATATATATATATATATATATATATATTATATTCATACCTTAGTATATGTGTGCACACACCTTAAATGATGGACAAAAATCACTACAACAATTATAAGGACCATAAAAAAACTCTGCGACAATGATCAACACACACCTAAATAAATTATTAAGAAACCATAAACACTATACAGAACAACTTTTTATAATCCCAACCACCTTTAAAAAAAACCCATTTAACAAATCCGAAGGTCCTTAATCACCAAGTTTTTAGGGATAAACTTCATTTGAAAACCCAAGACATTCTTAAATTAAATTTACAAAAAACATTTCAAATGGAGAAAACCTCAGTAAACCATCAAAATTTCACAAGGCCACCCAAGAAAAAGTTTAAAAACATTAATAAGAATCCTCTAAAGGTAAAACCCCACTGAAAAAATTTAACAAAACCATTTCCAAAACAACATCACTTATCTAGATTCAATTGCATAGATAAAAACACATGCATGAATGGAAGGACATGTCAAACCCTATTTTTAGCAAGTCAAATCAATGATAAATCATTACCATAAACTAACTACAGTTGTAATATAAGTGCAAGTCAACGTATAATAATTAAATACTAAAACACAAGTATCAAATGGATTTTTTTTTGAAGAAAAGTCATCTATTCATGTACCTCAACATGCGCGAATACAAAGGAACCTCAATTGAGGGAAGAGCATCACTCCGTGGACATAACGCACAACCTAGATGCCGAAAAAAAGGCATGAGAACATGACCCAAGGAATTATACTTCTGATTAAATTGAATAGAAAATCACCAAAGGAAATAAGGATGATTATACCAAAAGAGATGAGGGATTTCGGCAAGGTGAATCATGGTTGCGTCAGAATAGGGCGAGGGGGAAGCGAAAGAGAGTTTTGGGCCGCACAGAAATAGGATGCAGTTAGGGGTTCGAGTTGGCTGGTCGTGCTCCGAGATGGGAGGAGCAAAGGCGAAGGGGAGTTGTGTCATGCCGGAGGAGGGAGGTCGGGCTGCCTTTGGAATGTAGGTCTCACGGGTGTGGACGGCAGGGTGCTCCAGCGAGGTGGCCGGTGCGATGTGGCCGGAGGGGGGGAACCGTCGTGCAGGGTGCTTCACATCGGGAAAGGAGCAGTCTAGCTGCTGGCTCGTGGTGCACCAGGGAGGGGCATGTAGTTGTGGTGGGGAGTAGATGGAATCTTGATGGGAGGGATTCACGAGAGAGGGGGAAAATGAGGGGAGGGGGAGTTGTGTGAAAGAGGGGAGAGAAGGGGGAAATGTAGCTAGGGTTATGAGGGTAAGAAAAAAATTAAGTAAAAATAAAAATAAGAATAATAAAAGGAATAATAATAATAGTAATAATAATAATACCAAAATAATAATAATAAAACCAATAAATATAATTATTTCTTATCCATTTTAATTTAAGTGATAATAATAATAATAATCTCAATGCTATAATAATAATAATAGTAATAATGCTCATATACATAGTAATATATAAACATTATTAAATATTTACCATTATTTTAATTTTTTTATTCAATCCTAGTTTTGTAGATATAAAATTTTATTTGTATTAAGTTTTCAATTAACTTAATTAATTTATTTAATTTATTATTTATTTGAAGTGTCGGGCCACCACGCACTCACCAGGACCAAACACAGGGTCGCCGCTAACGGTGTGGTCACCGTACACTGGCCCAAGACCCACCAAAAACATCAAATTTTGAAAATTTCAATCCGGGACCCAACTAAACCTAGTCCAAATTATGCGGGACCGAGTAAATAATAAAAATTAAAGAAAATAAATAGGATTATGAGGTCGGGGTGTGACAATTATCCCCACCACAGACACTTTCTTCCCTCAGAAAGTCACCAATTTGACAGTTGACCCAACGTGAGTCCATTCCTAGACTAAATCATAGAAAACTGATAGGCTGAGTGTGACCATTACCAACACACGCCACACCTGACCAACTCAAGAAAAAAAAATCACTGCCTAAAGTTGAGGGGAGAACACAAGAGGGTTCTCCCCGCAATAAGAATTTACTAACACAGAAACCTTGAAACTCGAACACCCCCAGGGGGAATGCAAGAACTCCCAAACCAAACTCATTCATTTCCCCCACATGGACTGGACAGAACACCTAATTATTTGACGGAAATCTCACTACGGAATTACCCAGTAACTTGAGGATAAGAAATTAATTCAACACCTCCCATAAATTTCACAAAATGAACATCCCCCTAATGAACACAGCTGACACCAACTCAAAATAAGAACATGTCTGTCTATTCAGAGGCCCACACCATACAAAGAGACCAAACAATTTAAAAACCACACTGAGAGCAGATAAGGACACTCTGATTGTGGGGGAATGAGCTCATCATTCCACCACAACAAGGATGAGCTTAAGACAGTGATGAGAATAGAAAAAGGAAATTTTGGATATATCCATCACAAAGCTAAAAACAATATCCGGACCGAGGTTCCACACACCCTCGTCAACACCTGACTGTGCGCGAGCTTCACCCCAAGACCTGTGGCTAGGGCCATGATGGTGGAAGCATATACTGCCTCACAGTCAACCATTTGTGTCACCCAGTCCCTAACTCCTTCTTCTATAATGACTCCTCTTTCAGAACTCTCTTCAGTGACCCAAATAGTCACACGATAGCAAGACTTCGAAGGGATGCGACAAGGCAGCTTAGAATGCATGAAATAGACACACTAGTGGCATGCGAGAGAATGGTCCAAGAAACTGGGAGTTGGTACAGACGAAAGTCTTTTCCGGATGAGGAACCTTCACAAGAGCTAACCCCCATAAAATACACCCCATACTCTAATGACGATGAGACATCCCACCATTACTAGTCCATAACTAAACCCTCAAACAACTCTGGTACGGTATGAACCTTAACTACCCCTGGGAGTTCCCAACAACCTGAAGATACACTATCATTTCAAACTATACAACTACCTCTAACAGACTTTGATTACCTCGATAAGCAGGCAACACATAAAAAGAACTAGGAACCGTGAATAACTCATTAATAAATATTGGAGGCTTTATGGGAAGCATACTCATGACAACATGAAAAGCGCTATCAAAACTATCATCAAGACAAAACTCAATCAAAGAGACAGCATAAGACAAGGGACAAAGTCCCATACGCCAAACATATACAAACACAAGAAAAAATCCCTTTTCCAAAACCGTTATTGAATTAAAATTTTAAAACTCACCTATGGAAACTTATGAACTGTCACATGTGCGTTCATTCAATCCCACTCACATAATCTAGAAACAAGTGCCCCTACCCACTTGCCATACATACCCACACAGGTGTGCCCCTCCATAAGTATTGTTAAGGTTCAAACAATTATTTTACTTACTAAATAAAAACATATACCATGTTTTTCCAAACTGATACACTTTCTCTTTAAAAACCTACTTTACTAATTTCAAAAAAAAATTTGGAAGAAACCCCTTTTTTCATTTCAAAATCACTTTCATTTTCAACACACAATCACATAGTCCGAGTTCAAAATGAAACACAACCAAATATAATCCATCAGAATGAGGGACTAGTGTCTGTGGCTAACCCGACGATATGGTGGTGAGCCATGCCCCAAGTAAGGCATAACACTAAGAGGACCTTAAACCGGGCACTTGGACTCCACATGGGTCACCACCCCACGTGAGGCCTCAATGTGAACTTATTTTCCCCCATTGTCATTCCTCAATCCAAAATAACCAAATTCAAAAGACTCAAATCCCGGAATACCCCTGGTAACTTAGGTCTCGTTGCGAGCGACAGTGATTAGGAACCGACCCGTAACCTAACTTCGGATCCCTGACAGTCCTAATCTCCTTCTACCAGACACCCAAATAACAAAGGCCTCCTCTGATACCATTTTGTCACGAACCAACCAAGGTTGACCCTGAACCGGTCACCCGAGCCGGCCTGCAGCATGGCCTGAGGGGCATTCCCGATCCCCACGGGCTGGCAACTATTTTTGGGCATCAACACTTATCCCTTGGGAACGATTTGGCCCAAGACAAAAATATAAATAGATAAACAAAAAATAACTATAACCAAAAAAAACTATCAGTGGAATGAACATAAATTGTACATACCTTCTTGTGACATCCTAGGTCACTACCCAACTCAGAACCAAGACTGCTCCAACATTGAGCAACTGAACCACGAACCTTCTTGAGAAACTGAACGTGAAAATGGAAAGATATAATAGGCATGAGCACTGAGATGCTCAGTAGGGATGCCAAGAATAAACCATTGAATCCAACAGTTCTCTTTTCTGAAATAGTCCACTGACAGAAGATTTAAATACAGATATAAAAGTCGGTTTTTCATATTTTAAATATAAGCAACATGTTGTTCCCATTTAAAAACCCAACACACGCTAACCACCATTTCCAAAGTCATTTTTAATTTTATAAATGAAATACAAAACAGAAAATACCAAAGTTGGGCTAGAGTAAAACAAGTTAAAATTTCAAACTAAAAATCTACTAGTGAAATGGAAAGTAAACAAGTAATGTAAATAATCCAGTAACCATGGGTGATACTAATCATCCCTATAAGACCCTTGGATGTGCTCAGTTTCAGAACAACCTGCTGGCGTATGGTGAATCTCCTATGTCTATAACCAACTGGCCGCCCTATCTAACCAATCCAGTGGAAAATCCCTCCTGGCCTAACAATAAATCCAAGGGATACCAACTCATCTAATTGTGGTTGGTCAGAAAATTTCACTTAATCATCTAAAAGACACCCAAGAACCCATGCTGGTTATAATAATACTGTGTAAGTAGGAAGGCCCTCGCACACATGACTCATCTCACCACACTTGCCTACCCCAAACATGGATGCTTCCTATGCGTTCACCCCTAAAGGGTTACCCTAGATAGGAGTACCCCATATACTTATATATATGCATACATGTCAAAAATACAAAGTTCCAAATGGGCCGTCACATCATTCGGTTATCAAACCCACTTTATTAAACACTTGGAGCCATAAACCGGGCCTCTAGTTTTACATAACCAAATGCCATTATGAAAACATTACAAAAGCTCTTCGAAACAACTATAAACACCAATTTTGTATTAAAAAAGACAAACGAGCCCTTAGGTTACATGTTTCAAAGCATTGTAATAAATTTCTTTAGTGATACTATATTCAATTTTTTAAAATGAAACCAAGTGTTTCCTAACACAACACACTCAACCAAATATATACACCAAAAGCCAAACAGGAATATACTCATGGAATTATTTTCAAACCAATTTAAAGTACCTCATGTAGAGACCCACAATGTTTAGAAAAAAAGGACAACTTATAAAACCAAGGATTCAAGAAAACTACCAATTCAAAGAGACACGCAGAATCATTTCTACAAAAACAATAAGTTCCATAAAACTAACCAACATAGGACAAACAAGTTCCAAAATATGTTTCTACAAGGAAAAACCACTCATGTCATCGAAAAATACCATTTATGATAAAGGAATTTAGTTCCAAGCAAGTTGGAAAGGTATAATCATGTGCGTAAATAGAGGAGCATCCAAAAAATCATTTTTAATCAAATATTTCAATAGGAAAACACTACCATAAGTTAACTATAAAAATAATAGACTTGGGAAACATAATCTAAGATTTAATTTAGAAAAATCAAGCATTAAATGGATTAAAATTGGTAGAAAAGTGATGGAAACATGTACGCATAACCAAGAAACCATTTTAAAGCAGTTTTATCACTTTTTACCATCAATGAAACACTTCAATGAATAAAATATCAGGATTATAAGGGTGAGAATAACATTTATAAATCAAATGAAACCACACAAGTGACTATGGAAAAAACCGAAAAGAGAGAAGGGATGGAAACACCTACCTCAAGAGTAGGACCAATTTAACAATCGGCAGTTGACCAATTTATCAGCAACCACTCAGAATTGCTCCACACAAACGGACATGCCTTCATATAAATAAATATACATATCTATTATTTGAATGCACATATTCCCCGCACCATGAGGGAATACATACATGGGATATATATATATATATTATATATATATTATATATATTCATACCTTAGTATATGCGTGCGCACACCTTCAAAGATGGCCAAAAATCACTACAATAATTATAAGGTCCATAAAAAACTCAGCGCAATGATCAACACACACATAACTAAATTATTAAAAAACCATAAAAATTATAAACATACTCTTTTTATAATCCAAGACACCATTTTAAAACAAAACACTTTTACAAATCCAAAGGTCCTTAATCATCATGTTTTCATGGACAAACTTCATTTGAAAACCCAATACATACTTCAAATCAATTTACAAAAAAATTTCAAATGGGGAAAACCTCACCAAACCATCAAAATTTCACAAAGCCACCCAAGAAAAAGTTTAAAAAATTTAATAAGAATCCTATAAAGGTAATCCCCCACTGAAAACATTTAACAAAACCATTTCTAAAGCAACTTCAATTATCCAGATTCAATTGAACAGACAACAACACGTGCATGAATATAAGGGCATGTAAAAACCTATTTTTATCAAGTCAAACCAACGAGAAATCATCACCATAAACTAACTACACTTTTAATATAAGTGAGAATCAAGGACTAATAATTAAATACTAAAAGACAAGCATCACATGGATCAAAATTTGATGAAAAGTCATGGAAGAATGTACCTCAACACGTGTGAATACAAAGGAACTTCAACCGAGGGAAGAGAATCACTCCACGGGCCAACCTCAATACCTAGATGCTGAAAAAAGATGTGCGAACATGACCCAAGGAATTAGAATTCTGATTTAGTTGAGGAGAAAATCACCAAATTAATGAAGGACGGTTATAACAAAATAGATGAGGGCATTCGAAAAGGGGAACCGTGGTTACTCCGGAATAGGGCGAGGGCGCTACGCAAGAGAGTTTTGGGCTGCACCAAAATAGGATGCAGTTATGGGTTCGGGTAGGCTGGTCGCGCTCTGTGTAGGGCAGATCAAAGACGAAGGGGTGTTGTGTCATGCCAGAGGAGGGAGGTCGGGCCGCCTTTGGAATGTAGGTCGCACTGGAGTGGACGAAAGGGTGCTCCGGCGAGGTGGCTGGCAAGATGCGGTCGAAGGGGGGGGGATGCTATGTAGGGTGCTTTACACCGAGAAAGAAGCAGTCCGACTGCTGGCTCGTGGCGCACTAGGTAGGAGCATGTGGTTGCGGTGGGGAGCTGATTGAAGCGCGATGGGAGGGAGTCACGCTAGAGGGGAAAAGGAGGGGAGGGGGAGTCACAAGAAAGAGGGTATAGAAGGGGAAAATGTAGCTAGGGTTATAAGGGTAAGAAAAAAAAGAAATTAAGTAAAAATAAAAATAAGAATAATAAAAGGAATAATAATAATAATAATAATAAAAATACCAATATAATAATAATAAAGCCAATAAATATAATTATTTATTATCCATTTTATTTTAAGTGATAATAATAATAATTATCTCAATGCCACAATAATATTAATAGTACTAATCTTCCTATAAATAATAATATATAAAAATTATTAAATACTTAACAATCCTTTAATTTTTTTATTCCATCCATGTTTTATCAATATAAAATTTTATTTATCTTCCGTTTTCAATTAGCTTAATTTATTTATTTATATTATTATTTATTTGAAGTGTCGGGCCACCACGCACTCACTAGGACCAAACTCATGGTCGCTGCTAATGGTGTGGTCACTCTACACCGGACTAAGACCCACAAAAAACATTTAATTTTGAATATTTCAAATTGAGAACCAACTAAACCTCATCTAAATGATGTAGTAGCAAGTAAATAATAAAAATTAAACAATATAAATTGGCGTCTGAGGTTGGGATGTGACATTGGAGGTAAAGCCACTATGTAGGCAACTGATCTAACCTTATACAGGATTTTATAAGGTCCAATGATCCTTAGACTCAAAATTATCTTCATGACAAAATGTATCACACTTTTCTATGGAGAAACGTTGAGAAAAACATGATCACATAAATCAAAATAAATATCCTTCCTCTGGTTGTCTGCATAACTTTTCTACCTACTCTAAGTTCTTCTCATGTGCTTCTGAATCAACTGAACTTCCTCTTCCATCTCTTCTACCAATTCTGGTCCTATCATATTCCTTTCACCCACTTCATCCCAAAAATATGGATTTCGACACCGCATCCCACATAATGCCTCAAATGGATTCATATGTATACTAGAATGACAACTATTATTATATGAAAATTCAACAAAAAAATGATGTTGGTCCCAACTTCCCTGGTAATCGAGTAATCAAAAACATATCATATCCTCCAAGGACTGAATTTTTCGTTCGGCCTGCAAATATGATTACGGATAAATTTTTTTACTGAAATTTAATTCAGTACCCAACGACTTATGAAGTCCTTTCCAAAAATTAGAAGTAAAACTGGGATCACGATTAGATACAATGGAGAGGGGAACACCATAAAACATGACTATCTCTTTAACATACAACTGAGAATGTTGATATAGAGGCAAATTATATCGAATAGGAAGGAAATGAGAAGATTTAGTCATTCAGTCAATAATAACCCAGATTGCATTATTACCTCAGGATGTCTTCGATAATCCCACAATAAAGTCCATGGATATATTTTCCCATTTCCACTCTAGAACTAGTAAAGTATGAAGCATCCCTTTCGGTAAATACCACTCTACTTAAACCTATTGACAAGTAAAAAACTTCACAGTAAAGTCAACACTATCTCATTTCATTCTATCCCACTAGTAATACTCCTGAAGATCTATGTACATCTTTGTACTGCTGGGTTGAACTGAAAATGGAGAACTATGAGCTTCACATAACAACTCATTCTTCAACAGTAATTCACAAGTCACACATAATCTCTTTCCAAACCTCAAAACACAATCATTATCAATGATAAAATCAGGCAGCTTACCCTCATGAACCAACTCTTACTTTTTATGCAACTCACTGTCTTCCTTCCACGCTTGCTTAATTTTGTCTGAGAGAGATGATTTCACAGAAACCTAAAACAAAACATAATAATTTACAGCACCAAAAAATTCTATTCCAAAGTTCATGAAATCTTTAATCAAAGGATCTTGTTCTAGAAGTAACATGGATAAATTAGCATTAATTGTTTGACTCAAAACATCATCTAATTTATTTTCCTTTTCTGGATGGTAATGAATCGTGCAATCATAATCCTTGATTAATTTTAGCCATCTCCTCTGTCTCATGTTCAATTCATTCTATGTAAATATATATTTCAAACATTTGTGGTCAGTATATATTTCACATTTTACTCTATATAGATGATGCCTCCAAATTTTTAAAGAAAAAACCATAGTAGTTAATTCCAAATCATGTTTAGGGTAATTTTACTCATGAGTTTTCAACTGACGTGAAGCATAAGAAATTAACTGATCATTCTTCATAAGAACACAACCAAGTCCTTTCAATGAAGCATCACTGTCGATAACAAATTCTATATCTCTAGAAGGTAATGAAAAAACTGGAGCATTCATCAATATTCTTTTCAATTATTGAAAATAATCATCACACTCTTTTTTCCAGAATAACTTAACACCTTTTCAAGTTAACTTAGTCATTTTACTAGATAACCATGAAAAATTCTCAACAAACCTCTGGTAATAACCTTCCAAACCAAGAAAACTACGAATATCCATTATATTTGTAGGTCTTTTCCATTTTTCAATAACTTTAATTTTAGCAAAATATATAGTTATGACCTTTTTTTAAACAATGTGACCAAGGAATGAAATTATTTGTAACCAAAACTCACACTTTCTGAATTTTCGATATAGTTTCTTTTCTTTTAATGTTTGAAAGACAACCCTTAAATGACTTTCATGTTCCTATTTACTTTTGGAAAAAACCAAAATATCATTAATGAACACAACCAAAAACTTATCCAAGAACTCACATGAAATTCTATTCATAAGATCCATGAATACAACAGGTTCATTGGTTAACCCAAAAGGCATAAATAAAAATTCATAATTCCCATATCTAGCATGAAACGTAGTTTTTGAAATGTCTGATTCCTTTACTTTCAATTGATGATACCCCGACCTCATGTCAATATTCGAAAAATACTGAGCTCCCTAGAGTTGATAAAAAAATCATCGATATGAGGAAAAGGATACTTGTTCTTAACAGTGATGTTATTCAATGCTCTATAATCAATGAAAATTATCATTGAACCAACATTATTTTTAACAAAAAATATAGGAGCACCCCATGGTGATGTGCTGGGTCGAATTAATCCTTTATCTAATAAATCTTTTAGTTGTTTCTTTAACTCTAAAAGTTCAATTTGAGCCATTCGATAAGGGGTTTTTGAAACTGGATTAGCTTTAAAAACTATGTCAACAGTAAATTCCACCTCTCGATCAGGTGTTATTCCAGGAAACGCATCAGAAAAAACATCATGGTACTCATTTAAAACTGGGAAATAATTAATCTAAACAATTCCTTTTTTTTCAACAATATGTTAAATGTAACATTCACTTCGATATTTTAATAGTTTCTCACCTTCCTAGTATGTTATCAAAAGTAAGGGTTAATTCTTGTACACAAACTGAAAATAATTCTGAAAAGAAACCTCTTTATCTCTGTAGTCAATCTTAGCATGATAAACAAAAAGATAATCCATAACCAAAATAACATCAAACTCTATTAGAGGAAAAACTATAAGGATTGCAGGTAGATTCTTTCGGCACACAAGAACAGAAAAGTTCTTATGATTTATTTTTGTGTCAAAATTTCCTCCCGATGTTTTTACCATAAGTTTAGGATTCATATCTTAAGTTAGAATTCCCAATTTACTAGAAAAATTCTCAAAAATTAAAGAGTGTGTAGACCCTGAATCAAACAACACATTTGCATAATCTGAACAAACAAATAGTGTACCTGATACTACTTCATTTTATGGCCCGACATCTACTGAAGTAGTGGAAATGGATTTCACCACCCCTTTCTGATTATAGTCTGGTTTCTTTACCTCAGTTGAGTTCTTCGTTGGACACTCATTTCCATAATGACTAATTTCTTTTAACAGAAAACATCTTACTAATTGTAAATCAGATTTTGTCTCACCATTACCCAGCTCTTTTTCAGTGCAATTACGAGCGTTATGTCCCATTTTACCACATCAGTAGCACTTAACAGAACTCCAAAGACATTCCCCAACATTCTTTTTACCACAATTTTCACAAACTGTAAGCTTAAGTTTCTTACCATCAGACATTTTTGAAGAGTTATTCCCTTTCATTTGCCACCTCGACCTCTTATTCTGTTTTTTTTCAAAGAACACCTGATCATCAGAAAACTCTATTTCCCCATTCTCCACACATTGAACAAGATTTTCATAACTTTTGAACACACGAGAAGCTAAAGACCTTCAATACCTTGTCATTAATCCTATGTAATTTTTTTTTATTTTACTATCAAGATCTCGTATAAAAATTGGAGAATACCTTACCAGTCGAGTGAATTTTTCTTCAAAAGAAGCCATTGAGTCATCCTCCTGCCTCAATTCCAATAATTTTTTTTCTATCCTAAGATGAACCACATTAGGAAAATTTTTCTCAAGAAACATACATTTTAATTCATCCTAATCTAGAGCATAAATCTACTCACTATCCCTAATATTTTCACCATCGACCACCACTGATCAGCTTCACCATCAAAAAGGTAAACAACAAGAATAACCTTTTGATGTTCTCAACACCCCATGACATCAAAAATATTCGCTAGTTCTTTAATCCACCCTTCTTCTTACACAGGGTCAAATGATCCTCTGAATGATGGGGGATGTTGCCTCATGAAATTCTCCACTACTAACATGTTCCCTTGTGGTTGATCTGGATGATCTCATGTATGGATACCACCACAATTTATAGCCTGAGTCAACTATTCCATCACTATAACAAACTATTCTATTCCGATTCCAAACATCTCAGGTTGCTGATTTGGAAGGTTTTCTTCCTCCCGATGTCGTCCCAACATAGCTACCTTGTTTCCTCTACGGAAAACCATTCAGAAAACCGAAATATCTTAGGAAAAGCAACATTGTAATCTTTAAATTCTATATCATTTCAATATTACCATAATTTAATTTATAGATATTAATTTAAAAATATACAAACTCCTAAAGTTTTTTAAACCGAAAACTGATACCAACTATATAGACCTTACCTTATAATATTAAATAATCTTGAATTAAACTAATAATTCACTTTGAGGATCTTTTCAGGTTTATAGATTTAGAGAATTAGGCCATAACTATTACATTACATCTCAAAAATTACCAAGTAGACACTTCTACTCATTTTACTTTTTTTTATAAAATATAAACTCTTGAAAATAAGTTCCATGTCTATTTCCATGTTTTAGATATCGTGTCTTTCCCTTGATCCCATCCTTGACCCTATTCACTTTAAGTCCTGTGAAAAACATTTCAAAACTTGGGATGAGCATAAAAATCTCAGTAAGGGTTATAAAACAAAGAAAGAAAACATTAGTTTATCAATACATACATAACATAAGATCTTCAAAATACCTTATGAAATCATAAGATTTACATAGTAAATACAAATCACAAAGGTAAATTGTGGCATCCATAACATACATACGTCGTAGCTTTCATAACTACATTGGGAGTTACATTTGGAATACCAATCACAGTATATAACCTAAATCTATTAGGAGAAACATTCACGTTTACCTATTTCACATTACCCAATGCATTGGAGAGGTATCTTGGTCTCACCCACCCTAGGTTTATCACAGAACCACCCGTATACGTAATAATTCCCAAGACCCATAACATAATCATAACACATAACATAAGCATAAAAGAAAGACAATATTCCCACATTGCAATAACAATATATCATTTCAAGATATTGAAATAATAAATCCATTCTCAAAACCATTTTCAATACCAAAATACGTAAAAGAGTATTTGGTATTTATTTTCCCTTTAAAAACATTATGACTTTTTAAGGAAGCCAACAGATCAAATAATAATCGCGGTAGTGGAAAATGTTGTTGTTACCGCTTACGTTAAAAGAAATATTCTTTTTTTTGTTGTTTAGTAAAATGCTTCCTAGAAAAAAGATTCCCTTTGAATGTAATTAAAATTAAAAAGGGTTTTATACACCATATAAAATAATGTTGTATATAAATCAAAATATGTCTCAAAGAAAGAAGACTGAGGCGAAGTCCCTTACCTCGTGTCCGACTTGACCCTTTCGTTCTTTAATCTCCTAAATAATAAACTAAAGTTAATTTATACTTTCTTAAGATCATTTTCAGGTATATTATTCCTTTTATATCACATATTACCATGTTATAAACATTATGTAATCATTTAAGTTAATTTTGGTCGTTTAGTCGATATTTGGTACTTGAGTCAAAAATGAACTTCTTATAATTACAAGTTGTCTATGTGGTAAAAATTCCATTCTGTCAAGAATGATATTAATGATTTAGATATCATATATATCATATATATCCATTATATATATGTATTTATAACAATACATAACATTTGGAGATAAGAACTTAAATTCACCGTTCATGGAGACGGTAAGCCGTACGTACGCATGAACACTACTTTCATTTCTATTTCGTAATTTAATGGAATGAAAACATAATAATACATAGGAATATTATGATTCCAGTATAATATCATATATAATTTCAATAACACTATCCTTTATACGTTCCACATAATTCATGAACGAGTCATATCACTTTGAGGGGGTGGTAGTCCGCACTTCCTCAAATGAGATTATCATATTTACCCACTATGGAAACCATAAAGGTATTATATAACTGGAAAATACAGAAGCATAGAGAAAAAATAAACATAATATATATCATATATAACTATAGTTCCATCATAATGACCACCATGAGAGTTGGTTGGAGATATTTGAACAATCATCGTTTCGTGAGGCAGTAGTCCACCGTCCATAGAAACTGTATCTTCTTTACCCATTAGATAGAGGTGTGTGTATGTTTATTTCAAATACATATAATAAAAACATACTAGTATATTTAAGATACTTTTTTTTTATAAATTAAAGGAATAAAAAGTTTTAGGGGGTTGGAGAAGTAAAATAAAACAATAGAACTTAAGAGAAGACATTATCTTTAAATCAGGAAACTCCCCTTGGATTGAACTAAAAGGGTTTCTTGAAGTGATTCTTGCCTAAGGTAAGGATTGTAGTATAAAGAGATGCATTTTGGGAGATTATTTTAGAAGACATTGGACATGAAAAAGGGCTTGAGAAGAGTGAGGAGTGGGTTATAAGTGAGGTCTTTTTATAAGGGGGAGGAGGGGCTCTTTTGGAATGTTTGAAAATATTATTTTATTATATAATGATTTTTGGTTTCTAATGGTAGAAAAATAATTAAAGTAAAATATAAGGTGGAACATATTCTAAATAAAATAATCCAATAATAATTAGATAATTTTTGGATATTGTTTTAATTTTTATCTTCTTATTTATTTAAATCATTCATTAATGACGTAAACACTGCATCATCATTGTGTCATAAATAATTTTATTTATTCAATTTCTAAAAATTATAAAAAAATTACCATAATGTAGGAAATATTTTTAACTTTCTAAAAAATATTTATAGTCAAATATATACATTATATAACGCCAAATTTTTTTTTTTTAGTAAAATAGTACATGTTTATGACATTTTTATTTTTACTATAAATAAAAAGTTATTAATGTCATTGTCTTACCCAAGTGGCTCCATGGGGTCCCAAAATTGACCCATGGATTGTCTTGTCTGGACATGACTCATAAAATAAGTTTAGGACATGTTTCAGGGTAATTTATATTATTATAAAACTATTTTACCTTAAATTTCTCTAATTACCTTTAATCGCGGTTAATAAAAGTCAAAAGTTACTATTGACCAAAAATTATTTTTATCCCATTGAACCAAATTTTACTTACTAATTATAATCACAAATGTTGGATTTTTTAAAATCAATTCACAGAAGCATTAAAATTTCTTTTAAATGAAAATGTCAGTTTTTAACTACTAAGTAGTATATTTTACTATTCATAAAAAATTGACGGTGTTTAGAAAAATTCCAAAAATTCAGCCTAATATATATTTGATATTATGAATTAATAAATTATGTCTATTTTACTAAATTCATAGAATATAAGTTGGATACATTAGTTTAAAATTAATTCCTGTTGTCAAAACAAAAAAAGCATATTTCTAATAAATAATAATTATCAAAAGATTGATACTTGTTAATGTCCAATTTCAAAGTGAAATTACATCCAATGGACAAAATTGGATTAAATGGTCGAAATATAATCTATTTACACTTTAAAACCAATTAAAAATATAATATAACCGTATAAAAAAATTATATTAAAAGGTAGTTTTGAATTAAAATATAGTATTTTTCACTATTCATTAAAAAATGAATTTTATCAGAAAAATTCCGAAATTTTACCCAAAGTAAATTTTGATGTCCCGATTATAAAGAAGGATTTTATTTTCTCAAATAAAACATATAAAAGTGAAAAACACTATATTTAAAGGGGGTTAACAATTAAAAGGTGGTTAATCAACCTTGTAAAGTAAATTATGCTTAACATTAGATTCATTCACATTTTAAGCTTCTAACATTTATTGGATAAATGTAAAAACATTTAACAAACATGTATAATCATATTCTAGTTAGTTCTATTCATTCCCACCAATACAATGGCAAGGAATTAACTACCATTTGAAATAATAATATTATATTATTAGTGTGAAACGTAAGATTTCAAAGAAACTTGTTGTTGCGTATCAGGTACGCCATCGAACATAAAATCCCATTTAAATTAAAATTAATATTTAATTAAAAAACATTAATAAATATGAAAATTTCATATTTCTCTATTTATCCAGGATGTTATAAATGATGTCATTTTTTATGTTGTATACACTTATTTATGATATAATGATATTATGATATCATTGCTATTATTCCATAGTCCAATTATTATGATCTGACCCTTTATGTTATCAGGATATGTCTATGGACTTGTATGTATTACTTCACCACCATAATTTTATCGAAATATTCGCATAATGAAATTTATAGATCAACTTTTTCTTTATATATTTCTCCAATATATCCCATGTAGAAAATTAATTTCAATATATCATAGGATTATGTTATGAACATACATGATGATGTTGTTTTTGTTTTGTTTCATGTTTTATTTATCTAATATTCTAAATACATTAGACCTCTAAATCCTGGGTTTGTGGTTTATATAAATTTATGTTAAAAAATATGGTAATAAAACATGTATGAAACCTAGGTATTAATAAAGACCATACAAAAGAAGGTAATAAAGATAATCACCCCTGGCCAAAATTCCCCTAACCTCCATGGTGTATCTCATCATATCTCCTCTTCATGAAACTAGAAGAGGCATTGCCTAAGAGGCCATTTCCATGACCACTAAAAATAGGTAGATATCATATTGCACTATCCTTCACCAGAACCTTATCAATGGTAACATCCTTAAAAACTAAATCAGATTAGGATATTCCGTTGAACATTCTCACCATGGTCCACACACTTAATCAAAGGAAAATCTAAAACATGTTGGTTTTTTGTCCTCATTCCCTACTAAAAATGGAAAAAAACACAAAATCATAATGAAACAAGTATCATAATTCATCAAAGACATCTTTACCTATCAATAATTATAAATTATTGAGATCAATTTGACATTATTGAATCTAGGAAAAACTTATCAAAGAATTGGTCTTTGGAGGACTCCAATGTCAATACCTCATGCCTCTTAGATTTAAACATAACTCCCCACTATATCCTATAATGTCCATAAAGCATATAGGCTTCTAGATTCAACCATATATATTTGGTTCACTCTAATAGCTTAATGAAACTCTCTATGGTCAAGATCTATACATTAGAATCCTGATTATAAATGATATGTATCAATGCTGTAGGGTTCTTCATCTTTAAATCGTAGGAGAAATACACAATATTATGTAACTACAGTGTCCTTTGGGGAAAGCTAAAATCATCCCACCTAAACATATGAAGGTATATCTAGAGCATTTGGAACCTCAAGGATATCCTTGTCCCCATACCTAGGTGGTACCACGAGATGTCATTGAGGTTCAAATTTTTTGAAATTCAGAAACATATATTTAGAAATACTTTTAACAGTATAAATCTAAATAGATATAAATAATTAATAGGTTCACATGTATATAAAATCTCTAGGATCCATTACTTAAGGGTCCACCCAAATGTTACCAAACACTTTAACTCATTAATCAACCAATTCTTAGGATCACAGATCTAGCTCATAGACATTATATATATATATATATATAATAAATAGACATATCTCAAGATAAATTCATAAGATGAAATGAATAATGTATTTGGGAAAACATATAATATATTATTGTTGAAATTTGATTAATTTATACCCTAATTAATAAAATATAAGAACTTCCATTACATATAATCTAATATGTTGAATCATGATACATGAACTCATGCACTCTTGGTACCTCGAGAAAGAGGAAAATCCATCAATAATCATGTCACAATATAAATTGAATAATTACGTGAGACCATAAATACACAACCATTAAAATAATCACACATCCCTAGAAACTCAAATGCTAACTATATATGTGTTTTATAGGAAAAATAGTAGCATTCCATTATCATTTCAACCATCCTATATCTACTATACCAATCCATAAATAAAAAATAAAATGAAAAAAGATTTGATACCATTTTATAATGCCTATGTTCCAGATCACCAGGTATGTGGTGGTGTTTCATATGGACTTCTAAGTGCCTCCACACATGAAAAAGGTTGTTGAATACTGACGATCAACTATACCATACACTAGAGAGATTATTCCTTTTAACCAGGTAACTATTAATCAAACACAAAAAAATAAGTAATAATAAATTAATACATAATATAGAATCACATCGACGATCTAACCAA
This sequence comes from Viscum album, assembly GCA_963277665.1. Classification (NCBI taxonomy): domain Eukaryota; kingdom Viridiplantae; phylum Streptophyta; class Magnoliopsida; order Santalales; family Viscaceae; genus Viscum; species Viscum album. Next base: position 599,473,841 of record OY728167.1, on the reverse strand, counting down.
ATAAACTACATCATATTATATAAAAGAATATGTATATATCACTCACACATCTATTTAAAATATGATCCACAAAGGTAGTGGATCAACACAAGAAATATAAAAAAATGAAAAAAACAATAAGTAGGAAAACTACAAAATGATCCCAAAAAGTCCTAGATTCACCACCTTCCCCAACCAGCTAATCCTACTCGGAAACCCGACACAAGGCCATTCCACATGGTTGGATCATTGATAATAAATTTTGTATGTTCACTAAGACAATCATGCATGTTATGGTTAATAAAACCTACCAGACAATCACCAATTCATCATTAAAATATTTAAAATTGATATTTGTGTGTTGATGATTAGAAGAAAAGATAAATAAATAAATTACAAGTATTAATTCACCTTGGTTGGGTTATTATGTTCTAAATAGTCCACTACAAACCCTGACCATAACCTATGCTATCATTTTCGATGAAATTAATCACATACGAACCGATAACTAGTTTCAATAAAGTGATCTATAGAGGAGGTCACAATAGCTAGACAATAACATGAGACAAACAATACCCGTATGGTATGGTATCATGGATAATTCACACAACCAAAAATAATTACAGAAGAATTATGAGGATTGAATATTAATATCAACCCTACCCTTCCAAAAAAAATCCCCTTTGGGCATGGATCCATGGATATACCTCAAGCATTGAAAATAGAGGAATTAGTCAGAGGAAAAAATCATAATTACCCACTTTATCATAGACCTGCCTAAGCATTCCATCAATCAGATGTCCGGCCAAAATCTAGAAATTCTTAAGGTGAATTACTAATCACCTCCAAGTTTTTATGTTCCAGGTAATAATATTTAATTAGAGATAATTTATTTACTATAACATAAAATTTAATAATTAGTATAAAAATAATTATAATTTCAACATTACCTATCCATAAAACATATATCGTGCAATGACCTAAACTGTTATAAATAAAATTCATTTTTTTAATATAATAAAATGTATTATTATGTAAATTTGATTATAGTAAAAACATGAATTTTTTTTAATTATATACAATCATAATCAATTGACCATTATGAATATATTCCATTCAATAATGATCACATGGTAAGTATAAATATAATATTTTATGAATCGAATTGACAACGAAAAAATAAGTGATGGACCCAACTATATGGATCATACCCTATGAAGTCAATTTATCCTAGCTTCTGAGGGATTTAGAATAATTATGATTTTCCATTTACCAAGCCCATGTCGAGATCCAACAACATAAGCATGAGTGAAACAGTTCATGGGGGAAGTTCAAGTTCATCGAGATCACAACCCAAACCATGTTCGCAAAACCACCCCATAAAGGTCCCACCATCGTGCACCTTACCAGTAGGTATTTTTCTAGTGCATTAAATGGTTATTTATCAATAAAATATAAATATTAATATGTATATTATTTTTTATAGTATAATGAATATGTTTTTATCTGATTAATAATACATTGTAAATCATTTTTATTTTGATACAATAATGAACAAGTTGTATTTTTTTAAATATTGAAATTTGATTAATGAATTTATAAAATTAATGTATTTCTTATATAAATAATATTGTAATAAAATATTATTACTAAATATTTTTTTATTAACTATAAGAGATCATATAATTTTTATGAAGCGAAATGTAATTTTTAAAAGGTTTTGAAAACTGTTATCGTAAAAAAACCTCAAATTTCTTAATAAATATAGATTTTATTTTAAAATTGAATATCCAATATTTAAAAAATTATTTTCAATAAAATGAATATTATTTTTGGAATCATAATTTTGGTATTATCTACCAATGAAGTTTTCATAATTTTCTGAGACAATCAAATTTTTGGGTAAAAAGTAAATATTGTATAAATATACATTGTGTTTTATGAAATCATAAAGAAAAAAAATTGATGTAACAATTAATATAAATGGGATAAATGTACAAATAAAAGTATTATCTTTAAAATAATATGATTTTAAATTTATTTTGTTTATTTTTTAAATCCATTTTGAATCCTCCAAAACCTATAATATATTTTAAGGTTTTAAAATTATTTCTTTAATAGTGTGACTCACATACACATAAGAAAGGGAAATATTTTTTTAATTTTGTCTCATGAACATATAAAATAAAGGAAACCAATCCCATGTTTTATAAACCATGGTCATAAACCATGATAATATTTGTGGTTTTATTTATTTTTTTATGTAGAGTCTAAAAGGAAAATAATAATGAAATCCCCCCATTTTTATATTACCCCACCCAAGATCCCAATTATCTTAAATAAAACTCATTTATCATTTACATACTATTACCTATACTCTCTATATTCCTCCCTAGGTTCCACAAGATATTAAAAATACCCTCCCAATCCTATGGAGTCACACACACTTAGGTAAGGAATCCTCCACAGTCCTCTTTTATCAAGCACTTCATTGATGTTATGTATTTTAATTCCAATTTTCATATCATGGGATAACTTCTTCCATATCCTACCTAAATAATAGTTTATATATAAATGATTATATCCCCTTTAACTCTCATTTTCCTGTCCTATGAACCTTTATGTACACCCCTTAAGATTCCAAAAGTTTGTAAGGGTTCTTTACTTTCTCTTCTTTATTAATGTTTCTTCAATATCGTATGCCATCTATTTCCAATTCATTATTTTGGGAAATTTAATTCCATATCCCTATTACATTAAATTTCATGTATATATGATGATATACCCCTTTCTCTCTCATTAACCCATTTTATGAATCTTTATGTGACATCATTATGTTGTTGTAATTTCACTACAATTTTACAAGAAAAAACAATTATGTAGTGAATATCATACCCATTAACAATTAAATGTATTGAAATTAATGAACATATAATTTTTTATTGGGGAATAAATTATGTTTATTCTACAATCGTTGATCATGGAATTAATTATGTTTATGAATGAATCCAATTTTTTGTTGACTATGTGGCACACTTATGCATGAGTGTGAAATCAAAATGATGGGTGCACCCAGATAGCATACCATGCATTGGGTATTGTTTAGTATCATGATACATCATAATCAGATATGGTTGAACATGATTCCTTTATGGGAATTTTTTCAACATATTTTCTTGGCGAGTTTATCCTTCGCATATGATTACGAGGTAGTGTTTTAATTTGTTTCTACATTTCCCATGTTATTATTATCATGCTATATCATGTCACATTGTTCATGTTTATGATTCATACTCTTCATATACCCCTTTTTAATGCATATTGTATAACATGTATTTCCAGATTCCACATTAATTGCATTATTGGGCTTTATAGATCACCCTCACTTATGTTTTCCCCAAAGTTAACCTGGGAGGTTTTATGTACGAAGAAATATTATGATCATGTTATGGGTTTTTTCAATAACGATGATGTATTTAATGTTTTATGTTTTTATTTAATGTACCTAATTACTAAAAGACACTAAAATTGTTGATATTTTTGGTTTTATTATGTGTAATATTATATTACTAATCATGAATTCATGTGTAATAGAGACAAGGGTTGTTATAGTTGGAATGAGAGAAAAAGTTTAGTTATTTTTGGGATTAGGATTAGAAAACTCTAGGGAAATACTTTAGGATAACACTATGAATAAAAAAATATCCCATAATTTTGGTGAGTATATAGTAAGTGGTTTATCAAAAAATAAATCACTTTCTAGATAATACATGTGAATGTTGTTCTAGATATGATTTACATAGGATTTACATCTCTGATAAGGTTTTTTGGGCCTAACTCAAGGTATCCTGGTACATGAAAATGAGCCTTACTACACACCTATGTTTACACACTTGGGGGATATGATTTGGTAAATTTATAAGCTCATTTAAAAACATTATTTTGATAACAAAAAATTATCATATAAATACATGTTAGGAAATAAGTCATGAATAAAATAAATTGAGGACTGTAAATTCATTAGTTAAGGAAATAAATTTAATTTTAAAGTTATCCCTTTAATATAATTGGATTACATTTAATGAGCATAATAGTTTAAAAATACTTATCCCCATTTTTTCTTTTTATTATAGAAAATTCATAGAAATAGGAGGAATCGAGTAAACAATCAATGTGATGGGAAATGTGATGACTGCCACAATGAGATTCTAAACCTGATGGGAGTAGGAACCAAATACATTGTTATGGTAATCTCTCTTTTGAATCTAGATTGAAATAGAAACATGGATCATGAGGATCATCCAAACCCCCATAAGAGAGAAAATGTAGCAATCATGATGTTCATGAAACAAAGGAAACATAATTTTAATGGATCATATGATCCCCTAATCATCGAACAATATATAAACTCAATTGAGAAGATCTTATCCATCAGTAATTGTTCTAGAAAATACAAGGTTTTTCTGGATATTGATCATATGGAGGGAGAAGATGATCAGTGGTGGAAATTGATCAAGACTACAAATCCTGGGAAGGATCTCGAAGCAATGGAGTGGAATGAATTCCAAAAAATGTTTTTCGATAAATATTTTCCTTATAATATCCATATTAAAATGGAAATGGATTTACATGATGTAAAATCAAAAATGAAGATGAATCTATTGGGGTGAACTAGGAAAACATCATAATATTTCCATGATACTCATTCAGTTTTGTTTTTATCCCCAAATTCTTGGTTGAATTCTAATTTGGTGGGATAAAACATAGTCTAAAAAAATCCTTGGTGATCTGTGAATTTGATGGTTATGATGAAATTCTATATTGTACCTCAAAGTTGATATGTAGATCAATGAATCTCAAGGGTATCATGGGGATATTATTTTTAATGTGTAGTCTAATTCAGATTATATGGTGGAAAAGTATAATGGTTCCAAGAAATTCGAACATCCAACTTGTCAATGGTGTGTAAATAAACACCCAGGAAATTTCAAAAAGGGAATGAAGAAATGATTTATGTGTCAGAAGGAATTAAAACTGGATAAAATTTTAAGATATAAGAGACCTGCTAATTTGATTGAGGAATGGAATTTCCCTGAAACACTCACTACATTTTTCACTTCTTTAACTACGTAGAACTAGGTAACATTGAAAATTAATTCCCTAAGACAAGGGTTTTCAGAGACAACCAACAACCTCTATGGTAGAAATGGTGAGATTTTTCCATCACAACTGCTAAGGTGGATCCCAAAAAATAAGTGGGTATAGGTATGCTATTTATTTATTCAAAAATAGAGAACATACTTTTTTTATTATGGTTATACACATTCCTTCATATAAGAAAAGTTTAGTAGAAATATTAAAACAAAAATACAATGGTTGGGAGTAGATATATCCTTGAAAATAGAAAATGGGGAAATTATTTATTCCCATGTATACAACACCTCCCCTATCACAATTTAAGGGATGAACAACCCAATGAAACTTTTAATTCAACCCGTTTTGGGATTTTATTCAATTATAGGAATGAATATTATTTCCCTATATATATCATATATAAATTTAAATTTGAAGGAAATAACTCTTTGAATATGGAATAAACCCCCAATCTTGTACAATATCATGGAGGAGGATTATTCTTCATTAGAAAAAACATCTCAAGAAATTATTTTATTTAGCTATGAGAAAGTATATTTTTCTCAAATTATTGAATCTAAGGAAAGGATCACCCTTGAATAAATTACAATTGTTAGTGAATACGTTGATTTTTTTCTCAAGGAATTTCCTCGTCTTTCACTTAGCCAAGAGGTTGAATTTTAAATCGATCCCAAACCTGTGGTGTTTCCAAAATCCAAGACTCTGTATAATATTTATGTTGTGGATCTTGAGGATCTGAAGAAACAGCTACAAGGGAGTCTAGATAAATTGTTCATATGACCATATGCTTCACCATGGGGTGCATCAGTCTTCTTTATCAATAAGAAGGATGGATCAATGAATCCTAGCATTGATTATTATGATATCAATCATATAACAATAAAGAAAAAATATCCTATTACATTGATTGATTACATGTTATATCGGCTATTCGGAGAACAATACTTATCCAAGGTAGATCCGTAGTTTGGATATTACCATGTTTTGGTGAAGAAAGAGGTAATCCCCAAGAATTATTTTTATACAATGTACGAGCACTCTGAGTTCTTAGTAATTCTTTTCAGACTCACTGATGCTCCAACAATATTTATGGACTTGGTGAATATAATATTTATAGATTACCTCAAAAAAATTTGTGGTAGTCATTATAAATGATATTCTAATATACTACAAAAATAAGGAGGATCATTAAGTGAAATTAATAACTATGATAAAGTCCCTAATAAAAGATATGATTTATGAAGAGTAGAACAAGTGTGGATTCTAGTTAAAGAATGTATTATACTTGTGGTATACCCTCACAAGAAATGGGATATCTGTGGATCCTTAAAAAAATTGAACGATGGACAAGCCCAACATCCATGATAGATATCCATAGTTTACTTAGGTTATCAGGGTATTATCGCCAATTTGTGATAAAAGTTTCATGATTTTCAAAGCCTCTTACAAAGATAACATTTATTGGAGTAATGTTTACTTGGTATTATGAATGTGAAGAGAGATTAACTGAGTTAAAAAGGTGGAATATCAATTCCCCTGTTCTCATACTACCTACATGGGGGGACCTTTTGTAATATTCAGCGATGCTTCCAAGAAGGGATTAAGATATGTGTTGATGAAAAATGAAAAATTCCTAGCCTATTATTCAGGGATGTATATAGTCCATGAGTAGAAATATCCAAAACTTGATTTGGAGTTAGGTACAGTGGGCTTTTCTTTGATAATATAGTGACACTATCTATTTGGAGAGAAGTGTGAAATATATACGTATAAAAAATTCTAAAATATATATTCACAATGAAAGAGATGAATATGTGACAATGAAGATGGTTAGATATGATCAAGGAATCTAACTTCCCAATTCATTACCATCCTAGGAAATCATACCAAGTGGAAGATTCTCTAAGTAGAAATGATCCCATAATTTTATCATTGATGATAATTGAGAGGGATATAATATTTTTAGATTTGGTAAGGACATACATAATGGAAGGACCATAATCAATATATTCACAAATTATTTCTCAACCATATCTTCTAGAAATGTTAAAGGATTCTCAAAGAGATGATGTTGTAATTTGAAAGAATGTGTAAACTATAAGGAAAACTAAATCATCAGAGTTCAATGTTAGTGAAGAAGGAATTGTGATATTTGGATCAAGAAAATGTGTTCCATCAAATCATGAGTTAATGTAGTAACTATTGGATGATGCACATAGTTCATCCTTTTCCATTCACCCAAGAAACACATAGATGTATCGAGATATCCTAGAGCACTATTGTTGGTAAAACATGAAGAAAAAGATTGATTAATATATATCAAAGTGCCTGGTATGTCAATAAGTAAAGGATGAAAGGCATGAGTTTAAGGGGATGATGCAACAATTACCCATACCAACATGGAAATGGGAAAATATCACTATGGAATTTGTTACTGTTATTCTAAAAACATCATATTACGAAGACTTCACACTTCATTGTGATTTGAGAGGATTTATCACGTGATAAACTTTCACGAATATATATCAGAGAAGTGTTGAGGATGCATGGAATACCACTATCCATTATGTCCAATCGAGATGGAAGATTCACCTCTATATTTTGTAAAAGTATTCAACATGTTCTAAAAACATAGCTGAACTTCATTAAGTAATATCACCCTCAAACTTTTAGAAACTTTTAGGGGACTATCCAAACACATTAGGGAATGTTGAGAGAATGATCAATTGACATAAAATTATGATGGTATGAACATCATCCTCTGGTCGAGTTATCAAACAAAAACTTTTTCACTCGATAATCCATATGGATCCATATGAATCCCTTTATGGGAGGAGGTATAGAACACATGAATGTTGTGATGATGTTGTGGAATGAAAACTTATATGTCCTAAAATTGTCTAGGAAATGGTAAAAAAGGTTAAGACCATTCATTAGTGAATCAAGGAATCCTAGAGTGGAAAAAGAGCTATGGTGATAATAATCAATGTGATCTAGAGTTTGATGTTGGTGGCATGATATTCCTCTACATATCTCTATGGAAGAAATTTATGGGAGTTCGGAATAAGGGAAAGCTTAGTCCAAGTAACATCAACCCTTTTGAGATCCTTGATCACATTGTAGTTGTGTCCTATCGACTATCACTCGCACAAAACCTATCTCAATTACATAATGTATTCCATAAGTCCCCTTTGAAGAAGTACATACCAAGCACCTTACATGTACTCAATCTAGAGGTGGTTCCATTAGAGAATGTTCTTTCCTATGAATACCAACCGGTGAAAATAATAGATCGGAGAGAAAAATTTCAACAAAATAAGGAAATTCACCTTGTCAATGTGTGGTCAAGAAACAACATGTTTGAAGATGTAATGTAGGAACCATGGGATGTGATGAAGTAGAGTTACATACATCTATTTCAGTATATAAAAATAAAAATTCATGGGATAAATTTTTTAAGAGGGGATGATTGTAATGAAAAAACTTTTATTATTAGAATATCCCTTTTGATTAAATTTAATATCTTAGTTAGTAAATATGGTTATAGAAAACACATGAAATTATTTAGATGAATTATATATTATCAGATTTAATTGAGCATTATGAATCTTGTTTGTTGACAATATATTCATTGATTTATCTTCCCAAGGTTAGTATAAATATGATTTTTTAACAATCTAATTTACACAGACCAATGACGTGATGGCCTTAACTAGTAGGATCATATCACGTGAATCCCATTTATCAAGGATTGCAATGGAGATAGATTATCTAGGATTTTTCCTTGACCAGGACAAAAATAAGATCCAACAACTCAAGTAGGAGCAAAATCATTTATGGGAGAAGTTCAAGATCATCGAGATCACAGACCAAATCATGTTTACTGAACCACCCCATGAAAGTACCACTATCACGCACCATAACTTTAGAGTGTATGTTGGTCTTCTAAAGGAACATGTATCAATACCCTATAAATACACACATTTAAATTATATTGTGTATTATAATTAATATATTTTTATCATATTCTTGTCACATTATAAATGATTTTAATTTTGATACAATAAAGAAATTTTTTTATTTTTGGTTAATATTCAAATTCAATTAATGATTTTTTGAAATTAAATGAATTTTTAAATAAATAATATTTGTAATTGTTCTTATTAAATAAATTTTTATTAAATATATGTGATCATATAATTTTTATGAAGACAAATGTAATTTTTATACAGGTTGAAAAAATTTTATCATAAAAAAAAGCATTTCTTAACAAATGGCGATTTTATTTGAAACATGAAAATTAAAATATTCAAAAATTTATTTATATAAAATTTATATTTTTTATCATAATGCTGAAATTATACAATGGTCATTTTTTCAAAATTTTCGGAGAGAATTGATTTTTTGGGTAAAAATTAAAAAACACAAACACAAACATTCTATTTTATGACATCATAATGGACAAAAGTGATTTAATAATTACTATAAATGGGACCAATGACCAAATCAATTTTTTCTCTTTAAATTATTTTGATATTAAATTTATATGTTTTTTTGTAAATCCATTATGAATCCTCTAAAACTTATAATATATTTTAAGGTTTTAAAATCTTTTCTTTCTGAGTGTGATTCACCTCCATATATGAAAGGGAATTATTTTAATAAGTTAGGCCCTTTTCATTATAAAATAATATAAACCACTCCCATTTGTCAAAAATCTTGGGAATATACATTGGAATTTTTGTGGTTTTAGTTATATTATTATGCAGAGTCGAAAACCAAAATAGTAAAGAAATCCCCCAAATTTCCTTTATAAACACACCCAAGATCCAATTCATCTTAGATAAAACTCCTTGGAGAATGTAAATACTCTTACATTCACTCTATAGAGTCCTCCCAAGGCACCCATAGATCTCATGAATCCCCTCCCAAAATATTGTAGACACACACGCAAGTAAGGGATCATGTACTCTCTTCTTTTATAAATCACTCCTTTTATATTATGTCTTTTACTTACAATTTTAGTATGTTGGGATACATTCTTCCATTTCCACTTTACATACCATTAGATTTATAAATGAAGTGAGACCATTTCACTCCCATTTTCCCTCCTATGAACCTTAATATACATCCTTGTCCATGTTGATATTTTAGAAGGGTTCATTCCTTTCTTTTCATTATTAAAGTTTTTTCAATATTGTATTCCTTCAATTTCCAATTATTTATATTGGTTCATGTGTTTACATATCCAAATTACATTAAATTTATTGTATAAAATTTGGGAGACGCAATTCTATCTCATCAATGGATTTTATGAATTTTTATGTGACGTCGTTATGCTGCCGAAATTTCACTACAATTTTCCTTTACAAAAAATTGTGTTCTGAATACCATACCCATTTTATATCAAAGATATTCACATTCATACACATGTAATTTTTAATCAAGGAATTCATTAAGTTTAATACCCACTCTGGGATCATGGAATAAATTACCATGATGAATTAATCCATGATTGTATGATCTATGTGTCACACTTAAGTATGAGTATGAAATAAATATTATGGGTTCACATTGATAGTGCTCCAATACATTTGGTAATGTTTAGTTTTATGAAATTTCATTTTGGGATAGGGAGTGAACCTAATTTCTTTATGGTACTATTCCCACCATGATTTACTAGCTGGTTTAGACTTCATATATCTTTATGTTACAATGTTTTAAGTTATTTCCAAACTTTCCATGATATGATTATGATGTTATATCACGTCTCATTGGTCATGTTTATGATTAATACTCTTTTATGTCCAATTGACATGCCTATTTCCTAACATGTATCTATTTATGACATGTTTATTCCCATATTAGGATTTAGAGCTCAACATTTTCTTACATGTTTTCATAGGTTATCCCATGCAGTTCTAAATATTAAGGAATATTATGAACATGTTAAATGGGTTTTCAATAAAGATGTTACATTTCATGTTTTCAGTTGTTATGTAATGTACCTAATTCACAAATACACTAGAATTATAAAAATATTGGGTTGTATTAAGTAAATATTATGTAATTATTCCTGAATTAATGTGAAATAAATATCATGGTTGTTATAATTCCACACCAAATTAGATAAGAAAAAAAACAAATATTAGGATATAGAATAAATAAAAAAAATAAAACAATCAAAACCCTCCAGTCACCACAATCATGCTCAACAAAAGAGATGGCTGCCACTAAATGCCTACCCTCGACCACCACAATAATAATACATATCCAACCATATCAATCCATAAAATCCCTACATGTGTAATATGATAAAATATAATAAAATGGATAAAATGGAATACCTCAATGTGACTAAACTGCTCACAATCTAAATTAAAATAAATCCAAGAGAAATTACAACTGGTCCAGAACCTATAATTGATAATATATATAGGTGTGACCATAAAAAAAGTCCAATATTCCACCACCCATCTTTCGAAACACTTACCCTTTAGTGAACATCCATTATTATACTAATTTGGAAATAAAAAAACTATTATTTCTATTTTATAATCATAGAGAATGTAACATAAATATAAAATTCCCTTTTCTTTTCCATTTAAATGAAAAAAACAAATTCGAAAATATTTAATCATCATACACCACTACCATAGAAAGAGCACATTTGAAAACAATTTTCCAAGCCATTTTGGAAACAACCGTATATCAATGATTTTAAAATATAAAATAATAATGAAGTATAAATATATAATTTAACAGTCTTGATAAAAATATTCATAGGAAAAAAGATTCTAATAATTTAAATATAAAAATAATGTGTCAAAAGAAAGCAATTCATAACCATTCACAATGAGTATCCCAAAGGAAACTAAGATTGGTGCCATAAATCCTAGGATCCTTATAATATTTATCATTGAACCATACAATATTATTTTCATGATTAATCCACGAGAGTCCATTCAAAAGCCTAATAGTACAAAATCCATGTTTCATGATGTTTAGTTTGTGTTGTAGAATTTTTTTCATGCTTGAGGGTAGAGGTATGCCTAGTGTTCTTTTCCTAGTTATCCCACCTATGTAACCAGGGTTCCCATGTTCCATTCACATTAATATATCATTACATCATATATATAAATGGATTCTAACTTCTAACAATCATAATCCATTTCATTTATCAAAATCAAAGCATTTGTTGTTAAAATATAATTTTTAAAAAATCAAGTGAAATTTTTTAAATAACCCATAAGGTATAAAAATAATAATTATTTTAATCATAAAATATATTTATTCAATAAAATAACAATTTATAAAACTTTATTAAGAAATTAAATTATTCCAATTATGCATTTTAATTTCATTAGGAAATCCAATAAACAATTTGTCTTAAAAAAATTCTGAGAACTATTTTCACCTTCTCATTACATCCATATACAATTAAGTACACAAAAACACACATCTAGTAACATAAAATCAAATGTTTTCATGTGATTTTATAAACATGATAACATATACACATACCCACATTTATGGTCATAACCATTAGATGCATAGATACCCTTGGAAAAACATTTATGTTTTAATTAAAAGTTGATCTTTAAATATTTCATTAATTCATGATAAATGATGTATTTCTTGAAATTATAAGTTTATATTATGAGATAAATGATTATTTTAATTTAATACTGAAATAAATTATAAAAAATCATAATTTATTTATAAGGGTCAATCATGAAACTTAATTAACACTTAGTGTGTGATGTTAAATAAATAAAGGATTAAACTAATGTCCAATATGTAAGTAACCTATTATTTCAATGAAAAATTATTTTAAAACAAATTTTATCTTTAATATTAACATAAATATCAACAATATAATTATTAGGTACTAAGAATATGAATTTAAATGCAAGGAAAACAATGGTTCTTAAAATTAATAAGTTATGAATGGGGAAAACCTGCCTTAAATCAATAGTGGGAGGTCCAAAACCATGGATATGGGTTAAATGAGACCTAAAAAGAAAATTATACTCCTTAGGAAATAATGATGATGTAAAATAAAAAACATAAACCTACCTAAGGTTTGACCTTGGGTGAACCACAAAAAAGGAGGGGAAAATAAGGATAAATGAGTGGAAGAGGAAGGAGGATTGGAGGAGAACCTAACCTAGTGTGACTTTATGTGAATACGGAGTAAGAACCACCAATACATGGTAGGGTGATGGGGGATCATCACTAACGGGGTACCTTTGATGGTTGTGAATTTATTGTGACAGGGAATAAAAGGGGTGAGGGTGTTATTTAGTAAAAAAGGGGAAGGGTTAAATAGGTAAAAATAATTTTTTTAATATTTTGGGCAGGTGGCATGGTTTGGATGCATAGTTTTACAAACCATTAGATAATCATGATACCCCTACTGACACCCTTTAGATACCCACAAAGTTTGGAGGCTTGGTTATTTAAACAATATGTCGACTGTATGAAAAACCACTATCAAATAAAAGAAATAGGTGCATGAATGTTATATGGTTTTTCTACTAACCATTTTAAAACTAGTCACCTATGCTGAAATTTTAAAATTTCAAAAATAAAATAAAATATTATACCCAAAATTGACGATCAACATTTTATATAACTAAATAAATAAAATGATTTGATATACACAGGTCAATGTGTGTCACACCTCGCACATAATATTAACAAATATCCACTATAACGGTATGGTCTTATGGATAAATCACATGTGAATTCACAAAAAAATTAGAATATTGATCAGGTCCATTACATAATACAATATGGTTGAAATTGTTCTCTAACTAATTATCCCACATTATAACCCTCATGGTAATGGCCCTTTCGTCATCCCTTATCTCAACCCCTATTATGCTTCTTTTACTATCCAATCCCACTTAATAACATATCCTATTTTAAAATAATTGATTACCCATACCCCCGGGATAAGATATAATATCATCAAAACATCAACCATGCCCAAAAATCTCACAGTAAACCGAACTAACAAAACTAGAAAATCAAACCTTAATTAATTCTACATGGTGTGTCTTAATCATAACAATGTCATTTTAACCATATTAACACACCATGAGATTAATTATAGAAAGAAAAAACATCCCAACTACATTAATACTATATTTAGAACAATATTATTCTAACTCATGCACCTTTATGAACAATATCTCGTTCATCTACATATACATGTATGAATAGGTAATGATTGCCTAACCCAAGATTATGTTATCTCAATCACCAAATCATATTTCTCAATTCAAGACCAATACCCTGAATCCAAAATATCAAAAATAAACCCCTAGAATTAGGGATTTTATATGGGAATAAAAATGAAATATAAATTAACAATTATGGATTAAGATAGTGGTGGATAAAGGAAGAATATGAGAGGATTTAAAGGGGTAATGTGGTGAAATTCCATTAATTCCCCAAAAAAATACACCCAAAAGACATCAGGTACCTGATACAACTGTACTAAGTTCTGAGAACCCTTACCTGGAACATGTTCGAACCCCAAAGGTCAATTCACCTGGATCTAAAACTTATATGGATAATTCCTAGTGAATTGTGTACCAAGTGGCCCTAAATTGGGCTCTCAGTACCCTCTTATATTATCGTAGTAGGGGGTACCATGTTACCCTACTCAGAACCACTTCTAAGACCTGCTACCCTTGATAACATCTCAAATCTTCTAAGGGTATGTAATTTAAGGGAAATATTATTCCTTGAATTCATATGTGAAATTTTAGATTCAATACAAATCCTATCAATTAATTGGGTGATTGATCTACCCATGGATACCCAAGGAGTAATCTTCCCTTTTTCATCATCTAGTGATCCTCATATATCTTGGGAGGTTAAATTGGGTGGTTTATTCATTATTGATATGTGAGGTATGATCTATAGTTTTTATCATGAACGGGTTCTATTTTAATCTCATGCATGATTTTAGAAATGATTTATTTTTTTTCATTACATTAATAAGTGTTAATTTATCATAATAATCCTATCATACTAGGGGATGATCATATATTATCAAACCCCATAGTACGGAGTATGAATAAAGGGTCGAATCGTGTGTTTGGGCATTCCAAAATGTAGACTACGACTAGGGGATGACATTTTTATAACAGTACCCTGGGATGTGGATTGTAGCGTTTTAGATTTATTGAAACTAGCCTATGAAACTAGGGTCATGCATCATGGTGAACTAGTTTGGACATGAAGACATGGAATGGTTGTTTACACAATGAGTTTTATGTTTTTACATATGATATTTTAGTTGCATTGACATAGATACATTATAGAATGTATTACAGGTTAGGATGGTAGTGTCATAATGGGTTTTATACTCACAATATGTACATGTGTCTTGATGGATGTGTTGACTTTATCATTTTCGGTGTTGGCTATGAAAAGGGAAAGGTAACACTAGATTGAGATGGAGTATATTGGTAGGGATATAGAGATGGTTACAAAGTATGGTTGAGGAATGTTTAGTGATAGGGATACCTATATTGTTTCATCTTTCCATGTATATTATTGACCTATTGAGGGAAATCCATTGTATATATAATCTATGTGACCTAACATGGGTTCATATGGTATCAAATGTTGATATGTTATTTATATAGTTACATTCCAATATGATTTTATATTTTTAATCGAAATTTGATAAATTATGGACGTTTATAATTATATTATTATTATTACAAGTTATGATGTTAAGGTTATAATCCACCCAATAGTTATTATAGGATAACACCCCTAGTCATAAAATTCTATCATATGAGGAAAATTGTCTGAGGAAATGAGGAAGTCATACCATGATACTAGAAAATCGAGCTAGGAGTGTTACTGTAGTGATTATTAATCAATTAATAATAATTAATCAGAAATGGATTAACTAAACTCCAATAAACCCAACCATATTTAAATTAAAATTAAAAGGTGGATATAGATATAGAGTATTATTATTTGACCGAGTGTAAATATAACCATATATATTTTACAATTGAAGATAAAAACAATTTTCATGAATAACATTTACCCATAGGAGTTACTTGAGCGGACAATATTCATAGATAATTTATCAGAAACATGATTAAAATCTCTAAAAATATTAGAGACTTGAATTTTAATTATACTCACAAAGTCTATACATTTAATCCATTCAATGAGGAGACATCAATCCCTATGGTCATATTAATCTTTGATTATATTAACCAGTAATAATGATCACATTCAATTTAGAATTTATTTAATCCAAACCTATTGGAATAATATCTCACAAGGATAATTATAATAAATTATTCATCAACTTAAAAAAATATTCCAATAAATTGATTGGATGAGCCTTTAATGAAATTATCAGCGTTAAAAAAAATCATCCACACCCTACAAGACTCGGTGCATCAATATCTAATCTATCAACATTATTTTTGATCCATAATTCATTTGGAGGAATCCACCTGATGAACTTGAAGATGAATGGATTCCTTGGAATTATTAAAACTGATACAGTGTGAAGGATCATGAGGCCATGCATCATGTTTTCTATAAATAAATTTTTTGTTCTGGTGGTGCTTCATACACAAGAAAGAATATATTAAATTTGACCTTTCAAGGAAGAATTATTACTTTAAAAATAAATCTTTTTCTTATTATAAAAATATATTAAAATTAATTCATGGTTCAAATTTGAAGTAGATTTTAGTTTTGTTCAAACTTGACAATACTCTTTAAATTCTTATTTAATTCGTAAATAAATTCGTTCAATTGTTTTTTGTAGTAAATGATATCAGCAGTGCATCTGCAAATAGAAATAGTGAAATCTGAATTAATGGAAATATTGAATCATGATTCCTCATTTTTTCAAAAGGGTAACACATGGAGAAGTTCATCCATCCAATAGTCATCATATTATTATGATTGGGAAATCCATTTAATTAAGAAATCTCCAATAGTAAGACAAAGACAAATCTTACGAATTAAAATTATATTCTCTTCAACCAGATCATCATTTTTAGATTCCCTGCATACTAAAAAATATAAAACCATTTAATGTTTAAGACCCCTATATGCTCAAAATATCGATCGGTTTTTAAAAATAAATAAACCTGAAATTAGGAAATATTATAAAGTTACTAATAATAATAATAGACATAAAAGGAGATCATTATCAACTATATAACAAAATATTAATTTTTTGTGTGAAATTAACACTGTATAAACATCGTTTAAATATTTATAAAACTAATTGGTGTTCTAAAATTTTAATCTGGAGTCTTTGTAACATATCCATACTCAAGGTCCCTTTATAATATATATTTATATGAAACCATAATCATGTTATATGAACATAAAATAAATATCCATGGAGTATATTCATTTTAAAATGAGTTTCTGTACATTAGCATATTGATACACCTCATTCTCAAAAGGCATTATATTTATTTTCACCACTAAGAAATCACCAAGTGAAGTTAAGAATGTGGGAATGTTTAAAATAATAATCCTTATTTATTTCCAATACAAATATATTAATAGGTTGGTTAAATTTATCTCATTCCGTAGTGTTCACTTTCTACTTATTAATTTATTTACTTTAGATAATGTTTGAATGTATTTATATAACCTTTTCTGAATCTCCCTAATCCATAAATAGAGAAATTGTATATAAAAAATTTAACCATTATTTCGAAATTGGATAAATAAATTCCTAAAGCTTTTGAGAAAGGCTTTACTTTCAAATTTTATAATTAAAGCATGATTTTGTAAACAATTTCCCCAAAGTGATTATATTTATTATTTATTCAAAAAATATGAATTCTAATTTGTGTGAAAGTTAGCTTCCCTTTCCTTAAATAATTATTTTTTATTTTAATTTTATTTAGAATGGAAATTCCTATCCTAATGAAGATACAAAATTATCCTTGGTGATAATATGCCCAAAATTATTCTCATAATATTCGAAAATTTCACCGAATGAGGTGAGATATATATTATATCCTTAGTCCAAAATAATTATTTCATCCACATAAAATCAATGAGATAGGCTATTTATAAATCTAATGTTTATAATAGGATTCGTTATTTAAGTATAAATTGCTTTTAATTTACTATGATTAATATATTCCTCAACTAAACCAAGGATAGGTGTATATAAAATGTCCCCTCGACAAACAACTAAAGTATATTTCATGTATCCCTTGGGAGTAACATTAACAAAAATAATAAATCTTACACTATCATGATTATTTTCAACTATCTTAGTGAGTTCCTAGAAGAATGTGTATATCTACAGGGATCATAAAATTAAATTACATTTTAAAGAAACTATATCCTTAGAGATGTTAATATTAACAACTAATTTTTCTTGTTTAGATTAATTTTGTAAAATATTTAAACATCTAGAAGAAGAAAAAAAGGAAATATTATTTCCATATCTTTTGAATTAATCTATACTGATTAGAGGATACATGATTTCTACAATGAAATCACTGTCAAGTGGTAAGTATTCTTCCAATTAGATTGGGAAAAGTATCACTAATTTTTATTGGTAAGAGTTATTTTATATATAAATCATTATCAGCTTTAAAATTGATTGAGATAAATTGGGAGTTTATTATAGGATGTATGTAGCCACTTGGGAAAAAAATTCTTACATCTTTAAAGGTATTACTATACACAGTAACAAAGAAATTAATAAAAAACTATTAGTGAACTTGTTTAGACTAGAAATGTTATTTATATTTAAACTAAACCACATTGCATTTTCCTAAATTTCTTTGAGAATTCCTAATAGCTCATTTCACTTCAACAATATTTTTTTTGTCTCACACCAACCATTAGTACTGTATAGTAATTAAAAATACCAAAAAAGTATATCTGAGAATTCTAAAATAATCCCATTAATTATGAATTCTTCCTGATAAAAAATTGAATTGTTAATCATAATATATGAGAGAGTTTTCTACGATTTCCTTTCATTATGAGTTGCGATGGTGGAATTTTATTTATTATATTATATTGATAATCAATCTATTTTATTCCATAAAATTTATTAATCAATTTATTTTTAACTTATAGATCTATTAAATTTTAATTATTTAATATTATTAAAGTTAAACAATAATTGTGAACATATACTATTAGTTGATTTTTTGGAATAAAATTAGTGGTTAAAAATTAATAATTATTTGATTTATTATTTTTAAGGTAATGAAAAGTGTGGTTTGGGTAGTAAAGAAAGTGGGTTTGATAGAGAAATAAATACAAAGGGATATTCATATATATAAGAATAACTCCATCGAGTCTTTTTTAACGTATGAAATTTGAGTTTTTTATTTAATATATGGGGTTGTATACATATATAATAATTATTTATCTTGAGAAGTTATATAAGTGATCTCCCTCTACCTTGGCTGTAGAGATCATTGTTTTGTAAAAATAACCAGACCATGCATAAGACTAAATGAGGAGTTACAAAGGATATGTAATGGTCATATACACTTATGTGAGATTATCTCTTGACATTAATTTAATATATTAGAATAACATACATGGTGTAGAAGAGGATGTTTGGATTATAATGAGACACATAATATTAAATTTACAATTTAAAGGCTTATATATGATTAAATTTGTAACAACCAATGGATTTTAGAGTTATTGAATTAGATCACAAATTAGATTTTTATTATTATAGTGGATTGGTGAACATGATTTTTTGGAATTTGAATAGAAATAATGAGTTTTGAATAATTTTTTAAGTGTTATATGGGATTTTTGGGATGGTTTTGGTCTGTTTTAAGGAATATTTGGCTGGTTAAGAGAGGGATTAAATATGTGGTGAGATACAGCTTGGTTACAATTACAACTAGGTACCTGTTGAACCTGGAAGAGTGTTTCCCCTCTTCTTATGGCCATTAGATGATCAATACTCTTCACAGGGTACCTAGTGCAGTCACCACGTACATGGTGAGGGTATACTAGGAACCAGATAGGGATCAGTCCCATTTTTTATCATGGAAATAACCACAATTAAATGGTTATTCCCCCTTCCACATAAACACAAATGAGAGTTAGGGAGAGGCCATTTTTCCCAACCTGTACCCCTCTAAGAGACCATTTATTATATCTTTAATGGAAGTGATCCAGGTGTTGTTCATCACATGAAAGAGAGTTGATATCCCTCTCATTCCCCCCATTACTCACCTCATTTTATTTTATGATTTTGGTTGTATGGTTTATGTTTTTTTGTAAAATTCCACCAGATCATGATAGAATCTCATCAGAATCAACGGTTTTTCATCTGTGGTTTGTTGAGGAGTTTTTCATATTGTGTTCTCAAATAGATTGGTATCATTTTTCATGAAGTGTGTTTCATGTTGATTTTAATTATACCACTTCATTTTTTTTCAGTGAATCTGGTCATTGAATGAGCATTTTAATATGGGGATTTTATGTGTATTTTGTTTTGGTGCATGTTGATAGTTTACCACACCCTGTTTCTCATTTCTCCAACACTATTATATCACTCTATGAGTTTAGCATTGTTTATAACAATATTTGAAATTATTAATAATTATTTTTTCATTTAAATGGGTTTTATGTTTGATATGGGTTCTCATGGGATTTATAGATATTGATACTAGATTTGAAGAGTGTGTGAATCATGTGATGGAATTAGGTGGCCTTTAAATTATTGAATCTCTTGGTTTTTTAAATAATTTTATGTTCGTGTTACCATTTTAGTATAATTTTCATAAAAAATAATCATATATGATCAAAACCATATTTATTTGATGGGATAATGTCATCCTAATAGTAAAAAAGAACTGTATTTCTAACTAAATATATTTTTGTTGGTGCTTTGGTCAGATGAATGTCAGTGGCCCTATTTATGGTTTGTTTGGTTATGTGAGTTGGATTTTCAATTAAAATGGGTTTTAATTTTTAAATATTAATTTAGAAAATGGGTTTTGGTATAAAATATATTTCAATAATAATGTTTTAAAATATAATATTAATTTGAAATGAATTATTTCAAGTGATTCTTCTCGAAATGGAATCTAAAACAAATTTTTGGGTTTTAAGAAAATGTTTATCCAGTGTTTTGGTTGAATAAATTGCATGGTAAATGGTGTATTGTTAAACAATTTATAAATTTTTTGTTAAGAGGTATTGAAAATGTTATTTTAGGGAAATCCCGAAGATATTAGGTTGATATTTGGTTTGGTTCATTTAACATTGTGTGAGATATCCACTATTTTCAAAATCATATGTTTTTTGGTTTGTGATTTTGTTTTTGATTGGATAATATGTTTTCCTATTTCATGATGATTCATAATTGTGAATAAAGTCTTTACCATGACACAATACATTTATATGGGTATATGGGCTGATTTATGTACATGTCTATGAGTCATCCTTGTAAAGTTCTTCTTTTTGTTAAAGGTGGTTGGGTGGGATTAGTTGGATGTAATTGAACCCACATAGAGTATTTATGGGTAAAATAGTTCACAAATGGTGAAACTTTAACAATTTTTTATGGTTGTTGGTTGTATTATCCTCTTTATTTAATTGGTCGTATAGTGAGTCATTTAGTTATGGTTAAAGAATGTGTGACCTAGTAGGTTATTATATGAGTTTTTTCTATATATACTTCATTTTTAAAAGGTTCATGTAAAAAACTAACTATTATGCATATCCTAGAAGGATTTTTGTGTGAAAATGATATGAAATATCCTAATGGTATTCTTATTCTTGTAATTCTTTATTTGTCTAGTGATTGGTTGTTTCTCATTCCTTTAATATTTGATTTTACTTTAGTTTTTTAATTATTGGGTTCAAACTAATACTGTGACCACATATTGAGTGAGAGGAATGTTTCTTTTGATGTGAAGAAATGCGATTTTGGATATTGGGGATACCTTGAGTGAGAGGGATGGGCTTGAGATATTGATGTCCGACCTCCCCTATGTGATAAAGGATGGTTCAAGAACTCGACATGTGACCAACCCTATGTGAGAGGAGGTGGTTATGGAATTTATGGTTTGTGATCTTGATGTGTGACATACCCTGGGTGAGAGGGAGGGGTTAGGAACATTATAGGGAACTTTATGTGTGTCCAAACATGAGTGAGAAAATGTTTTCAAGGGCTTGTTGTGGGAATTTGATGTGTGTTAAAATCATAGATAGAGGGTGTGGTCAAGGAATTGATGTGGAAAATTATGTGTGGATTCCCTACATGAAAGGGGATAGTTTGGGATATTATATAAGGCCTTATCCTAAGTAAGATGGTGTAGGTATGTTATGTGATGTGATACCTCACATTGAGTGGGTGGGTGGATGTATAAGACTGGATATGTGATAAAAACATAGTACTAGACCCTACCCTAATTGACAGGGTAGTGGTCCAGATACAGTTATAATTTGTTTACCTATGTAATGGGTCATTGGACAGGTTTTATTATGAGATGACACTTTCCACTAGTAATTATCCAAGAAGGTCTATTTTGATGTCATGGGGACCAGGTTAGCACATGATGACCTAATATATTTTATTTCATGTGAATTTTGTGTAATTATTATGGGTGGGAGTTTTTCATGGGAATTAATTTCAAACATATGCATATTTCATACACATCCTCTTGATCTGGGATACACCCCATGTCTTTTGGAATGTTGGGGATCCTACTAGATCATTATACATACCCCAACCTATATACCCAACATGGATTTGGATGTATTAGTGTAGTAATTCAAATATCCACATTTAGAGAAAGTATCCCTTGGAACAGGATACGTGGTTCAGGTCTTGATCACTTTGGAGGGCAAATAATTGGCAGCAATGATTATGGGAGTTGGACTAGAGGCCATTTTTGTTTAATCTCCAATTATAGTTTTCCATAAGTACATTCAAGTGTGTTATTTTTTGAATCTATATGATGATATCTATTTTACATTTTATCTAATGTTATTACTCAATTATATATTATGGGATAAATAAATAGTTTATTGCTTTATATTTTAGACTAGAGTTCCAATATTGTATCCTTTTTTATATCAATTGTATTTTTAGATGTATGTTATACAACTGGATCATGAAATTGTTTGGGTAGATTCAGTCATTACCCTCTGTATTTAATTTGGAGTTATAGTACACTTATTACATTTTTAGTCACTCAATACTAGTTTGTATCCTATGGAGTATGCTGAGGCATGCCTATGGTTTAGTGGTTCCACCAAATTAGGTTTCTTTTGCATGATCAGGGACAAGGTTTTTTAAAATGGAACTCACATATGAGTTACCGAAACTTACGTTATAATAACTCAAATTTCATGCCACATAAAATTATTTTTCCACTACTTTGGCTCGACTACATGCTTAATATTAAATATAATCTCATATAAGAATCACATTGGTTCAAAATATGATAGGTAAGATCCTTCCCATTATGAAATTAAGTCATATAAGGATGTTTCCATGTTATTTAAAAGTTAATTAATATTTAAATCACCAATGGGGAACTATAGTAATTAAAATCTTCTCAATAATATGTGGAGTTCAAAAAAAATATGGGAACAAGATGGGATTTTAAAATATAATTGTTTAACCGAATCAGGAAACAAGGAATATCGTTATCTTTGAGTTATCTGATCCAGTATAGGGGAATTAAAATAAGAAATCGCATAACTATAAGAAAATAAATTATCTCAAATGAATAATTAAACTTACACATTTAAGGAATCCATACATAATTAATAACAAGTAGATTCATCAATGAAAGCAAGGAAAGAATATGGAATCTATTTAAGAATCTAGTGGTTATTCTGATAAAGTGAATGAGATTATGGGATCATTTTTCTACTAATTTCAAATTAGTTCCTTAAATCATTCTTCTATGGTTGTGATCCTTCACATGTTGGGATAAATACAAATTCAATTGATTTGGGCAGTGGGGAGGAGTTGATTTGTTATAATTGATCATGAATACTTTGAATAGATTCTTCTGATGTTCCAAGATCATGGTTTTTAATAGTATTTTTTCTTAATGGATACGATTGTGTTCAGATTTATATTTATCAAAAATTATTTATATTTAATTTTATGAACATATTTCTACCTCCAATCAATATTTTATATATCATGAATTAGGTCCATTTGGGTGTTTATGTGTCGATAAATTGATAGTACATTATTGGTAGTTAGTGGATCACTTTTATTTTTTCAAGAATACCTTTACAATATTATGAGTTAATTAATTAATTAGAATATGGTTAATTGTTTAGATAGAATTGAGATTGTATAATATCTTTAAACACACATTGGATATGGGATCAGTCTATAGTGATCATTGCATGTTTGAGACTCACATTCACTATTAACCCTCGATGAGAGATAATTTTTTTTGAATCAATCATTGATCAATAAATTGTAGAAGGTTTACTCATTTTATGACTAGGTTAGTATAATATTTGTTGATAAAATCCATATAAAAATCAATTAATATTATTTTTAAAATTTCCATTATTATTTTTGTTCATCAATTGTTTATAATTTACAAAACCACATTTTAATAATTTCTATGAATATGAATTTTCACCCCTACATGGAGATAACCTTAGGTCTCTACTATACTATATTTTAAACCTTATGGTTAAATTTTCTTTTCACAAAAATTTGAGAGCCTGGGATAAAAAATATGGAACTATTATTAGAGAGGATATTCCAGTTTGATAATACATAATCACTCACTTAGAAGATCATGAATTAATAGCATAGTGATAATTTCTATACACTTGATCCGGATATTGATAGAATATACCTATCAAAATTCATAGAATTGATACATGTTGAGAATCAATACTATGAATTTGAGAATATTTCAATGATAAAATTAAGTTATTATCAGAGTGTATACTCTGAATCAGAATTTGATATTGAAAACATTACAAGAAATCATGTCTAAACTCAAAAAGATCTGTGTGAAATATATTACATTAATCAAAATAACAATTTTTTTTATAATTTCTTACAATATTAGTTTCAAATCAAAACTATACTAATCCAATTATTTCAAAATATTAATAAACTTTTAGGGGTAGATCCTAACAAATATCTCAATGGATTTACCATGGTTTTTGAAATATTTAAGAAGGGACAAGTCTAAGAGGAAAAAGTCAAGTTTATAGCTTATTTAGTCTCTATTGAAGGATTATATAAGGAGTGGATACACATCCTATGGTCAAGAGAAATAAAAAATTAGGATAAAATAAAAAGGGGGTTTCTACAAATGTTTTTCAAAATTTATAAGAACATCCATATGTAAATAGATCTATAAAATTATTCATATCTAAATAGAAACCCAGTATCAATACTGGGAGAGATTTAAGTAACAATGTTCAAGTTATTTATATCAATAAATTAATGATCATAACTTCCAAGATTTATTCTATAAAATAATATTTAATAGAAAAAGAAATATACTTAATGAAACATATAGAGGGTGTTTCAATGAAAAAAAAAATCTAAAATCCAAATGAATGAAAAAATATTTATAAAATTTAATAACAATTTGTTATAAGATGTAATAGAATAAGAGGAGTGCATGGTAAAAGATATTCTGGGTAAAATTTGTTAAAAAATAGTTTAGGAAAAAAATAACATAGTTAGATAGATAGATTATAATAAATTCAATGATTTACTAACACAAGTATTTTTATGGAGTCTTTCTCAAAATCATTACAATGACCAATGTGATCAGGTTCAAGACACTAAGATATCTGTTACACCATACCATAGAAAACTATTTCTATAATAAAATAAAGCATAGAGAGATAATTATAATTTCTAATAAGTATTTTGGAATAAATATAACCATGATATACAACCATTTCAATAACAATTTTATCAACCCTCACCTTTCTAATAAAATTTTAAATAACAATATCACTAAACCATTCACCCCCTCCATTTTAAATTAATTGTTATGAATAAAATTTAAATAGTTATCAAAAAAAATTATAGAAAAAATGATATCTAATTATTTAATTAATTTAAAAATGAGATGAAATACCTAAAAACTAGTTAGGGAGTCTTATGGAAATGTTGACCAAGAATCATGAAATTCTACCATTTCAACCCCTTCAAAATCCCAATGGTAATTTGGGCATGGTAACAACTAGAAGTGGTAATAAAATTCACACTTATCCTAAAATATATTATAAATAGTTCAATCAAAAAATTAGAAAAAAGGATGAATAGAACAGTGAAGTACTTGATGTTAAATAATAAATGAAACCATAAAAAATATAATGGATAAGGAAAATACTCCTCTATTATTTCCCGCAATAATGGGGAAATAAAAAATTATTAAGAGTATATTCCCATGGAAATCATTAATACCTTGAGAAAGTTTAAAATCAATATTACCATTATGTAAGATCTTAAATTTATTCAAATTTATGCTAAATTACATATTTAATTATGAATAAATAAAATTATGGTTTAAGTGAATAAAATAATTAATTTAGGGATAAATGTTTCTATTTTTATAACACAAAAAATTCTCAAAAAATATCAAGATCCAAGGATATTTTACCTTCAATGTATCATTAAATTAATTTCATTTACTCAATCTTTCTGTGATCTTGGATATTTTATTAATTTTATACCCCACTATATGTTACCACCTTTATGTATTTGAGAACATTAACAAAAAAGAGTAGATATACAATTGGAAACCAAATCCATTCTATTATCACTTTTAGTTCTTGAAGATATATTTTATAAAGTATAAAATTTATATTTCTATATAATTTTTATGTGTGGAACATGGAATAAGATAGGATACAAACACAGTAACTAATAATTTTGGAAAGATCATTCCTAAAAATAGAAAACAAAACATCAAATTTCATTGAATGTACTTTTATAATGGATTTTTTGGGGAACAAAGTTCACTTTATAATTTCTGATTCAATTTAATAACCCAAAAAAACATTCAAATTTCCTACATTCAAACTTTTATTATCCTAATTCTCGTGGGAAATCTAATATGTTAAGAGAGATTTTAAATTTGCGAAATATATTGAAAATTGTAAAAACTATGCAAAAATGTATTATTTCATGAAATTGAATAATAATTAGAAAAGAGATATGGAATGATTTATTTAATGAATTTTATTATTTATTTTTATAATAATGATCATTATAATTTATTTTTGTGTTTGTAATAATTTTTGGTTATATAGGTTTGTGAACCAAACATGATATATTATTTAATTTGGACAGAAAATTTAAAACAAAAACCACTTCCACAAAATTTTATGTTTGTGATCTTAATGGATGGATACTATATTTGAGTAATAATTTCTAATATCATATTCTATAACCACAGACATAAAAACATTAACCTACTGAGGTAGAATGTGAAATATGTTGGTTGGACTTTATGGGATATTCCTATGATTATTTTTAAGAAATTCTTGTACAGAATTCTACTTGAGAGTGATGAAAAACCAATTAAAACCCCTCATAAGATATTCAAAAAAACTATTATGGTTGTAATTAAAAAACCAATAGAAAATTTTTCACATGTAGGAATCATCTACCCCATTTTAGAATCAGAGTGGGTAATCCCAATTCACATAGTGGCCAGAAATTCAAGATTCACAATTATTAATAATAGAAAAAAAATTATCACGATGAGAGTCTAGAATAGCTTGATAGTGTGCATTCAATATATGAAACTAAACCATGTTACAAGAAAATACCATTTAATAATATCATTAATCGACCATATTCAGGAGATATTTTTAGGGACAACCAATTATTACATTGTATATTGACTTTTAGAGTACATCCAATTTACGATTACACTTGATGAATAAGAAAAGAATATATTCTAATATCCTAATTAAAAATTTAATAATGGGAGGATACTATTTTAATTATATAATTCCTCATGTATATTCCAAATATTCTTGTTTTTCATTATCATCGATTTGATTGAGGTTTTTTTGGAAGAATTTCAGGATGACATCATTATTATTGTGAATTCAACTAATTATGGTTAAAATAAATCATATATAGTTTTGAAAAATTACATCAAGAATGATCTTATATTGAACTTTAAAAAAATTAATTTAATGGTTAAAATTGAAATTTTTATTGTTCATTTTATATCACAAAATGGGATTGAAGTTTAAAATTCAAAATATGTGATCATTATATCATTGCCATAAAAAACATGTGTGAAACAAATTAAAATCTTTTTAGAAAATGAATGTTTTCAAAGGAGATTAATATAGGGCTTTTGAAATATTTCCTTAATACTTTAAAAAATAATTTTAAAGGATTATAAATTCATTTTTGAGGACTTTTTCATGAATTAATTCATTCATATAAAGTATAAGTTAACCACATCATATATGATTCAACCACCATACGAGAATCCTCATATGTTATTCGGTTACGATTCTAATAGAGTTGAAAGGTTATTTATTTCATAATGAATTTATGATAAAATGCATTTAATTTCTTATTATTCAAATAAATTTAGTTCTATCCTGAAAAACATTATTACCACTAAAATGTATTTCTTTTTCATTTTATGTTCTATATAGAAATCTATATCATATTTACCTAGAACTAGATTGACCGATTTCTCAAATCTTACAGCAATTAGTTGCCTAATAAATAAGGTATATTAAAATATTAGGATGATATTATGGATGTGATTTTTTTAGGATTTAGATGTGGATATAAATTATATGAGTGGAACTGAGAACTAATTCATAAACCACATAAGCAGACTACTACACATAGTTGATGTAGTGATTTAAGAAAACATAATATATAACTCCATACTATGTTAATTGGTTTACATGGTTGAAGGATAGGTTAGATGGTATTAATATATTGTAAATTTTGTTATAACATATCGTGTTCCCCCACAGTTCATCCAAAAACATGTTTTAAACATAAGCTTGAATGAATTTTTTTTATGGGGTGATATATATCTCCTGAGAATATATAATTTCAAAATGATTTGGAGATATTTTCCTAAACGTGAAGTTTCATTAATAATGAACTTTTTAATAGATTATATAGTGGAAGAAACTTAAGAACTCAGATAATAATAAGGAAAATACTAATATCTATAATATTTTGGCCAATACTCTTTAAAAATGGACATTATGATTTGTAATAAAGTTGAATAATTCTATTTCAAGAAATAATTATCTAAGAAATAATAAATTACTCAATGAATGATTAAATTGTGTGATGTACATAGAGTATCTGAAATATCTTTTTAGATACCATTTCACATGTATTTTAAATATTTTTATATTTCTCCAGTTGTTGGTTATTTTTTTAAAATGGTGGAAAGGCCACCAAGACTAATGAGACATATATTGTTTATAAATTTTTCATGACTTAAATATTATAAAGGTTTGGAATTTCATGAAATATTAATAATTATCATAGAGAAAAATTACCATGCTCGTATAGGATTTGATGTGTATATATGAAGTAAACCATAAGACATCAATTCCTTAACATTCAAAAAAAGGGCATGATAATGATTAAAATATAAAAGTAAATAATAATTATAGAGAATACTATTAAAAAATTGTTGTATGATTGGAGAACAAGGTTATATGACACCTTGTGGTCCTATAAAATAATTTACAAGACCCTAATTAGAATCATCCTATGTAGGTTGATCATGGGGAGATTTTTTCACTTACCTATGGATTTAGATCACAGAGATTATTGGGTAGTAAATGAGATGGAAATGTAGTTAGAGAAGACTAGGAATCATCAAATCGTTCAGATATAATAGATTGAATAAATAATGATAGAGGCATTTGAGAAAGTAAAAAAATTTCAAAAAAATAAAAAAGTGCTACATGACAAACTAATTCATAATGAGACCTTCATTTATGGGTAAAAATGTTAATTTATAATTCTATACTCAAATTCATTCTATGTAAACATCATTATAAATATAAATTCTCATTTATCATTACTAATATTTTTCCTTTTAGTGTAGTGAATATAATTATAGAAGGGGAAAATAATATATTCACTATGAATGGAAATTTTTTGAAGAAATACTACTAACATATTCCAATGACACCCTTTTTAGATATCACACTCCTCCATCCTATTTAAAAATAAAAACTATAGTATTTAACTTTTCATAGGTCGCAAACCAACCCAAGATAACCCTTATCCAGAAACCTAAGCCAGCTCATTACATGAACCAAAGGGAATTACCAATCCCCATGAGTTGGTAACTAGTGTCTGGGAATCATATATACTAAAGAGGGAAAGAATTATAAAAATAATTATAAAAAAGAAGATTTAAACAAGAAGAACATAATGACTAATATATAAATATAATAGTCATCATTACTCAATAATTGGTTGTAATAATAACAAAATCCAAATTATGCATAACATAATACATAATTCATCAAAAATAAAAAACACTGAACTAACCAAACCAAAAATATTAATAAAAATACAAGATAAATGTAATAAATAAAAGATCATAAAAAATATTTACATTGAAGTATACAGGAGTTACACATATAAAAATATTTAAATAAAACAACGACTGTGATCAGATTCCTCCATGTGTAAAAAAAGATCCATTTAATTGATCCATCACCCAACCCAAAACAAATCATTATCCAAATGATACCTTGAAATAATCTAAAATATATGTGAATGAAGACAAATCCAAGTCGGTATCCTTCCCACTCACAATGTGTAATGTTTAAAAGTGAATAGTTTTCAAGTTAGCTTGAGAATATAACTATAAAGCAATACTACCATTTTATGGAAAATAATTCTTATCATCCATATTTTAAATTAATTTTTATACAAGGTAATAAGTCTACCCAATAAATACAAAACATATATTTAAAAAATTTTATAATGGATGTTATTAATAGAATATGAAACAGATTCAATTTTTTTATAAATACCTAAAATTTTCATGTAAATAATAGAAAACCATATTTTTTACTGTTTTTAAAATACATGGATAACTGGCCACTAAAATACAATTAGATTTTTAAAAAAGTAAAATACCCCAAATAGTGATGGAAATGAACATAAAAATCATAAACCAATTAATATAAAATTATAGATGAGAAAATAAAACACTACATAAAAAATTAAATAATAGAACCCCCTCAAACAAGAGAAATAATTGACTAAATATAAGTAGTAATAACATCCACTCAAATAAAGGAAATGAAATAGTTATCATTATGATATCACCCTAGGGAAGTAAGGTCAACTCATTCTAGGATCCTTATAGTATTTCATGATATAACCAATCCTATAACTTATTGAAGGACATTAGGTAAAGACACTTTAATACTATCAAGATATAATAAACCAGCCAATTTTCTATATGGGAAATATCACATCTATTATAATACATACAACATGGATTATGGAAGTAATGTTGTTTTTTAGAATAAAACACTCATGTGCTGGGATTCCATATCAGATATCCTAGAGGTACTATATTTATCATTCCCACCAAATAAAATATGGATCCCATGATAAACCAATAGTGGTTATTATTACAAACATGAAATAAATTGTGAAAATTATCAATGATGTATAATAACCAATAATTATACACTCCCTCATATCTAAAAACACTTCATAAAAGTAGCCCCTTAATCTTTATTAATGATATGTAAAAATTACATCACCTATATAGGATAATCCCATAAATAAAAATAAAACCAACATCATTTTTAAATTAATTTAAACAACTCCACACTTCAATGAATAATTTTATATTAATAATTCTCTATTATGAGGTACAAAAAGGCCACTGAAACAACTTTTTAGTAGTGAAATTTGTAATCTCATATTATGAAAAAGTTTCCATGAAACTGCACATTGTAAATAATTTGAAAACATTACACCCATTTATAAACATTAATCTACCACATTTCTTAACAAATATCCATGAAATGAAAAAAAAATTCTCAAAAATATCATTGATGCAAAAAAAAACTTTAAAAAAATAAACTCATCTATAATTTTGAGAATTTTTCTCTAAAAATAATGTTTTTATCCAATAAAAACAATTTAAAACGAAAATAAATCTTTCATTGACAATTAAATTTGAAATAAATCCATTGAGTAACATTAACAATCACTATTTGGTGTAGAGTATATCATTATTCATTAATAACATAATTTCATGGATTACAATAGGAAAGTATCAAGGATTTCGATTTAAAGTGTTATTCATTAATCCAACTACCTAAACCAATGACAAGAAATATTTTACCAAGATCATAGTGACCTACTATGGATCTACTAGAACATAACTCAACCAAAACACCCTTTTATGAACAATTCAAACAGAAATGACACAAATGTATAATTGATGCCAAACTCAATATATGGTTTAAAGAGGTTGATCCACTTGAAAAAAGGGTGTGGTACAATACCCACATGAACCTATACATAAGATTCATTAAATTCAATAATAGAACACCAAAACATATGAAAATTTAACCCAAAATCACTAAAAACCTAAGAAAGGTGAATAGATACATACCTCATTGAAATTATTAATGTTGTAAATAACATCCCCTCCCATGACCTACTATAGAATACATAAATTAAATCCACATAAAGTAGAAAAATTCCACCATTCCTTAGTGGATCCAGATTTCCAAAACCCTAATATGTGAGCCAAAAACACTAGAGAAATAATTGTTGAGAGCACAGAGGAAAATATGAGTTCTCTTACCAATAATCTACATGATGAAACCTAATTAATGATTAATAATAAAGGTTTGACTAGGTAATGAAGGATGTGGTGAAGAACTCAACTTCCCCCATTTTTTCATCTATAAAGAGGAAATATTATAGGAGGTGTATAATTTTAAAACACCATGTTACCATCTTTCTCACTAAATAAATTCCAAAAATACTATTAATGCCTTAAACACCCCACAAGCGGAGGGGCCTCCCCAATATTTATATAGTTTGGACAGAACCCCCCAAGTTCATCGTTTAACTTCCTTTAGGTAGTGGTCCTATACCCTCATCCAAAGGTATATCAGGACCCAACCCTATATTTATAGAAGATCCTCTTACTACTATATAATGCTTCCACCAACACCCAAAAATTATATTTGAGTAAAATTTCACCAAAAAAAATAGATGTGAAACATCCCAAAAACCAATGAAAATATATTCAATAATCCCACTCCATTACCTGAATCCAATATTTAAATGATGTCATA
Source organism: Viscum album (assembly GCA_963277665.1). Classification (NCBI taxonomy): domain Eukaryota; kingdom Viridiplantae; phylum Streptophyta; class Magnoliopsida; order Santalales; family Viscaceae; genus Viscum; species Viscum album. The sequence goes on along the minus strand of OY728167.1, from coordinate 599,440,361 downwards.
TTTTCACCATCCTATAATGACACGGATCATTACCACCTCCCCACCATTAAATTTCTTTGTCCACAAGAGGTCTCATAGACCCCCCATGGAAGAACCCAATTACATGATAGAATATTTTACATCACAAATTTATAAAACCAATATCCATAACATTAGGCACAATTAATGTTATAACCATTAAAAATGACTTCCCTCACTCCCAAAAACAAATATCTTGAAAATGATAACTGAAACATTCTAGATAAAAAAACCCAACCAAATTTGAACCAAATCAATTAAAAATCATTATTAAAGAATAATTCAATTATAAAGAAATAAATAAAAATAATCAAGTACTCTTAAGACCAGGACATCATAAAAGAATTATTTTCATTAAAATCTAAACCATCATTAACATACTCAAAAATATTTTCCCAGTATAAATGAAAATAAAAGACTATAAAAAATAAATCATATTCCTTATAATAAATGAGTTAACTCAATTAAAAAAACATGGAATAGCCCACGAAACACCACTTTAAAACAAAAATATTAAAGATATAACTCAGATAACCCAAATTTGTTATTTTCAATAATATAATCCAAATCACACATAGAAACATAAAATTCATTTTATCTAGAAATATAAATCAGAAGAAAATTATTCTATATTTATAGTGATTTATTACCAACATCAGAAAAATCATTTTTTGGAACGTATAATTTCTAGGATGTTTAAACCCCTAATTTAACACATTTTTATTCTTATTTTATCTAAGATAACTTGAATAGTAAAAAAACCATATCAATGAACACTAAAGTTAAATACATAAATATCCATGATTTTACATACCCAATACCATTAAATTGACTTATATCCTCTTATAAATTTGGATTCCACTAGAATAATTATCTTTTAATATGATATGAAACATATTTAGTGTGGATTAAGTTGATTTATGCCCTACACAATTTTATGACATCCTACCACTAATAAAAGACACAATTTATCCAGTAAAACCCAAAATCCAGTCATTTTATGTAATAATAGTTTCAACTAAAAATCCATTTAGAAAAATGTATCCCATTTTTTGGATTTGTGATTCCACTTTATTCCACTTTAAAACTAATCAATTTCTTACAATATACCCTCACACCTATACTAATTCCCAATTTTACCACAATTTTAACCTTCCCATTATAATTAACTATTAAAATCATTATTAATTTTTTAAGAACAATAAATAAAATGGAACCATAAATTTAATATCTATACAAAATTTGACAAAAAAATTCAAAAGGAAACTAAAATTTACTCATATAAAAAAGTAAAACCCTCTTTCTCTTTTAAAAATTAATTTTGAAATTGTTATTCTTACAAAAAAGTAAACATAAATTGTCAGAACATAAGAAATGAACCGCTATATAATTAAACAACATAAAATACATATGTAAATCTTCTAAATCCATCTGAAATTTAAAATAAATTGGGGTAAAAGAAACTTTATATAATTTTGATATCATCAATATCAAATAAAATGAACAATATTAATTTAAATCATTAAAATAATTGAAAAAGGAAAAGCATAATAAAACCACACTCTTCCAATCCATATGGAATGTGTGCATAATTTTAACCCTATTATCCATTTATATGATGCTAAATGGTACCATTTTCAAATGACTTGGAATCTAGAATATTACCCATATACTAGGATAAAGAAAACAAAAAAAAAATTTCATAAATTTGATATCCTTTAGTAACTTAAGGTTCGATACTGAATGTATACCCCAAACACTCCTTTCTAACCACCTCCTTAATTACAAAACACCTATATATTCTATAATGATTATCACTTCTCATACAAAGATATAAAATGTTAATTGATTTATATTCCTTAGATAACATAAAAATCCACAACAAAATTGCATGGGTTGTGTTCCCTTTTAGACACAGATACATAAAAAACTAGTATATAAATGAACTAAATCAAACCCCACTATTTTCTTCTTTACTAAAACCCTTATTAAAAAATCATACATATTACCTTTCTTTATAACTTAGGTAAAGGAAACAAAAGAATGTATGATCTCTGATACTCATTAATGGTAAACATGGAAAATATCAATTGATGATTGTATAATAGAATAAGATTATCATAATGGTATGATATCATGAATATAATTTAAAAAGTTCATACACAATATATCATGGATAATATACACATGGAATGGAATAAAACATTATCACTTCAAATAAATGAATCATAGAAGTGAATAATTATCAAAAATCAATCATGATCTATATGTTCATGTCATATAATTGTGGAACCATCATGAATTTAAAAACCATTTCATATGTCATAGTTGACTATCAAGACCAAAAAATCATAGTGGATCAAGAATCAAAATATTCTTAAAATATCATAATAGATCAGTCATCATCACATGTTTCCCAAAGTGTATCTATTATAACATATTTTCCCGATGTGGGTCAATTATATCGAGTTGTTTCCCATAACAGATTAATCACATCATCATGTTTTTCTTATATATCCCATTAGATATAACTAATTACCCAATGCATCAAAATGATATATAATTATAGTCCCACTATTCACATAATTAATAACATAAAAATGTGTTCAAAAAACTCAATACAATTCATCATATAATCATATCAAAACCTATGAAAATAATTCCAGATTCATAGAAATTACATTAGTTTATATTAGCTTAACCCACGAAAAATAACTGGGTTTCATAAAGATCTAATCATTCTAATCATAAAATATCAAAATAAATAATAAGGATAGTACCATTGTATTTTATCACAATTAAATTGTATTCCACACCAAAGGTTGTTTTCTCTAATGAATATAAATTTCTAAAAAAATATCATTAAAACATTCCTAATGAAAATATCATTACAATTTTAAAATAACAAATAATAAATAAAATAAATTAAAAATATTAATGATAACATATTATTTTTAAAATAAACGTGTAAATTTTTTATGGAATCCTTAAATCATTTTTCAGTCTCAAAGTGGGAAATATCGTTCTTACCGTAAATTTTAAAAGAATGATTTCATTCACATTTTCAGTAAAAATTCAAATGTAACTCATTAAAAAAATGAAAACAATATTCCATTTAAAAAATATTCTAAAAATTTAAAAATGGGTTAAAATATTATTAAATAATAATTAGATAATTGTAAAAAAAATTCTTTATAACATTTTTATAGAGATTTTATGTGACAGAGAAATGATTTTTCACAGAAAGAAGTGTTAAAAATTATTTTTCTAAAAAAACATTCTTTTGGTATCATTATACTTTCAGGAGTGTAAAATGAAATGAAAATAATTTTTCTCTTTATATAACCATATGAGATAAAAATTAATCAATCTTTTGAGATATATATCATAATATTTCATCATTAAAAACTTAATCATAAAAACCATGATAAATAATGGGATTTTTAACATAAAATCTTTAGAACTTGGTGACTTTTGAATCATAAGACCCATGAAATACAGAATTTTATATGAATATATGAATCCACATAATATTCAAAATAATAATTATAATATATATTCATGGTTATTAAATATACCACATAAAACATAAAAGTGGTGAATGTGTCATATGTCGCACATAAATAAATCTTTGATGGAAATAAATTACAAGTTATTATAACGCTAGAATCACAATCCCCATGAAAGAATAGATTTAATTGAAACATAAAATATCATGAGAATAAATAAATTCATGATATTAAATGTATAATGGGATGTATATAAACATCATAAAATTAGATAGGTTCATAACATAACATATTTCCCAAAAAAGTCCATTTGAGAATGAAATCCCTTTCCTCAAGTCTCGACATACATCATATTCATAGATATTACTGTATAATAAATAGAGTTTCATTATAAATATATTATAGAACCATAATATTACATATCATAACATATATGATACACTTATAACCTTTTACTATCAATTTAAAAATTCATTGTTAAAATCACTGTTTTGGTGATAACTGTTTCATTTTCTGTGTATTTTTTGTTTGGTATTATTGGTACATTTTACATTTATCATGGATAAATAATTTCCATAATTATAAACATGATAAAATAATCATTATTATTAATTATATATTTATTTGTATTAATCACTAAATTTTAGAGATAGAAAATTAATTACATCATTCAGGGAGACGATAGGATGTATGTATGCATGATTTTTTTCCATTTTCACGATTGATGGAATGATAGAAAATAGAATAAAATAATTACCTTAAATAATCATTTAAATTTCATATATATCATATATATTCATAACATATATCCTTATTACCATAATTGTGACAATAAAAAAATCACATCGCTTCGTGGAAGTGGTAGTCCGCACACATGAATGAGAAACATTATCATTATCCAAAGGATTGGAAGGTATGAAGGTATATATGATATTATAATTACATAAGTATAAATATAACCAAAATATAATATACTTACATTAAACCCATCATTATATCCACCCTTGAGATGCGGTGATGTAAAATGAATTACATCAGTTTGAGAGTTGGTAGTTCACCATACATATAATCGATGGTTTCACTTTCCATTTAATTGATGTGGAGATAGATATAGGTTATCCATAAACATAGTACCATATAATTATATTCTATATACAAGTTTTATTATATTGTGATTATTAAGACAAGAATGAATGTGGTAAGATAATGTGTAAAAGAAATATGGTATGTAAGCTAATTTGCTTCGCTTAAAAAACCTCATTTGAATCGCTTATTATGGAAACTTAGTTTGGTTTTTTCAGTATTCCTAGTAGCTATAGAATATGTATAATGTTTTTTAGACATTTTTTTTATTTACTTATATTTTTACTTAATTTTAACATTTTATATTCAGCATGGTAAATAGTTTATTTTACTTATTTACCTATTTAATTTATCTTTTAAATATAAAAATAAATAAGATTTTTTTGATAATTTAGACCCACGAATTATAAATATGAACTAACATTTATAAAATAAAAGTCCAATTTGTTTTAAAATTATTTTTATCATAAGATATTATGAATCACAAAAAGAAGTTATAACCTTAACCATGGTAATTAGTTTCTATAATTTTTACTATTCATTGTAACAAAAAATTACGTTCAAATTATTAAATAATTTTAATTACGATGATTATAATTATTTAATCCATTTTAACAACTTAAATTCATATCATGATATGAATTCAATTTAATATCAAACCTAAAGACATGAGGAAAAAGTTGTTTTCCAAATAAAAGATTATATATGTATGAAAAGTTTTTATATCAAAATTCATCATGAAACTGATTCCCATGATCTAAATTGGATTAAAAATAATATAATTGAACTACTTTTTCTTTTAAATAAATTTTATAATAACCTTAATTTTTTATATTCTTTAAATGAAACGGAATTTTTCAAGAAAAAACGGTATTTTTACTATTCATCAAATAATTAATATTTTTATAAAAATCACAAAAACTAAATATAATATAATTTGGAAATTTTTATATAAAAAACTCATTTTTTTAATCTAATTTTTTTTATAAAATTGGAAAGAAATAATTGTGTAAATAATTTCACAAAATACAACAAACCAATTTTTTTAAAAAAAAGAATTTTTAGGCATAATACATGATTTATTCCAATATCTTTTCTAGAAAAAATATTCTGTGAATTATAAAGAATTTGATTTAATATGTAATATATAAATTAAATTTAAATAATTTACAAATTTTTATTAATTAAATTTATTAATATAAAAACTCATTATCACATTAAAATAGTTTTTCATAAACACATTTATTTACTTTTAAATTATTATTTTGTATTTTCATTTCTAATCAATTGATAACCAATGAATTTATTTTATTAATGTGCATAACATATAATATTAAGATTTTATTTAGTCCTATTACTATATGAAAATTTAATATAAATGTTATAATTTCAAAATTTAATACTAACATTTTAATAGCATGTTGTGGTTCGTTTAAACATGGTGTTGTGTGTAATGAAATCCATCAAAGAAATTAAATTTTATTTGAAGGGAAATAAATTATTATATCATGGGTTATTACATTGAACCCCCCTTAAATAAATTCCATCATCACAAATTCAGGTTTATATTTATAATCAAGGGTTTGATATTTTAAAATTCCCTTATAGAAATCCCATATCATAAAAGAGTTAATAAAACATCCTCATAAAAATCAGAAAGGGAAGTACGAAGGTCATCTAGAATAACATGAAAATTAGTTGTACATATTATAAAATTAAGTTAAAATATGGACATATAGGAGAAAAATAACACCCATGGACTAATATAGTGTGGTAGAGAACATCGTCACGAGTGTGTCAGCAACCACAAATCCATTAATTTTACGGGTAAAAATACCATTTATTTGTCCAAAATAAAGGTAATAAGATAATATTTTCATTTCAAGATCCTTTATTTAAATTTGAAGGATTATTTTACAACTATATAGTGAAAACCATAATATATATTTACTTGATATAATTTTATCTTCTATGTACAATTCTTTATTTTGGTTGTGCATTGATCAAATTGTCCTTCATTTTACACTAAAAAAATAAAAGTCCAATCTGATTTTTTTATTCTTGTAGCAGTAAATTTAACAACTAACATATCAAATAATCAAAAAATATATTAAAATATCTTCATCATATATTTATACAATAAAAAAACCAAAATGGTTAACAAAATATATTTATCAAAATGAATAAACCACCATATGAATAAATATAATATTATTAACCAAATCCACAATAAAAACACCTAATGTTCAATTTAAATCTTTTGATAAATAAGTGAATATAAATTTCATTTAAATATACAAAACTATGATTGGAACCAAATTATTAGAATGAAATTACCTCATAATCTTCCAAGATGAATTTACCATTTATCTCTAAATAACATCAATCACTGTTAGTGTGTCATATAAAAAATTCATTTTTCATGATTTATATTATCTATAATATTCTAATCAATTCCATAAATTACCTTAATCATCATAAATCTTCATTAAAATCATAATTCATTCCAATAAAAGAATCATCCTTTATTCCTAAAATAAAACCCAACAATGTTTTGTTTACCTTAATCATATAAGGTTCCTAGAAATATTGATTTTCTTCTGAAATGAAATCAGCCACAAAATTACTTCTCAATCCCATAGTTATATCTATTAAAAAATATATATTCCTAGAAAACATTATATTTATCATCCAAATAATTTTTTAAATAATGTAATACCAACCAAGATATCACATATTAATGTGGTAGGTGTTTCACCATTATCACCCATCGATTGTGGGTTAACCCCCGAAACCTTACCAGATTTGAAACGTTTCCATTTTTTATAAAACTATATTAATAATTTATTATAAAATCCAAAAATATTTATGAACATCCTTGTATATAACCTTATAATAAATGATCATATAAACCTTGATGGTCATCCATACCATTAATCTTTTGAAAAGAACATTGTTCTCAAATAGAACTTCCTATTGAACCTATATTTTTCATATACCTTATCCCATTAAAACATTTCCCAAAATGTCATTAATAAATTTAAAATACCAGTACATGAAATCTCAAGGGAGGAGTTTAAGACATTAAAAATATGATTAACCTTTAACTCCTAAACCCATGTTGGTATCTGTAACTCTTAAGTTAATCTTACATAAAGACATATATTATAAGGACCCGACCTTAAACATTGCATAATCTTGAATGAAGTTAATAAGTCAAATTGATGATCCTTTCAGGTTTAGAGCTTTAGATAATTAGGTCATAACATATACATAACAAATTGAATATTTCATGTAGACACATCTACTCAGTATCTATTTTTTCATAAAATAAAAAACTCTTTGAAAAAAAGGGTCATGTCTAGTTCAATGTTTTAGATAGCATGACTTTTCCTTAATTCCATACTTGACCCTCTTCCATTTTATGTCCTGTGAAAAAAAATTCAAAAACTTGGGATGAACATAAAAATCTCAGTACGGGATACACAAAGAATGAAAAACTGTTAGTACTTCAAAACAACAAGTAAACCACGAATACTTTATCATAAGTAATACCTTTCACCTTTATGAAGTAGTAAATTCTATTCACTGAATAAAATATCATTTCTTACCAATTTTTAACAAAATGATTACCATAAAACCCATATAAATAACACATAATATATAAACATTACTTTGGATAAAAACATAATTAAATGGAATAACCATACAGTCAACTTCCACACATATCAATAAATGGAATAGCCATACAGCTGACTTCCATACCCAATGCCTTAGAGGTTATAACATTACCACCCATCCTAGTTTATCATGACACCACCCGTCATTTGGTTTATCACTTAACCACCCATCAAATTCTCAAGTACCATAAAAAAATCATAACACATAAAGTATTGAAAATATAAAAATTTCACAAATAACATTTCATTTTCAATAACAAGAAATAATTTCAAGATATTGAAATAATCAATCCATTAAAAAAAATTCAATACCAAAACACCCAAAAACAGAATAAGGGATTTCTTTTCCTTTAAAAAAACATTAAGGCTTATAGAGGAATCCAACTAATGATTATGGCGGCGGAGAGTCATTATTTCCACAAACATTAAAAACATTCCTTTTGTCGTTTAGTAAAACTCTTCATAGAAAAAACATTCCATTTGAATGAAATTAAAAGTCAACGGTTTTTATACACCATATAAAAAAATCCGCATATAAAACAAAATATGCCTCAATGAAAGAAGATTGAGACGAAGTCCGTTACCTCGTGTCTGACTTGACCCGATCGTTCTTTAATCTTATGAATTATAAACTAAAGTTAATTTATACTTTCTTAAGAACCCTTTTCAAGTTTATTATTCCTTTTATATCATTTATTACCATGTTATAAACATTATGTAATCATTTGAGTTCATAACGATCGTTTTGTCGATATTTGGTACTTGAGTCAAAAATAAACTTCTTATATTTACAAGTTGTCTATGTGGTCAAAATTATATTATATCCATAATGTTATTAATGATTTAGATATCATATATATCTTATATATCCAGTATATATATGTATTTATGACAGTACATAACATTTGAAGGTAAGAAATGAAATGCATCGTTCAAGGAGACAGTAAGCCGTACGTACGCATGAACACTACTTTCATTTATATTTAGTATTTTAATGGAATTAAAACATAATGATACATAGGTATATTATAATTCCAGTATAATATCATATATATAATATCATTAAATTTATCCTTTATATGCCCCACATATGGCATTAACAATTCGTATCACTTTGAGGGGGCGGTAGTCCGCACTTCCTCAAATGAAATTATCGCGTTTACCCATAACGGAAACCATAAAGGTATTATATAAAAATAAAAAGAAAGAAGCATAAAGAAAACATAAAAATAATATATATCATATATAAATATAGTTCCATCACAATGGCCACCATAATAGGCGGTAGGATATAATTGAACAATCATCGTTTGGTGAGGCGTTTGTTTCCCATCCACAGAAACAATATATTCTTTACCAATTAGATGGAGGTGTGTGTAAGTATAGCTCTAATCCTTATCAAAACAACATAATAGTATATTAAAAATACTGTTTTTGTTATAAAATAAATGAATAAAAAGATTTTAGGGGGTTGGAGAAGTAAAATAAAACAAAATAACTTAAGAGAAGATGTTACCTTTAAATCGAGTAACTCCCCTTGGTTTGAACCAAAAGAGTTTCTTATAGTGATTTCATCCAAAGGTAAGGATTGTAGGATGAATATAGGGATCTTGGAAGATTATTGGAGTAGAGTTTGGACGAGCCAAAGGGCTTGATAATTGTTAGAAATGGGTAAGGAGTCAGGTCTTTTTATAAGGGAGACGAGGGGCTCTTTTGAAATGTTTGAAAATATTTTTTTTTTATATAATGATTTTCAGTTTCTAAAGGTCCAAAAATCATTAAAGTAGAAGATAAGGTGGCCTATGTTCTAGATAATATTATCCAATAATAATTGGACATGTTTGGGATATTTTTTAAATTTTTATCTTCTTATTTATTTAAATTATTCATTAATGCCGTAAACATTGCATCATCATTGTGTCATAAATAATGTTATTTATTTTATATATAAAAATTATAAAAAAATTACAATGATGTAGGAAATATTTTTAACTTTATAATAAATATTTATAGTCAAATAAATCAATTATATAACCCCACATTAAAAATTATTTATTAAAAAAATACATGATTTTGACATTTTTTTTATTTTTACTTTAAATAAAAAGTTATTAATGTCATTATCTTACCCAAGTGGATACATGGGGTCCCCAAATTGACCCATGGATTTTCTTGGACTTCTAGGATTCATCCAATAAGGTTAGGATAAGTGTCAAGGTAATTTTATATTTTTATAACTTTATTTTTATCTAAAATTACCCTAATTTCCTTTAATCGCGGTTAATAAAAGTCAAAAGATACTATTCACCAAAAATTATTTTCATCCCATTGAACCAAATATTACTTACTAATGAAAAAAATTTATGTTGGATTTTTGAAATTCAATTCACAGAAGCTGTAAAATTTCATTTAAATGAAAAAGTCTGTTTTTTAATTACTACTTAGTGGTTTCACTATTCATCAAAAACTGAAGGTTTTCAGAAAAATTACAAAAAGACACCCTAAAATAAATTTGATATACTGAATTCAAAAATAATGTCTACTTTACCAAATTCAAACCACATATGTTTCATTAAATAATATTATAATTAATTCCAGCTGTCAAAACAAAAAGCTTGTTTTTAAGAAATTATATCTATCAAAAGATTAATCCTTCTTAATGTCCCATTTCAAAGTGAAATTACATCCAATGTCCTAAATTGGATTAAATGGTAAAAATATAATCTATTTACACTTTAAATCCAATTAAAAGGATAATCTGACCATATAAATAATTTAGATTAAAAGGCGTTTTTGAATTAAAATACATCATTTTTCACTATTCATAAAAAATGAAATTTGTCGGAAAAATACCAAAAATTTACACAAAGTAAATTTTGGTGTCTCTTTTCCAAAGAAGTATTTTATTTTGTCGAATATAACATATAAAAGTGAAAAAAGTATATTTAAAAAGGGTTCTCCATTAAAAGGTGGTAAATCGTCCTTTTAATGAATATTAGAGTATTTATGCTTAAAATCATATTCATTATTATTTTAAGCCTCTATTTTTTTAGATAAATGTAAAAGTATTTATCAAACATGTATAATCATATTTTAGATAGTTCTATGTATTCCCTCCAATACAACAACTAGGCGTTAACAACCATTTAAAATAATATTATTATATTATTAGTGTGCAATGTAAGATTTCAAAAAAACTCGTTGTTGCGTAACGGGTACGACCTCAAACATAGTGTCCCCTTTAATGTAAAATTAATATTTAATTCAAATATATTAATTAACATGAAATTTTTTTATTCTTTATTTACCTGGGAGGTTACATCCTTCCCCTCTTTTAGAAATTGCGTCCTCACAATTTTTATTCACTTATCAAATAAGTTGGGGTATTTATCCCTCATAGAATTTTCAGATTCCCATGTTTCCTCTTCAACTATATAGATGTTTCCAAAAAACCTTTACCTGATGAATTAACTTATTCTGCAACACTTGTTCTCAATGGTCAAGAATCTAGAGAGGATGTTCCTCATAAGAGAGATTCTCATCCAAGTGAACTACCTCTGGGCTCAAAACCTGAGATGGATCTGGTATATACTTTCTCAATATTGATACATGAAAAACATTGTGTACCTAGAACAAACATGGTAGTAAATACAATATGTATGCAAAAGATCCAACTTTTTCAAGGATTTCATGAGGTCCAATGAAATTCGGACTCAAATTTCCCTTTTTACCAAAATGCATCACACTTTTTCATGGAGAAACTTTGAGAAAAACATGATCACTTACCTCAGAAGAATGATCCTTCCTCCGGTTATCCACATAACTTTTCTACCAATTCTGAGATGATCTCATTTTATTTTTAATCAACTGAACTCTCGCTGCCATGTCTTCAACCAATTATGGTCCCATCAGCTCCCTTTCCCCTACTTCATCCCAAAAAGCTGGAGTTTGACCCCCATTGCCACATAATGGATCAAAAAAAGCCATCTGTATACTGGATTGAAAACTATTATTATAATAAAATTCAACCAAAGAAATATGTTTGTCCCAACTTCCCTGGTAATCCAGTGAACAAGCACGCAACATATCCTCCAAGGTCTGAATGTTTTGTTCTGACTGCCCATCTGATTGAAGATAAAAAGCTATACTAAAATTTTATTTAGTACCCAACGACTATTGAAGGCCTTTCCAAAAGTTAGAAGTAAAACTAGGATCACAATTAGATACAATGAAGATGAAAAATCCATGAAACCTGACTATATTCTTAACATACAATTGAGAAAGTTGATCTAGAGACAATGTATCTCAAATATGAAGGAAATTAGAAGATTTAGTCAACCGATCAACAAAAACCCAGATTGCATTATTACCTCGATATTTCTTTGGTAATCCCACAAAAAATACCATGGATATATTTTCCCATTTCCACTCTGGAACTGGTAAAGACTGAAGCATCCCTTTCAGTAACTGCCACTATGCTTTAACATGCTGACAAGTCAAACACTTCACAGTAAAATGAGTAATATCTTTTTTCATTCCATCCCACTGGTAATACTTCTGAAGATCTCTATACATCTTAGTACTTCCATGATGTACTGAAAACGAGGAAATATGAGCTTCACATAACAATTCATTCTTCAACTGTGAATCATAAGGCACAAATTATCTCTTTCTGAACCTCAAAACACAATCATTATCAATGTTAAATTCAGGCAACTTACCCTTCTGAAACAACTCTACCTTTTTCAACAACTCACTATCATCCTTCTGCATTTTATTAATTCTATCTGATAGGGATGATCTCACTGAAACCTAAAACAAAAAATAATAATTTCCTTCACCAACAACTTCTATGCCAAAGTTCATCAAATATTTAATCAAAGGATCTAGTTCCAAATGTAACATGGTTAAAGTAGCATTACTTTTTTGAAACAAAGCATCAACCACTTTGTTTACCTTTCCCGGATGGTAATGAATCATGAAATCATATTACTTGATTAATTCTATCCATATTCTCTATCTCATGTTCAAATCGTTCTGCGTAAATATATATTTCAAACTTTTTTTGTCACTATATATTTCACATTTTACTGCATACAGATGATGCCTCCAAATTTTTAAAGCAAAAACAACAGTAGCTAATTTCAAATCTTGTGTAGGGTAATTTAACTCATGAGTTTTCAACTGACGTGAAGAATAAGAAATTACCTGATCATTCTACATAAGGACACAACCAAGTCCTTTCAACGAAGCATCAATGTAGATAACAAACTCACCATTTCTACAAGACAATTCCAAAACTGAAGCATTCACCAATATTCTTTTCAATTCCTAGAAAAATAATAACATTCTTTTTATAGATGAACTTAACACCTTTCCAAGTTAACTTAGTCATTGGACTAGATAACCGTAAAAAATTCACAACAAACCTCTGGTAATAACCTCCCAAACCAAGAAAACTATGAATCTCGGTTATATTTGTAGGTATTGTCCATTCTTCAACAACTTTATTTTAGCACTATCAAAAGTTATTCCATTTTTTGAAACAATGTGATGATGGAATGAAATTTTTGGTAACCAAAACTCACACTTTATGAATTTTCCATATAGTTTATTTTCTTTTAATGTTTGAAAAACAACCCTTAGATGACTTTCATGTTCCTATTTACTTTTTGAAAAAACAAAAATATCATCAATGAACACAACCACGAACTTATCCAAGAACTCACGGAAAATTCTATTCATAAGATCCATGAATACATCAGGTGAATTGGTTAACCCGAAATAAAAAGCTACACATTCATAATGTCCATATCTAGTACGAAAAGTAGTCTTCCAATATCTGCTTCCTTTACTTTCAACTGATGGTACCCCGAACTCAAGTCAATCTTCAAAAAATTCTGAGCTCCCTCGAGCTGATCAAACAAATCCTCGATATGAGGAAAGTGATACTTGTTCTTAACAAGGATGTTATTAAAATATCTATAATAAATGGAAAGTCTAATTGAACCAACTTTATTTTTAACAAACAAAACAAGAGCACCCCATAGAAATGTGCTCAGTTGAATGAAACCGTTATCTAATAACTCCTGCAATTGCTTCTTTAACTCTAAAAGTTCAATTTGAGCCATTCGATAAGGGGGTTTTGAAATTGGAGTAGCATCAGGAACTAAGTAAACAGTAAATTCACCTTCCTGGTCAGGTATAATACCAGGCAAATCATTAGAAAAAATATCAAGGTACTCATTTTCCACTACCGCATCATTAATCTGAATAGACAAACAGTGTACCTGATACTACTTCATTCGATGGCACAACATCAGCTAAATTTTTTTCAAATTATTTCACCACCCTTTCTACATGTAGTCTAGCTAGTTTCCCTCAGTTGAGTTCTTCGCTGGAAACTCATTTTCATAATGACCCATTTCATTACTCTTAAAACATCTTAACGCTGGCTTTTCTTTGCCTTCTTGATCATCTATTTTACAGTTACGAGCAATATGACCAGACTTACCACACCAGAAGCACTTTATATAATTTGATAATCATTCTCTAGGATGCTTTTACCACACTTCTCAAAAGATGGATATTTATTTTTCTTACATCTAGACTTCTTTGATGAATTCTTTCCCTTTTCCTGCAAACTGGACCTCTAATTTTGTTGTTTGTCAAAGAACACCTGATCATTAGAAAACTCCATTTCCACCTTCTCCGCACATCAAACAAGTTTTTCATAGATTTGTAATTCAGGAGAGGATAATTTAATTCAATATATCGACTTCAGTCCTGAGTAAAATCAATTTATCTTACTATTAAGATATAAAATGAAATTTGGTGCATACATTTCCAGTCGAGTAAATTTTTCTTCATAAGCAGTCACTGAGTCATCCGCCTACCTCAATTCCACGAATTGTTTTTCTATCCTAAGATGATACACCTTAGGAAACTATTTCTCATGAAACATACATTTGAATTAATTCTAAACAAAACCATCAATCTCCTCACTATCCTTGATATTTTTCACCATCGACCACCACTGATCAGCTTCATCTTCAAAACGGTAAACATCAAGACTAACCTTTTGATATTCTGAACACCCCATGACATTAAAAATTATTTCTAGTGCTTTAATCCACCCTTATGCTAGCATAGGGTCAGAGGATCCTCTGAATGATGGGGGATGTTACCTCGTGAAATGATCCACCACCGACATGTTCCTCTGCGGTTGATCTGGCTGGTCTCGTGCATGGATACCACCACCATTTATTGCCTGAGTCAACAGTTCCATCCCTGTAAAAAATAGTTCAGTTCTGATTCTAACCATATCAAGTTTCTGATTTGGAAGGATGTATTCCTCCTGATTTCATCCCATCATATATGCCCTATTTCCTGTATGGAAAACCATCCTGAAAAAAGAAATATCTTTGGCGAAGCAACATGGTAATCTATAAATTCTATATCATTTAAATCATAACATAAATTAATTTTTAGACATTAATTTAAAAATATTCTAACTATAGGGGTTGTCTAAACCGACCTCTGATCCCAAATATAAGAACCCAACCTTAAACATTTCATAATCTTCAATTAAGTTAATAATTCACATTGAGGATCTTTTCAGGTTTAGAGCTTTAGAGAAATTGGTCATAACATATTCATAACAGCTTGAATATTACATGTAGAAACATATACTTAGTATCTATTTTTTCATAAAATTAAAATCTCTTGGAAAAAAGAGTCATTTATAGTTCCATGTTTTAGACAACATGAATTTTCCATGACCCCATCCTTGACCCTATTCCACTTTATGTCATGTGAAAATAATTTCAAAAACATGGGATGAGCATAAAAATCTCAGTATGGGATACACAAAGAAGGAAAATTGTTAGTCTTTCAAAACAACAAGTAAACCATGAATACATTATCATAAGTTATACTTATCACCTTTATGAAGTAGTAAATACTCTTCACTGAATAAAGGATCATTTATTACCCTTTTGTAACATAAATATTACCATAAAACCCATATAAAGAACACATAACATATAAAGGTAGCTTGGGACATAAACATACTTAATTGGAATAGCCATACAGTTGACTTCCACATGTATCCCTAAATGGAATAGTCATACGACTGACTTCCATCCCCAATGCATTGGAGGTTATAACATAACAACCCATCCTGGTTTATCACGGCCCCACCCATCATTTGGTTTATCACGTAACCACCCGTAAAATATCCAATTAGCATAACAAAATCATAACACATAAAGTATTGAAAATATAAACATTTAACTAATAACATTTCATTTGCAATCACAAAAAATCATTTCAAGATATTGAAATAATCAATCCATTTCAAACAACCATTTTCAATACCAAAACACCCAAAAACAAAATAAAGTATTTATTTTCCTTTAAAAAAACATTAAGGATTATATAGGAAGCCAACTAATGATTACGATGGAGAAGAGGTCATTCTCGCCACAAATGATAAAAACATTACTTTTTCGTTTAGTAAAATCCTTCGTAGAAAAAAGATTCCCTTTGAATGAAATATAAATTCAAAGGGTTTTATACATCGTATAAAATAATGTCATGTATAAAACAAAATATGTCTCAATGAAAGAAGATTGAGACGAAGTCCCTTACATCGTGTCCGACTTGACCCATTCGTTCATTAATCTCCTGAATAATGAAATAAAGTTAATTTATACTTTTTTAAGAATATTTTTCAAGTTTATTATTCCATTTATATCATTTATTATCATGTTATAAAAATTATGTAATCATTTAAGTTAATAACGGTCATTTTGTCGATATTCGGTACTTGAGTCAGAAATAAACTTCTTATATTTACAAGTTGTCTATGTTGTCAAAATTACATTATCTCCATAATGGTATTAATGATTTAGATATCATATATATCTTATATATCTAGTATATATCTGTATTTATAACAGTACATAGGTATATCATAATGATACATAGGTATATCATAATTCCAGTGTAATATCATATATATAATATCATGAAATCTATCCTTTATACGTACCACATATGGAATTGACGAGTCTTATAACTTTGAGGGGGCGGTAGTCTGTACTTCCTCAAATGAAATTATTGCATTTACCCATAATGGAATCCATCAAGGCAGGATATAAAATGGAAAATAAATAAGAATAAAGAAAAAATAAACATAATATATATCATATATAAATACATTTCAATCATAATGGCCACCATGAGAGGCAGTAGGAGATAATTGAACAATCATCATTTCGTGAGGCGTTAGTTTTCCATCCACAGAAACAGTATGTTCGTTACCCATTAGATGGATGTGTGTGTAAATGTAGCTAGAATCATTCTCCTAACAAAGTCCTATTATATTGAATTTATAGGTTTTGTTATAAAAGAAATTAATAAAAAGAGTTTAGGGTGTTGGAGAAGCAAAATAAAACAAAAGAACTTAATAGAAGATGTTACCTATAAATCGAGTAACTCCCCTTGGTTTGAACCAAAAGGTTTTCTTGAAGTGACTTATACATACGGTAAGGCTTCTAAGGTGTAGAGAGGGATCTTGGGTGCTTATTAAAGTAGTGTTTAGACATGCCAAATGTCTTTATAAGTGTGAGAAATGGGTAAGAAATGAGGCCTTTTTATAGTGGAGAGGAGGGCCTCTTTTGGAAAATTTGAAAATATTATTTTATTATATAATTATTTTCGGCTTCAAAAGGTCCAAAAATTATTATAGTAGATGATAAGGTGTCCCATTTTCTAAGTGAAATCTTCCAATAATAATTGAACATTATTTAGATATTGTTTTAGTTTTTATTTTCTTATTTTTTAAAATCATTTATTAATGACGTAAAAACTGCCTCATCATTGTATCATAAATAATTGTATTTATATGATGTCTAAAATTTTCAAAAATTACCATCATGTATTAAATATTTTTAGATTTATAATGAATATTTATATTCAAATTTATCAATTATATAACCCCACATTAAAATTGTTTTATTAAAACAATACATGTTTATGAAATTTTTATTTTTTACTTTAAAAAAAAAGTTATTCATGTTATTATCTTACCCAAGTGGCTCCATGGGGTACCAAAATTGACCCATGGATTTTTATGGTCTTCCATGACTCATCCAATAAGGTTATTACAAGTTTCAAGGTAATTTTATATTATTATAACATTATTTTTACCTTAAATTACCCTAATTACCTTTAATAGTGGTTAATAAAAGTCAAAAAATACTATTCACAAAAAATTATTTTTATCTGATTGAACCACATTTTTCTTAATAATGACAAACATGTAAGTAGTATTTTAGAAATTCAATTCGCAAAAGTGGTAAAATTTCATTCAAATGAAAAAGTCAGTGTTTTAACTACTACTTAGTGGTTTCAGTATTTATCAAAAAATTGATGGTTTTCAGAAAAATACCAAAAAAATCACCCTAAGCTAAATTTTATATTAAAAATTCAAAAATAATTTATATTATACCAAATTTAAAATATAGAAGTTGAATTAATTAATTTTATAATTAATTTCTATTGGAAAAACAAAAAGCGTGTTTTTAAGAAATAATAATTATCAAAAGATTGATAATTGTTAATGTCCAATTTCAAAGTGAAATTACTTCCAATGGGGAACATTGGATTAAATGGTAAAAATAGAATATATTTACTCTATAAAACCAATTATCAAGACAGTCTAATGATATAAATAAATTAGATTAAAATGTGGTTTTGAATTAAACTACAACATTTTTCACTCTTCAAAAAAATGAACTTTATCGAAAAAATACCAAAAAATTACACAAAGTAAAATTTGATGTCCAGTTTCTAAAGAAAGGATTTTATTTTGTAAAATATAACCTATAAAAGTGAAAAAACATATATTTAAAAAGTGTTCTCCATCAAAAGGTGGTAAATCCACTTTTTAAATAATATAAGAGTATTTATGGTTAAAATAGGATTCTTTCTTATTTTAAGCCTCTAAAATTTATTGGATAAATGAAAAAACATTTAGAAAATATGTATAATAATATTCTAGTTAGTTCTTTCCATTCCGGAAAACACAACAGCTAGGAATTAACTACTATATAAAATAATAATATTATATTATTAGTGTGGAATGTAAGATTGAAATGAAACCCGTGGTTACGTATCAGGTACGCCATCAAACATAGCGTCCCCTTTAAATTATAATTAATATTTAATTCACAAATATTAATAAATATGAAATTGTTTTATTCATTATTTACCTACGATGTTACATCCTTCCTCCATTTTGGAAATTGCGTCCTCACAATTTTTATTCACTTATCAAATAAGTGGGGTATTTATCACTCATAGCATTTTAAGAATCCCACGTTTCCCCTTAAACCATATTGGTTTTCCAAAAACCCTTTAACTAATAAATTACCTTATTACGCAACACTCTCTCTACGATCAAGAATCTGGACTGGATATTCCTCATAAGAGATATTCTTTTCCAACTGAACTACCTATGGGCTCAAAACCTGAGATGGATATGGAATATACTTTCTCAATATTGAGACATAAAAAATATTGTGTACGTGGAACAAACATGGAGGTAATGCCACTTTGTACGCAACTGATCCAACTTTCTCCCGGATTTCATAAGGTCCAATGAACCTCAGACTAAACTTTCCCTTTTTACCAAAATGTACCACACTTTTCCATGGAGAAACTTTAAGAAAAACATGATCACCTACATCAAAAGAATGATCCTTCCTCCAGTTATCTGCATAACTTTTCTTCCAACTCTTAGCTATTCTCATGTGCTTCTGAATCAACTGTACTTTCACTACAATCCCTTCAACCAATTCTGGTCCCATCAACTTCTCTTCCAATACTTCATCCCAAAAATCTATATTTTGACACTTCCTTACATATAATGCCTCAAATAGATCCATCTGTATACTGGAATGGTAACTATTATTATAAAAAAATTCAACCAAAGAATTATGGTTGTCCCAACTTCCCAGGTAATCTAGAGAACAAGAATGTAGCATATCCTCCATGGTCTGAATTGTTCATTCTGACTGTCCATCTGATTGAGGATGAAAAGCGGTACTAAAATTTAATTCAGTACCCAATGACTTCTAAAGGCCTTTAAAAAAGTTATAAGTAAACATGGGATCACGATCAGATACAATCGAGAGGGGAACTCCATGCAACCTGACAATCTTCTTAACATACAACTGAGAAACTTGGTCTGGAGAAAAATTATCTCAAATAGGAAGGAAATGAGTAGATTTAGTCAACCAATAAACAATAACCCAGATTTCATTATTACCTCGAGATGTCTTTGGTAATCCCTCAACAAAGTCCATCGATATATTTCCCATTTCCACTCTGGCACCGATAAAGATTGATGCATCCCTTTCGGTAACTGCCGCTCTGTATTAACTTGCTGAAAAGTCAAACACTTCATATTAAAATTAGTAATATCTCTTTTCATTCCATTTCACTTGTAATACTCTTGATGATCTCTGTACATCTTAGTACGTCCAAGATGAACTAAAAATGGGGAACTATGAGCTTCACATAACAATTCATTCTTCAACTGTGAATCACTAGGCACATGTAATCTCTTTTTGAACCTCAAAAAACAATCATTATCAATGTTAAATTTAGTAAACTTACCCTTCTACACCAAATCTACCTTTCTCTACAACTCACTATTTTCTTTCTGTGCTTGATTAATTCTGACTAATATTGATGATCTCACTGACACCTGAAACAAAACAGAAGAATTTCATGCACCAAAAACATATATGCCAAAGTTCATAAAATCGTTAATCAAAGGATCTTGTTCCAAATGTAACATGGTTAAACTAGCATTATTTTTTTGACTCAAAGAATCAACCACTTTATTTTCCATTCCCGGATGGTAATGAATCGTGAAATCATAATCCTTGATTAATTCAAGCCATCTACTCTATCTCATGTTCAATTTTTTCTAAGTAAATATAAACTTCAAACTTTTGTGGTCAGTATATATTTCACATTTTACTCCATACAGATGATGCCTCCAAATTTTTAAAGCAAAAACAACAGCAGCTAATTCCAAATCATGTGTAGGGTAATTTAACTCTTTAGTTTTTAAATAACTTGATGCATAATAAATTACCTGATCATTCTGCATAAGGACACAACCAAGTCCTTTCAACTAAGAATCACTATAGATAAATAACTGACCATTTCTGGAAGTCAGTTCCAAAACTGGAGAATTCACCAATCTTCTTTTCAATTCCAGAAAACAATCATCACATTCTTTTGTCCAGGTTAACTTAACATCTTTTTGAGTTAACTTAGTCATTGGACTATATAACCATGCAAAATTATCAAGAAACCTCCGGTAATAACCTACCAAACTAAGAAATCTACGAATCTCAGTTATATTTGTAGGTCTTGGCCATTCTTCAACAACTTAGGTTTTAGCAGGATCGACAATTATGAAATTTTTTGAACAAATGTGACCAAGGAATGAAATTTCTTGTAAACAAAACTCACAAATTCTGAATTTTCCATACGATCTCTTTTCTTTTAATGTTTTCATGGATAACCATAAATTAATTTCTTTTTCTTTTTTACTTTTGGAAGAAACAAAAATATCATCAATGAACACAACCACAAACTTATCCATGAACTCATGTACAATTCTATTCATAATATCCATGAATACAGTAGGTGAATTGGTTAACCCAAAAGGCATAACTAAAAATTCATAATGGCCATATCTTGTAAAAAATTCGGTCTTCGGAATGTATGCTTATTTTACTCTCAATTGATGGTACACCGACCTCATGTAAATCATTGAAAAATACTGAGCTCCCGGGAGCTGATCAATCAAATCATCGATATGAGGCCAAGAATACTTGTTAATAATAATGATGTTATTAAAATCTCTATAATAAATACAAAGTCTCATTGAAACTTCTTTCTTTTTAACAAACAAGATAGGATCACCCCATGGTGATGTGCTAGGTCAAATGAAAACTTTATTTAAAAACTCATGCTATTGCTTCTTTAACTATAAAAGTTCAATTTGAGCCATTCGATAAGGGGGTTTTGAAATTGGATTAGGATCAAGAACTAAGTCAACATTAAAATCAATTTCTCGATCATGTATAATATCAGGAAACTCATCAGGAAAAACATCAAGGTACTAATTTACCACTAATACATCATTAATCTAAAAAAACAAATAGTGTACCTGATACTACTTCATTATATGGCCCAACATCTGATGAAGTATTTGCAATGGATTTCACCACCCATTTCTGCTTTTATTCTGGATGCTTTCCCTCCGTTGAGTTATAAAATAGACACTCATTTGAATAATGACCCATTTCCTTACCCTTAAAACATCTTACCGCTAGTTTTTCATTGTCTACTTGATAATATTCCTTACAGTTACGAGTAATATGACCAGACTTACCACACTAGAAGCACTTTCCAGACATTGATTAACATTTTCCAGGATTCTTGTTACGACACTTCTCAAAAGATGTATATTTAGTTTTCTTACAACCAAGCTTCTTTGATGAATTCTTTCCCTTTTCCTGCCAACTGAACCTCTTATTATTTTGTTTTTCAAAGAACACCTGATCATCGGAAAACTCCATTTCCACCTTCTCTGCACATCGAAAAAGTTTTTCATAGCTTTTTAATTCATGAGAGGTTAATTCCCTTAGATATCATGACTTCCGTCCTGAGTAAAATTGATTTATCTTACTATCAAGATCTGAGTTGAAAATTGGTACATACCTTGCCAGTTGAATGAATTTTTCTTCATACATAGCCACTGAGTCATCCTCCTACCTCAATTCCAATCACGTTTTTCCATTCTAAGACGAAACACCTTAGGAAAATATTTCTCAAGAAGCATACCTTTGAATTCATCCAAAACAAGAGCATAAATCTCCTCATTATCCCTGATATGTTTCACCACTGACCACCACTGATCAGCTTCACCTTAAAAATAGTAAACAACAAGACTAAACTTTTGATATTCTGAACAACCCATGGCATCAAAAAACTTTTCCCGAGAATTAATCCACCCTTCTGTTAGCAGAGGGTCAGATGATCATCTGAATGATGTCGGATGTTGCCTTTGGAAATGCTCCACTACTGACATGTTCCTATGCGGTTGATCTGGATGATCTCGTGCATGGATACCACAACCATTTATAGCCTGAGTAAATTGTTCCATCACTGCAATAAGCTATTCTGTTTTGATTCTGACCATCTCAGGTTGCTGATTTGGAAAGTTGTCTTCCTTCTGATGTCGTCCCATCATAGCTTCCATGTTTCCTCTACGGAAAACCATTATGAACAACAAAATATCTTAGGAGAAGAAACATGGTAATATGTAAATGCTATATAATTTCAATCATAACATGAATTAGTTTATGGACATTAATTTAAAAATATTCTATCATCTAAAGTTGTCTGAACCGACCTCAGATACCAACTATAAGGACCCAGACTTAAACATTGCATAATCTTGAATTTAGTAAATAATTCACATTGAGGATCTTTTCAAGTTTAGAGCTTTTGAGAATTAGGTCATAACATATACATAAAAACATGAATATTACATGTAGACACATATACTTAGTATCAATTTATTTATAAAATTAAAAACTCTTTGGAAACAAGAGTCATGTCTAGTTCCATGTTTTAGACAGCATGAATTTTCCACGATCCAATACTTGAACCTATTCCACTTTATGTCTTGTGAAAAACATTTCAAAAACATGGGATGAGTATAAAAAGCTGAATAAGGGATACACAAAGAAGGAAAAGTGTTAGTCTTTCAAAACAACAAGGAAACCATGAATACATTATCATAACTAATACTTT
Source organism: Viscum album (assembly GCA_963277665.1). Lineage (NCBI taxonomy): Eukaryota > Viridiplantae > Streptophyta > Magnoliopsida > Santalales > Viscaceae > Viscum > Viscum album. The sequence goes on along the minus strand of OY728167.1, from coordinate 599,416,159 downwards.
TCACCTTTATGAAGTAGTAAATACTCTTCACTGAATAGAAGATCACTGATTACCCTTTTGCAACCAAAATATTACTATAAAACCCATATAAAGGTAACTTGGGACATAAACATACTTAAATGGAATAACCATACGGTCGACTTGCACACATATCACTAAATGGAATAACAATACGACTGACTTCCATACCCAATGCATTTTAGGTTATAACCTAACCACCCGTCCTTGTTTATCACGACACCACCAATCATTTGGTTTAACACGAAACCACCTATCAAATGTACAAGTACCATAATAAATTCATAACACATAAATTATTGAAAATATAAAATTTCACTAATAACATTTTATTTTCAATCACAAGAATTCATTTCAAGATATTTAAATAATCAATCCACTTCCAAAACCCATTTTCATTACCAAAACACCCAAAAACATAATAAGGGATTTCATTTCCTTTTAAAAAATAACATTAAGGATTATTGTGGAAGACAACTAACGATTACTGCGACAGAGAGGTCATTGTTGAAACAAATGATAAAAACATTATTATTTTCATTTAGTAAAATGATTCGTAGAAAAAAAGATTACATTTGAATGAAATCAAAAGTAAAAGGGGTTTATAAACCATATAAAATAAATTCGTTTATAAACCAAAATATGCCTCAATGAAAGCAGATTGAGATGAAGTCCCTTACATCGTGTCCGAGTTGAACCGTTCATTCTTTAATCTCCTGAATATTAAAATAAAGTTAATTTATACTTGATTAAGAAGGTTTTTAAGTTTATTATTCCTTTTATATCATTTCTTACCATGTTATAAACATTATGTAATCATTTAAGTGAATAACGGTAATTTTATAGATATTTGGTACTTGAGTCAAAAATAAAATTCTTATATTTACAAGTAGTCTATGCGGTCAAAAGTCTATTATCTCCATAATGGTATTAATGATTTAGATATAATATATATCTTATATATCCATTATATATATATTTATTTATAACAGTACATAACACTTGAAGGTAAGAAATGAAATGCACCGTTCATGGAGACGGTAATCCGCACATACGCATGAACGCTAGTTTTATTTATATTTCATATTTCTATAAAATTAAAACATATTGATACATAGGTATATTATAATTACAGTATAATATCACATATATATTATCATTATATCTATCCTTTATAAATCCAACATATGGCATTAACGAGTCATATCACCTTGAGGGGGCAGTAGTTCGCACTTCCGCAAATGAAATTATCACGTTTACCCATAATGGAAACAATAAAGGTATGATATAAAAAGGAAAATAAAGAAGTAAAAATAAAACATAATGAAAAATTAAACATAATATATATAATATATAAATACAGTTCTATCATACAGGCCACCATGAGAGGCGGTATGAGATAATTTAACAATCATTGTTTTGTGAGGTGTTAGTTTGTCATCCACAGAAGTAGTATGTTCTTTACCCATTATATGGAGGTGTGTGTATGTGTAGCTCCAATAATTATCATAAAAACATCCTAGTATATTTAATATACTGGTTTAGTTTTTAAAAAAAGGAATAAAAATAGTTTAGGGGGATGGAGAAGTAAATAAAAAAAAGAACATAAGAGAAGATGTTACCTTTAAATCGAGTAACTCCCCTGGTTTGAACCAAAAGGGTTTCTTGAAGTGATATCTGCCTAAGGTAAGGCTTCTAGGATGAATAGACGGATAATGGGAGATTATTGGAGCAGAGGTTGTACAATCCAAAGTTCTTGAGAAGTGTGAGAAATGGGTGGGAAGTGAGGCCTTTTTATAAGGGAGAGGAGGGACTCTTTTAGAACGTTTGAAAATATTATTTTATTATATAACGATTTTCAGTTCATAAAAGTAAAAAAATCATTAGAGTCAAATATAAGGTGGCCCATGTTCAAAATAAAATCATCTAATAAGAATTGGACATGTTTTTTATATTTTTTTAATTTTAAGCTTCTTATTTACTTAAATCATTCATTAATGACTTAAACACTCCATCATCATTGTGTCATAAATAATTTTACTTATTTGATTTCATAAAATTCTACAAAAATTACCATGATGTAGATAGTTTTTTTAGATTTATAATGAATATTTATAGTCAAATATATCAATTATATAACCCCACATTAAATCTTTTTTATTAAAACAATACATGTTTATGACATTTTTATTTTTACTTTAAATAAAAAGTTATTAATGTCATTATCTTCCCCAAGTGGCTCCATGGGGTCCCATAACTGTCCAATTAATTTTATTGGTCATCCATGTCTCATCTTATATGGTTATGACAAGTGTTAAGGTAATTTTATATTATTATAACATTATTTTTACCTTAAATTACCCTAATTACCTATAATCATGGTTAATAAAAGTGAAATGTTACTATTACCAAAAATTATTTTTATCCCATTGAACCAAATTTTACTTACTAATGATAAAAATTTATATCGGATTTTTGAAATTAAATTCACAGAAGTGGAAAATTTTCATTTAAATAAAAATTACAGTTTTTAACTACTACTTAGTGGTTTCACTATTCATCAAAAATTGATGATTACAAAATAATATAAAAATTCACCCAAAGCTAAATTTGATATTCCGAATTAAAAAATTATTTCTATTTTGAAAAATTCAAAACATTAAATTTTAATTAATTAATTTTATAATTATTTCCCATTTTCAAAACAAAAATCGTTGTTTTAAGAAATAATAACAATCAAAAGATTGATACTTGTTAATGTACAATTTCAAAGTGAAATTATTTCCGATGACCAAAATTGGATCAAATAGTAAAAATATAATATATTTACCCTTTATAAATAATTAAAAAAATAATTTAACCATATAAATAAATTAAATTAAAAGGAGGTTTCGAATTAAAATATAGCATTTTTCACTATTCATAAAAAAACGAAATTTATCGGAAAAATACCAAAATTTAACACAAAGTAAAATTTGATGTCCCATTTCTATAGAAAGATTTTATTTTGTCAAATATAACATATATAAGTCACAAAAAGTAGATTTAAAAAGGTTTTTCCATCAAAAGGTGATAAATTGACCTTTTCAAGAATATTAGAGTATTTATGCTTAAAATCAGATTCTTTCTTATTTTAATCCTCTTAAATTTGTTGGATAAATATAAAAAAATATGGAAAACATGTATAATCATATTTTTGTTATTTATTTCTATTCCTGTATATACAATTTCTAGGCATTAACTACCATTTAAAATAATAATATTATATTATTAGTGTGCAACTTAAGATTTCTAAGAAACCTGTTGTTGCGTATCGGGTACACCATCGAACATAGTGTCCCATTTTAAGTAAAAATAATATTTTATTCACAAATATTAATAAATATGAAAATATTTTTTTCTTTATTTAACTGGGATGTTACATCCTTCCCCCCTTATGGAAATTTCTTCCTCGTAATTTTTATTCACTTATCAGATAAGTGGGAGTATTTATCCCTCATAGCATGTTCAGATTCCCACGTTTCCTCTTCAACCATATGGTTTTTACACAAAACCTTTACCTGATGAATTACCTTATTCCTCAACACTTTCTCTCTATGGTCAAGAATCTGGAATGGATGTTCCTCATAAGATAGATTCTATTCCAACTGAACTACCTCTGGGATCAAAACATGAGATGGATCTGGTATATACTTTCTCAACATTGAGACATGAAAAACATTGTGTAACAAGAACAAACATGGAGGTAAAGCCACTCAGTGCGCAACTGATCCAAATTTCTCTAGGATTTCATCATCTCTAATGAACCTCAGACTTAACATTCCCTTTTTACGAAAACACATCACAGTTTTCCGTGGAGAAACATTGAGAAAAACATGATCACCTACCTCAAAAGAATGATCCTTCCTCTGGATATCCGCATAACTTTTTCGCGACTTTGAGCTGTTCTCATGTGCTTCCGGATACACTAAACTTTTTCTTCTATCTCTTCCACCAATTCTGGTCCCATCACCTTCCTTTCCCCTACTTCATCCCAAAAAGATGATGTTCAACACCACTTTCCATATAATTCCCCAAACGGAGCCATCTATATACTGGAATGAAAACAGCTATTATATGAAATTTCAACCAAAGAAAGATGTTTGTCCCAACTTCCCTGGTAATCCAGTGAACAAGCACGTAGCATATCCTCCAAGGTCTGAATTATTCGTTCTGGCTTCCCTTGCGATTGAGGATGAAAACCAGTACTAAAATTTAATTCAGTACCCTACAAATTCATAAGGCCTTTCCAAAAGTTAGAAGTAAACCTGGTATCATGATCAGATACACTGGGGAGGGGAACTCCATGAAACCTAACTATCTTCTTAACATACAACCGAGAAAGTTGATCTAGAGGAAAATTATCTTCAATGGGAAGGAAATTATCAGATTGAGTCAACCAATCAACAATATCACAGATTTCATTATTACCTAAAGTTGTATTTTGTAATCCCATAATAATGTCCACGGATATATTTCCCATTTCCACTCTAGAACCGATAATGATTGAATTATCTCTTTCAGTAACTGTCTCTCTGCTTTAACTTTTTGACAAGTCAAACACTTCTAAATAAAATCAGTAATATCTCTTTTCATTCCATAACACCCATAATACTACCAAAGATCTCTATATATCTTAGTACTACCAGGATGAACTGAAAATGGGGAACTGTGAGCTTCACAAAACAATTCTTTCTTCAATTGTGAATCACTAGGAATACAAAATCTCTTTTCGAACCTCGAAACACAATCATTGTCAATGTTAAATTTAGGAAACATACCCTTCAGAACCATCTCTACCTTTTTCTACAACTCACTATCTTCCTTCTGCTCTTTCATAATTCTATCTGATAGGGATGATCTCACTGACACATGAAACAAAATAGAATAATTTCCTACACCAACAACTTCTATACCAAAGTTCATCAAATCATTAATCAAAGGATCTTGTTCCAAATGTATCATGGTTAATGTAGCATTACTTTTTCAACTAAAATCATCAGAAACTTTATATTCCATTCCCAGATGGTAATGAATCATGAAATCAAAATGCATGATTAATTCTTACCATCTCCTCTGTCGCATGTTCAATTATTTCTGAGTAACTATATACTTCAAATTTTTGTGGTCAGTATATATTTCACATTTTACTCTATACAGATGATGCCTCCAAATTTTTAAATCCAAAACAAAAACATCTAATTCCAAATCATGTGTAGGGTAATTTAACTCATTAGTTTTCAAATGACATGAAGCATAATAAATTACATGATCATTCTACATAAGGAAACATCAATTTCCATTCAATGAAGCATTAGAGTAGATAACAAACTCACCATTTCTGGAAGGTTGTTCCAAAGATGAAGCATTCCCCAATCTTCTTTTCAATTCCTGAAAACAATCATCACATTATTTTTTCTAGATGAATATAACACCTTTTCGAGTTAACTTAGTCATTGGACTAGATAACCGTGAAAAATTCTCAACAAACCTACGATAATAACCTACCAACCATGAAAACTACGATTCTCGGTAATATTTTTAGTTCTTGGCCATTCTTCAACAACATTCATTTTAGAACAATCAACAATTATGAAATTTTCTGAAACAATGTAACCAAAGAATTAAATTTTTGGTAACAAAAACTCACACTCGCTGAAATTTCCATAGATATTATTTTATTTTAAAGTTTGCAAGACAACTCTTAAATGACTTTCATGTTCCTCTTTACTTTTGAAAAACACCAAAATATCATCAATGAAAACAACCACAAAATTATCCAAGAAATCACTGAAAATTATATTCATAAGATATATGAATTCAGAATGTGAATTGGTTAACCCAAAAGGCAAAACTACAAATTCATAATGGCCATATCTACTACGAAACACGGTCTTCGGAATGTCTGCTTCCTTTACTTTCAACTGATGGTACCCCTACCTTAAGTCATTCTTTGAAAAATACTAAGCTCTGTGGAGCTGATCAAAAAAATCATCGATATGAGGCAAATGATACTTGTTCTTAATTTTGATGTTATTCAAAGCTCTATAATAAATGAAAAGTCTCATTGAACCATCTTTATTTTTAACAAACAAGACAGGATCACCCCATGGTGATGTGCTAGGTCAAATGAAACTTTTAACTAATAACTCATGCAATTGATTCTTTAACTCTAAAATTTTAATTTGAGACATTGGATAAGGGGGTTTTGAAATTAGATTAGCATTAGGAACTACGTCAACAGTAAATTCAACTTCCCGATTAGGTATAACACTAGGAAAATCATCAGGGAAAACATCAAGGTACTGATTTACCACTAGCACATCATTAATCTAAACACATAAACAATTTACCTGATACTAGTTCATTCGATAGCCCAACATCTACTGAAGTAGTTGCAAAGTATTTCACCACCCCTTTTGTCTTGTAGTCTAGCTGATTTCCCTCAGTTGAGTTCTTCACTGGACACTTATTTTCATAATGACCCATTTCATTACTCTTAAAACATCTTACCGCTATCTTTTAATTTCCTGCTTGATCATCTTCCATACAGTTACAAGAAATATTACCAGACATACCACTCCAGAAGCACTTTCCAGACTTTGATAAACATTATCCAGGATTCTTTTTACCAAAATTCTCACAATATGTATATTTAGTTTTCTTACATCCAGTCTTCTTTAATGAATTCAATCCATTTTCCTGCCAAATGGACCTCTTATTCTGTTGTTTTTCAAAGAACACCCGATCATCGACAAACTCTATTTCCACTATCTCCGCACATCGAAAAAGTTTTTCACAGATTTTGAATTCACGAGAGGCTAATTATCTTGGATATCGCGACCTCAGTCCTGAGTAAAATCTATTTATCGTATTATCAAGATCTCAGATGAAATTTGGTGTATACCTTTCCAGTCGAGTGAATTTTTTTTCATAAGCAGCCACTGTGTCATCCTCCTACCTCAATTCCATGAATTTTCTTCCATCATAAGAGGAACCACCTTAGGAAAATATTTCTCAACAAACATACCTTTGAATTCATCCCAAACAAGATCATCAATCTCCTCACTATCCCTGATATTTTTCACCATCGACCACCACTGATCAGCTTCACCTTTAAAAAAGTAAACAAAAAGACTAACCTTTTGATATTCTGAACACCCCAGGACATCAAAAATCTTCTATAGTGCTTTAATCCACCCTTCTGCTAGCAAATGGTCAGATGATCCTTTGAATGATGGGGATGCTGCCTCATGAAATGATCCATTACCGACATGTTCCTCTATGATTGATCTGGCTAATCTTGTTCATGGATACCCCCACCATTTCTACCCTGAGTCAACTATGACATCATTGCAACAAACTGTTTAGTTCCGATTCTGACCATCTCAGGTTTTTGATTTGAAAGGTTGTCTTCCTCCTGATTTCCTACCCTCATAGCTGCCCTGTTTCCTCTATGGAAAACCATTATCAACATAGAAATATCTTAGGAGAAGCAACATGGTAATCTATAAATGCTATATCATTTCAATATTAATATAAATTAATTTATGGACATTAATTTAACAATATTCTATCTCCTAAAGTTGTCTAAATCGACCTCTGATACCAACTATAAGGGCTAGCCTTAAAAATTTCATAATCTTGAATTAAGTTAAAAATTCACATTGAGGATCTTTTCAGGTTTAGAGATTTAGAGAATTAGGTTATAACATATACATAACAACTTGAATATTACATGTAGACACATCTACTATGTAACTATTTTTTCATAAAATTAAAAACTTTTCAAAAAAAAAGAGAGTCATGTATAGTTCCATGTTTTAGATAACATGACTTTTCCTTGATCCCATAATTGACCCTATTTGACATTATGTCCTATGAAAAACATTTCAAAAACATGGGATGAGAATAAAAAGATCAGTAAGGGATACGTAAAGAAGAAAAACTGATAATCTTTCAAAGCAACAATTAAACCATGAATACTTTATCATAAGTAATACTTTTCACCTTTATGAAGTAGTAAAAACTCTTCAATAAATAAAAGGTCATTGATTACAAATTCCTAACCAAAATATTACCATAAAACCCATATACATAACACATAACATATAATGTTAACTTGGGACATAAACATACTTAAATGGAATAACCATAAGGTCGACTTCCACACATATCACTAAATGGAATAGCCGTACAGCCAAATTCCATACCCAATGCAGTAGAGGTTATAACCTAACCTCCCATACTAGTTTATCATGGAACCACACTTCATTTGGATTATCACATAACTACCCTTCAAATTTACAAGTACCATAATAAAATCATAACACATAAAGTATTGCAAATATAAACATTCCACTAATAACATTTCATTTTTAATCACAAGAAATCAATTCAAGATATTGAAATAATTAATAGATTTCAAAAAATCATATTCAATACCAAAATACCCAAAAAAAGAACAAATTATTTCTTTTCCTTTAAAAAAACAGTAAGGCTTATAGGGGAAGCCAACTAACTATTATGGCGGAAAAGAGGTCATTGTCGCCAAAAACGTTAAAAACATTCTTTTTTTTGTTTAGTAAAATGATTATTAGAAAAAATATTCCCTTTCATTGAAATTAAAAGTCAAAGGGTTTTATACACCATATAATATAAAGTATTGTATAAAAAAAATATTCCTCAATGAAAGGAGATTGAGACGAAGTCCCTCAACTCGTGTCTGACTTGACCCATCTGTTATTTAATCTCCTGAATAATAAAGTAAAGTTAATTTATAATTTATTAAGAACATTTTTCAAGTTTATTATTCCTTTTGTATCATTTATTACCATGTTAAAAACATTATGTAATCATTTAAGTTAATACTGGTCGTTTTGTCGATATTTGGTACTTGTGTCAAAAATTAACTTCTTATATTTAAAAGTTGTCTATGTGGTTAAAAGTCCATTATCTCCATGATGGTATTAATTATTTAGATATCACTTATATCTTATACATTCAGTATATATATGTATTTATAATAGTACATAACATTTGAAGGTAAGAAATGAAATGCCTCTTTCATGGAGACGGTAAATCGTACGTACACAAGAACGCTACTTTCATTTCTATTTCATATTTTAATGGAATTAAAACATAATGATAAATAGTTATATTATAAATCCAGTATAATATAATATATATAATATCATTAACTCTAACCTTTATAAATCCCACATATGGCATTAATGATTCATATCACTTTGATGGGGTCGTAGTCCGCACTTCCTCAAATGAAATTATCGCGTTTACCCATAATGGAAAACATAAAGGTATGCAATAAAAAAGTAAAATATAGAATAATAAATAAATCATAAAAATAAGATATATAATATATAAATACAGTTCCATTATAATGGCCACCATGAGGGGCGGTAGAAGATAATTGAGCAATCATTGTTTTGTGAGGCGTGTGTTTTCCATCCACAGAAACAGTATGTTCTTTACCCATTAGATGAAGGTGTGTGTAAGTCTAGCTTGAAACCTTCCCATAAAAATATCCTAGTATATTGAAGATACAAGTTTTGTTATAAAATAAAGGAATAAAAATATTTTATGGGGTTGGAGAAGTAAAATAAAACAAAAGTACTTAAGAGAAGATGTTACCATTAAATCGAGTAACTCTCCTTAGTTTGAACCAAAAGGGTTTCTTGAAGTCATTCTGCCTAATGAAAGGCTTCTAGGATGAATATAGGGATCTTGGGTGCTTATTGGAGTAGAGGTTGGATGAGAAAAAGGGCTTGAGAAGTGTAATAAACGGGTAGGAAGTGAGGATTTTTTATATGGGAGAGGAGGGGATCTTTTGGAAAGTTTGAAAAAATTATTTTATTATATAATGATTTTCGGTTTCTAACGGTAAAAAAATAATTAAAGTCTAAAATAAGGTGGATGATGTTCGAAATAAAATCATCCAATATGAATTGAGAAAATTTAATATTACTTGTAGACACATCTACTTTGTATCTATGTTTTTATAAAATAAAAAACTCTTTGAAAAAAACTGTCATGTCTAGTTCCATGTTTTAGACCGCATGGATTTTGCTTTATCCCATCCTTGACCCTAATCCAATTTATATCCTATGAAACACATTTCCATAACATTTGATGAGAATAAAAATCTTAGTAAGGGATACACAAATATGGAAAACTGTTAGTCTTTCAAAACAACAAGTAAACCATGAATACATTATCATAATTAATACTTTTCACCTTTATGAAGTAGAAAATACTCTTCACTAAATAAGAGATCATTGCTTACCCTTTTGTAACAAAAATATTACCATAAAACCCATATAAAGGTAACTTGGGACATAAACATACATAAATGGAATAACTATACGACTGACTTCCACACATATCACTAAATGGAATAGCCATACGGCCAAATTCCATAACCAATGCATTGGAGGTTACAACATTACCACCCATCTTGTTTTATCATGACACCACCCGTTATTTTGTTTATCATGAAACCACCTATCAAATGTACATGTACCACAATAAATTCATAACACATAATGTATTTCAAATATAAAATTTCACTAATAACATTTCATTTTCAATCACAAGAAATAATTTCAAGATATTTAAATAATCAATCCATTTCAAAAAACCTTTTTCAATACAAAACATCCAAAAACTGAATAAGGTATTTCTTTTCCTTAAACAAAATAACATTAAGTCTTATAGAGGAAGCCAACTAACGATTACTGCGTCGGAGAGGTCATTGTTTCCACAAAAGATAAATATATACATTTTTTCGTTTAGTAAAAAGATTCGTAAAAAAAATATTTCATTTGAATGAAATTAAAAGTCAAATGGGTTTGTACACCGTATAAAAGAAAGTAGTGTATAAAACAAAATATGCCTTAATGAAAGGAGATTGAGACGAAGTCCCTTAAATCATGTCCGACTTAACCCGTTCGTTCTTTAACCTCCTAAATAATAAAAAAAATGTTAATTTCTACTTTATTAAGAACCTTTTCATGTTTATTATTCATTTTATATAATTTATCACCATTTTATAAACATTATGTAATCATTTAAGTTAATAACGGTCATTTTGTCGATATTTGGTACTTGAGTCAAAAATAAAATTCTTATATTGATAAGTTGTCTATGTGGTCGAATGTCCATTATCTCCATAATGGTATTAATGATTTAGATGTCATATATATCTTGTATATCCAGTATATATATATATATATTTATAATAGTACATAAAATTTGAAGGTAATAAATGAAATGCACTGTTCATGGAGACGGTAAGCCGTACGTACACATGAACACTACTTTCATTTATATTTCATATTTTAATGAAATTAAAACATAATGAAACATAGTTATATTATAATTCCAGTATAATATCATATATATATATATATATATTATCATTAACTATATCCTTTATACATCCCACATGTGGCATTAACGAGTCATATTACCATGAGGGGGTGGTAGTTCGCACTTCCTCATATGAAATTATCACTTTTACCCATAATGGAAACCATAAAGGTATGATATAAAAAGGAAAGTACAGATGAATTAATAAAAAAAATAAAACTTAAACATAATATTTATCATATATAAATACAGTGCCATCATAACATCCACCATGAGAGGTGGTATGAAGTAATTTGACAATCATTGTTTCGTGAGGCGTTAGTTTGTCATCCACAGAAACAGTATGTTATTTACCCATTAGATGGAGGTGCGTGTTTGTGTAGCTCGAATAATTCTCATAAAAATATCCTAGTATATTTAAGATACTGGTGTAGTTACAAAATAAAGGAATAAAAATAGTTTAGGGGGTTGGAGAAGTAAATAAAACAAAAGAACTTAAGAGAAGATGTTACCTTTAAATCGAGTAACTCCCCTTTGTTTGAACCAAAAGGGTTTCTTGAAGTGATTTCTGCATAAGGTAAGGCTTCTAATATGAATAGAGGGATATTGGGGTATTATTTGAGTAGATTTTGGACAATCCAAGCTTCTTGAGAAGTGTGAGAAAAGGGTAGGAAGTGAGGTCTTTTTATAAGGTAGAGGAGGGGCTCTTTTGGAGAGTTTGAAAATATTATTCTATTATATAATTATTTTCGGTTTATAAAGGTCAAAAAATCATTAAAGTAGAAGTTAAGGTGTCCCATGTTAGAAATATAATCATTAAATAAAAATTGGACATGTATTTGTTTTTTTTTAATTTATAGATTCTTATTTAATTAAATCATTCATTAATGATGTAAACTCTCCATCATCATTGTGTCATATATAATTTTATTTATTTGATTTCTAAAAATTATAAAAAAATTACCATGATGTATGAAAACTTTTTAGATTTATAATGAAAATTTATATTCAAATATATCAATTATATAACCCCACATTAAATTTTTTTTAGTAAAACAACACATGTTTATGACATTTTTCTTTTTTACTTTAAATAAAAAGTTATTAATGTCATTATCTAACCCAAGTGGCTCCATGGGGTCGCAAAATTTACCCATGGATTTTATTGTTAATACATGACTCATAAAATATGGTTTGGACAAGTTTCAAGATAATTTTATATTTTTATAACATTATTTTTACCCTAAATTACCCTAATTACCTTTAATCGCCGTTAATAAAAGTCAAAAGTCACCATTCATAAAAAATTATTTTCATCCCATTGAACCACATATTACTTAATAATGACATCCATGTATGTCGGATTTTTGAAATTTAATTCACAGAAGTGGAAAAATTTCATTTAAAAGAAAAAGTCAGTTTTTTAACTACTACCTAGTTGTTTCCCTATTCATTAAAAATTGAAGGTTTTAAGAAAAATTAAAAAAATTCACCTTAAGATAAATTTGATATGCTGAATTCAAAAATTATTTCTATTTTACCAAATTCAAAACCTAGAAGTATCTTTAATCAATTTTATAATTAATTCTTATTGTCAAAACAAAAAGTGTGTTTTTAAGAAATAATAACTATCAAAAGATGGATACTTGTTAATATCCAATTTCAAAGTGAAATTACTCCCAATGGCTATAATTGGATTAAATGGTAAAAATAAAATCTATTTACACTTTAAAACCAATTAAAAATATAATATAACCATATAAATATATTAGATTAAAAGATTGTTTTTAATTAAAATAGATCATTTTTCACTGTTCATAAAAAAACTAACTTTATCGAAAAAATTCCCAAAATTTACACAAAGTAAATTTTGATGTCCTGTTTATAAAGAAGGATTTTATTTTTTAGAATATAACATATAAATGTGACAAAAAGTATTGTAATGACCCATAAATTTCAAGGAAATTTTTTTTTCTTAATTTTCTTTGGAATTTTACAAGAACGCAGCTTCTGACGGCACCTGATTCCGAGGCCCGGTGTGCCTGGAATCATTTTCCGAAGTTTGGCTCGGGTACGTTCAGTGAACAAATGAGCGGGTTTTTCTAACTTTTGAACTGGTGCTCGGAATCAAATTCCGAGGGCACCGATGGAATCACATCTCTGGTATTTGCTTAGAAACGCCTCTTTCGGAGTTGCGTTTGCTCGGTTGTGGTTTTTAATTTTTGGGTTTTAAGTTAAGAAATAAAATAAAGTTGTGCGAAAATTTTATTTTTATTTCACTTAAAGCCGCTTAAAGATCACTTCAAGCTGTTTAAGCTGAGTTGATGCGGATAGGGTGCTATCCAAAAATATCCTACCCTCTTGGTAGGATAATTTTGAGGTGGGGCCCGCACGAGCCCCACTGTTTCTTTTCCCCTAAGTAACGCACCTGCAAAAACCCGTTTTTATGAAAGTCAACTGACGCGTTTTCTTAAATTCTTAACGCACCATTTAATTGGGCGGTTTTATTCGTTGAATTAATTATATGAATTAATGGGTCATTACTTATCTCTTTTTCATTTTTTGGCATGTTAATAAAATAAGACCAACGCTTTTTCTCCTTAAGTGTTGTTCGTTGAGAGGATTTGACAAACCTCAAGTTCTACATCCTTCTTCGCGAAGAACTCGAAGAACTCAAAGAACGCGAAGAACGCCGACCTTCGACGAAGGGCGACGAAGAACGCCGAGCCCTCGGAGATCGACGACGTGACGCCAAGTACCGCGACGCCGATGGTTCTTCTTCCGCGACGTTCTTCCGCGACAATCCAACCCCGCGACAACCTTCGATCGACAACGACAAGGTAGGGGGTTGCGCTTCTTTTATATCTCTTTGTGGGTTATAACAACATCACAGATTTAATTATTATTAATTAAATCTGTGGTTTCTCGATCCTCGGAGATCGTCGACGCGACGCCCTTCCGCGACGACGCGACGCCCTTCCGCGACGCAATGCTTCACTTATTCCGCGACGGTCAATTCCGCGAAGAGCGCGCGTGCGATGACTTGACAAGGTAGGGGTTTTCATTGGTGTTCTTGAATATCTTTTTCCGGCATTCTTCATTGTTTTAAATAATCACCTGTTATCGGATTAACGGAAGGAGGCCGGACCGCACAAACACGGCCGATCTTCCTCTCTTGGTGATTTTAATTGTTGCGGATGAGAGCGGGGTAACGCGGTGCCGTTGCACCGCACGGAAAAGAAGAAATTATGGCCGGTATGGAACGAGACGAAGAAACGCGGCGCCATCACGCCGCGCCGTTGAAGACGGGAGAGACCGCGGCCTGAGTCGGGCCACGGCGGAGGGACGCGGCACCGTCGTGCCACACCAGTCGAACAGGGGCCGCAAATTTGAGCTGCGGCATAGCTGGAAGGAGCGGCCGGAAAACCGGCCGCCGGCGGACAAGAAAGAGCCACGACCGAAGGGTCTACGGCGGAGCAGCCGGAGGAGCCTACCGCAGCAGAGCCGCGACGGTTCGGCAAAAGCGGTCGGCTTTTCCGGCCGTCGCTGACCAGAAGGCGGGACCCAAGGGTCTCGCGTAAGAAATAAAACGGCTGGCCTTAGGCCGACCGGGATCTGGAGAAACCAGGGTTCGAAACCCCCTGTGGTGTCATTTTCGGTGGGCCCCCACGTGGGGGGCCGTTTTCATCAAAGGCGCCGCATAATGCCACGCCGTTAGTGAAATAAAAGCCACCCCCCCCCCCCCCCCCGCGCAGCGCATATGCGGCTGGCCGTGCCGCCGGCCGCGCCGGGCCGGGTCGCCGCCTGGGCCGGGTCGACTCAGTTCGGCCGACCCAGGGGGTACTGGGCCGGGCCGGGCCGGGCCCAGACCCCCTATTTTCAGACTGAGTTGGTTCAAATGCCCATATCTTGGGATACATGCCTCCAATCGACGCACTGTCAGTTGCGACACGATCCTTGGAACGAGACGGTCGTTTCGGTATATCGCACTCAAGGTTTAGGAATACTTTGAGTTCGGCTGGGTTGGTTTGTACACGAAACCAATCGGGCCCTCGGAGCGGAAACGCTCATATCTTGAGCTTCGGACGTCTGATTGACGTGCCGTCCACTTTTTTGTTTTCCTCTAAGTGAGACGGATCTTTTGGCATACTCCGCACGAGGTTTGGATGCAGGTGGAGTACGGTCGGGTTGGTTTTTCCTTAGAAACCAACCGGGCCCCTGGGACGGAAAAGCCAAAAAACTCTCAGACCGGGCGTCCGATTGACGCGCCGTCTGCGACGTTGAGTTCTTGTTGATGATATGGAACCTTTGGATACATCAACTCTGAATCTTGTGTCAGTTGATGTATCAGCCTCTCGGCTCGTGGAGCGAACCCTCCCGAACGAGCTTGCTGTGTGCGGGAACCCTAGTGCTGGCTGCGACTTTGACGACGACGACTATGCAGAGATCCTCAGTGGACTGCAATGATGAAGAGTGCTGGTCTTGTATCCTAAGTGGGTTCCAGCTGTGCTGGTCTTGTATCCTATGTGGGTCCCAGCTTAGATGATTCAGTGCTGGTCTTGTATCCTGTGTGGGTCCCAACATAGATGAATCAATGAAGAGTGCTAGTCTTGTATCCTATGTGGGTCCCAGCTTTGATGATTCAGTGCTGGTATTGTATCCTATGTGGGTCCCAGCATAGATTAATAAATGAAGAGTTCTGGTCTTGTATCCTATGTGGGTCCCAGCTATGCTGGTCTTATATCCTATGTGGGTCCCAGCTTAGATGACTCAGTGCTGGTCTTGTATCCTATGTGGGTCCCAGCATTGATGAATCAATGAAGAGTGCTGGACTTGTATCCTATGTGGGTCCCAGTTGTGCTGGTCTTGTATCCTATGTGGGTCCCAGCATAGATGATTCAGTGAAGACAGCTGGTCTTGCATCATCAGTGGGTCCCAGCTTAGATGATTCAGTATCTTTATCTGATCATCCCTTTCACCTTTTCGACGAAGTATACCTGTGTGAGCTGAATCCTGTTTACTCTCCTTTGTGGATTTTGTTGAACTATCCTGTGTGGATTTGCTGTTTACTCTCCTTTGTGGATTGTGTTGAACTATCCTGTGTGGATTTACTGTTTACTCTCCTTTGTGGATTGTGTTGAACAATCCTGGGTGGATTTACTGTTTACTTTCCTTTGTGGATTGTGTTGAGCTATCCTATGTGGATTACTTTTGCTCTCCTTCATGGATTGTGTTGTGCTATTCTGTGTGAGTATACGTTTTTCTTTCCTGTGTGGTTTGGGTTGTGCTTGGGCTCAGATGTTGGAGTCGAACGGGAATTGATGACTTAGGTATATGTATGGGCATATACCTAAGCAGTTTCGGTTGTTACTTCGTGATTGTATCATTCCTTTTTTGGTTTATTCTTTGTGGATTTCTGGAGACATTCGGGGGTCTCGGGGTCCCTACTGAGTAGCTTATACTCACCCCTGCACAGGCTATGCCCGTACTTCGTTGTGTTGGTTACAGACGATGGACAGCGCTGATCGTGGTGGAGGCTTGAGGAGCAGGACGCTACCTGGAGGTGGACCACTGGGCAGGACGTACTCGGAGCGGATGGCTGGACCGAGGAGCTGTGGAGGCCATCTGTGCTCTCCCTTCAGGTGGGACTTCTAGAGGATGGCTCGATGCTGCGGCTTTTCTTTTCAGTTGTTGTTTTCCCCTTTCAGTTGTACTTTACAGTTGGGCTTGTATTTCCGGGCCCTTTTTCTTTCAGCACAGCTTGTTACAGTTTTTAATTAGGGTTTACTCTTTCCGCTTTCTTACTCTGTGGTGGTTGTTTACTTTACAAAGGCAATGCCTTCCCTGTTTATTAGGATTTACGTCTTGGTGCTAGTCGCCAGCCCCTGACCTATGGAAGGCGGTCTTGGGGAAGCCACGACACGGGCCCCGAGGACGGGTCGTGACAAATTGGTATCAGATGAGTTCGGTTCTACCACAGACTCTGATCTTTCTTCTATGTGAAGCAATAGTGTTCAGCGTATTGGGTGTGGTTATTAGTCCAGGGAGTCCAGTGTTTGTGCGGCGGCTGACGTATCCATACACTAGGACCCTGACTTCTGATTTCCGACTTAATGCACAAAAACATTAATTGCATGTGTGTTCAAGTTTTCTTTGTGATTACTTGTTTCAGCTCACCAGGTATACAGTTCTGACCGTGGTGCACCTGTTTCTTTTCAGGATGACCCCATGACGGCAACCAGCTAGGGTTCCGAGAGTGGAGCATGATGATAGCCCACCGAGCGACGAGGCCCCGGTGCATGGCTTCTTTTCAGTAGAGGCACCGGCGGTACCTTTACCCGCCGAGCCACCGATGCTACCAGCCCCTGCCGCTGACGATGCACGTTGCCTTAGTGCACTGCATGAGTTCCAGCGCCAGCGACCGCTCATGTTCCGCGGGGAGACGGACCCTCAGGCCGCCGAGGACTGGCTCGAGGCAGTTGTACGGGTTTTCAGATTAATGAGGACACCATCAGACCTCATGGTGATCCTCGCAGCGAGCCTCCTGCACGCGGCAGCAGGCAGATGGTGGAGCTTGATTCTCCAGGTGCACGATGAGACATATCTCCTCTAGACGGACTTTGAGAGCATCTTCCGCTCCGAGTTCGTCCTAGCCACCCTCCGTGCGGTGCGCATCCAGGAGCTGCTACAGCTACGGCAGGGCAGCATGACAGTGGCCCAGTACTCAGCGAGATTTACTGATCTCTCGCACTACTCCACAGATATGGTGCGGGACCCGTTCTTCCGGGCCCGGACCTTCGAGCAGGGACTAAGACACGAGATCAGGGCTTCGATGATCTCCCTCAACATTCCGACACAGGCAGAGGTGTTGGAGAGAGCCCTTCTAGTGGAGAGTTTTCTCTCCGAGTAGGCTCCAGTGACAGGGCTCTCCGCAGGACGGCTCGTAGCAGGGTCTTCCGCAACTGGTAGTAGACAGGTGACACAGAGGTCCAAACGGGCCAGACCATCAGTTGGGCAGTCTCAAGATGAATATTCGGTTGTGTGGGGCACCCGAAGGAGAGCCAGCTACACGAGGGGAAAGAATTTCTACGCATGCAGCGGGTGAGGTCACATGGCTCGAGACTACCCGACTCGTCTTACAGATGAGAATCAGGTGGTAGAGGGACCTCCCAGACAGAGGTTCGGCCACGGTGGTCCGCAGGGTGCAGGCGGACGAGGCAGAGGAGTTGGCCGAGTAGCAGATGGTGGGCGACACTTCGAGGTGTTGCCACCACCACCACCAGGAGGTCCACCCCGACCGCAGGGAGTTTGTGGGCATGCGAGAGCTCAGCTTCAGGCAGCTGAGGCCTTCGATCATGGAGCTCTTAGAGCAGATGGACATGAGCGGAACTAGTGGATACGTCCTTTGTACTTCTAGTTCCTTGTTGTTGTTGTGTGGTGTCTTTGTATTATGAGCTGTAATAGTAAAAGACGCTTACCTTTGTGATGTTTTCATTCCTGTCCTCTTTTGTGTTGTTACTAAGAGGTTCCAGTTTAGACTATTGACTTGACCCTCACTTGTGAGACATCTAATGGAGGAGACCCAGTTACCACACACTGATGCCGACAGTGTGACTCAACCCTTGGAGGCGAGAGTAACTGTTTTATCTCTTGGTAGTAGCGTCGAGGCCTTACGACGTCATCTTTGGTGTGGATTAGTAACATCCATGTCGGGGTTGACTGTATTAGGCAAAGGATGTGGTTCATCTAGGTGATGAGACCAGATTTCTCTTATCGGAAAAGAAGAAATCTTAGCAATTCTTGTGGGATCGGAGATGGTCCAGGTCATCTAGGAGGCGGAGGACACTTGAGTTCGAGGATGGTGACCACCTCTTCATGCGGGTTTCACCTCGACGTGGATTACGGAGGTTTGGCCGAAGCAGCGAGTTGTCTCCACGCTTCATCGGACCCTTCCAGGTCTTCAACAGGATTGGCAAGATGGCTTATCGCCTGGCTCTACCACCACAGTTGCGCCGGGTGCACAACGTCTTCCAAGTATCTCAGTAGAAAAGATACGTGCACGACCCGACGCAAATCTTTGACCATGGAGAGCTGGTCTTTGATGATGGGGTGACTTTTGCGGAGGTCCCAGTGGAGATCGAGGATCGATATGAGCAGGTCCTACGTGGACGATCGATTCCTCTAGTGCGCTTCAGATGGCAGCTCGGGAACCTCTAGGAGAGCACTTGGGAGCGGGAGGCTTAGATGCGTGCTCAGTACCGCCTTTATCCCTAAGTTTGTGGTGAAGCTTTACGGGGACGTAAAGCCCTATGGTGGGAGTAATGTAAAGACCCATAAAATTCAAGTAATTTTTTTTTTCTTAATTTTCATTGGAATTTTACAAGAACGCAGCTTCTGACGGCACCTAATTCTGAGGCCCGGTGTGTCCGGAATCATTTTCTGAAGTTTGGCTTGGGTACGTTCAGTGAACGAACGAGCGGGGTTTTCTAACTTTTGAACCGGTGCTCCGAATAGAATTACGAGGGCACCGATGGAATCGCAGTGCCGGTATTTACTTAGAAACTCCTCTTCCGGAGTTGCTTTTTCTCGGTTGTAGTTTTTAATTTTTGGGTTTTATGTTAAGAAATAAAATAAAGTTGTGCGAAAATTTTATTTTTATTTCACTTAAGGCGGCTTAAAGACCACTTCAAGCTGTTTAAGCTGAGTTGATGCGGATATGGTGCTATCCAAAAATATCCTACCCTCTTGGTAGGATATTTGTGAGGTGGGGCCCGCACGAGCCCCACCGTTTATTTTCCCCTAAGTAACGCACCCGCGAAAACCCGTTTTTATGAAAGTCAACTGACGCATTTTCTTAAATTCTTAATGCACCATTTAATTGGGCGATTTTATTCGTTGAATTAATTCTATGAATTAATGGGTCGTTACTTATCTCATTTTCGTTTGTTGGCATGTTAATAAAATAAGACCAACACTTTTTCTCCTTAAGTGTTGTTCGTTGAGAGGATTTGAGAAACCTCAAGTTCTTCATCCTTCTTCGCGAAGAACGCGGAGAACGCGAAGAACGCGAAGAATGCCGGCCTTCGAAGAAGGGCGACGAAGAACGCCGAGCCCTCGGAGATCGACGAAGTGACGCCAAGTACCGCGATGCCGACAGTTCTTCTTCCGCAACATTCTTCCGCGACAATCCAACCCCGCGACAACCTTCGATCGACAATGACAAGGTAGGGGGTTGCGCTTCTTTTAAATCTCTTTGTGGGTTATAACAACATCACAAATTTAATTATTATTAATTAAATCTGGTGTTTCTTGATCCTCGGAGATCGTCGACGCGATTCCCTTCCGTGACGACGCGACGCCCTTCCGCGACGCGACGCTCCACTTGTTCCGTGATTGTCAATTCCGCGAAGAATGTGCGTGCGACGACTGGACGAGGTAGGGGTTTTCATTGGTGTTATTGAATATCTTTTTCCGGAATTCTTCA
This sequence comes from Viscum album, assembly GCA_963277665.1. Lineage (NCBI taxonomy): Eukaryota > Viridiplantae > Streptophyta > Magnoliopsida > Santalales > Viscaceae > Viscum > Viscum album. Next base: position 599,395,230 of record OY728167.1, on the reverse strand, counting down.
TTGTTTTAAATAATCACCTGTTATCGGATTAACGGAAGGAGGCCGGACCGCACAAACACGGCCGAACTTCCTCCCTTAGTGATTGTAATTGTTGCGGATGGGAGCGGGGTAATGCAGTGCCGTTGCACCGCGCGGAAAAGAAGAAATTACGGCCGGTATGGGATGGGACAAAGAAACGCAGCGCCATCGCGCCGCGCCATTGAAGACGGGAGAGACTGTGGCGGAGGGACGTGGCACCGTCGTGCCACGCCAGTGGAACAAGGGCCGTGACTTCGAGCTGCGTCATAGCTGGAAGGAGTGGCCAGAAAACCGGCCGCCGGCGGACAAGAAAGAGCTGCGACTGAAGGGTCTGCGGCGGAGCAGCCGGAGGAGCCCGCCGCAGCAGAGCCACGATGGTTCGGCAAAAGCGACTGGCTTTGCCGGCCGCCGGTGACCAGAAGGCGGGACCCGAGGGTCCCGCGTAAGAAATAAAATGGTCGGCCTTAGGCCGACCGGGATCTGGAGAAACCAGGGGTCGAAACCCCCAGTGGTGTCATTTTCGGCGGGCCCCCACGTGGGGGGCCGTTTTCATCAAAGGCGCGGCATAATGCCACGCCGTTAGTGAAATAAAAGGGGGGGGGGGGGGGGTGGGCGAGCCCCCAACACAGCGCATATGCGGCCGGCCGCGCCGCCGGCCGGGCCGGGCTTCCGGGCCGGGTCGCCGCCCGGGCCGGGCCGGGCCCAGACCCTCTATTTTCAGACTGAGTTGGTTCAAACGCCCATATCTTGGGCTTTGGGCCTCCGATCGATGCACCGTCAGTTGCGACACGATCCTTGGAACTAGACAGTCGTCCTGGTATATCGCACTCAAGGTTTTGGAATACTTTGAGTTCGGCCAGGTTGGTTCGTACACGAAACCAACCGGGCCCTCGGAGCGGAAACGCTCATAGCTTGAGCTTCGGACGTCCGATTGAGGTTTTATCGACTTTGTTGTTTTCCTCTAAGTGAGACAGATCTTTTGAAATACTCCGCCCGAGGTTTGGACGCTGGTGGAGTACGGTCGGGTTGTTTTTTCCTTAGAAACCAACTGGGCCCTTGGGACGGAAAAGCCAAAAAACTCTCAGACCGGGCGTCCGATTGACGCGCCGTCTGCGACGTTGAGTTCCTGTTGACAATACGGAACTTTTGGATACATCAACTCTGGACCTTGTGTCAGTTGATGTATCAGCCTCTCGGCTCGTGGAGCAGACCCTCCCGAACGAGCTTGCTGTGTGCGGGAACCCTAGTGCTGGCTGCAACTTCGACGACGACGACTGTGCAGAGATCGTCAGTGGACTGCGACGATGAAGAGTGCTGGTCTTGTATCCTACGTGGGTCCCAACTGTGCTGGTCTTGTATCCTATGTGGGTCCCAGCTTAGATGATTCAGTGCTGGTCTTGTATCCTATGTGGGTCCCAGCATAGATGAATCAATGAAGAGTGTTGGTCTTGTATCCTATGTGGGTCCCAGCTGTGCTGGTCTTGTATCCTATGTGGGTCCCAGCTTAGATGATTCAGTGCTGGTCTTGTATCCTATGTGGGTTCCAGCATAGTTGAATCAATGAAGAGTGCTGGTCTTGTATCCTATGTGGGACCCAGCTGTGCTGGTCTTGTATCCTATCTGGGTCCCAGCTTAGATGACTCAGTGCTGGTCTTGTATCCTATGTGGGTCCCAGCATAGATGAATCAATGAAGAGTGCTGGTCTTGTATCCTATGTGGGTCCCAGCTGTGCTAGTCTTGTATCCTATGTGGGTCTCAGCTTAGATGATTCAGTGAAGACAGCTGGTCTTGCATCCTCAGTGGGTCCCAGCTTAGATGATTCAGTATCTTTATCTGATCATCCCTTTCACCTTTTCGACGAAGTGTACCTGTGTGAGATGAATCATGTTTACTCTCCTTTGTGGATTGTGTTGAACTATCCTGTGTGGATTTACTGTTTACTCTCCTTTGTGGATTGTGTTGAACTATCCTGTTTGGATTTACTATTTACTCTCATTTGTGGATTGTGTTGAACTATCCTTGGTGGATTTACTATTTACTTTCCTTTGTGGATTGTGTTGAGCTATCCTATGTGGATTACTTTTGCTCTCCTTCGTGGATTGTGTTGTGCTATTCTGTGTGAGTATATGTTTTTCTTTCTTGTGTGGTTTGGGTTGTGCTTGGGCTTGGATGTTGGAGCCGAACGGGAATTGATGACTTAGGTATATGTATGGCCATATACCTAAGTAGTTTCGGTTGTTACTTCGTGATTGTATCTTTCCTTTTTGGTTTATCCTTTGTGGATTTCGGGAGACCTTCGGGGGTCTCGAGGTCCCTACTGAGTAGCTTATACTCACCCCTACACGGGCTATGCCCGCACTTCGTTGTGTTGGTTGCAGACGACGGACAGCGCTGATCGTGGTGGAGGCTTGCGGACCAAAACAGTACGTGGAGGTGGACCACTGGGCGGGACGTACTCGGAGCGGACAACTGGACCGAGGAGCTCTGGAGGCTATCTGTGCTCGCCCTTCCGGTGGGACTTCCAGAGGACGGCTCGACGCTGCAGCTTTTCTTTTCAGTTGTTGTTTTCCCCTTTCAGTTGTACTTTACAGTTGGTCTTGTATTTCCGGCCCCTTTTTCTTTCAGCACAGCTTGTTACAGTTTTTACTTAGTGTATACTCTTTCCTCTTGCTTACTCTGTGATGGTTGTTTACTTTAAAAAGTCAATGCCTTCCCTGTTTATCAGGATTTACGAATTGGTTCTAGTCGCCAGCCCCTGGCCTATGTAAGGCGGGCTTGGGGAAGTCATGACATGGGCCCCGAGGACGGGTCATGACAAGTATATTTAAAAAGGGTTCTCCATCAAAAGGCAGTAAATCAACCTTTTAAAGAATATTAGAGTATTTATTCTTAAAATTGAATTATTTCTTATTTTAAGCCTCTAAAATTTAGTGGATAAATGTAAAAACATTTTAAAATCATGTATAATCATATTTTAGATAGTTCTATCCATTACCTCCAATACATATGCCAGGTCTTAACTACCATTTAAAATAATAATATTATTTTATTAGTGTGTAACGTAACATTTCTAAGAAACCTGTTGTTACGTATCAGGTACACCATCGAACACAGCGTCCCCTTTAAGGTAAAATTAATATTTAATTTACAAATATTAATTAATATGAAAATATTTTATTCTTTATTTACCTAGGATTTCACAGATATGCTTCCAAAATTAACACAATCATTAGATGTTTCATGATTGTTATAACCTAAATAAAAATAGTATAAAAATAGTTTATAACCATATTCTTGATTAAAAATACAAAAATACTTCAATACTTCAACATCAATTATTATAATGGAATAATCCTTTCTTTAGACTATGAGTTAACTCATGTATTAAGGAAATGGATCATATAATTCCCATAATCCCCACACAAAAGATATTGAACTCCATGAAAATTCAATTTCCTATTAACTTCTTTTCCACCTTGAAAACAATTTCACTTTACATTGAGGAATTCATTGGGGTATGTCCTTCCAAAATTATAACATGAATCAAATTGAATATTATTTCCTTTGTTGCCTCCATTATCTGATCTCTATGTAAACTATTTCCTTCTCTTGAATGGTTATTCTGATATGTGGTTGTGGTGAATGCGGTTAATGATATATCATGATAAATGACTAGGAAAAATAACAATATAATTCTCTGCTAAAATCATTCAAATTAGTTACTAATCATCACTGAATTTTCCATCACTTTAAGTGTTATCATGGTTACCCATCTTCCATCCATTGAATGAAACAAAAAATCATTGTATGAGAAAAAATAATCATAGTGGAAAACCAGATAATCCTTCATAATATTTCTATATCATGACACCTTATTTTTATTTTATGAAACCTCTGTTTTAACCTAGGTCAGTCATGTTCATCATCTATTTAAATCCTTAATGATGTATTATAAAGATTTTTTGAATTTCCAAAACATATCCTCCATGAGTTTTAAACTATGTGTGCAGCGAGGCTCATTATTAGGCACACGATTGTTATCAATTCCAATCCCATTTCACCCTTTTTAGGGAAATGTACCATAGTTACAAAATTGATATATCCACATCCACTTATGGTATTCATATATTGGTGTAATTTCTTGTAAACCATTAACTCTATCCTTCATCAAAATTTTATGAAATTGTTTTATACATTGACTTGTCAATATGGTAATCACTAATGTTTTATAAACCAATTTTCACAAGGTTAACTAAATATTTATCTGATACCAACTATAAAAACATTCAAATCTCATACAAAAATATCACATATTAATATATGAATATTCATTTCATAACATAATGATCCACGATAAAAATTTATGGGTCTATTGCCTTTGGGAATATGGATACAAAAACAACTGGATCATAAGTGAACTGCATCATCTTCTACTATTTTTTTCATAACAACCACCCTTATTAAACATATCAAGTATAATAAATGTATTCATAACATGGGGAAAGGATTCATAAGAAAGGTTGGTCTAATATTCTCAGTATTGGTAAATATGGGGCATATCAATCTATGATCATATGAAAGAATTAGGGTATGAGATCATAAATATGACTTAAAATGTTTATAACCAATCTATCATGGAAAACAAACATCATGCACAGAATAAAACTTTATCATTTCAAATACATGAATCATAAGAGTGATAAATCCTCATAAATCAATAATGAACCAAAAGTTTCTATCATATAAGTGTGGAACAATCATAAATATAGAATCTGTTTCACATGTCAAGGTTAAATAAAAATACTATCAAATAAGAGTTGAACAGGAATATACATGGGTCTCCTATATCATAATGGACAAGGCATCATCACCCATTTCTTATAGTGGATCAAGAACATCATCTTGTATCCTACAGTGGATCAAGTACGTTGACTTGATTCCAATAACAGATCAAGCACATCATTCAGTCTCCCATAGCTATCGTAGGAGAAATAAAAATTTACCCAATGAATTCGAAGAATATATAATTTTAGGCCCACCCTTCACATAATGAATACCATACACAATTCTTCCAAAAACCCACTAAATGGTCATCATATCATCATATAATAAAATTTCAATGAAAATATGTTTCCTAAATTTTTTTCCAGTAATTCGTAGCATTAAACATGAAAAATAAATGGGTTTTATAAAAATGTAGTCATTATAATCATAAAACATCCTCTGAAATAATCGATATGATACCATTGGATCATATCCCTAGTAAAATATAAGTAGCACCAAAGGTTATTGTCATTGATGAATTAAAATTATATAAAAATAAGTGAATAATTCTTGAGGGAAAAATATTAATTTTTTAAAAAAAAATTATAGAAACAATTTATTTTAAAATAATAATGGTAACATTAAATAAAAAAATCAATAATATAGTAGTCCTGATGGCGAGAAATATCCTTCATGCTTTACATATTAAAAAAACATTGCATTCAAATTGTTGGTAAAAAGTCCAAAGTACCTCATTTGTTAAATTAGAAGAAGACTCCATTTAAAACATTTTTTTAAAATAAAATATGTTTAAAAATATTTATCATAAATAAATTCTTATTATTCAAAACATTATTTGAAACATTTATATGGAACAAGGACATGGAAGAGAAATTATTTTCGATCGAAGAGATAAATAATGTCTAATTTTCATAAATAGATTATTTTGGTATCTTTAGTTACAAAATAATGGAAGATGATTGGAAATTATGTATTATATATAAATGTTTATAGTATAAGAAAATTAATGATTTTATTAATAGATATTTTATAATATATCATAATTAGGAACTTAATAATAAATGTCCCAAAAAAATAATGGGATTCTTAATATAATACTTATACCATATTAGTATCTTTTAAATCATATTCCCTGTGAAAGATTTTATATGGATATGTAAATCCCCATAAAATTCATAATAATCATAAAAAATTCATCCATGGGCATTATATACACGAATGAAAATTAACAAGTGGTGAATATGGATTGTGTCTCACATAAATAAAATTGAGATGAAAATCCCTTACATGATTTTGCGACTCTTTAAGCGTAAGAGCCATGAAATAATAAAATTAAATAAAACATTAAATATTAAGAGAATAAATAAATTAATGAGATAAAATTTCAAATTCTATGTATATACACATCATAGAAGAAAAAATTTTCATAACAGCACATAAGTCTTAAACAAGACAATTTATGATAGAAATACTCTTTCTGAAATCTTGATTTCCTTCACACGCTTTAGAGAATCCAATATAATAAATATTTCTTTGATATTAATATATTCTAAAACATAATAATACATATAATACCATATATGATTTACCAATATCCTTTTACGACCAATTTATTAACAATATGTTGGTAACATCACTATTTTGGGTGATAACTTCTTCATTTTTCGTTTATGTTTTGGTTTGGTATTTTAATACCCACTAAAAATTATCATTGTTCAAAAATATAAGTAATTTAAAACATTATACAAATATAATATATATTCATTAGATATGAACTTATATTAATCAACAAAATTTGGTGATATAAAATTAATTACATCATTCATGGAGACAGTAGGCCGTATGTAGGATGAACGATATTTCCATTTTCTCGACAGATGAAATGAATGAAAGATCAATAATATATCAGAGTTAAATAATAATTTATATTTCATATATATAATATGTATTCATTAAATATATATTTATTACCATTCTTTTTAACATAAAATTAAAAAAAATACACATCACTTCATAAAGGTTGTAGTCCACACAAACCCATGAGCGATGTTATCATTTTACCAAGAAGTATAAGTTAATAAGGTAGATATTATATTATAATTAATGGAGTATATATATGACATAAATATCATATATATAAACATTAAATACATCATTATATCAACCTGTGATAGGTGGTGATGAAAAATAAATAACATCACTTCGCATGACGGTAGTACTTTGTACACAAGATCGATGGATTCATTTCTCATTTTATAGAATATGATATTGATATAGGTTATGAAATAAATGTAATAAAATATCATTATATTATATATTGATTTTATTATATTTTAATTATGAATACATTAATGAATTTGGTATGAGAATATGAATAAGAAAAATCATATTGAATACCATTACATTCAATTAGGAAAAACTTTTTTGGACCCCTTATTAATAAACCTAGGGATGGTCTTGTTGGAATATCGTAATCTATATAAAATTTATAAGGATTTTAGGAAGATATTTTTTCGTATTGTTTTTAAAAATGGATTAGGTGGTGTGAAAAGGTTAGGGGAAGAGGTGCCCTTTTTTAATTGATAAGGAGTTGAATTTTTATAAATACCGTAAACTATTCAATAAGGGGAAGTCACTCTCAAACCATGTTCCAAAAAAATTGATAAATAATTTAATAAATGGATTATATTGTCGATAAACACGTAAAAACATGTATCAAACAAGTTTTTCATTGACATCTAAGTTCACATAATTTTACCATTTTAGTTTCACCAATGAAACTGGGTTTGTTCAATTATTTACCTTAGTAATGTGTCCATTATGTCTAAAAATAAATGGGAATTATTATATAAATTGGAAAATGTATTATAAAAATGGAGTCCTGTTTATAAAATTAAATTCCTATGTTTGTTGGAAATTAATATTAACATAGGCGCATGTAACATGTAAAACATTGTTTTAACCATAACGAGGGTAATTAATTTTTCTATTTTTACAATTCTTTTTTAAAAAATTATTTTGAAGATATTAACTAATATTTAATATTATTATTAAAAATAATAAATAAATTTTAGAGAATTAAATTTACATAACTGATAGAATTTAATTAAAATTTAAATAAAGAGACGTGATGAAAAAGCAGTTTTCCTTGGAAATGTTCCCCTCATCACAAAATGTTTTTATATAAAAACTCATCATAAAAATGATTCTAATTAAAAATATTAAATTAATAATAATATAAATTAAAATATTTTACATTTAAAAAATAATTTAAAATTTTAAATTCTGTAAACGAAATGAATTTTTCAATAAAAAATATTATTTTTCATTATTCCTCTAAAAAATAATATTATTTGAAAATTCTAGAAAAATTAGTCTAAGATAATTTTTGTATTTTTATTTCAATAATTAATTTTATATTTTCAAATTAATTTTATTAAGGTGGAAATAATTAATTATATAAATAAGTGCGCAAAATATAATGAAACCACTTTTTAGAAAAAAATAAAATTTTTAGAATGAAACTTGATTTAATATTAACTCATGCCTAGAAAAACGTTTAAATGAATTATAAAATAATTATTGAATATATAATATATAAATAACATTAAATTAATTCCCCAATAGTGATTAATTTAATACATTATCATAAAAAATTATTTCTTTAAAGAAAATAGTTCCTTCTGAAAAAATTTCTTTTACATTTATGTTTTTTCTTCATTTTTATTCATTTAATATCCAATGAATTTATTTTATTCATTTTTAAATTAAATTATTTTGATAATTTTTTTCTTATTCATACCCACCAATTTAATGTCTATGTTTTTACAGAAAAATAAAATAATAACATTTTAATTTTATATACCTGTTTGTTTAAACACGGTGTTGCGTGTAACACAACATATTGAGATGTTAAATTTTATTTAAAAAGAAATATATTCTAAATATATTTTTCTGGTACATCATGTACACCTTTAATCCCAAGATAAAATAAAAAAAATAAATCTATGATATAGTTTTTTCATGAATACTCCTCAGCGACCACCGATTTAGGTGCCCAATTCCGCCCATGACATAGACCGAAGGGAATTATTCATCCTTATATGATAAAAAAAATATATTCTAGAGATCATATATACACAAGAGGGAATTATTTAACTTGATAAATCAATAATAACATGTTTCCTTATCCTCGATGTCTGGCATGACCACTTAGTAAATAGAATAACCACACATACTCAATAAAAGGTTAAAAATAAACAAAAATAAGAATGGAATAACATAAAAAACAACCCATTAAACATGAAACAAAACAAATATTTTAAAACCAAAAATATTAATAAAAATATAGACCAACATAATCATGAAATGATCTGAAAATATATTCTGATATAGAAGCATAATTTAGTAACCCAAAAAAATGAACAAAATACATTGTTTAGACACCTATATATGTCATGAAAAAATGATACATTTCTTGTAATCACTATCATCTTTAGATTAGAATCCAAAATCAACCCTTGTCCAAATAGGACCCAAATAAATCCTAAAATATATAGGCACCAGCTCAAACCCTATAAGTTACCCTCTATATACCTCATGTATAAACATTAAGAGTAAATATCATTCATGTTATTTTGAAAATGAAACTATATAGTTAGCTTTACATTTTAGTTAAAAAAGGTGCATGAACAATTATTTAAATTCATTTTCATACAAGTTAAATTTTCCACCATTTTTAGACAAAAAAAAGCACTATGAATTTTCAAAAAGTATGGAATTATTAGAAATAGAAACAGTTTCAAAAAACATATTTTAGAAATACACACATTTTATTAGTGATGCAAAATAACAACCTTTTTAATTCTTAAATTTAAAATAGCTTATTAACACTGAGAAATAGTAAAAATATTATTTTAAAAAATATAATGTAACCCACCCATTATAAAGGTTATGAAAATTTAAATAATAACCGTCAAACAATTAACAAAAAAATATAAATGAGTGACAATAAATCACTGGACAAAATATAGGTAATAATAGTACCCACTCAATAAAAATAAATAAATGTCTGAATATATGTTGAAATAAAATCCAATTAAATGGTAAATAAATAATTGTTATAACGGAATCACCCTTGGGAACTAGGGTTAAGCTATCATAGTATCCTCATAATATCTATTAATTTATCCAATCATAATACTATCGAAAAGCTATTAACAAAATCATTATCATCCACAACAAGATATATATAACTCCCAAATAAATGTTAGATAAAATATCACATCCTTAGTAATACATTTGATCCATATTTTGTATGTAGTAATGTTTTATTTGTGTGAAGTATTCCCATGCTATGTGAATATATCAAAAATCCTAAGAGTACTATATCTAGACATTAAACCTAAGTAGAAGAGATTTCTATAGAAAACCAATGGTGGTGAGTGGTACAAGAATTAAATCATTCATAAAAAAATATCGCTGAAGTATAAATAAATATAGAAACCAAGAATAACATACTCCCACTAAATGGAATCATGAAAAAATGTGTCATAAATAATTTTAAACCATCACACCCTTTTATAAACATTACTCAACAACATTAAATTCAAAATATATTGTAAATAACAACAGAAAACACAAATAACACATTAGATTTAAATCCCCTAACTCCAGTAGCCATGAATTGGTGGTTAATTTATTACACTGGAAGAAGATATAAGCAATCACATCCCAATGGACTGAATAGTTTAGTTGTCTTAGTAAAATCTAATCATACATGAATCTCACATTATATTTTAAACCATAAAATACAATATAGTACTTTCTTTTAGAATACCATTATTTTCGTTAGTATATCCATGAATATCAATCATAATAATATACCTATAATCCTAGGGAATGTAATCATAATAAAGGGGTGAGCTTAGATGAACAAAAAGGGCCATATATAGTGGAATCTATCGTATGTAAATAACGTACAACAAATATGATAGGGTAGATAACTGAAAACACATTCCAATTAATAAATACATTGATCAAAAAGAATAATATGCCTGGAATAAATGATAATCAAATAATTCAATATAAATAATCACATGAACTTGAAACCTATCAAGGAATATCATAACTATTTAAAAATTTACATTAGCATTATGTTTATACATGGATATCATAACTAATAAAATAATCATATGGACATCAACAACTAATCTCATAATGATGGGCATAAAAAAATTACCATCAAGGCCTTGTTCCAAGGAATCATACATAAATGGGTAAGGCCTTGGACAAATACCCAAAATAAATTTTATCACTAGGCATACGAATGAATTGAGGGGCTATAGTGGCCTCACATATCCCATACTACGTTTTATTTATTCATGATATGAATGGGGTGAATAACCATTCAATACATAATCAACATAAACATTCATAATGAAAAAATAGCATACAATATGTTAATATTTCCCAAAATAAAACTAATTATAAGCCATTCCAGTACTATATAAGGATTCTATAATATCCCTATTGGAGCATAATTAAAATAAATTATGTCTGTCATTGATGAATGGAAATACTATAATGGTCCTTAAAAACATTCTCGAGGAAAATACCATTTTCATATTGAAAATCACTTTTGAAAACTAAAAATTATAAAATATTATGAAATTAATTTTATATTAAAATAATAATGTAAAACTGTAAATAAATATTTAAATCATATATTTGTAATAGTGTTGGAAAATTCTGTTGATTCCATATAAGTTAAAAAGTATTCCTTTCACACTTTTGTAAAAATTAAAAAGTACCACATTCTGAAAATGACAAGAAGATTCATTTTACACATTTTGTAAAACCAAGGGTATAAATGTATTTAATAAATCATTACATACTATTAAAACTTTTATTTGATAGATTTATGGAAAATATGTATATGGAATAAGAATTTTCCTAACTAAATATGAAATAAATCATATTTTTCTTAAAAACATTGATATGATCTTATGAGTACATAAAAGTTGAAAATGAATGGAAAATATAAAATTTAAAAAATGATAATTGGATAATTACATATATTTGGTTTATGATATGAATATAATAACTTTCCCCTAATGGGTGCATAAGCGTAAAAATTAATCAATACCGATGAGATTGTAAGTTAAACCCTTACCATTTTGGTAACTTTTAAATCATATCGCCCACGGAAAAGTAACATAAAAATAAGCGTTAAATTACATGAATGTTAATATATTCATGATATAAAATATCAAAGGGGTTTTAGATACACATCATAGAATAATATAGGTGTATAACTGAGAATATGTCCCAAAGAATACAATTTGAGACAATGAACCCTTACAATGATTATAACATTTAAGTAACAAAAAATAAATTAAGTGATTATGTGTAACAAATTTAAATCCAAAACAATTAAGAGTAAATAAAACATAAATAAAAAAATCTATTTCATTCATAATAGATACATAATATAATCAATGATGGAGTGATATAACCCAATGAAAGAATATTGAGTTATAAAACACATACCACTTGATAACATTGAAGTAAAATACTCATAGATGAAGTAATTTGAATTCAAACATAACATTCCCTGAATTATTAAGTATCGATATAAGTTGTGAATGTTAATTATATACACCATATAAAATAAATTATGTGTATAACATTAAAATATGGTTCAATGAAGGAAAATTGAAACTAAATCACTAACAAAAGGTCTGAATCGTCATTTACGTTCTTTATAATAAAAAATAACAAAACTTATATTAATAAATTAATTTATTAATAATTACTATAAATTTTATTATAAATTTTATTATATTTATTACATTGGTATATTTAATTATTTAAACAATTCAGTTCATGTATGGTATTTTGACTATATTCAGTTCATATGTCAAAAATGACTTTGGTAGGTTCACTATAGTAAAAGTTTTCACTGTTTTATCTAATCCAGAATAACAATCATGAAATAATTATATTTTTAAACATAAATTATAATTTTTAATTAAATAATTATGTATGGTTATGGAAAATTAACTACGTTACAATATTGGAGATGGTAAGATGTATGTACGCATGATTAAAGTTTCCATTTTTCAACCATCATGATGGGAAGAAAATAGGTTATATTTTTTCTTTAAATAATTATCGTTTTATAATAAGTGTCATGTTACTTATCTAAATTCACTTATGTATAGTATTCATGTGATTTGGTAATGTGAAAATAATCACATCTCTTTGTGGAGGTCATAATCCACACATACACACGAGAAACGTCAATCCCATAAAAACCAATTAATCATATAATCATCCATATACTTATTAATAAAAACATTATTCTTCGGATAACTGTCTTACTGAAACACAAGTTATACAAGAGGGTTACATATACCTCAAACATTTATTCAAGTGTAATAAATATATCCAATGTACTTCCACCACATAAAACCAATGAAGGGGTATTAGTTTCTTTAAACATATAATCATCCACATACTTATTAATACCTGGTGGTAGCTAAAAATATAAATCCACCCTCATCTAAATCATAAACTTAGTGTATTTGTGTAATTTCCTCAATTTATTTCCAAAGGTTATGTTCCATAAATTATTATTTTTTGAAATCTAGTTCCCAAGGTTTATATTAAACTTTCTATGATACTGATTATAAATACCCTGTCTCAAGTATCCTATAATATGTGGTAACATTAAGGCGTTATAATAAGATATAAGAGATCACATCTCAATGTACTGAATCATTTAATGTTATTGGTAAATATAATTCCCTGAGATCGCACTTCTGGATATTGTCCAAAAATAGTATGTGATTTTTTTAAAAAACAAACAAAATAATTACACAACACCTTACACAATCTATGAAATTTTACAAGTCTATATTTTGGAGGATTAGACAAACCATCCATTTTTATCAAATTAATAAAATAAAAAAAATAAAATGTGTAAAATGAAATTATGTTCACTGACTTCGTATATATAGTGAACGTCATCGAAAAACTATGCTAAACCTGTCAAAGAAAGTTGCAAACAAGGGGAAAACATTTAATATTACATGTAAAGGGTGTTTTAAAATAAATGATAAATCCTACTAAAAATATCTATTGAAAATAATTTCTAAAATACATTTTTAAATGTCTTTTGAAAACATTATTTTAAATTACATACACCTTAAAAATACTATATAACTTGTAACATTATTGATGTTTTAAAATTTCATTAAACATATATTTGTGATATTTGAAAAAATATTCATCATGCAATTGAAAACAAAAAATATGAGGCTACATGATATATCAAAGGATATCTGGGCCTACCCATATTAATGATGGGTATGGGGTTCACTCCCCACTCCCTATCCGGTTTACCATGTTCATGTTCCGATTTTCATAAAAAACTTTTATGCATGCCATACAGATATATACGTTTTATAATGATGTTTTTTTAAAACATAACCATGAATTAAATTAACATGAAATTATATTTATATATAAATTTATAAATATAAAACATCATTGAAATTAAATTATTAGACTTCTAACAACCAAAACTCTTGATATATACAATTTTCCAAATTACATGGAAGATTAATTATCATTCATATACATAAACATTTCATTCACAAACCCATAAATATCATTTTTGAATGTCATTACGATAAATGTAAACATAATTAAATACACATTATTTCATGTATTATGTGAGTAATTTCATGAATAATTTGATTATTCCATATGTAAATGATTATGAATGATGCATATAACATGATTTCCATTTCACAAAATTTCAAATTCTTAACTTATAATTTCTTAATTAATTACCATTATTAATTTATTTATGAATAGATATATACATGAATCCCATGTTGAATTGCTCTTAAATATTTAATAAAACATATATATAACTTAAACATAAGAAATATATAATTTTTTGAAATAAATTATCATGGAACAATTATTAAATATCTAATATTCATAAACATAAAACTACTTATCAATATAATCCTGAATTAAAATTCTAATAAAAACATGAATTTACCATAATAGTCATATATATACCAAATAATTTATAATTTAAATATTTTCCAATAAAAATCATATTTAAACAAAACATCGATAAAATAAAAATAACACCTAAAATTAAAAACACTAATATGATTTTCAAACTAAATGTTTGATTCATAAAAAAATCTCTTACATACATAAGAAATATAATATTAAATATAAAATATATGAGAATAAATAATAAATATAAAACCTAGAAAAATAAATATGAAAATAATAAATCCCTTACATAATTTTATAAAAAACATAAACCAAAAATTGAAAATAAATTTAAGTACACCCTTATTTGATTGCAGATGAGGAATCTTGAAGACTTTCTCCTTTTGTTACATCTCACACACAAGCAATCTCACATAGTCTGAAAAAAGGTATTTAAATTATTTTTTCATAAAGATAAAAGGGATTTTATAGATATAGTTAGTACTTTTTAAATGGATAAACACACAATCAAGTTTTCGGTACAAGGTCAAAATACATGCACAACCATTCAAAGCACACATTTACTACAATAGGATCATTGAAATAAAAACCAAAACAATAAAATTGACATATTTAATTGGATATTACCAGTATAGAGAGATATACTGAGCCAAAAAAGCTGAACTCTTATTTATAGTCCAATGGAAAAGCACAAAAAAGTATAGAAACATTATAAAATGTTGATAATAGGGATGTAAGATCCTATATGCGGACCAAAGAGAAACAAATTATATTAAAAGTAAAATGGTTCCCTTATGAAATGATGAGCACTAGGATAGTGACCCTGAAGAGGAGAAAACCATAGGCAACAAAGTTATACCATGGAAAAACAGAAACCTACAAAATTAAAACACCTGAGGTAGGACTGATAAACCAATGATTATATTTATATAAAAATAAATCCATACATAAATAATTTTTTTTATTATTCTAAAACTAGTGACAATATTTATATAAAAATAATAATAGGGTTAACATAATTTATTTATTATTACATTTATTTAAATTATTAATGTTTAAATCAAAATCTTTCATTTATTATAACTCAGTGTATTACATTATCCCCATTAAGAAGAATTACTACCATATAATTCATTCTTCAAACTCAAGAAAATTCTCAATTTCCTTCTCTAAAATTTAGAAAAATATGATTGATAAACTACTATACTCTATCTCTCATAGGATAAAATCTAATCGCTAATGTTTTCTAGACCATTCCTCTGATACCAAGTATAATTCCATGAACCCACACTTCTGTATTTAATTCCAATAAATGTTAGGTAATATTTTCAGTAAAAAGAAACTGAATAAATACACAACACATTACACAATTGAGATCCTTTTATCGATCTAGGATTATAAGGATTATAAAAACCTTAATTTTTTATCAAAGATATACAACAATAGAATAAAATTAATAAAATTAAAATGCGTAAACTAACTCTGTAATCAAGTACAACTCCTTCAGAATACTATACTGAACCTACGAAAAAAATATTTGAAACAAGGGGTTAACATTTAATATTCCAAGCAATGGGTTTATTAAAATCATTGATAAATCCTTTTAAAATATTATTTTGAAAATAATTTAAAAAAAAACTATAAATACATCTTGAAAACATCAATTCTAATTACTTATGTCTTAAATATATTATATAACTTTTGAGAATTTTTACTTTTGAAAATTTATTTAAACATAATCTATTGATATTGAAAAATATTAATAAATCTCTTGAATATAACGCACATGAGGCAACTTGATACAAGAAAGGCTATCTGAGAATACCCACATTCTTAAGGAGCGAGTTCACTCCTGACTACCAATCATGTTTACCATGTTCAAGTGATGATTTTTTTTAAAATCCATTTCAAATTTCCTTAATTATATATATTTTTTCCATTAATGTTTTTATTTTAAAACATAAAACTATAATTAAATCCACATACACTAATAATTATATATAAATTTATAAATATGATCCTTAATGGAAATTCACATATTAGACATGGAACAACCAAAACTCTTGATATATCCTAAATGGATTGAAGGCCATCTTTATTATTTTTTGTTTATGAAAATCCCCCTTTAAAGGGATAAGGGGGAAACCTTACAAGGCCATAAGAATATGTGACAAATTACATGACCAGTAGGTCTAGAGAGGAAATCATCCCAAATAAGAAAACATGGATGTACCAGTCCCAAACTAATATTGGGATGTTTTATCTCCACCTTTGCATGGATGTTCGACTAGCTTTCTTCTGCAGAGATGTATAGCCATAGTACCGATGGAAATTCCATACCCTCTCAATCCTTCATATATGGATAGCTCTACTCTAGTGAATGTTCCTGCTTGGAATCTTCATTTAGAGCCTTATTCCATGTAATATAAGTTGATGCATCAAAAATTTTCCTATGCCCTGAAGGCCTACAGGGGCCCTGAAGGGCTTGAGGTAGCCAAAAATCCATACTGTCCCAGAGTCCTTGGGTGTCATAGAGGCCTTGAAGGACTTGAGGACCAAACTATTGTCCTGGATGCCTAAACAGATGAATAGTTTCCGCTACTACATTACCTGCTACAATACTAATATAGTTACCCAAAAATATGCCTCCGCCCAGATTACATTGATGATAAATTGTCATTATTAAAATTAATATTTTCATTCATAAATCCATAAATATCAATTTTTAGGGTTTTCCCAATAAATGTAAAATTAATTCATTGGGGATTTATGCATATATTATGTGAGCAATGTCATGAATAATCTTGATTATATAAATATGTCAATGATTATAAATGATTCACATAACATGATTTCCATTTAATATAATTCGAAATTTGTTACATTTAATTTATTAAATAATTATAGTCAATAATTTAATTATGAATAGATATGAACATGAATCCACAAGCCAATTTTGCTTAAACAATGAATAAAACACACACATATATATATATATATATATGTGTTAAATAAAATAATTTCATAATTTTATGAAATAAATTATGCGTGAATAATGTTTAAATATGTAATGATCATGAAATTAATTCTATATAAAAATATAACCATGTATTAGAATTAATAAAAAATGATTTTTTCATAATAGTAATATATATATATATATATATATATATATATATATATATATTTATTCAATAAAATTTATAATAAACGTATCTATAAATTAAAATCATATTTAGAAAAACATTGATAAAATAAAAAAACCATTAAAAATTCAAGACTCTAATTAGTTTTTCAAAATAAAAACGTGGTTCATAAAAAGAAACTCTCTTATATACATAGGAAATATAATTTTTAAGATATTTTTTTTGAATAATTACTAAATATAATCCCTTAATAAATAAATTTGAAAATAATAAATCCATCATATAATTTAATAAGCATTAAGAACTAAAAAATTGAAAAAAAATAATTACAAATTTACATGATTGACGAAGAAGAATGCTATAGACTTTCTCATTATGTTACCTCACACACATGATCTCTCACACAGATTGAAAAAAACTTTCAAAATATATTTTCACAATGATAAAATGGGATTTTATATCCATAGTTCCAACTATGTAAATAGATTAACACACACTCAATATTGTAATGAAAGTATAAAATATAGGCACACACAGCCAAACCACTAATTTTCTGTAATTGGACCAATATGAGAAAACTAAAAGAATAAAATTGACATAATAAATTTGATATTTTTAGTACAGGGACATATGCCGACCCAAAAAAATGAACTCATGTTCATAATCAGAAGGAAAGACAAAAAATAAAGGTAGAAAATTTATAAAATGTTGATAACATAGAAGATCGATCATATGAGTAGACCAAGGAGAAATTTTTTTTATTAATAATACAAACGAAAACCAGAAGACAAAAATAAATGGCCCAAAAGAAAATAACAGTAATTGGATAATGATAATGAAGAGGAGAATACCACGAACAAAAATGTTATGCTGATGAAAATAGAATAACTACAAAATAAAAACACATCTCTACCTTACGATATCTAAATAATTAGGTAGATACTATGACCTAACTCATCACTGCGATCGAATCCCGACACACTCAAAACTCCATTGATGCTGCTAGATCTACCCTAACTGGTGGCCAAACCACTAGCACTAGATGAAACCTCAACCATGATCGAACACTTCTCGGAGCATAATTCCTACATTTGGTCTCCGCTTCCAATCCTGATTTTGGCCTCAAAGTGCTTGCTATGGATACCTACTATTGTTTTTAGCCTCAGATCGAAGCCTCCCATTCTCCATGTCTTGAGCACCCAACTCCCGTGAAGGCCCCTGATCGATGCCCCTTAACCCCAAAAGGAATATTGAACACTATATTCCCTATATCATAATTATTATTTGATTTTTTGAGACATATTTTCATTTCATTTAACATATTTGAAAACTGCTTCAACTTTTTTTTTATAAAACTACTATTATATACAATTATAAATTAAAAACAAAAATCATAATAACAATAATTTTCAAAAAATGCGTTCTTACTCAAATAATTGAAATTCATTAGTAACAAATAATTTATATATTTACAATTCCATAATTATCATAATATCATTGATATATATTCATAATTATGATTTTTTTCATATATTCATATTGTCATCTTTTTATAAAATAAATTCACACAAAAATAAACACATATTTTTTTTTGTTTAAAATTGATATTATTTTTATAAAAATAATAACAGGGTTATAATAATTTAATTTTAATTCCATTTATTTAAATTATAATTGTTTAAATCAAAATTATTATTTTATTAAAACATGTTTTGTTACAGTAATCTAGATACACACATGAATCTTATATCACATTTTATAACATAAAATACAGCATAGTTTATTTTTTTAGAATACAATTATTACCTTTATAATATACCTACTATATATATCATTATAGACATCCAAGAATGATAATAAAGGAAAAATAAGATTGGGGTGATCTCATATGCACAGTAAGGGTTATGTACAATGGAATTTATCATGGGTAAATAAGGAATAATCAATATAACATAGTTGATAACTACAAACACATGTCATTTAATCAATAGCTTGAGAAAGAAGAATAATATGGAATGAATAAATGATGATAATGTAATTCTATATAAATAATCACATTAATTTTAAAATTATCCATGGATATCATTGTTACATTCCATGATTTTTAAATATTAACATAATGTTCGATATCGTATTAAATAAGCACCACTGAGCATAAATGGACCACAAAATATATGACAGTTATAACCTAGAGATTTAATTGGATATACGAATATGATTAAATAATTATATATATATATATATATATATATATATTATAATCAATATAATTTTTTGATAAATAATTTGTAAATAGTTATTCAATTTTTAGAAATGTCGTTTTCTTTATCAACTTTTTTTCATCAAAAATGATTTTGTATTACTTTTTGTTAGAAAATATTATAAATAATTCATAGAAATTCAAGAAAATAAATTTGATAAATTTAATTTAAATTTTTAAATACTCATATCATGATTATCATACAATGATATTTATATATTTTTTATAAAATATTGATTTTTAGGTGAATAATGAAAATATTGTTTTTTAAAATTTCATTAATTATAAATAACTAGAGTAAATTAAAAGTACCCTTAAGTTTTAAATTATACTTAATGTAACATAATTTTTATTTAATTATATTTAACCCATTTAATTACATTCAAATCAACATTAAATTTTATTTAAATATAAGTTTACTTATGTGGATAAAGACTGGGTTTTTTCTAAATAATGTTTTAATGTGAAAATTGTTTTTTCATTTTCATTAATTATAATTATACCTATTTATAAGTTATTTAAATTAAATATATTGATAATTTGTCTATAAATATTAATTTAAATTCACATTAGAATTATTTATTTTCATAGAGTTGATATAAAATCTTATTTTTCTTTAAAAATACACTTCTTGAAAACAGGATTTTTCATCATGTTTGCGGGTTTAATTTTAAATTAAATTATGCCAATTTTTTGAATTTAATTTGTTAAAATGTATTCCATAGTTTAAATCAGAATAATTCATATTATATAACATGGTCAACTTAATATCTGGTCAAAATGAATAGTGAAACATGTAAAAATCATTTACAGCAGTTAAGGTGAAAACATGTTTATCATGTGTTAAACTAAAAAGATAAGGGAGAAAATTTCATAAAAACATTATTAAATTATATTTCATGTCCATATTGATAAATTATATCATCAATTTCTTGATAATGGATTAATTTTTTCACATTGTTACCAATAAAGTGACATGGGATTATTTAGAAACCTTTAAGAATTACTTGTGTGCCACTCACCTCACTTATAAAAGGCCACCCCTTCTTATCTCATCTTAATACCTAAAATTAATTTTTTAGAAAAAACCTATACAAATACCTAAATTTATTCCATACCCAATACATATATCCCTTATTTTGATCATAAATCGACTTTATGATGGCTTTTGGTTCTAACCTAAGGACGCTATCCAAAGAGGAGGAATCTTGTATAACTGAGTGTTTTTATTTTTCTCATCTTCAAACCCATTAAAATATTATTAAACAGTGTTGATATAATAAAATCATTATATCCCATATACTGATATTTATTATTTTAGTGTAGTAACCTACATCCACCCCCTCTTCCATCAAATGTGAAACAAAAGCATCGTTCGTGTGTACAGATGACTACTGCCTCGCATAACGATGTAATTATTTTTTATCATTTTCACTAATAGATTGTTATAACAAAGGATATAAATTATCTAAATTAGTTTTGTAACATAATTATCCATTTTTATTTATTACATCACATATACCTTCTCACATTCCATTATATTGGGGATACGATAACATCGATTGGGTGTACGGTGGAATACCACCTGACGAAGTGATGTCATTCATTTTTTAGTAAGACTTTAAAAGGATGGTAATAAGGATAAATTTAATGAATAAATGATATATATATTACATTATTATAGTATTAATTATATATTAATCTTACTCATTCATAATATATCATTTTATTTCATACCTTTATATTAATTGAAAAATGATAAACTCGTTCGTGCGTACGTGTGGACTACCACCTCCACGAAATGATGTGATTATTTTTTCATCACCACATCACATGTATGATATATATAAGTATATTTAAAGAAATAATATTTTATTTATGATATTATTATCATACTATAAAAAAATAAAACTTCCCTTCTTTCTATAATTATCTTTGAAATTTAGAAATATTATTAATCTGTACGTGTGACCAAACATTTCAATGATTGATTTTTTTTAATATTTCATACTAAACATTAATGACTGGTTTTATAATTATAAATTATGTATAAAAATGATAATTATTTCATGATAATTATTTTCTCTATGTGTTTTTATTCTTTTATTGTGTATAAATAGCCTATTTCCCCATAATTAATATCAATGTTTCTCTCAAGAACTTCATCTAGAGTGGAAATATTCTTTATAGGAAACTGGCTACAGTTTCTTGGAACAATTGTTGTAAACTCTGTGATGATGGGGGTTTATGTATAAAAAATCTTGAGCACTTCAATGATTCTCTGCAAGATTATTTTATGTGGAGACTCTTTAATAGCAACTCTGAGGCTCTTTCTTTCATTGGGGATAAATTTATGAATAGGCTTATGAAGGGTGCTTTTAATCATCTTGATTTTTCTATTTCGCATGCCTTCAAACAAATATGTTCTCCAATTGATCTTCATTAATGATGGATTGTTTATAGGGATTCATCTCTTGATTTTTGGAAGGAAAACTGGTGTGATACTCCGCTTGTTGATTTGGTGGGGGTGTAGATGCTAAATTGGATTTGAATATTTCAATTAGGGACCAGATGGATAACTTGGATGATCTTCTGGAGCATATTTTGAATATTTTTATCAAGTATTGTTTCTTTAATAGGGAGAATTTATGGTCTTTGCAACCTTCTACGAATGGTTTTCTTTCATTTATGTTATTTTATAGGTTCACTTTGAATTGAAATGTGGAATTTCGGTGGATGAAGGTGTTGCACAAGAATTTCATTAGGCCATCCCAATATATATTGGACTAGAGAGTTTCTCATCAGAAAATCACAACAGATTGTTATCTGTAAAATTGTGGAATATCTTTATATTCCTCATGTGCTCTTTTCCATCAACATAGGGAGGATTCAGATCATCATTTTCTTAGCTATGTTGCATCTTCTTCAATTTGAAAATCCATTGGAGATTTTTTTTAAATCTCATTTCCACCGAATACTCTCATTCGAGATTTTATTCAATGTTGGGGGTCCCTCCCTCTTTCTACATAGCTTTATGATTTATTCCTAGTTTCCACATCATAGATGCTACATTACATATGGTATATCCACAATCAAGTACTCCATTCTGGTGTGTCCTTCTCTTCCGAATTTCCCTTGCTCACACTCTTTCTACTATTTGGGAGGCTAACATTCCAAGTAAATAGTTCTGCTACAATTCAATTCCAGACTTGACCATTCTAAATCAAATTGGAGTAAAAGGATATTTCAGGCCTCCTCATGGTACTTTGGATGTTTTAGGGAAAAATCCTTTTTTAATTCAACTGTGATGGGGCTTCTCAAGGAAATCCGGGTCCCTCCAGCTTTGGTGTTATCTTCAAGGATATATAAGGTGGTGTTCCGGGTTGTTTTCATGGTTCTTATAGCGTTTACTCTTCAACTGATGCAGAGATTCTAAGAGTTATTGTTGCGGTGGACAATGTAGGAGACATGGGTGTAATAATATTTGGATTGAGGGTGATTCTACGACTATTGTTATAGCTATCAGGTTGGGATATATTTACATATCTAGGAAGATCACTAATATTTGGATCAATTTTTTGGATTCTCTTTACTCTTTGCATCACATCCTCACTCACGCTTATCGAGAATAAAATTCAGTTCAAGATGGCATTGAAAATAAAGTGTTGGCGGTGTTGATTTTCTTTGGTATGATCATCTTCCTGGTGTGTTTTTACCTCTTCTTAAGATAGATTTTGATAAGACTCATGTTTTTAGACTAGTGTATGTTTTTTGTTTTTGTTCAATAAAGGATCCATGCTTTTCTACACAAGGTCTCTTCTCTTTAAAAAAATGCAATTAATTTTCCATCCCAAGTAACTATTATTTTATGTTTGGATTATCTTAAAATATATCATGTTTTCTTCAAATAAAAACCCTTATTTCCATTTTCAAGGAAATTTGGTAACGAAAATTATTTTTTAAATTGGATGAATATTTTAATATCAGGAAATGATTTATTTTTGCTGCAAAAAATAATTCATGATTATAATGATGAAAATTGAAGGATTTTATGTCTTACGATTATGTTATGGTTCATATAAATTGTTTATGATTATGTGTGGTTCAATTTTAAACCAATGATGGGTGGTTAGATTATAATCCAAGTATGGATAATTACATTATAAACCAAGGAATGCAGGTTACCTTATAAACCAAGGAATGGTGGGTTCATGATATCACTCCAATCCATTCATTATGGAATTCAATCGTATGGTTATTTCATTTGTAAGTGTGATGTTCAAAATGATTTACCAATATACATATATGATTTATTTATGATTTCTATGATTTTATTGTAATATTATGATTTCTAAAAAGGTAAGAAATGATATTATTTTTAAAAGAATGTTTTTAGAAATTCTTAACGGTAATAACATTAACTTTTTGAAAATTTTTTCATGAGTTTATCATGTTTTAAAAGAAAAATTTATGAGTTTTATTTTTCCCATTGTGTTTTCTTGTGAAAATTTTATGAATATCATGGGGCATATAAGGTGATTTATAAGGTAAAAAAAATTTATTTCGTGCCCATAACATACTTTGAAAAGGAAAATTTTCATAATAATTCTTGGACTAACGAATTTATTTCATTAATTTTATTTCTTGTACAAAATAAATTAAGATAATCACTTATTTTTAAATGTTTTTAATAGGGATTAAAGATGGGTATGATAAACAATGAAGTCATGTTGAACGATGTGATGTATTTTTATGAAATGAAATCATGTATTATTTTAAAAGTTTTACATAATGGGAAAAATGGATACTCATCAGAAGTGTAGACATTGTAAATATATAGTTTTTTATATATGAGTTATCGCATAAATCTCTAATACTCTAAACATAATAAATATTTGGTAAAATAATGTGATTTATAGTCTGAAGACACTAGATTATGTAATTTTTTAATCCTGGTCCTTATAATAATTACTCTTAAAATAATCACATAACATTGAACCTTATACATATTTATTATAGCTAATAGAATAATAATAATTACATGAATATCTAATAACATAATGATGAAATGCATATTTTTAGACATTATAAAATTACAAATATGTCATCATGCTAAGAAATTATATTTAAATGGTTAAGGCCTCAACTAAACACTCGAACTAGCTTGTCTCATAAGACATATTGATACTTTGTGGGAAAATTGTAGGCCCTTACCATCACTTAATAATTATAATGAATTTTTAATATGAATGGGGTGAATAAAAATTAAATATATAGTCAATATAATTATTCATATTGAAAAAATAGCATTAAAATGTTAATATTCCCCCAATAAAAATAATGATAAATTATGCAAAGAAAGAATAAATAAGGTATCATCACAAAATATCTTATGTGGTTAATAAATGAAATCATTGGTTTATGTCATCGATGAAAAGAAATACCATAAAATGTCATTAAAAACACTCTTTACAAAAATAAAATTTTCACTTCTTAAATCATTATTGAAAATAAAAAATTTCCAAAAAATAGGAAATATGTTTTATTTGAAAATAAAAAGTGATTTTTTGTAATATTTATTTAATTTAGTGTTCTTGAAATCCAAAAACTTCATTCATGGTGTTTAATTTAAAAAATAGTTCCTTCCACACTTTTATAAAAAAGTCAAAATTTACCTCACTAGGAAAGTGACATGAAAATTTATTTTAATTTTTTAAAAACATGGGTAAAAGGATCTTTAATAAATTGTTATAGGTTAGTAAAATTATTCCTTAAAACATTTCATGGAAAATATGGATATGGAAGAAAAATATTTCTAACAAGTGAGGAAAAAAGCCGGTTTTTTTATTATTTTATGATCTTTTAAGAACATAAAAGTAGAAAATGAAAGTAAAACATAATTTTTTTTATAAAAAATAAATGAGAAGACACTATATTGGGTTTATGATTAAAATTTATTTTCATTCCCCAAATAGAGACTTAAAAATAAACAATCTTGAATAATGATGAGATTATGAAATAAAATATTACATCATCGGTATTGATCAAATCATACCCCCATAAAATAAATAAATTCAATGGAATAATTAAATAAAATTAATGTAAATATATCCATGAAATAACATATCAACGGTGGAGTAGATAAAATTCATTAAATAATATTGGTATATAACTTAGAATATGTCACAGAGAATATAATTTGAGACAAAGAACCCTAACAATGATCATAACATTGATGTGAGAATTAATCGATGAAGTGATTATGTGTTAAAAATATAAATCAACATAGAAAAAGATCAAATAAAACAGAAATATAAATAATTCCATTTCACACACATTCTTTAAAAAATATAACCAATGAAGGAGTGATATAACCCAATGAAAAAACGGAGTTATGAAACACTTAGAACACGGTAACTTACAAGTCAAATTACCTTAATGAAATAATTTGAATTTAAATTTAAAATACCAAGAAATTTGATGTAATCATGATAAAATATATACATGGGTAATTTTTTAATTTATATAAAATAAATTAGTTGCATAACACTAAAATATGCATCAACGATGGAAAAATGAGACTAAATCCATTTCCTCGAGTCCAACGCATCACATGTGTAATTTATAATGATGAATAAAAAAATAATTTTATTTATTTACTTTTTAAAGATATTTTTGAAATATATTATTCTGTTTATTTTATTAATTACAATATTATGTTGAATTACATAATCAACTAATTTCACGTCTGGCATTTTGACAATATTCGGTTCAAATGTACAAAATGTCTTCAGTATGATGATTATGGTAAAAGTGATCATTATTCCATCATATACAAAATAATAAAAAAGAAATAACTTTATTTTTTGAACATTAAATATAATTTTTAATCCAACCATGGATTATAGTTATGAAAAATTAACTGTGTTACAATCATAGAAATAGCAAGTCGTACGCATGTAAGAGTAATGTTTCCATTTTTTAATGATCATGATTAAAATAACATAAGTATTATTTTACGTTTATTAAATTATAATTGCAAAATAAATTTCCTATTACTTATTTAAATATATATATATCATTCATGTGATTCGATAATTATAAATGAATCACATCACTTCATGGAGGTGGTGATCTACACATACAAACGATTCATGTAACCATTTTTAAATGAATAAAATGGTAAAAAATTATAAGATATGATGTTTTAATATAATGATAAATATTTTTTTAATATAATATATATACACACATATATAATAAATCCATTATTGAAACCATCTGTGAGAAGTGTTGACGGGAAATGAATTTCTTCGATTTGCGAGCTGGTAGTTCGTCGTACACACGATCGATGGTTACATTTTCCATTTGATGGAAGAGGAGACAGATATAGGATATTACATTAACATGAAAACATCCCAATATATGGGTGATATTTATATTATTATGTTATCATGGTTGGATAATATTTTAAGGAGGTAGATGATGAAGTAAAACAAAAATGCTTGGTTAAGAACTCTACATCTTCTTCGAACAAAATCTTTAGGTTTACACCAAAGCCTTCGTTTGAGGGTATTATAATTAAAAAAAGGACAATAATAATTTTTAATGGAATTATGTAATGGATTTTGGATTTTATTATCCATAGAAAAGGCTCATTATGTATGAATAAAATAGATGACAAGGCGCCCTTTTATAATTGAGAGGGGGGGGGGACTTTTGAAATTTCAAAAAGTATTAAATTAATATAAATTATTTATCATATAAAAATGGATACAAAATGATATATTTAGAATATATGATGAGTATGGGTCCAAATAATGACATACAATAAAATTTGGACATGTTTTGGTTAGTTTTTTTTACCTATATCCTTTGGTTTTAATTCACTTTAACCCTTTTTATAGTTTCCATAGTATTATGGTTTTCACTCTTTAGGGGTCATTAACGTTCCTATAGAATGGAAAATGACCAATAATTGGACCACAGTTGATATTTTTATCCAAAAACCATTTATTTTTTTGAAGATATTATTTTAATAAATTTTATATCTTTTAGTAAAATTTTATTTATTATAAATCTCATTAATATTTATTTTTACACTTCATTAAATTATAATTTAAAAACATCTCAAAAAGTATATAATTATAATATCTCCCATTAAAAATTCCATAACTTGTTTTAATTATCTAAATAATTAACTTTTATTTTTATTCAAATTATATATCATTCCATATTTTTTACAATTATTTACTTTATTGTCTTTTTAATTAAATAATTATGTTATGGGTGGTGTGTAAGAATTTATGATAATTATGTCATCACATAGAATTAAAAATAAATTTACATAATAAATAAAATTTATTTATTCTTTAAATGGTAATTTATAACTAAAAAACTTCCTTTTTCATAATGTGAACACAAAATAGGTTTTTAAAAGTAAGAGAGTGACATTTTTCCTTTTCATTACATAAAATATTATAAAGGTCATAATCAAGGACATATGGCTCCAAAATGGGTTAGTAATGAAATTTGATAATATAGGTTCTAAATATTTCAATAAAATAGAAATTAGAGATGTTTTTAGGTCATTGTAAACAATAAATCTTTAGTGTAACCCCCAATAATCTTGTTTTAACTTTAACTGTGGTGACATATTTTTACTATTTATACTATTTATTATTACCAAAAACTAAGTTGACCTCATTAAATAATATTAAATATAATGATTCCAAATTTTTAATTAATTTTTATTAAATTAAATTCCAATCAGTTTTAAAATATAATTTATAAAAAAACCAGAAAAACTTTCCTAAAAACACTTTTTCAAGAAATGTGTTTTTCAAGAATAAGACAATCTAACAAAAAATATATGACCAGATATAGTAGTTATATAGTTTTAAATTAATATATATATATATAAATATTATCAATATTAATTAAATAATTCCACTTTAGCATTTATTTTAATTAATTAAAATGGAGAAACATTATGCACTTAAAAAATTTTCAAATAAATTTGTTTTTAATCCCAAAGAAAACATAGATTAAAATACAATAAAAATATGAATCAAATGTAATTAGTTGGATTATATATAATTAAATAATACTAATGTTAAATTGATATGAAATTCTAAAAATAGTGGGACTTTTAAATTAAACAAATTATTGAATGAAATGATAGTTCTTAAAATAAGCGGGGTTTTTACAATTCACTGGAAAATTAATATTTTCATAAAAATTTGATATATTCACAATATGTTAATTTTGAAATGATTAAACAAAAAATTATGTTTTTTTATAATAAAATTTATATTTTTTTAATAAAAATTAAGTATATTTTTTCTCACAAAAACAGTAAATACATTTTTGAGGGAAAAAATATTTTTGAAGTATGTAAAGACTTTACAAAAAAATTATGACCTTATCTACTAATATATTTACTTCATCTATAATATTTATATATACTTTTCAAAAAAAATTATTCAAATTCATACCACTAATTATAACAGCTATTTAATTAATGTCATGATGAAATAATATATTAATGTTTTTTTAGGCTCGATGTTGCGTGTCATATACGCTATCTGACATAATTTTTTTATTTTAAAATATATGGTTGTTATATTAAAGAAAAAATAACTTAGAAAATCTAAACCCATGCCTAATTTATATACATATTATATAAAAATTAATGTTTTCACCTTTAAAATTCATTTGAAAACCAAAAAAACCTTTTTAATCACACATTTTATTTGAATGAAATCACTTAATACAGAAGAATCCTCAACCTATTTGATGAGGAATTGGTAAGTGAATCCAACATACCTGAGATAAAATATGGGTGGAGACACAATTTTTGAGTCAAAGTAGCAGTACTGTAGCAAGAACTATAACAAATACTATAATAGGTACAATGTTTTATAGTATTAGTAAGAACTATTTATCTGTTTGGGTATTCAGGCCACCAGTTGTGTCCTCGGGTCCTCAAGGCCTTCAGGACACCCAAGGAATTCTAGACTGTTAGGCTTTTGGGATACCTGAGGGCCTTTGGGCCAACTCAAGGCTTTCGGGCCACATGAAATTGTGCTTAATGGACCAGACAAACTCTACAAGGAGAAGACTCTAGATGATGATTTAGAGCAGGAACATTCACTAGAGCAGAATCTAATAGATTTGGAAGAATGATTGGGTATGGAATTTCCTTTAGGACCAGCCTATGCAAGCCTGGGATTCCGACCTGAATAGCCATGTGGAGGTGTAGAGATGACATCATGATGTAGAAGTTGGGTTGGAGAAGTTCCATGTAGTTATATTCTGGATTAATTCTTCTAAGACCTAAATGTCATGTAATCTCTAAACCTATGAGCCTTATAAGGGTTCCCCCTCATCTATTGAAAGGGGGTTATCAAGAATAAAATAAAAATAAGGCCTTTGGGCCATTCCAGAAAAATCCCTTAATTCACATTAAAACCCTCTAATGGGTTTTCAATATATAATTTTTGTATATTAAAATAAATTAATGTTTCAAAATATAAAATAATCCAAGAATTTAATATTAAAAGATTATTATGGAGCCACATACCTCAACAGAAAACCCACAAGATGATCCCAAGATCGTAATGATGTCTCCAAGTCTATGAGTGCCTAACTCAACCAAAAACAACCATAAGTTAAAAAACCAAAATTTTAAAAACAAAATCACAAAAAATAAATAATCTATGAAAAATTCATAGGATGAATTAATGACAT
This sequence comes from Viscum album, assembly GCA_963277665.1. Classification (NCBI taxonomy): domain Eukaryota; kingdom Viridiplantae; phylum Streptophyta; class Magnoliopsida; order Santalales; family Viscaceae; genus Viscum; species Viscum album. Next base: position 599,364,225 of record OY728167.1, on the reverse strand, counting down.
TGAAGAATAAGAAAACTGGGATTTATCCACTCCCCACATGAACCCAAATCTAAGACACATGAAAACCCTAAATAATACGACCAAATCAATGAAAAATTAACCGAAAATTTCTAAAAACCTAAAAAAAGCACATAGAGTCATACTGTAGGGATATAATGAATAAGGGAATAATAATTCAATCTTATTAAATCTATTAAAATATAAAAATTAATTCTCCATGAATTGGAATGATTTTACCAAGCCTTAGTGGAATCATATTTCCAAAATGCTAACTGATGAGACGAAATCAAGTGTGAAACAAGGTAGGATAGCAAGGAAGATACTATGAGAGATCATACCAAAAATCCATGTATGGAAACTCTTTTGAATTACAAAAACTTAAATAGAGATTAGGGGGAGGAAGGGGGGAGAATTACTCATCCATCCATGTCCACACATAATAAAGTTGAAAAAGCCATGGGGGTTTTAATTTTAAAACCCCAAAAAGAACATCACACCCCCTACACCAATTCTATAATACTGATCATAGAATTACCCATATGTTCCATGATGTTACCCCCTATAGAAATAGGGTCCTCCCCTAGAGAAATTCACTCGAGGTGTGACCCATCTGCGTCTAAGAGATACCACCTTCTAGTAGAGGGAAAGCACCCTCAATCTAGGAACCATTGAGTTTTGACCCTATATATATATAATGACCTTTTATTGCTGTATAATTTACCCACAAAAAGTCTAAAACATATACCAGGTGAAATTTCAACAAAATACTAGACCTTAAGATCCCCAAACCAATTATGGAACAACCATTTATTACTACCAAATTTACCAACAAAGAACCCAAAACATGTACCTGGTGACATTACAAAAAACTAATAGACCTTAAACATTAAAAATCCAATTAAAATCACTAGGGTATCCCAAACATAAACCCAAATAGATAATTAATATTATCTTTGATTTTTAACAACCCACTAAGAAACTATTTTTCATACTTAATTATTGTTGATTATTTTCCTAATTTATTAATATAATAAATGTATTAATACTTATTTGAATTCAATTATTATATTTTATGATTCATGTGTAGGGTATGGGAATCCATTAAATATTTTAGGGATTTTAGATATTTCTTTTTGATGTTTATGTTTTTTATTTTTTTTGAGCATTTTGGAAATTGGTTTCACTCAATTAAACACACCTTTAAATTTTATAGCCAATCCATTTATAATAAACATATTTCATTATAGAAAAATAAACCTAATAAATGATTAAGTAATGTTAATTTTAGATTCAATTTTTTATAATTTCCTGGAAAGAATATTTATTTTTTATTCTTATTCAATGAAATATTTTCAAATGTTAAAATCACCCACCTAAGATGTTTTCTTCCCCATTTTTATATCTTTATCACAATTCCCTCATTTTTTGGGATACCTATGAAATTCAGGAATAACTAGTGTTTTTTGTTAATACATAATCAAAATATTTTAGTTTAAGAATCTTCTGTAATAAATGATTGAGAAAATAATTTTAAAAGGTCATTTTAAAAATAAAATTCTCTTCTAAAATTGACTTGACATATGACCCTTTAATTATCCCATAGTATCAATGATATATATTATTAAGTATCCACATTAAATGATAAAATACCTTAACCACTAATATATTGATGTAAATAAATTATCATAGTTTAAATAATGTGTGCATAATATATTTTATTATAAGTATTTCTAATGAGAAATATGAGGATAGAAATGATGAAAGGGGAATAATATTTCTAGTTGGTATTGGAAGTCCGCCCAACTATTTGAAATTTAAATATCTAACTCAATCTCCAAGAAAATTATGTATATAATTGAGGATGAAATATCAAATAAAAAATGACAATGAGTTGAGAAGAGTGAATAGATATATAATAATGTAGAAATTTTTGAAGTGTGAATATTATATAATAATCCTATGAAGTTGTGGGTGAAATTTTTTTAAGGAGAGTGAGTGTGGATAACATTATAACGTGTAAATTATAAATCATGGATTTTATTTTATATAGAGACAAACCACCTCATTATACTTCTACATTTGTAATAAAGAAACTTTCAAAAATAAAATCACTAAATGAACTCTCATTTATTCATTAAAAAAAGTTCATGAATTATTTTATAGATACTCTAAAAATATAGCAATTTTATGTTCACCTTTTCATTATTTTGGATTTAGTAAATCTTGTCTTCAAACCCATATTGTGTGGGATGAATGAAATATTTATGGTAATGTTCGAATAAATGATAATTAGAGGTAAAAAAACTAAAAAATGTATTAAATATATCTATTGGAGAAAATAGAATGAAGAACATAAAGAAGGCATGATAATATTTGGGTTTAATACTATTTAATAGGTTCACTCACTTTGTATTGTGTTTTAAATTTCAATTGGTTTTCATTTAATGTAACATTATTTAAGAATACACAGAAATAAGTTTGGGGGAATTGACAGTGGTAATTTATTTATTATCATTTGTTAATATTCATTCAATTTTATTACCTCACATTATTAATAAACTATGTTATTTTGGTGTCATGGAAATAGAGTTTTATTTTATTATATTTTATTTTAAATATTGGTTATATTTTCCCAAATTTATGAATATATAATATTCATTAAATTTTAAGAATATAATTATTTGAAAAATACTCATAATCCTTGAATTCATTATTTTTATGTTAAATAAAAATGGGGTTATATTAATAGAGTAAGTGGTCTGAAGAGACAATTAAAGATCATTATATATTCTCATACATACGAATATCTCATCTGAGACCATCAGTATATAATAAATCTGAGTAAACCACAGAATTTTGGAGGTCACTTATATGAATAAGAATAAGTCATTATCTCATTAAACTATATATGGAATATAATTTTTGTTATGAATAGATATTTTTTCCATGTGATAATAACCAGAAGATGTGTAATAACAACCATAGAATTTTAAAGGATACATGAATATTATCTACACATACATAATATTAACACTAAGAAAACTACTGATATGTAATAATAATTACTTTTCTATAAAAGAAGAGGTTTGGATATTATCAAAATATATAATATTGACATCATATTTCAAAGTTATGGATAAGATTATATAGAACTCAAATAACATTAACCAATAAAAATATAAGAGTAAATCAAATTCTAGGCCACATATTTAAATATTTTCACTAATTTTGTTAATTTAAATGTAGAATTGTAATTTAAAGATCACATAAAAGATTTTTTTTTCAAAATATGATATGTAAGATCATACCCTTTGTGAAATAAATTATCATATAGTCATATGCATGTCATTTAAGAGTGAAATGTACTTAAAATCACTCATGAAGAACTGTATCTATAAATATAATTTGAACGGAACATTGAGCTCATTCAAAGAAAGTGGATAATATGTGATATTAATATGTTAATTTAAAACCAAATCAAGAAATAAATTAGTTTTTTACCTAGGTTTCATTAGATTCATGAGAGGGGAATTTTAATATGAAACCACGAATTTATAAAAAATACATGATCATAAAGAAAGAATTCTAATTAAATGCATAGGAAATACCATCTCACTTTATAACACATGGATTCATAACTAAAACTGTGAAAGGAATGATGAATCTATTTAAGAATATAGAAGCTACTATTTGGGAGAGTATGAGCATGTAGAATCATTTTTCTTCAATTTTCAAATTAGAAATAGATGAAGTTATTAGATAGTCATGAACATTCATATAGATCTATAGAATACCTTTTTACTTATGTGAAATGGAGTGGAGAAATTTTTTTCTTGGGTGTAATTATGTTTATAAATTATTTGTGTGTTCATTTATCCTGGTTTTCAATATTGGAGCATTTTCATGGACATGATTATGTTTAGTTTAATATTTCAATGCATTTATTTCTTCATTATATGATAAATTTATTTTTCACTCTAACCAATATTTTCTTTATATAATGGAATAGTATTTGTTGGATGTTAATGTATCCATATATTGTTTATATATGTGTAGAAGGAAGTGGATCAATTTTATTTTCTTGAGAATATGTTCTCTTGATTGGGGGTTTCTTATGTAATTGGTGGAGGATTCATTGTTGAGATATCATAGATATTTTTTGTTGTCTTCCCACACACATATGAAGGATGATAAATCTATATAGATAATTTCATGTTTTAGACTCTCATTTACTATTTACCCTATATGAGAGACAAATGATTTTATACTATCTCATTAATTAAAAAATTGAAGAATGAATACCCATTTTAATATTACAATAGAAAAATATTTGGTGATCTTATCCCTAGACCAATAATTAAATATTCTATTGATAATTTTCCTTATTCTATATGATCATTCCTTATCTCATATAAATGAAATCCCCCTTTTAAATAATTCTGACACAAATGATTTTTCACCCATATTTGGAGAAAAAAAGAGGTCCTTATTATACCATATTTTAAAACCTCTCTTTTAATTTGATTTTTCACACCCATGAATGTCATGTATCAAATTTTGGAAAAATTTCTACTAATTTAACCATTTTTCATTCAATTTTCATATAAATTTCATTATAAATTTGGGTTATAAAGGCGAAGTAGATAATAGAAGAATGTTATCTTTTTAATTTATTCATTCCATGGGAGATAAAAAATTGTTAAATTTTTAAATAAAATATCATTTATTCTAAATAAATCATAAAACTTAATGTTACACAAGACTCTTAATTCTTGCTTAATCCTTCCCAATTTTTTGGAAATATTTTTATAGGAATTTCCTGAGTATTCTTTTGTCTATTCATACAAATAAAAATTCTTATATTCATTAAGATCTATGAAAGAATTGTTAAAATGGAAGGTGATTGGATGATAATTAACTCATGTTTACTAAATATTTTAAATGAATGGTATATAATTGATTTTTATATATTCTAGTAAAAGATAGAAAGTGTTGAAAATATTCCATCATTAGATATTTGAATGAAATATTAGTCAAATTTTATTACATTCCTTCCATTTACAATAATCTTTAGTCAAGTAAATTATACAACTTATAATTGAAATAGTATGAGGAAATAAGAATAAAAAAACATCCTTAACTATTATATTTTAATATCTACAAGTTATGTAAAAACACTGTTACATGCATTGTGAATTTCATTTAAACCACTTATCAAAACCAATAATAGTAAATGAAAAAATGGTTTCTTTGAAGATCATTCCAAATTTGACTTATATTAATGTATCATGATCTGGAATATATAAAAAATGTCAAACATTTATTCTTATAAAGATCCACATGGACAAAATCATATTGAGATCAGCAATAGAATTCAAGAATTGTGTCCAACTGATGATTGAGCACCAAAAGTTATTATGTAGTAATAGTATTTAGATTAGAAGAAATAATTATATATCCAAGAATTTACAAAGTAAAATTATTATAATTATTTAATTGAACCATAAGTTATACATTACAAAAAAAAAGTTGGATAATTTTGTGAAATAATATTCTTAAGATCTATAGAAGTGTTATGGTTATCAAAACCTCGATAAATATAAAATACGGGGTTTTGGTGTTCCTCAGTTTTTATGTCATTTTTGTTACAACCACCTATTATCATATTCCCTATCATTTTTATACTTTCCATCAACTATTTCTTTAAAATATGATCCACTTATTCCAAATAATAAATCTAACTAACTATAGTTGTAATGACACATAATTTCATCAATTGAATTTCTCTTCTAACAATATTAATGTGTCATATTTAGTAATGTAATATTATATAAAGCACATTCACAACATGAAGGAACCAAATTTTTGTATTATATTTACTTGAAAAATAAATTTAGTGAATAAATATTTGTATAATAATTTAAATTGTTACAAGGGGAAAAAAATAAAAAATAAGATTACTATAATATTAAGATTTGAATATTTTGGATTCCATGGAATGGTCTCACTCCTGAACCTCACTATATAAATGAAACAGAATATCAGAAATTAAATATGCATTTTTTAAATGAAAATATATATTAAATTGAGATAGAATAGAAGTGAATGAATAAATAAATAATTATAATTTATTTATATAATGTGGGGAAACCTTATAACCACTATAAATATAATTGTATGAATAGTAATCTAAAAGATAGAATAGTAATATAACTATTAGGAATAGTATGCTGACAGTTATAATAGTATACTCCACTATTGAAGAGTAATATATTTTGTATGTATCATATTACATGAAAATATGAAAAACTTATATCACAATAAAAATGAATAATTTGTTTTAAAATGATTAAATTAGTGTTTGGTTTTATGTAAAACTCATATATTTTAATAAAACTTTTATGATAAATATTAAAAAAAATTATAAAATTTGTATATTTATTAAAATTTGTATATTTATTAAAAAATAAGGATTTTATTTGAATATTAAGTGTCTTATATAATGAAAATTATTTTCCTAAATTTGATTGTTTTTTTAAATATACACATAAAAATATGGTTTGGGTGATTTTCGGGAGTTTCTCTAAAATAGTATAATTTTATGTGAATAGTGAAATACAGTAAAATACGATATTTGACATTATAAGTTAAATACCTGAATAAATGATTGATGGATTATGTAAAAAACCATTATCGCATTCTCACATACACTATTTAAGGTATTAAATCATTAGAATCATCACAATTTATGGTCTTGGGAAAGAATAATAATTTAATGATTATTATATTCAAAACACCACTCTCCTTATGTAAATACCACCCTGTACTCTAAAAAATTATAAGCCATTGATATTTATGAATATCTACCAATGTATATTCCAATTACCCTCATGACGTAGGTTTTTTTGGTATCACCAAATACCATTATAAGGAGCCTTAAATGGTAGCCTGAATGGAGATACCCAAAGGAAGAGGTAAATTCTCAACCAAACCTCTTCAGTTTTATTATTATCTAACAACTAATTTTATTTTCATCCACAACGAAATAGTAACATAAATATCCTAAATATACTGATAATTTATTATTATATTGTAATATCTATTTTCCACCCTTCCATAAATAGATTAAAAAACAAAAACAATTGTTCTTTATTTGGTTAGATCACCACCCCATTAAAAAAAATTCATTCTCCACCACTGGCTTCATAGTTGGTTAAAATTAACATATTATTGTATAAAATTATATAAATTATAATTTTATTGTAATGACTTGGAATTTTCATATTTTTTTAATTACATGGGATTATTACGAAACTGCGAAAATTGACGACATGTGATTCCCACGTTCGGAGTGCCTGGAATGATCCATCGAAAATGTGTTAAGCATTATATAGGGAGCATGATAATTTTTCCTAAAAAATAGAATAACTCTTAAATGGGTGCCCGAATCATAATTCATAGGGCACTATTGCATTCAGGATGACGAGTTTAACCTAGGAACGACTTATGTTTAGTCAGCGTAGGCCTCTAGTGAGAAAACCCACAAATTTCATAACCATAAATAAAATAATTATATTATATTATTTTATTTTTAAATTTATTTTAACTCACAAATAGTGACTCAGATTATAAATCTAAGACCACCAATGAGCTCATGAAGGTATTCTATCTTTAGGCAGATCCTAACCTTGGCCGGCATAGGCCAACAGTGGAAGTTAGTTTTTTGATGTATATAAAATAATTAAAGAACAATTATTTTATTGTTAAATTTCATTAACTTATAAATGGTAACTCGGATTGGAAAGCTGAGAGTACCATTGAGCTTGTGAGAGTGTGTTTCCATTAGGAAGATCATAACCTTGACCAATGCGGGTCACAGGTGATTGTTAATATTTTTGGAACTTTTTTTAAGGTACGTTCACTAAATGTGCAGGTAGTTATTTCTATCTATTGAACAAGTGTTCTAATTAAAAATATGGGGCCACTGTTGAATTCACATCGCCAGTATTATCTTAGGTGAATCTTAACTTCGACCGACATGAGTAGGATAAGAGTTTAAATTTTGGACTTTACAAAAAAATAACTCAACGAATTATTTTATTTCATTCTTTGTAACTATTTAGCAACAATGGTGGGACCACTGTGTTGTTAGACCATTTAATGGCCGGTTACACTTGGTTCTGTAACCACACCCTTGGGAGAAATAATAGGTTCATTAATTAATTTCTTTAATGAACCTCTTTAATTTTTTTGTGTTGATCTCATCTTTTCTTCTATTTAAACAATGATCAGGAAAGAGTTTTTAGATTAAAGAGGGGAACCTCTAATGAAGTGCCAACGACGTGTTCCCCCAATGAAGAATGGAGCTTTGATGATCGCTGGAGGATTCAATGATGGGAAATGATGAGAGCAAAAGGTCATGAACCTTCTCCTTCATCCTTAACACCCCCGAACGTGGAAAATCATTCCTCATCTATAGCTACTTCTAACAGACACGAGGTAGGGGGTTTCATTGTTTAACTAAGTGTTGTTCATTATTGAAATACTTTCCTTGATATAATGCTAACACGGAGGACACGGGCTGAATAGACAAGGCCCGAACCCTCCACTGATCTCGGTATTGGTTTCATTATTCATGGGAGTTGAAAAATATTGTGGTAAAGTGAAACCAAGGTCCGTGTAGCATAGGCACCCTCCTGGGAAGCACGTAGACATAGACGAGAATACAATCGGAGCACCAGAGCTTCATCGGTGGCCTGTAGAAGCTCCACCAGTGTTGTGGCGTCGATGAACGAGGGAGGCAGTAGTCGAGAACCACCAGCTGCGAAGAGGAGGTGGCGCTCGAAGCTACGAAGATAGACAAGGGCTGCCTGCCGACGTTGGCCGCATTTTTTTATGACAGCGGGTCGTAGCAGTGTGCCACAGAGGAGGGCCATGGCTCTGAGTCGTGGTAGATGATAGCGACAGCCAGCCATCGCCGACTGCGTGATGTCTGGAGGCACTCCACGACAAAAAACTGTGGAGAAAGGCCATAGATTCGAGCCATGATAGAGGGCAGACCTGTGCCACGCGTGTCCTATGGGTGTCCAGTCCGAGTGGACCGGCCAGGTGGTGTGACACTATCCAGTGTCGCTACTTTGAAAAACCGAACGACTCTGTGGTTCGGGAGGGGAGCAGACCCACGTGCCCGGCCAGCTGGACGTGCGGTTTTGTAGCCCAGCGGGTCATTCCCAGCTACTTGAGAGGGGCCATAACCCCAACACAACAAGGCCAGTGGGCCGGACCGGGTTGGTCCGACCGGGTCTGACCGGACCTGGACACTTTTTCAGCCCAATTATGCTTAAATGGGCATATCTCCTAAAATCGGTGTCCATTTGACGAACTATCTGTGGAACTGGAACCCTAGGAAGAGGTGACCCTTTTTAGATACTTAATACGAGTTTTGAAAAATGGTAGTTATGGTCTAGGTTGGAATGACCCTGAATTCAACTGGGCCCTCGGCACTAAAATGCCTATAACTCACATACTAGGAGTCCAATTTTCATGTCTTCTGATGAATTGGAACCCTTATGACCTAGCGGTTCATCAGGATACTTTTTCATGGGACTTCTTGCTATTCAAGATACGACCTATGTCTTGAGGAGTGGATACCCCTATAATCAACCGTTCTTTGTGCGAGAATCAAGTGGTTGGCTTTGAGGTGGGGAATGAAGGGTGATCTTGTGGTGGTTAGTACCTATAAATCATGTGTGGGTCAGATACAGTGTGGGTTATATCCTGGGTGGTTCAGCGCTCAGCACTCTTGTGTTAGTCAATGCATTCTGATCCTGTTTGGGATAGATTCTCTGTGGGTCAGTGCTCAACGATCCTCTGTGGGTCAGTACATACTGATCCTGTGTGGGTTAGTGCTCAGCGATCTTGTGTGGGACATCGCATACCAATCTTGTATGGGTCAGATCCTATATTGGTCAGTGCTCAACAATCCTGTGTGGGTCAGTTCATATTGATCTTGTGTGGGTCTGATCCTATGTGGGTCAATAGTAGAGCTTCTTTAATGAACAAGATTATCTAACTTTATGACTAAGCGTCAGTACTTCTGTATTTAAGTTATACCTGGTATGAGTTTCCTTTTTCTTTGTACTTTGTGATTGAGATCATGCTTTGTGGTTATTCCATTGTGGAATTCTGAGAGACCATCAATGTTCTCAGGGTCCCTAAAGATTATTGTTATCCTCACCCTTGCACGGGCTTCGCCCACACCTTATTGTGTCTTGGGCATACAACATGTAGCTTTGACTGAGATATGGGGAGCCAGGACTTGACGGTGTATGGATACGACTGTTTTACATGGAAATCCACTGTGATGAGATATACCTACTATTAAGGTAGGATACTTGGTGGGGGACCTCAGGATCTATTTTTCCTTTTTCATATACTTCCATTTCATTTGGGCTTGCATTCTAGCCCCTTTACATTCAGTACTCACTTTTACGCACAGTATTGGTTTTTAGTTGTGGTTTTATCTTTCTTTTCTATTTTTTTTACTTGTTCCCCGTGTGCCCTATCTATGTGTGTACATGTTTTTGAGGCAATGCCTTCACATTTTAGGGATATTCCTTTCTAATGCTAGTCTCCAACCCCTAGCCAATTGAAGGCGGGCATTGGGTAGTCATCGCATGGGCCTTGAGGGACGGTTCATGACAATTATACTTTAATTATAATTCTAGAATATAAATATATCCATAATATTAAAATGAAACTATATTTGTGCACCATTGTCGAAAAAATAGATTGTATTAATTAATCATGTCAGGATAATAATTAAAATATATGAATAGTGTGTGGTTTTATTAATAGTTGAATTTTACAACTGTTTTTAAATATTATAATTAAATTAACATAATTTAATCACACTTCTATAGTAATGTAACCATTTCATAATGAACATCCATAATTACATACATGTTAAGATGCCTCAGAACCATAACGATAAAGACCCTAGGACAGTAATAAAATAAATGACATCTAAATTAAATGAATCTAAAGTAATATAATTTTTTAATAATAAATCTAATATATATATATAAAATAAATCTTTTATTTAATAAACCCAATTTGGTTATTCATTTCATTAAGTGAATGTTTAGGGCTTATCCAGACCCTATGTAAGGGAACCCTATGAACTACCCTCTTTTAGTTGGGTTATGCCTTATATCTCTCTTTCTTAATTAATATCTAGATTTAATATAATACAATTATTTTAAATTTTTTATATATTTACCTTACATAGGTACCAAGAGTTCACTTCATTATTAGGGATATACAGGCTCTAGAAGTTCTCTTTCAAATTTATTTTTTCTAAACATGGTGTAAAAGAAACTAATATTTCTTATATCATGTTATGAACTACTCCATTAATGTTTTTTAATGATTAATGGCTTTCTAGAAATACACATTATTATATGGATAGTCTTCCTAGTTTACATATGTTTTTATAAAAAATATGATGTCCTTACCATATATAAATATTCTGTACCATTTTCTTAAAACCTCTCTAAATATTTTCAAATTCCAAAATTACTTCTCCATCCTTCATCATTGAATTTTCTTCAAACAGAAACCATATTTATGACATGTTCATATTTATCCAAATATGAACACTCATAATATTTAATTCCTTTTTCATTTAATAATCCTTATGAGATATCCTTTGATTATGATTTGATGAAAGATAACGTAACCCATTTATTTCAATGGGTATTTATTTTGATTATGAATTATGTTTTATTTCCTAATATAAAACTCATATGCATATATATGTTATGATGGGTGCACCCAAATAACACACCAATTAATTTTTAATGTTTATATCCATTAATATTATATGTGTGGGAGTTGGGGGTAAACATAATCTATGATGGGACTTTGTCAACTATTTTATGTTGTCTTGGTAGTGAGCCTCAACTTATGTTCATGACATGTTTGATGTTGTTTCTACATTCATATGAATCCAAGATTATATGATTCTATATTATTTATGTCATATCTCTATGTGATCATTTATATACCTTTTCCAGTATGATATCATGTAATGTAATTTGACTCATATGTTATGCTCATTTATCATGCTTATTCCTTAACAAGGATTTATATCTTACTCTATTTATCGATTACCTAGGCTATTCTATGAACTTTTAGAAGATAAAAGGGATTTATGATCAAATTTTGGATTTTAAAATAAATATTTTATATTTTATATTTATATTAATGTTTTATGAACCTATTTTATCAATGACACTAGGCCTGTGGATCATTTGGTTGTCTTTATTGGATATTTATGTTGAAAAATGTAATAATATGTATAAGAGTCTTGGGATTCTATAGTCTGTATTATAAAAAGGCCTAGTTATTTTTGAGAATTACTACAGGAATACATTAATAAGTCATTAGGGATAAGTATATGAATATGAAAACACCCTAAAATGTTGGGAATGTATATAGATACTGATATCCAAGTAATAAAATTCTAGTTTGGATCTTACAAGTGGTTGTGGACCAAGAACAGATATACATAGGGTTAATAACCCCAAAAGGTAACATTATTTATTAACTCAATATGTATTTATTTCATAAAAAAGAGGCCTTACTTTTCACCTAGTTTGATTGTTATGTCGGATATTATTTGATAAATTCACAAGCTATTTAAAACCCATTATAAAATACTCGAATAGATCATCATGTTAGAAAACCTAACAGGGAAATTACCATTGATATTCTAAATTGAAACTATAAGGCACATAATTTAGAAAAAAATTCTCATTTATAATTCAATACTTCTAATCTCATAGTTTCCTTTTAATATTCTTATTAATTTATGTATTATCATCTTTAATTTAGTATTTATTTTATTTATTGGTGGGAAAGAAGAGGAAATGTTTCAAAATAAAAGAGATAGGAAATGTGTTGATTACCCTAATAAAATTCCTAACCTGATAGGGGTTGGATTTGATAACTTCATGGAAGTTATATATCTACTGACTCAAGTTATAAAATATATTTGAATTCTGTGGAAGGACATCCTTATCATATAAAGGTTCAAATTGTGTTTGATTCCATTATGTAAAAAATCCACCTAATATTAGTGGATATTATGATCCCCTCATCATAGAAAAATGCATTAAAATATTGATTATATAGTTTATTTCCTTTAATGCATACCTTGTAATTTAGTTGATATTCTGTCTTTTCTTGATTAGTAAAAGTTCGGGCTTCCTTAACGGGGATATTGTAATCTCCAGTAGGCATAAAAAAGTTTTCCACTCTAGTATTAATAAAAAATGACTTCATACAATCTCTCCAATATTCATAATCATTCCCATAAAAACGAGGCCCCGTAAGATTTAGGTTGTCAATTGAACTAACATTCAATCCTTCCATCTAAAGGAAAACAACTTTCTGCTGAACATGTTCATAGTAAATGTTTGTAAATAAGGAAAAAAATATTAAGAAAGGAAAAAATTATAAAAATGAAAACTAGAGAAAGAAAACTTATATGTCTATATAAGTATTTCTAAGACCTGCTCTGATAACAATTATAGAATCCAAATATGATATAGGTTCTCAATTTAAAAGAATGGGGGTGAATTGTAGGTTTAAAAACTTTAATTTTTAACCATAAGAAAAAATATTTTTAGCAAAGTAAAACAAGGTAAATTAACAAGACCTCTTAGTTCTACAAACTTTTCAAGGTTCCATAAATATGGTTCCGGAAATGAAACTTAAGAAAAGTTTACAAGAAAAATATTCTACCTTAAAGAGTATAGAATCTTGCTAATCTGAGTATACAAGTACAAGAAAGTATAATATAGTTATGCATTCCTTATTAATCAAAATGCAGTGGAAAATATACTTGAAACAAAACAAGTAACAAGAATTAAATCTTTTAACCCAAAGAGTAGGGTATCAAACAACCTTGGATAAGGGTCCCTTGATTTATACTTTCACGAAAGTATGTTTTATCCACACCTGGTTAAGCCCTCAATAGGAATATCAGAATCTATCTTTCTATCCACAAAAGCCCTCAAAATTAAAGGTAGTCAGCACCTCGGTCTTCTTATCCATGAAAGCCCTCGATTGTACTCAACAACAATCAGAGTTGCACAAAACAAGCTGAAAAAGATGTTCAGTATGCATAAAGTGTAAGAGTCTCTCTCTCAAGAAATCACATCAGCAATATAAAATCTCTAGAGTGATCAATAGATTTTGAGCTCGTTCAAATGAGCTCCTATTTATAGGCATTTCTCCAATGGTCTACTCCCTCCTCCAACCGTAAAATATTTACTTGAATCCTGGAGGGACCTATACACGTGTCACTCAAACAACGGTTAGTTAGAAATAGATGGTACGAAATCATTTCATAACTACAGGAAGTGTAAGAAAAAAATGGGTTCTTAACCAAATCTATTTTTCGGAGACTAAGTAAAAATAATGTTCGGAGTCTAAGAAAATGAACACTTTGAGACTATATTAAATTGATATTTTGATTCTTGTTTTCATGGAATTCAGAATCGGAATTATAATGATTTCAGAATCAAAATTCCAATAAATTCCGAATCTGAATTATCAAGAATTCGGTGACTGAATTTTGAGGAATTTAGAGTCTGAATTCTGAGGAATTCAAGGTCTGAATTCTGAGGAATTCGAAATCTGAATTATGAGGAATTCGGTGTCTGAATTCTTATAAATTAGGAGTTTGAATACATAGGATTTCGGATTCTGAATTTTGATGAATTCAGAGTCTGAATTCGGATCCTAAAATCAAAATACACTATATATAAGTTTTTGTAGGATTTCGTGGTTTTAGATATGAAACCTAATTTTACACTTTGAAATAAAATGGGTAAGATTTAGAGAAACTATAACATGAACAATGAAAATAAGGGTAAGGAAAAAATTTACTTGGGGATGGAAAATTTTCATTATTAAGATAAATTTTAGGGGAAATAAAATTTTCTATGAGAAATAGTGTTTGTGATTTTAAGAACATAAAGGAATGGAAAATTCATAAGTAAACCTTATTGACTCCATAATCTCCCCCTTTTTGGAAAGAACAAACATTCTTAAGAAATATTATATAAGTTATGACAACCCTCATTTTATTACAAACTTAAACATGATTTATTACATAAAACTTCACTTGATACAACCAGAAGATCGAGAGGTTTAGTGTATTTGGGGCTTAGGATCATTACATAAAAACTTGAAACATGAAATACAACATCTTTATTGAAAACTTCCTTTACATGACCACTACATTCCCTCGTACTTAGCATTGCATGGGATAACCTGAGGACATGCATAAGAAAAGGGTGAGCTATAAAGCCCAATAAGGGAGTACACATGGAATAACATGAGGAGTACAATACATGTTAGATAATAGGCATATCAATAGAGCATAAAAGAAACATGAACATAAAGGCATGATAAATCATGATAATCATAACATGGAAATGTGGCAACAATACTTAACATGGAATTAGCATGAGCCAAGGTTCATTGCACATAGTGCATGAGTAAATCCTCATTGCACATAAAGCACGAGTAAACCCTCGTTGCACTTGAATTATAATAGTCAAAACTCATTTCACATGACGTATCATGATACTATACTTTACCCAATGCATTAGAGCGCTATAAGGGCGCACCCTTCTTAAACATTTCATTTCATGCATAAGTGTGCCACATGGATCATAAAACATTGATTCATAAAACATAATCATTTATTACACGATAAAGGAATGTTGAATTCATACATGAAACATTATAATCAATAAGTAAATGTGCATAAAGGTGAATACCCTTGATGGAGAAATGGGCATGGTATTCACTACACAAATTCATTGGCTTAGAAAATCGCTACAATTTCGGCAGTGTAATGGCATGAGATAAGAATTCATAAAAATGGTTGATGAGAGAGAAAGGGGTTCCTCATCCTATTTAAATTTAATGTACAATAAGGAGATCATATAGATACATGTCCCAATAATTGTAATGGAATTTAGATTCATGAGACAAAATTATTGCTTGAATGTAAAAGAAGAGAGAGAAGTTCCATTCGGAATTTCGGCATAGTAACCAGTGTACATGGGAGGCATTTAATGAGAGATAAAGGGGTCTCCCATCATTCAAACAATAAGAGGGAAGTATGGGGGAGGTTAGAAACCATACCCCAACATTAATAATTGAAATTAAAATGGAAATACAACTTAATGAAAATTGACAAAAAGGAGAAAGGAAGAAAAAACCCTTACTTGGAAGTGTGCTTCCAAAGGCTAGAGAGAGGATTGTGAGAGGATTCTTGGGAGCTTGAGGCACCTTGGGAGGATTCTAGAGAGAGTAGGGCAGAGGTTGGACGAACTCCAATGTTTTTGAGTGAGGATGAAGTGGGGGATTGGGTGGGTTTATATAGGAAAGGTGAGAGAATTATTTATTATTTAGGTTTGGGACCCCTTATATTAAATTAATCCAAACCACAAACCATCCCATGGTTTTTTCCCATGGTTTTTAGAAAAGGGAAGAGGAAAACAATATTTTATATGGCCAAAGTCCGAACTTCTTAAAATATTAGGGTTGCTTATGTGGAGGCGAGTCACACTCCAATTGAAATTAATTTAAAAAGGCAAGGTGTTGAATATGTCTTGAGGGGTCCATTAATGATTTGAAAAGTAAGTAAAAAAAACCCAAAATCACATTATTTTAATGGTAAACATATATTGGCCGAACATAAATATTATATTATTTTATTACATCACTATTGGGTCATTATTATTTCATAAAACACATTATATATTTAAACGGTATTTAATTTTTACCCAAAAATTTGACTGTCTCAGAAAATTAAGAAAAATTCACCATTGGATAATTTAGATGTCCTGATTCCAGAAATAATATTTATTTTATCTAAATAATTTTCTAAATATGTTAATTTTTACTTTTAAAATAAAAACTGACATTTATTGAAAATTCACGGGTTTTGACAGAAATGGCATTCAAACCTTAATAAAAATTTTAATTGCATTCATAAAATTATAAGATCATTTATATTTAATAAAAATTAATTTAATAATAATAATATTATTTTATTAAAATATTATTTAATTCAAAAATACCTTAATTTAATAAAATAGATTTCTTAATTAAATAATAACTAAAAACACCATTTGTACTTTAAAAACTATTTACAATGTATCAAAAATGACTAGAATTTATATTCATTATTATATACAAAAACAATGTACATTAACATAGTACTAATTATTTGTTACATAACCCCTTAAAACAGCCGCATAAGACCTAAGGGTACGGTGTGCGATGGTGACAGACTCTTGGGGTGACTCGGATAACATCGCTCGAGTGGTAATTTAAATCAACTTTCACTTTTCCCGTAGAGGGTCATGTTCGAGCTTGACATGATGAAGCTCAGCTTGGGATTGATCAAGAGCGAAGCCCAAAGATGCCACCTCTTTTCTGAGCTCCGACAAATGGTCTTCATATGGGGCAATTCTACTGGATGAGGCCATCACTTCCTTTGTCTGAGTAAATTGGATTTGTTAAAGACCTATATTTATACTAATCATGTTATCACTGTTCCACGGATATATTAGAAATGGTCAAAATGATTAACATAAAACCAAAGAAGTTTACATTTTATATAAACATAGAGACATTTAATTATATCAAGAGGGATTTCCATTAATGAAACTTTGGGTCGTTACAATATTCCCCCCTTAAGAAATTTCACCCTCGAAATTTTCCTTTTCCCACACTAAAAGAAATGTGGGCAACTCAGCTTCATCATATCCTATGATTGCCAAGTTGATTCATCAAACATGTGGTTTCTTCACAATACCTTGACAAGGGGTATTGTCTTATTTCGTAGAACTTTTTCTCTACGATCTAAGATCTTCACTGGTTGCTCCTCATAAGAAATATCATCTTCCAATTGTACCACCTCAGAAGAGAGTACATGTGAAGGGTCCAGTATGTACTTCCTTAAGAGGGATACATGAAAGACATCATGCACTTTGGCCATGGTAGGTGGAAGTGCTAGTTGATAGGCCACATCTCCAACACGATCAAGAATGCCGAAGGGGCCGATGTACCTTGGACTTAACTTCCCTTTCCTTCCAAACCTCATGACCTTATTCCACGGAGATATGCATAGAAACACCATGTCTCCCACTTTAAACTCAAGGTCTCATCAACGATTATCTGCATAACTCTTCTATCGACTCTGGGCTGCCTTGATATGCTGCTTAATGGTTTTTACCTTCTCCACCATTTCCTTGACCATTTTCTGTCCAAGAAGCTTACGTTCACCGACCTCATCCCAACATGTCGGTGTTCTACACCTTTTCCCATATAGGGATTCATATGGTGCCATTTGGATGCTTGAGTGGAAACTGTTATTATAAGAGAACTCAACCAGAGGAAGATGTTGATCACATCCTCCTTTAAAGTCCATTGAGCACGCTCTCAACATATCCTCAAGTGTTTGGATAGTCCGCTCGGATTGGCCATTAGTTTGAGGATGATAGGTTGTACTGAAGTTCAGTTCAGTATTTAGAGCATGTTGAAGACTCTTCCAAAACATAGAGGTGAATCTTAGATCTCTGTTAGACACAATAAGATAGTGGAACTCCACACAGCCTTACCACTTCCCTGATATATATCTGTGCTAGTTGATCCAATGATAAATCCTCCCGAATAGCAATGAAGTGTGCAGTCTTTGTAAGACGATCCACAAAAACCCAGATTGCATTGTTGCCTTTGGATGTCCTTGGATGTCCAGTGACAAAGTCCATGGTGATGTTCTCCCATTTCTATTCTGGTCTGGGAAATGGTTGCATCATCCCCTTAGAATTCTGCCTCTCTGCCTTCACTTGCTGACACACCAGGCACTTTGATGTATATTCAGCGATCTCCTTCTTCATATTTTCCCACCAAAAGTTTTCTCGGAGATCTCGATACATCTTTGTGCTCCCTGGGTGAATAGATCAATTTTAACTATGTGAATTATCCAAAAGTTCCCTCTTCAGCTCCGGACATGATGGAACACACAGTCTTTTCCCAAACCACACAATTCATTCTTCATTAACATTAAACTCCGAGGATTTCCCCTTTTTGATAGCTTCCAATTTTTCTTGAATTCCCACATTATCCTTTTGAGCATCCTTTAATGTTTCCAAAAGATATTGTTGAGAAATAATTTGTGAAAGGATTGATGATGTTCCCTTCTTTATGATTACCACATCCATCTTCATCTAGTCTAAGAAGATCAGATCCTTCTCAATTATCATCATTAATAGAATCACTGGATCCTTTCTACTTAGGGCATCTGCCACCTTGTTCTATTTCCTAGGGTGGTAATGGATTGAACAGTCATAATCCTTGATGAGCTCCATCCATCTTCTCTGGCGCATATTAAGCTCTTTCTGTGTGAATATATATTTAAGACTCTTGTGGTCAGTATATATCTCACATTTCTCTCTATAGAGATAATGCCGCCAGATTTTCAAGGCAAAGATCACCGCCGACAACTCCAGATCATGCGTTGTATAGTCTCACTCATGGACATTCAACTAACTTGAGGCATAGGATATCACTTTATCATTCGGCATCAGCACACATCCTAAGCCCTTCTTTGAATCATCACTGAATACCACAAAAAGTTCTCCACTTGTGGGTAAAGTGAGAACGAGCACAGTGATAAGCGTCCTTTTCAACTCCTTGAATCTTTCTTCACATTCATCACCACATGAAAACATTACTCCCTTTCAAGTTAGCTTGGTAAGAGGGTTGAACAATCGTGAGAAATTTCTCACAAATCGTCGATAATATCCAGCTAACCCCAAGAAGCTACGGATATCTGTTACCGATATTGGCCTCATCCATCCCTCAATTGCATCTGTTTTGGATGGATCCACAGATATCCTATTTATTGTGATGATATGGACCAAGAATGAGACCTCCTTCAACCAGAACTCACGCTTTCTGTACTTTTCATAGAGCTTCTCCTTGCTCAAAGTCTCTAGTATAGTTTTTAAATTCTCCTAATGATCATCCTTGGTTTTGGAGTATATTAGAATATCATCAATAAAGACTACCACAAATTTGTCAAGGTAATATCTAAAGACTCTATTCATCAAGTCCATGAATATTGCTGGAGCATTAGTGAGTCTGAAAGGCATTAGTATAAATTCATAGTGCATGTACCTTGTACGAAAAGCAGTCTTGGGGACATCTTCCTTCTTCACCCTTACTTGATAATACCCCGACTGCAAATCCACCTTGGAGAAGTATTGTGCTCCACGGAGCTGATCAAACAAGTCATTGATTCTTGGGAGAGGATACTTGTTCTTTATTGTGATTTTTTTATGTTCACGATAATCGATGCAAATCCTCATTGACCCATCCTTCTTCTTGACGAAGAGGACTGGTGCACCCCATGGTGAAGCACTTGGGCGTATAAACCCTTAATCCAGATTCTCCTGTAGTTTTTTCTTTAGCTCTTCAAGCTCTACAACAGCCATTCTATACGGAGTCTTGGATATTGGTAGCACCCCAGGTATAAGTTCAATTGAGAACACAACATCTCTTCTAGGAGGAAGACCAGACAGTTCCTCGGGAAACACTTCAGCGAATTCCCTCACAATAGGTATTTTTTCAAGGATGGTTTCTTCCTTAGACTCAATCATCTGATCTTGATACGCGTGCTCATAAGGCATTAATATCCACGCTTGAGATGATGGAGCTAAAGGAGATTCATCTTCCTCCTTACACTTGTAAAGGATTGGGGGTCGATTCTCTATATGGAGAGTGATTTCCCTCTCCCGACAATTTGTGTTGGATTTATATAAGGAAAGCCAATCCATGCCAAGAATTGCACAAATTCTACCAGAGGGAGTATGACGAGGTTCTCCGGGAAATTCAATCCACAGATTATAACAGGGGAGGACTTATATTCATGGGATTCAATGATTTCCCCATTTTCCGTACTCACCGACATCTTTACTTCCATGATTTGTGGTGGTGCTGAGATTGTTCTACTAAAATTTCAAGATATAAAAGAATATGTAGAACCTGAATCAAAAAGTAAGTTCACTATCCTGGAATGAATAACTAGCGTACCTGTCACCACTTTTTTGTCGGGGTTCAATTAGGCAGAAGTGATGGCATAAGCTCTTTCTTTCTACCTTGGAGGTTGTTGGTCACCTCCGAAAACCCATGGATTAGGGAACTGATTTTCAAAATTACCCGATTCTTTGCATTTGTAGCATCGAACAATGTGTTGAGGTTCGAACAGAGCGTTTCTCTACTCTGTCGCAGCAGTGGGTCTTTCTTGCCGACAGTTAACAGCTAGGTGCCCTTCTCTTCCACACCTGAAGCATTTCCTCATCCTTTTAAGGCAATTTCTAGGGTGCATCTTTCCGTACTTTTGGCAAGTGGGGTGCTGGATCTTCTTAGCACCGTTGGATTTATCCATCGGCCCACCAGCATTGAATTCCACCTTACGCTTATTATCCCCACGATACCCCTGTGATTCTCCGATCTGCATTTCGACCTTGAGGGCACATCGGACAATTTCCTCATAGCTGTCGAAGTCACGGATCACTAATGCTTTCCGCAGGCTAGGCTTCGGCCCACCAAAGAAGCGGTCATCCTTGCATTCGGGGGTGACGAAAAAGACGGAAGCGTATCGTGAAAGCCTTGTGAATTTTGCCTCGTACGCTCCAACAGATTCTTCATCTTTTTGCTTGAGGTAAAGAAAGTCCCTTTCCATATTAAGCCGGAGGGTGCGCAGAAAATATTTATCGAAAAACATCTTCCGGAAATCCTTCCATTCCAATGCCTCGATCTCATCCTCATGCATCATATTTTTGATCAACGTCCACCATTGATCAGCTTCACCCTCCATACGATAAGCCGCCAGGAGAACCTTCTCTTGTTCAGAACATTGGAGGATGGAGAATATATTTTCAATGGAGTTGATCCATTGTTCAGCGATCATGGGATCGAATGATCCACTAAAAGTAGGAGGCCTCTGTATCATGAAGCTCTCGATAGCGACTTGTTCTTTCTTGGGGGGGGGGGGGGGGTTAAACATTCCTCTTGACCCGTGTTTCTATTCAAAACTAGATTTAGCTAAGAGAGAAGCGTGACAAAGTTTGAGATTCCCACTCCCATTGGATTGGGCATATCATTAGTACAGTCATCGCACTGATCTTCACAACAGTTGTTAGCCCGAGTCCTCCTATTACCGGCCATTGGCTGGAATAAAAGGAAAGTTAGGGGTAACACATCAAGGGTAATCCAGAGACAAAAGTTGATGACTTATAAATAAACTTTTATTTCCTTACTCAAGAGTCTATAGGCTTCAATATAGGATTTTCATGATCTACTTTCTAACATATATTCTTAGGGGAATTTTTTTAATTACCTTAATAAGGGTTCATACTAAGATTTTGTATTTATCAAAACATATCCCCCAAGAGTGTCATAACCAAGAGTTCAGCAAGACCCGTTTTCATGCACCAGTTCCCGTTCGAGTCTAGCTCAAAGCGGGGTTTTCGGGTTTTACCCCTAGGATACATCTGTGCCAGAGCCGCCTCTACCTGCTCGTATCCAGACAGGGATGTATTTGTTTGATAAACCACTTACTCAGTACTTACCAAAACTAGGGGATGTTTTTATTATACTTAGACTTGTATCTAAGGATTTACTAGGGTTTCATAATCCCAAAAATAACTAAACCTATCCTCTGATACCAACTATGACAACCCTTCTTTTATTACAAACTTAAACATGATTTATTACATAAAACATCACTTGATAAAACAAGAAGATTGAGAGGTTTAGTGTCTTTAGGGATTATGATCATTACATAAAAACTTGAAACATAAAATACAACATCTTTACTGAAAACTACCTTTACATGACCACTACATTCCCTCGTACTTAGCATTGCATGGGATAACCTGAGGACATGCATAAGAAAAGGGTGAGCTATAAAGCCCAGTAAGGGAGTACACATGGAATAAAATGAGGAGTACAATACATGTTAGACAATAGGCATATCAATAGAGAATAAAAGAAACATGAACATAAATGCATGATAAAGCATGATAATCATAACATGGAAATGTGGCAACAATACTTAACATGGAATTAGCATGAGCCAAGGCTCATTGCACATAGAGCATGAGTAAATCCTCATTGCCCATAAAGCATGAGTAAACCCTTGTTGCACTTGAATTAGCATGAGTCAACACTCATTACACATGATGTATCATGATACTATACTTTACCCAATGCATTGGAGTGCTATAAGGTCGCACCCTTCTTAAACATTTCATTTCATGCATAAGTGTGCCACATGGATCATAAAACATTGATTCATAAAACATAATCATTTATTCCACGATAAAGGAATGTGGAATTCATACATGAAACATTATAATCAATAAGTAAATGTGCATAATGTTGAATACCCTTGATGGAGAAATGGGCATGGTATTCACTACACAAAGGCATTGGCTTAGAAAATTGGTTCAATTTCGGCTGTGTAACAGCATGTCATAAGAATTCATACAAATGGTTGATGAGAGAGAAAGGGGTTGCTCATCATATTTACATGTAATGTAAAGTAATGAGATCATATAGTTACATGTCCCAACAATTATAATGGAATTTAGATTCATGATACAAAATTATTTCTTGAATGTAATAGAAGAGAGAGAAGTTCCTTTCGGAATTTCGGCATAGTAACGGGTGTACATGGGAGGCATTTAATGAGAGAGAAAGGGGTCTCCCATCATTCAAACAATAAGAGGTCAGTATGGGGGAGGTGCGAAACCATACCTCAACATTCACAATTGAAATTAAAATGGAAATACAACTTAAAGAAAATTGACAAAACGGAGAAAGGAAGAAAAAACCCTTACTTGGAAGTGTGCTTCCAAAGGCTAGAGAGAGGCTTGAGAGAGGATTCTTGGGAGCTTGGGGAACCTTGGGAGGATTCTAGAGAGAGTAGGGCAGAGGTTGGATGAACTCCAAAGGTTTTGAGTGAGGAGGAAGTGGGGGCTTTGGTGGGTTTATATAGGAAAGGTGAGAGAATTATTTATTATTTAGGTTTGGGACCCCTTATATTAAATTAATCCAAACCACAAACCGTCCCATGGTTTTTTCCCATGGTTTTTGGAAAAGGGAAGAGGAAAAAAATATTTTATAAGGCCAAAGTCCGAACTTCTTAAAATATTAGGGTTGATTATGTGGAGGTGAGTCACACTCCCATGGAAATTAAGTTAAAAAGGCAAGGTGTTGAATATGTATTGAGGGGTCCATTAATGATTTTAAAAGTAAGTCAAACAAACCCAAAATCACATTATTTTAATGTAAAAGAATATATTGGCCGAACATAAAGATTATAGTATTTTATTACATCACTATTGGGTCATTATGATGTCATAAAACACATTATATATTTAAACGGTATTTAATTTTTACCCAAAAATTTGACTATCTCAAAAAATTATGAAAAATTCACCGTTGGATAATATCTATGTCCTGATTCCAGAAATAACATTTATTTTATCTAAATAATTTTCTAAATATGTTAATTTTCACTTTTAAAATAAAAACTGACTTTTATCGAAAATTCACGGGTTTTGACAGAAATGGCATTCAAACCTTAATAAAAATTTTAATTGCATTCATAAAATTATAAGATCATTTTTATTTAATAAAAATTAATTTAATAATAATAATATTATTTTATTAAAATATTATTTAATTCAAAAATCCCTTAATTTAATAAAATAGATTTCTTAATTAAATAATAACTAAAAACACCATTTTTACTTTAAAAACTATTTACAATGTATAAAAAATGACTAGAATTTATATTAATTATTATATACAAAAATAATGTACATGAACATAGTACTACTTATTTGTTACATAACCCCTTAAAATAGCCCCATAAGACCTAAGGGTAAGGTGTGCGATGGTGACAGACTCTTGGTGTGACTCGGATAACATCACTCGAGTGGTAATTTCAATCAACATCCACTTTTCCCGTAGACGGTCACGTTTGAGATTGACATGATGAAGCTCAGCTTGGGCTTGGTCAAGATAGAAGCCCAAAGATGCCACCTCTTTTCCGAGCTCCGACAAATGGGATTCGTATGGGGAAATTCTACTGGATGAGGCCATCACTTCCTTTGTCTGAGTAAATTGGATTTGTTAAAGTCCTATATTTATACTAATCATGTGATCACTGTTCAACGACTATATTAGCAACGGTCAAAATTCTTAATATAAAACCAAAGAAGTTGACATTTTATATAAACATAATGAGACATTTAATTATATCAAGAGGGATTTCCTTTAATGAAACTTTGGTTCGTTACATAAGTACTTAGAATTTTTATGGACTTGAAATTAAAAACATATACCCCATTAATTATGGATCAGAGTGAATATGACTAACTCCCCCTTAGGATTTAAATTCCCTAAGTATCATATTCTTGATTTCTTGAATTAGTTTTTACAATTTATTGCATACGAAAATCTTCATTGATAAGAACTTCCCCCTCGATGAACTCCCCCTTTCTTCGGGAAGTGTATTCTTTACTTACTATTCTTTTTATCATTCCTTTCTCCCCCTTTGTGATTTTAAAAAAAATAAATAATGGGAATGGAAAAGAAAAATGATACCTGAAATATTATAACTAAACAACCAAATATATAAAGAACAACTAAAATTCCATTATGATTGAAAAAAATTTATAACGAAGAAATACAACAAAAGATCATAATTGGGAAAAGATATCCTTCATTACCCCTCAACATCACCTTCTTGATAATTGTCTTCAGATTCATTATCTTCTTGTGATCTTCTTCCGTATGCTTAAGCAGGTGATCCAGATATTCATTTTTCATTTCTAAGGCTTTAATTTTTTCTTCCTGAGACTTAAATTATTCTTCCTGAGCTTTCATAACATCTTCTTGCTTAGCAAGCTTTTCTTCAAACTCAATTCTGATATCCCTTTCTCTCTTCCAATTCATTGAAACCGAATTGAGCTTGCCATTCCTATCTTTGACTTCTTTCTTCTGAGTAGTCAGTTCGAGACTTAGCTTTTCCTAAAAACTTTTTGTGAGATCCTTGATCTTCCCATATTTGGTGTCAAAGGCATCCTTCATATTATCTTGGAAGTCATAAAGGATTATCATTTCTTCAATTTTCTTCCTTGAAAAACCTGTAATATTCTTAAATGATCTTTTATGAGCCTCATAAACAATGATGAAAGATTTGAAATCTGCCTCAAGTCTGAAAAATGTATCCATAAGCATTGAAATTGAATTTGATTTCTAATTGAATGAATGCTGAAGCAAATGACACCTCGAATCTATACTTGGAAATAATGGAATAGTACCAACCAACTTCTTCAAAGACTGAAGAAAAAAATCATTTCCAAGAGAGGACGATTCTGAATCCGAGTGTTTGGTTGGTGAGGATTCTTTTATCTATATCTTCAGCTTTCCTCTTCGATGAAGCACTAATATCATTCTTCTTCAGCACATATTTACTAGGTGTATCTACTACAACCTAAATTCCATTAGTATCTCTCGAAATGATTTTTTATGCATTGGGTGATTCATGTTCACTATCTAATAGCTGAAAAATCTTATCTTCATCAATATTTTATTTTTCATCATCAACCACATGATCTTATGGATGAACAAATCAGGATTTCTACTTTCTCCTTCAGATGGTTTATTTACTTCTTCCTAAACTTTATCGTCTTTTCCTAGTGTATCATGTTTTGACGATTCTACTTAATAAGTTCCGATTGATATCTTATTAGAATGACTCTCCTTCTCACGATCATCCTCTACATGCCTTATCATGTCCTCTATATCTCCATGTCCTTATTATTTTTCTTATTCTCCAACTGCTTCTTACTGTTTTGGTTCCAGAATCACTAATTTCATTCCTGGAGTCTTTGGTAGGGATTATCGCAGAAAGGATTCCGGTACTTGAATTTTCTCAGAAGCTTTCTCAGTAGCGTTGAGAAGGGATTAAATGATTTCAGCTTCTAATATCTTCTTCCTTTGGTTATTTTCTTTCTCTTTCTTTTCAAGATCCTTAGCAGCATTTATCTCCAACTCCTTTTCCTCAGTAGGGTCCAAGACAAACTTAGGCTCCCCTTCCTTCATGTTTTTCTTATCTTCTCTCAACTTAGCCACTACTTCATCAGGGTAGGTATTTTTCTTCATTGTCTTCAGTGGTGCTGGCTGAGTTTCCTTAGCCACATGTGTTTTTCCTTTCTCTTCTAGTTCCTTGGCCTTCCTCATTCTTCCACCTTTCATAGAAGTTTCATCCACTTCCAGCTTCATTGAAAAAGCCTCTACTTCTTCTTCTGGAAAATCATATAATTCCATTGATTCACTAGAAAAACCAATTTTCATTATCCTTAAAGTATCATCACTCAACAACATCATCTTGTAATTTCTCGACTTGGAACTGCATGGAATTTTCAAAGACTCTAGAAAAAGTACAATAATCTTCGAGATAATATTCAGATACATGATAATTTTATAATTGAAATTTCCATTCTTGATGTTCTCAATCATAAACAAGATATACGTGAGCATGTTTATCTTCCTGAGGTTCACCAAGAAATCCAAAATATAGATATCACTCTTTTTCAAAGTATCTTTATCTCCTTTTATTGGAATAACAAAACCATGAACCCACAGTTCAATAATCTAGAAGTTCATGAAAAAATGAACAATGTTCGGTGTCTTTACCTTTGAAAGACCAAGACAAGCTAGATATTTCTCCTTGTCAAAATATCCTGATACATCGAGTAGCTTGTGAGTATAGAACTCTGCTTCTCCTTCATAAGGAATTCCAATTAAACTTGTAGCCTTTCTGTAAGAAAGACAATAAGTCTTTTTGTATCTCTTAAAGGAATACATGTACCTTCCTCCTTCTTTAAGAAAAATCCCTGATTCATAAAACTCAATCAACAAATCTAGATAAATTGGATCATGTTCATTTGGTTTTGATACGTATACACTCTCCCAGCTATTCAGCTAGATATTCTTTGATATGATAGAGTCATAATTAGAATAAAATTTTGGATCGACCAAGATTTATGTATAAATATACCACTAAGAGAATTCATTTATAGATGAAATTTCATTCTAAGGAGAGGCTTGAACATACATTCATAATTGAAGAAACTTTGAATATCCGAAACATCCTTTTGTATAGGGACATAACTTCAACATGGAAAATTTTGGAAATTGATGTGGGACAAATGTCAGTGAGTCCTTATATAGGCATTTTAGGTGATGATTAAACTTCCATGATTGATCCAATATTTGAAATAATTCTGATCAGATCTTACGGTTTGGATGATTTCCGAAGAATGAATTTGTTTGGTTCTAATCTTTTGAGGTTTTTATTATAAACATTCGGATTTAAGGAAAAGTAAATCTGAAAATTTTAAAACAAGAGGGTTCTTAAACAGTATAAATATACCAACATGAATAAATACGATTATGAAAATTAAAGAAATAAAACATACCCTCAAGATTTCTATGAAGATTATTCGTAATGAGGAAAATTCTTCTTAAAGAACATTAGATTCTGAAAATTTTGATTAAAAATTTTGAATAACAGGAAAATGTAACCCCCTATGAAAAATTGTTTCTTACTATAAGGAGATAGGTTTCAACAGGAAGTTAACAATGATGATTACCTTACGAGTATCATTCCTAAATTTAGTTTAATGTATTGAAATCTGTAGAAGGGTAACAATTTTGTGCAAATGTCAACAAGTTTATCTTGCATTCCGATAAATTAAATAATGATATCTCCTTTTAATGTGTGATCCCTAAGAAAGTGATTCCTAATATATATGTGTTTTTTACGAGAGAGATGAGTAGGGTTTCTACTTAAGTAAATGGAACTATTATTATCACATTATTTCTGTGTTTTGTTAAAACACATACCATAGTCTTTGAGTGTGTGTTTCATCCACAATAATTGAGCACAACAACTTCTAGAATCTACATATTCAGCTTCAGTAGTGGAAAGTGATAATGAGGGTTGCTTTTTTGCATGACCAAGAAACTATTGAATCACCTAAGAAATGACATGTTCCGGATGCACTTTTCCAATCCATTCTATATCCACCAAAGTCAGCATCATAAAATCTTTTTAAAACAAAATAATTTCCAGAAGTATAGAAGAGTACTAAATCCATAGTTCCCTTTATGTAGAGAAAAAATCTTTTCACTACCTTTAAATGAGATTCCATAGACTTGTATTGATACCTTGCACATAAGAATAATGAAAACATTAAGTCTGGATGACTAGCTATCAAGTATGGTAAAATTCTTTTCATACCTCTAAATGATGTTTGATTCATTGGTTTCCCAGCTTCATTAAGATCAAGTGAATTTGAGGTACCAATGGGAGTACGTATACTCTTAGTGTTTTCAAATCCATAATTTTTAAGAGCATCTGTAATATACTTATGCTGAGATATATATGATCCTTATGGTTTTTGAGAAATTTAAAAGGCAAGGAATGAATGTTAACTCCCCCATGATACTAATTTCTAACTCATATTTCATGAGTTCCTTAAAGGAATCAGATAAAGATTGATGAGTTGAACAAAAAATAATGGCTTCAACATAAATTTGAACAATAAAAACATTTTTCTTATCTTTCTTTATAAATAGGGTTGGATAAGTATTTCCCTTAATGAAATTGTCTTGTAGAAAAAAAATATTGTAATTCTATCATACCAGGCTCTAAGGGATGGTTTAAGTCCATATAATGCTTTGGTAAGTTTGAAAACATGTTCAGGATGTTTTGTATCTTCAAAACTAGGAGGTTATTAAACAAAAAGTTCCTCTTGAACATAACCCTTAAGGAAAGAACATTTAACATCAATTTGAAAAAGTTTGAAATTGAAGAATGCTGCAAAGGAAAGTAAAATACGAATAGATTCAAGTCTAGCTACGAGAGAATAGGTTTCTTTATAGTATATTCCTTCTTTCTGATTATATCATTTTTTGAATAATATAACTTTATTTATTACAATGATTTCATTTAAATCACACTTATTTCTGAAGACCCATTTTACTCCAAATACAGAAGTTTCCTTAGGTCTTTCAACCAAGGTCTAGAATTTTTTAATTTTTAATTCATTTATCTCATATTGCATGGATTTAATCCAATCATCATCATTTAATGCTTTATCAGTTATTTTTTGTTCTAGTTGGGAAAGGAATTCTAGATGCTCTACTTCATTTCTTATGCATCTTCTAGTCCTTACATGTTCATTTACATCACTAATGATACTATCACGAGGATGATTCTTAAGAAACAACTAATTTGGGTTTTGTAAAACCTGTTCATCAACATATGGTAGGGAATATTCTCGAGTCAATACTTCAGAAGTATTTTCTTGAACATTTTCTTTATTAGAAGGATCTTCTATCAAGGGTTGATAATTAGTTTTTGAAAACACATCCGAAGATGTAGGTTGGGGTTGTTTAAAAACAAAAGTATCAGTTTTATCAATTTAAACATGTATAGTTCTTTTGAAAGTACAAGTATTTTTATTAAAAACTCTATAATCCTTAGAAGTTGTAGAGTAGCCAAGAAAAATTCTTCCATCATATTTGGGTGTGAATTTATGTAAACTATCTTCAGTATTTGAAATGAATACTTTTCAACCAAATACCTTGAAGTGAAAAGGTTTAGGTTTTCTACCATTCCATAACTCATAAGGTGTTTTATTTATAAAAGGATTCCATTAAGACAAGATAAGTCTTTTCTCCTAAGGACTTCTAAGTATAGTGTGTATACATTCTCTTTCATATGGACAGAAAAAATAAACTCTTCCTTGGAATTGTGTACTAAGCACTTTTCATTCCTAAAATTCCCAAGGTAAACTAAATCACATAATTGAATTATGCTAAGGAGATTGTTCATAAGACCCTTAACAAATAAAACATTTGAAATCAATTTTTATTCAATAAGAACAATGTTACATATACCATTAATTTCTACCTGAGCATTATCTCCAAAAGTTACTTTTCCTCCTTTCATCTTGATAATATTTTCAAAGAAGTTTTTGTTACTAGTCATATTCCGGTAACATCCACTATCCATATACCATGTATTGTTGTTGGTAATTTCTTTATTTTCCTAAAAATAAGTGTGCCAGACTTTCGGAATCCAAATTTTCTTGGATCCAAGAATTTTAGAAAGAAAAATTTTAGGTATCCATATTTTCATAGAAAAATAAGCTTTATGAAAACCTAATGACTGAGTTTTATTTAAAGAACAATTTTTCCCAATTTCCACCACACTGACATTTAGTGCATAATGGAGCACTTTGAGGTAAAAAATAGTTATTACTGAAAACTAATTTAGAACGAGTATAACCAAAACCAGAAATATTCCTTAGGAGTCGAGTTTGGGAATAAATCTTGTGAAAGTTTTCCTTAACAGAGTTAAAGTTTGACAAACACTTCCTCGAGGAAAATATTTCTAACTTTAGTTTAATAACAATGTTTTTATCCTCAATAAAATTAGTTTTAGAACTAGAGTTAGTCTCTAAAATATTTTTCTTAGAAATTACATTTTCAATATCCATAAAAAGTTTATCCTTCTCAAAATTAACTTACTCGTGATTTTTTGAAATACTTTTAAAATCAAAAGATTTCTTATCAGGATATTTAGAAAGATATAATACTTACTTAGTAAGAATAAAAATTCTTGAATTTTCCTTACCATGATTTTTCTTATGTTTGGAATTTTCATTCTCAAGATGTTTAGAAAACCTAGACCCTAATTCATAATTAGGTATAGTATTATCTTCCTCATAAGATGTTTCTTCATCCAAAGATTCTTAATATTTATCATCTATAAGATTTGAATTCAAGGAAAAATTTGTGATAGATTCAGTATTGTGTACATTGGTCATTAGACAATGATTTTCAATGGGTAACTTGGATAGTATACCATGATTATTCTGGCCTGAAGATTCATACTCTAAGGATTTATCAGAAGAGTCTCCACCACTGGCACTCCATGTGTCATTGGATTTCAAAACATTCTTATATTTAGCCCTGTAATAGTTCTTTCCATTTCTCTCAGAATGATTTTCCTCTCTATCCTTTTTCTTATGAATTGGAAAATCTGGCCTTATATGCCCTGCACTTTTGCTTTCATATAAAGTGACTTCTGAATCATTATTATCTTTCCTCTCATTCTTTATAAATCTATAATGATAGTCTTTCTTCCCAACTATCATGTTCATAATTTGACAAATATTAGCTAGATAGTTCTCAGAATGTTCACTTTCACTAGATTCAGATAGAACAATGACTTTCTTGGACATGGATATTGTAGCCATTTGGGGAGTCTTGGACTTAGTAGTAGTAAAGGCTACAATTCCATTTCCATTTTTCTTCTTATTCATATCAGAAGCTCTTTTAATTAATGTCTCATGTTGAAGAAGAGTTCCAAAAATCTCATCAAGAGTAATTTGAGATACTTTCCTATTCTCATCAATATCTATTATCTTAGATTCCAAATCATTATTCATGATATCAATAATCTTTTCCACATGAGATTCATAATCATGACCTTATTCACCCATAGATTGTAAACTGTTAACAATAGTCATAAACCTTTGATGTACCTTAAACACTGGTTCTCCAAAAAGAAAAAATAAATCCATGATATTCTGCTCTCAGCATGGATCTCCTAGTTTCTATAACATTGGATGTACCAAAATGTGTAACTTAAAATTTCTTCCAAATACAATTTATAGCTTCACAAGGAGAAATCTTACTATATATATTCCTGGTCATGGAACAGAACAATGTATTGAGTACATTGTAATTTAGTTCATATTCTATTTTTTCTTGATTAGTAAATGTTCTGACTTCCTTATCAGGAATCTCTTAATCACCAGTAATCATAACATAGTTTTCCACTAAATTAATAATAATAAAAGTTTTCATATGATCTCTTGAATATTTATAATCATTCCCATAAAAAACATGGTGTTCTGGTAGAATTTAGGTTGTCAATCAAACCAAAATTCATTGCATTCATCTAAATGAAAATATCTTTCCCCAAAACTTGTTAATAGTAAAAGTTTGAAAATAAGAAAGAAAATCCTAAGAGAGGAAAAAATTATAACAATGAACACTTGAGAAATAAAACATATATGTGAATATAAGTATTTCTGAGACCTTATCTAATACCAATTTCAAGATTGAGATATGATGTAGATACTCAATTTAAAAGATGGGGGTGAATTTTTTGTTTAAAAACATTCATTTTTAAACTTAATAAAAACTATGTTTAACAGAGCTAAACAAGGTAAATTCACAAGACATCTTAGTTATACAAACTTTTCTAGGTTCTGGAAATATGGCTCTAGAAATGAATCTTAAGAAATTTTTATAAGGAAAATATTCTACCTTAAAGAGAATAGAATCTTACTAAAAAGTGTGTATAAGTATAAGAATGTATAAGATAGTTATACCTTCCTTACTAATCAAGATATAGTAGAAAATAGAATTGAAACAAAACAAGTAAAAAGAATGAAATCTTTTAACCTAAAGAGTGGGGTATCCAACAAACTTGGATAAAGGTCCCTTGATTTATACTTTCGTGAAAATCTATCTTACACACACCAGAATAATCCATTGATAGGAATATCATAATCTGTCTTGCATTCCTCGTAAGCCCTTGAACATTAAGGTAGTCGTAACCTCTATCTTCCTATCCCCGAAACCCATCAATTATACTCAGAAATAATCAGGGTCACATATATCAAGATGATCAATAAGTTCAGTACTCACAAAGCATAAGATTCTCTCTCTCTAGAAATCAATTCAGCAGCATGCAATATCTAGAGTGATCAACATATTTTGAGCTCGATCAAATGAGCTCTTATTTATAGCCACTCTCCAACGGTCGACTACCTCCTCCAATGGTCATATTTTTACTTGAATCTCGAAGGGACATGTACACGTTTCACTCAAACAATGGTTAGTTAGAAACAGATTGTACGACATCATTTCATAACTATCACAAGTGTAAGAAAAAAATGGTTTCTTAACCAAATATATTTTTCGGAGTCTAAGGAATAATAAAGTTCAGAGTCTATGAAAATGAACACTTGGAGACTATATTACCTGGATATTCAGATTCTGTTTTTCATGGAATTTGAAATCAGAATTCTGTAGATTTTGGAGGTGAAATTATAATTAATTTGGAATCTGAATTCTCAAGAATTAAGAGTTTGAATTCTAGGGAATTAGGATTCTAAATTTTGAGGAATTCAGTGTCCTAATTTTGAGGAATTCTAAGGAATTCGGAATCTGAATTCAGATTCTAAAAACAGAATACTCTATATCTATGTATTTGTAGGATTTCGAGGTTTTATATATGAAAAATAATTTTACACATAAAAATAAAATGAGATATATTTAGAGAAAGTATAACATGAACCATTAAAAAATGTTAAGGAAAAAATTCCTTGGGGAAGGAAAATTTTCCTTATTAAGATAAATCTTTGGGGAAATAAAATTTCCCTTGAGAAAGAGTTTTTGTGGTTTTCAAAACATAAAGGAATGGAAAAGTCATAAAGAAACCTTATTGACTCAACAATTACATTTTAGTTTATCTAAATTGTCCCTACCATCAACCCACCACCATTTATAGATTATGTCAATTCGTCCATCACAATAAAAAACTATTCTATTCATACTCCAACCGTCTCAGTATGCTCATTTAGAAGGATGTTTTCATCTTGATTCCATCAAAACCCAGTTTCTCGATTTCCTCTGTTGAAGACCATTATTAACAAACATATGTTCTATGAAGAAACATGGTAATATTAAAATGGTATAACTTAAACATAATCTAAAATTCATTTATGTGTATTATTCTCACAATATCCTAACCCCTAATGTTATATAAACTACACTCTGATTCCAACTCTAACGACCCGGCCATAAACAATAAAAATATTAGTTATTTTAAAACTAGGAATCATATTAATTTCTAAAAGAAATTTTATTTCGAGATTTTTATAGAATTATATCATAACTTTTACAAAAAAAAACACACATTACAAGTGGAAACCTATAATTAGTTTCTATTTTCCCACCAAACAAGTACTTTTCTAATAAAACAAGGTTTCTTTTTATGATAAAACATAATAATTTTCATCTTTCCCTCATCCTCGTACCTATAAATCCATTATCCTATGAAGAAAAATTTAAAACATTGGTTGAGAAGAAAAATATTATTAACATATATAATTTTTTTAAAAAATCATTAGTACAAAAATGAAAAAACATTCACAATTTTATATCTGTTACCCATAAAACATAATCTCATTAGATGAACATATGAAATCATAAGATTCCAAAAAAAATCTATATAAAGATTAAATCATAAAGTTAACTTGTGGAATTATTTTGATATCACACTTACATATACTATATCTCTGAAGGCTAAATTGGGAGTAACCATCATAGTAACATTTCTAATAGCCACCACAGTATATTATCATAATTTCTTAGGAGAAACCTAACTTGTTAACTCTATACCATTACCCAATGAATTAGAGAGCTATAATAGGATCAAAAAACCTCAGTTTATAATGGAACCACCCATCCTCATAAAAAATTCTGAAAAACCATAACATAATCATAACACATAAATCTTTTATTAAAGAAACATTCTTGAGGAAAATAAAATTCCCATTTTAAAATAAATTTTCATTTTTACAAACTCACGCTCTCCTAAATGAAAAAAATTAATTGAAAATAAAGTGGTAAAAATTTAAATGAAGATTCAAAAAATTAAGGCATTATAAATTTGGTAAAATCCACTCATGCCATATAAGCTAAAAAACATTCCTTTTCAATTTTATAAAAAGAAAAATTAAATGATAATTTTAAATTAAATACAATTATAAAGATTATATCATTGAACTATGTATTAGTAAAATGAATCTATTATGTGTATATACAATAAATCTACATAAAATTACTATAAATATAACATAATATAATAAAAAATATTTTCACACGTAATCTTATCATAACATAATCAATGATATAGAAGTTTTACCCAATGAATAGAAATTGAGTTAAGAAATATCTTTCCTTAATTCCACATCATCATGTATGTTATTTATATTGATGAATAATAAGCTTAGTTTAATTATTTACTTGATAATTACTTTTTTTTACATATTAACATGTTACAATAAATATTTATTTTCATGTTGGACGTTTTTGTTGGTCGGAGTATATCACTCATGAGGGGGTGAATTGAGTGTCTATAAAAATTTCATTTAAAATTGGTTCTTCAAAATAGGATCCCCTAATTAAAATATAATCAAATTAAGTTTCTATTGAATTTATACATGTCCTAAATGTTCAATTAATTTCTCAGAATATTGATTATTTCTCCACTTTATGAATCTAATGATTAGCAAAACTTTTGAAACTAATATACTGATTAAAAATAGATATAAACACTTTCTAAACTAACTATCAAAGTTAAATTTATCTTAATGTGATGTTAATTAAACATAGATCAGATTAAAACAAAATATAATCTACACTGCGGATAAAAACAAGAGGTTCAGTATCAAGCTGATATTTAGTCGTCTCCACTTGGTGACCACTTTCCACCAAGAAGTTTATATTAATAAAATTCTGATCCACACCATGGATCAGGGATCACAATAGCATACAAGGTTGTCCAGGTGACACTTGATCTCTAACATAGTTATTTGTTGGAAAACTAACAAACAGATCACACAGAATCTCTTCCACTTTTCTACATGGGATACAAGTGTTTAATGAGATTGAGTGTGAGGATATTTTGGTATCCTTTAGTTAAGATCAGGAGACAGTGTGTGACAAAAGAAGATGCACACACTTTTCAAAAAGTAAACACAAAATCACAACAGAGTAATAAAAGAAGAATATAGTTTAGAAATCCTTGTGTATTATGCAGTAATGCTCTGGACTCATTAGATGTAGAGAAAATGATATTAAAGTCCTCTTCTGGAAGTTGGCTTCAGAACAAAGTATCACAATCTCTGTAATCCAACTTCAAGATGCCAAAATGTTCAGCTCTTAGATGTCAGGATGTTCAGAGAGTATCAACAGGTTGTTTCTTGTAATATTAAACTTCTTGTGTACTCAAGCCTTGTGTTCTTCTATTTTCAATAACTTTCATATTCGCACAGTCAGCCTTATATTTTTCTCATGGCTTCTGAGCATGTCTTTTTTATTGAGCTTGTAATCCTTTTATACATCAAGGTCTAGTAGGCATGATGATCTCCCCATGTGCATGTACCTCGTACTGTCTACGGATAGTCATACAGACAACATTAAATAATTTCATAAACATTAATTTCAATAAATATGACCGCTAGAAATAAATCAAAAGCGTGTCGAACATCGGTCTTTAAGTATCAGTCTGTCATTATCGGTCCATGAGTATCGCTTTGTCATCATCAGTCTATGAGTATCGGTCTGTCATCATCAGTCTATGAGTATTGGTGTGTCATCATCAGTTTATCAGCATCAGTTTGTCATCAGTATGTCATCATCGGTCTGTCAGCATCGGTGTGTCAGCATCCATCTATCAAACATTGGTGTGTCTAACATCGGTGTGTCGAACATCAGTGCGTCGACCATTGGTGTGTCAAACATCAGTGTATCGAACATCACTATGTCGAACATTGGTGTGTCGAACATCGATGTGTCGAACATCGGTGTGTCGAAAGTTGGTTTATCAAACATCGGTGTGTCAAACATCGGTGTGTCGAACATCGGTGTGTTGAACATCGGTGTGTCGAACTTCGGTGTGTCGAAAGTCAGTGTGTCAAACATCAGTGTTTTGAACATCGGTGTGTCAAAAATAGGTCTGTCGAACATCGGTTTGGTGGACATTGGTGTGTCGAACAACATTGCGTCGAACATCGGTGTGTCGAGCATCGGTGTGTCAAACATCGGTGTTTTAGACAAAATATCAGTGCTGGGGACTCTGAGAAACTTATGAAGTTTCTTTCTTACAGATAACATTACTAGATTAAATGATATTAAAAAATACAAGTAAATATACACTTGGAAACCTATTGACTCGGAAATAAATTTTATTGAATTATTAAAATATATTGTTCTGTATGACATAATTGATTTACTTAGAGATATTATATGGCATGAAATTGTAGAATCTGTAGATTGACATTGTTTGTGATTCTTAAAACTTCTATATAATAGTGGGTCCAAAAATCTCCCCCTTTTTGATAATCACAAATTTTGGAATACATGTAAAAATAAGGAATAATAATAACTGGACTTCTAATATTTCACCGAATGTGATTATTCAATATAACTAAATAATTCCCTTGTTTGAGTTTTTAAAACAAATCTCCCCCTCAAAAACATTATATAGATTATGTTGAGTACATTTAATGTGTCCTATTCCAGATGTTCTCCCCCTAAAATTAATAATATATGCCTTTTCCCCCTTTTGGGATTAGAAAAAAAAAGAAATGGAGAAAGTAAGATGATATATATCATATAAAAAATTAGAGACATAGAGAAGACAAAAAATTATTTCCATTGCGAAGAAAAAGAGTACAGTCAACAACAAAGAAAAAATCCCTATCAAAGACACAATCCATCCATAATGGTTTGTCTTCGGAGGGGATTTTCCTTTATCTAAAGGATATGGAGTTGGATGATAAGTTTTGGGAGTGGTAGAGGGAAGAGCTGGTCATAAGATTGCACCAGGAAAAAAACACATGTAAGAACATTTTCTGCAAGGCTAGGCCTTCTCTTTGACAACACATGACTGAGAGATTACTCTGTAATGACTGGTCGAATCTGGGAAAGTGCCTGAGAGATTGTTATTTGAGTAGGAGGCCTAGAGGTAGTACCAATGGAAGCTATAGGAGGAACCCCCATTGCTTCATCTTGAACAGGAAAATAAGGATTAAAGAGGTTGATGAAATCATTGATGATTTTACCTCTATATTTCATGGCTTTCTCAAATTATTCCTTATTTTCCATGATTTTATTCAGCAAAGGGGTAAATACCTTCAATTGAGTAACTTTATTCTTTAAAGCTTTTGTGACTCGAGGAATTATGATATTTTTTTGCTAAAAACATGATTCCATTGATGAGATCATGCTTGGTATAGATCTTAGTAAAGTACATATCCACTTTCTCTCCAATTTTTTTCTGAGCAGTAGAGGCTTCGTTTGTGAACTTCCTTACTATATTATACAAAAGGTTTATATTTTTATGTAACATTTCAAGAGTATCATTGCCTAAAACACACTGAAGATTTTGGAGTTCCTCTCTCATCATCGACTTGAGAGACTCCAAATACACAACAACACCTTTCCCACCCCTAGAACTAGATGGGCTAGTAATCATTTTTCCAAGATCCTCCTTTAACTTCTTCATATCTACATTGAGTATATTAGTTACCAATTTCCTGAGAACTTTTAGTTCACCACTAAATAAGGTCTTGAAATTAGAGGTCATAGAATTTAACTCATTACTCATCTTTCTTACTTCTTCTCTTAGCATGGTATTATGTCTAATGATGGTTTCTGCTATGGTAATGAGATTTGGTTGAATATCCTGGATCACCATCCTTTCAATTTTGTTGCATATGCATCCGAAATACCTATTGAAGTAGATGCATCACTTCTGGATCAAACTGAGGCTCTCAATGACTCACATATATCAGTTTTGAATTGCTCCAAATCATCCTTAGTGACATTGTCACTAGGCACTATCTGTAATACTAGTTCTACTGCTGGAGGGGAAACCAGGGGAACTAGAGAAACATGTTTTTCTATAGCTCAGTCTTGTGGAGAAGAAGGAGGACGCACCCTTTCCTCATATGAGTCATATTACAACCCAAAAAGAATGTATCTTGGATCATTATTCCATTTTCGAGTACATGTACAGTCTCTTGGATCAACAGTGTCAATTCTGACCCTTCTTCCCTGAGGCTCAGGAACAACTTCATCTTCATCTACTTCTTTATCATTTCCTCTAGAAATAATAACATTTCTAGGTATAGGTACCAACTGAACTTGAGGTTCTTCATGTGCTCCAACCACTTCAACATCTCCAGGAACTTCCTCAATTTGAGGCTCTTGATTCTCAGCTTCTTTCTCATGGCCACTAGCCATAAGTTCATTCAATTAATGAATGATTTCTTTATTTTCAGCATTAGGATGCGGTGATCTGTCC
Source organism: Viscum album (assembly GCA_963277665.1). Taxonomy (NCBI): domain Eukaryota; kingdom Viridiplantae; phylum Streptophyta; class Magnoliopsida; order Santalales; family Viscaceae; genus Viscum; species Viscum album. Next base: position 599,323,802 of record OY728167.1, on the reverse strand, counting down.
CTATTACTAGTATCTACATGATCAACAGCCTCATGTTCAGAAGGAACAAAGCATCACTAGCTCCATATACAGATTCCTCACTAGATCAGTCAACTACTTGTTGTACCACTATTAAAGAATGACTTACATGCTCATTATTTCTATTTATTCATCATCATCATCATCATTAAACACCTCATCTTATTTACTCACATAACCTTCAGCTCTAGTAACCTCGGTCTCTTCCTCGTCCTCATCACCTAACAAAGGGTCTCTGGATGGTAAATCCAAAGGTGGACTAGCAGGTCCATAAGACATATCTTTGGGGCTTTCATAAATATCGTGATCAATCCTATCATCAAAAGGAGATCCTTCCACCATTGTTAACTCAGTCTCAGATTCCTCATCATAATAAAATTATTCCTCTCTTGTTTGGTGGCCTGGATCAAATTAATCCTTTGTTCCAGTAGGATGGTCAATCAGATTGAATTCCTCTTGCATCCTTTCCTTATCTCCTACCAATCATTTCTCCCATGGGTTCCAGAATATCTTCCTTCTTTTGAAAATATCTTTTTGAAGACAGAAATCACTACATTCACTTATCACTCCATATCCATCTTCCACACATCCCATCTTCATTAACATGGAATAGATCATCCTGGGATAGTACAAACATGTTTTCTTCTTGGATGGATTTATCATATCAGAAACATGCACCATTAGATACATACACAGGTTCACATTTATCCCATTTTCAACAGATAAATCAGAAATACATCCTAATAATTCACAGTAGATAACACCATCCTTGGGAAGATTTTATGTTGTATAAACTTGAAAAGTAACCTTGCTTCACCATCAAATTCACATTCAATAGACCTCTTAGATTCAACATTTCCAGTCAGCTCCTTCTGAGCATCTTCAAAAGAGAACAAATCATAGAAGGTTTGAATATTACCTTGATAATCAGCATAGACAACTCCATGAGGCATCTATAAGCACTCCACCCATTCTGTAGATGAAAAAGTTATTTCCATTCCCTTCACCACTGACTTTATCCTCGCTTCATCAGCTTCATCCAGGGATATCTTCAAATATCGATAAAACTCCTGTACTATATGGGGAAAATAAGGCCTTCCATTGTTTGAGAGCCATATATGACACCCTTGAGATCCGAGCACTGTCAATAAAAATGACTTGCTTGACAGAAACCACTCATTAGACACTTCTTTCTCACCTATAACAACCCAGATTTCCAAGCTTGGTTTTTCAGTCCCATTGGGCTCACCCTTCTGTTGTTTAGTATATGGAGATTTTTTTGGCTCTTCCATAGCACGTTTGGTCCTTTCCATCTTGAGGTTTCGGATTCCAAAAGAGTTTAGAGCTCGAGGGATGAGAGATAGAGTGACAAAACATAGTTTTTTATGGTAGTGGGAAGGTGAATGGTCAGGTTGCATCAAACTTATTTTATAATTTAGGGATTTTAAATCATAAAAAATAAAATTTAAACATGAAAAAAATAACACAAAATAAAGTTGTTTTATTTAAAACAGATATAATTACAAAAGAATCCTTAAATACATTGGTTTCATATAATCAGTTTTACATGATCAGTTTCAAGATATCAGTTCCACAAGATCAGTTTCACGATATTAGTTTCAAGAGATCAGTTTCATAGGACCAGTTTCACATGATCAGTTTCAGAAGATCCATTTCCCAAGATTAGTTTCATGAGATCGGTTTCACAATATCGGTTTCAGAAGATCAGTTTCACTAGATAAGTTTCACAATATCAGTTTCATGGATCAGTTTCAAGGATTAGTTTCAAGGATCAGTTTCAAGGATCAGTTTGAAGGACTGGTTTCAAGGATTCGATTCAAGGATCCGTTTTAAGGATTAGTTTCCAGGATCGGTGTCATGGATCGGTTACAAGGATCAGTTTCAAGGATTGGTTTCAAGGAATGGTCTCGAGGATCATTTTCAAGGATCGGTTTCAAGGATCGGTTTCAAGGATCGGTTTTAAGGATCGGTTTCATGGATTAGATTGGCATGAGTTTAGAGATTTCTCAATCATAGTTCATGTCTAATGTAATTCATTATCTTTGAGTTTAAGGGTTTTGTGAATATATTAGCAAGATGATGCTCAATCCTAATAAAATCAAGAGTTATATCACCTTTTGGATAACGATCTCTCAAAATGTGATGTCTTACATCAATATTCTTTTTTCTAGAATGAGAAATTTGATTCTTAGAAGTGTTTATAAAACTTCTGTAGTCACAGTTTATTGAGATATGTATGAATTGAAATTCATAGTCTAATAAGGTGTGTTTCATCCACAAAATTTGTGCACAAAAACTACCACAACAAATGTATTCTACTTTAGCAGTTGATAATGCAACTGAATTTTTCACTATGATATTAGAGACTTTCCAAAAAAGTGACATGTTCCAGAGGTACTCTTTCTATCTAGCTTACATCCTCCAAATTCTGCATCTGAATAGCTAACTAAATCAGTAGTGTGTCCTTTAGGATAGAAAAACCTAAATTAGTTGTATACATGAGGTATTTGAAAATTATTTTAACAGCATTAAAATATTATTATTTTGTGTTTTCTGGAAATCGTTCACACATACACACACTAAACCTAATATATGGCCTACTTTCAGTTAAATACAACAAACTCCCAATCATTCCTTTATAGGCAGTTTGATCAACTGATTTTACATTTTCATCAAGATCTAACTTACATGTAGAACTCATAGGGGTTTCACTACTCTTAATTATATCAAAGACATATCTTTTAAAAATGTATTTAGTATACTTAAATTGATTTAAAATAATACCTTATTTATTTTAAAATATTTTAAATCTAAGAAAATATTTAAGTTAATCCATTAAACTCATTTCAAAATCGCTTTGAATTATTTTTTAAAAATCATTAAATAAAGAATTTTTAGAATATCCAAAGATAATATCACCTACATATATTTGAGATACTAACACTTCTTTTGAAATTCATCTTATAAATAAAGTAGGATCTGCATGTCTTTTTCAAATTACTTTAGAAATAATAAAATAACTCAGGCTTTCATACCATGCTCTTGGAGCTTGTTTGAAACCGTATAAAGCTTTGGATAATTTGAACACATTATTTCGAAAATGTGGATTTGTAAAACTCGGTGGTTGTTTAACAAAAGCATCCTCAATTATATAACCATTTAATAATACACTTTTGACATCCATTTGATAATATTTAAAACCCATTTGTGTTGTATAGGAATGTAAGATCCTAATTTCTCAAGTATAGCTATTAGTGCAAAGGTAACTTCAAAATCAATTCCCTCTTCTTGATTATATCCTTGTGAAACCAGTCTAGCTTTGTTTCTTACAATATTTCCGTCTTCATCTACTTTATTTATAAACACCCATTTGGTTCCGATGGTCACTGTATCCTTCGGTCGATTTGCAATTTTCCAAACATTATTTCTTTCAAACTGATTAAGTTCTTCTTGCATGGCCATTACCCAAAACTCATCATTGATCGCATCATTGATATTTTTAGGTTCATGCTATGAAAAAAAAGATTTATGTTCAACTTGGTTTCTCAATGAAGCTCTCGTTTGATATAATCTATTTAAATCTCCAACAACAACATCTAGGGGATTATTTTTAAGGGTCCTAGTTGGTCTAGAAAATGATGAACTTGATATTTCAGGTTGGTCAAGTAGATTTAGTTCATTAAGTTTAGGATCTGGGGAAATTTTTGAACTTGAAGTTTTCACAAATTCCTCCACATGATGATTTGAGGTTTTATCAATAATATCCAGATTGGACATATCATCTTTAATATATTCTAGATAGGGCGTGTTCTCATGTGGATCTGCTTCATCAAACATGATATGTAAAAATTAATCCACACATTTGGTTTTCTTATTAAAGACTCTATAGTATTTTCTTGATGTAAAATATCAGAGAAATATTCCTTCATCACTTTTGGAGGAAAATTTCTCTAGATTGTCTTGAGTTTTCAAAAAATAAAAATTACAACCAAAAAATTTAAAATAAAATACATTGGGTTTACTATTACTCCATAACTCATAAGGAGTTTTCTTAAGCATGGGTCTGATTAAGACTCTATATATTATGTAACAAGATTTATTAACAGCTTTAGGGCAGGTCATATTAATTAAGCATAGTTCCTGAAATTTCCTATAGGGTTCTATTTCTTCTTTCTAACACACCATTATGTTGAGGTGTCCTAAGAGAAAAGAAATTATGATTGTAGCCATTTTGTGAGAAAAAAGCTTCAAAATCTTGATTCTCAATATCATGACCATGATCAATTCTTATGGATTTAATCTTAAGTCCACAAATATTTTCTATAGTCCTAGAAAACTTGGTAAATTGTGAAAAAGATTCACTCTTGTGATCTAGGAAAAAGGTCCATGTGTACCTAGAGAAATCATCAACAAGAACATAAACATAGTGCTTTCCATTGAAACTAAAAACTCTATATGGTCCAAACAATTCAATGTGATCCAACTCAAGAGGTTGATAAGTAGTTACTTTATTCTTTAGTTTGAAGGATATTTTATGTTGCTTCCCTATTTGACAAGGATTACACACATTATTGTATGGAAACTCTAAATTGGGTAAGTCTTTTTCTAACACTATTCTAGTTAACTTACCAAGAGAGTGTATGTTCCAATTTCCTAGTCTTCTATTCTAGATCCAAGACTCTTTGTGAAATTCATTTAGAGAAGAGACATTCTATGAGGCTAGTGTGTCTAGATTTATAGCATATACATTATAATTTATAAAAGTAGTAAATACTTATTTATTAATGGCCTAAAAAACATGGAATGAATCATTTTTTTAATTTAACATTTAATAAATCATCACACAATTGAGATATTATGAGCAGGTTATACTTTAATCAATCAATATACAATACATTTGAAATTGAAAAAGAGTTAGGGTTACCAATCGAGCCTATACCGATGATTTTTCCTTTACCATTGTCACCAAATGTGACATTTACTCCATCAATATTGATAATAAATTTAAATCTTGAATATTACCCTATCATATTTCTTGAAAATACACTTTCCAAGTACCATAACTTTTTACAAGAGCTCTTTTGGCAGTTTACCTAAAAAACTGTTCATCCAAGAAATGACTTTGGTACCCATATTTGTCTGGGTCCACATATATTAGTGATATAAGCTTTAGAAACCCACAAATGTCTTATGGGACTCCTATATGAGAATATAGAGTGTTTGAAAAATAAACTATGTTTGGCCTTTAATAATTGGATGCAGGAAAAGAAATATTAAAAATGGATCTTGCTACAAAATTCTGGTTTCTGAAAAAAGTAGAATATTTTCCAGATTTAATTACAAAATGGGGTTTGGATAAATTCCAATTAACTGGTCGATATCTATATTAGAAGTATAATGAGGATCTCTTTGTTTACCAATCATTTTAGTAATAGTATTTTTTCCATTGGTAAACTTTTCTATGTATTTCATCAATTTCTCATTAGACATTTTTAACTCATTTTTCTCCTAGAGCAGTTGAGCATTTTACTCTTTTTCAGTTTTAAGTTTATAGTTAACATTCATAGTAAGAGAAATAAGTTTCTTCATAGATTTATACTTATCTTCCAACTCATTACATGTTTTATCTATCATTTTGTAATATTTTAATAATTCATCAGTTGTCATATTATTAGACTCACTTCCATAATATTAAGAATTATGTACAGTAGAATCTATGTTACCTCAGTTGTGTTTGTCATAAAAGAAATATTAGCCATATCATCTTTCTCATTTTGAGAAGAGGTGGATTCACTTGAGATTTCCTCTGAGACACTCCAGGTTTCCTTCATTGCATTCTTATACTTTCTATTCTTATTTTCATACTTTTTCGTGTGTTTTATCTTCGGACTGTTATCCTTGACATGTCCTTTCCTTTTACATTCGCCGCAGATTATCTCTTCTGACTTATCATTTCTCTTACAATCATTTTTCAAATTTCCATTGTTATCATACATTCCTTTTTAATTGGGATTTTTGAAAAAAAATATTTTTCCTATAACATTTCTTTAATCTTCTTTCCAACTAGGCCATTTCTTCAACACTGTCTGAAGCTACGTCATCACTACTTGATCTTTCAATAGCAGCTTGAACTTTCTCCTTGTATTTACATTTTTATTTAGTTGTCTTGAAAGCTAAGGACTTTAGTTTTGGTTCATACTCTTATTTATTTAATTTCAATTCCTCTTCATACATCATTAATTTTCCAATCAATTCCTTAACTGGAATCTTATCAATATCACATGATTACCTAATAGACCAATATGTTCCACACTATCTTTTTGGTAAGTATTGGAGTATCCTCATGATATTCCCTTTTGTTGTTACTTCTCTTCCTAAATAAATCTTCGTATTCACAATTTCATTGAACCTGAGATATATATCAGAAATAGATTCATCATGATTAATTTTGAAGTTGTCATATTTAATAGTATAAGTACTTAATCTGAACTCTTTAACATTAGATGTTACCTCTTGAGAAACAGACAGAGTGTCCAAAATCTCATGTGCAGTTTTACAAGTAGATATACGGTTAAACTCTTCATCTCTTAGTGTAAATTACAGAGGATTCATTGCTATACACTTATTGTTTTAGGTAGTCTTGGTAGGATTATCTCAAGTGTTTCTAGCAGTTTCAAGAATATCATATTTACATTTAATAACAATCTATATTTTAAATCCCATTCTATGTAGATGTATTTTTATTTTAAGCTTCCACTAAGAATAATTAGTTCCATTAATGAAGGGGTTTCTATTTATAGAAACAACTTATAATCTATTATCCGGGATACAAATTGTAAAATAATTTCAAAGAGATAAATTTTAGAAATAACCAAAGTTTTGAGATTTTTAAAAAACCACTATAATCAAAGTTGATAATATTTTAATAACTAACAACAACTTCCAATTTCCTATGATACCAAATGTTATTTGGAGAAGATCACTCAAGAGGGGGGGGGGGGTGAATTGAGTATCTATAAAAATTTCAGTTAAAAATTGTTCTTTAAAAGATTATCCCCCAATTAAAATATAATCAACGACAGTTTTTAGTCAATTTATATAAGCCCTGAATATTCAATTAATTTCTCAGAAGATTAATTAGTTCTCATCTTTACCAATATAAAGAATATTCAAACTTATGAAACTAATATATTGATTAAAAATAGATATAAACACCTTCGAAACTAACTATCAAAGTTCAATTTATCTTAATTTGAAGTGACTTAAACACAGATCATATTAATACAAATGATAAACAAGACAACTGATAAAAACAAGAGGTTCAGTCTCAAGATGTGAATCAGTCCTCTACAAATGGTGACCACCTTACACCAAGCAGTTTACATTAATAAAATTTTAATCCACACCTTGGATAGGGGTTGAAAACATCACACAAAGTTGTCCAGGTCACACTTGACCTCTACAATAGTTATTCGTGGGAATACTAACAAACATATCACACATGATCTCTTCCACTATTTTACGTGTGATACAATAGTATAATGAGATTGAGTGTGAGGATATTTTTATATCCTTCAGTTATGCTCAGGATATAGTGTGTGACACAAACATATGCACACACTGCTCAATAAGTAAATACATGATCACAATAGAGTTATAAATGAGGAATAGAGTTTAGAAATATAAGTGTCTTGTGCAGTAAAGTTCTAGACTCATTGGATGTAGAGAAAATGATATTTGAGTCCTCTTATGGAAGTTGGCTTTAGAACAGAGTATCACGGTTTCTGTAATCTATATTTCATGTGTGAACAGGATAATCTCTTCGATGCCAGGATGTTCAACAAGATTCAATAGGTTGTTTCTTGTAATATTAAACTTCTTATGTACGCAAGCTTCGAGTTATTTTTTTCCATATCTTGCATATTCGCACAGTTTGCCTTCTGTTTTTCTCACAGGTTCTGGGAATGTCTTTTTTATTAAGCTTGTAATCCTTTTATAATTTAAGGTTTAGTAGGCATGATGATCTTCCCATGTACATGTACCTCGTACTGTCTATAGATAGTCATAAAAAACATTAAATAATGTCAGAAACAATAATTTTTCTAAATATGACTTTTAGAAAAAAAATTAGAATTAAAAAATTTGAAATTATTATTTATAACTATCGGTGAGTCATTTTCATTGGTCTGTCATCATCGGTCTGTTAGCATCGGTGTGTCAGCATTGGTTTGTCATCGATCTGTAATCATCGGTCTTTCAGCATCAATGTGTCAGCATCAGTCTGTCATACACATTGTGTCGAACATCGGTGTGTCGAACATCGGTGTGTCGAACATCAGTGTTTTGAATGTTGGTGTGTCGAACATCATTGTATCAAACATTAGTGTGTCCAACATTAGTGTTTCGAACATAGGTGTGTCGAACATCGGTGTGTCGAACATCGGTGGATCGAACAGTGGTGAGTCGAGCATCGGTTTGTCAAACACTACTGTATCGAACATTGATGTGCCCAACATCGGTATGTCGAACATCGGTGTGTCGAACATCGGTGTGTCGAACATCAGTGTGTCGAACATCAGTGTGTCGAGCATCGGTGTGTCGAAGATTGGTGTGTCGAACATCGGTGTGTCGAACATTGGTGTGTCGAACATCAGTGTGTCAAACTAAATATCAGTGATAGGGACTCTCATAAAATTATGAAGTGTTTGTCTTACACATAACATTACTAGATTAACTGACATTAAAAAAATACATGAAAATATACAATTGTAAACATATTGACTCAGAAATATAGTTTATTGACTTATTAAAATATATTGTTCTGTATGAAATAATTGATTAACATAGATATATTAAATGGCATCAAATAGTATAATCTGTAGATTGACATTGTTTGTGATTATTAAAACTACTATAACATATAGGGCCCAACAGTTTTGATGATTTTCTATACTTGAGTCCCAAAATAACTTTTGTATGATGACTATAGTTAAAGTGGTCATTAGATAGTCATCTCTAGAATAAAAATCATGAAATAATTTTAAATTTTATACATTAATTATAGTTTCAAATCTATCCATTTAATATGGATATAAAAAATGATATTTGTTTCAATCATAGAGATGGAAAGCCATTTGTACGCATGAGTAACATTTCCATTTTGCAGTGATCATTACAGAAGAAATTTAATTATTATTTTATAAATCCAGAATTATCATAATACCATTAATATAATATTAATAATTAAAATCTACTTATATATTTCATTAATGTGATGTGGTGTTGAAAAAATTAATCACATCGCATCGTGGAGGTGGTAATTCATACATACGCATGAACATCATTATCATTTTTCTATGCATTGAAAGGAAAGAATTAAAATGATATATTAACTTTAAATAACGATAAATATGTAATTAATATTATATATAAACATTAATTTTATCTTTATAACCATTCTTTAGTGATAGTGGTGTAAAACGAATTATACCGGCTAGCAAGGTGGTAGTCCGCCATACACACAAACAATGAATTATTTTATCATTTGATGAAAAAAGGATATGGATATGGTTCTATAGACTAACATAATAAAATATCATTATATGGAGGATACTGTATTTATTTTTTTACCATGATTTGGTAATATTTTAAGTATGTGTAAGAATAAAAAATAGAAATTCTCTATTAAAAACAATACATCTTTTTTTGGAAAATTTGATTTTCTTTACACCATAAGACTACTAAGGTTGTCGTTCATCCTAAAATAAGAACTATAGAATGATTGGAGGTATTATTGTAAGGTATTTAGGTAGATATTTTTTAAATTTTTTTTATGTGATAATTAATGATAACTAGAGGTTTCATTTTATAAGAGAGGGGAGGGGACCTCTTGGAATTTATCAAAACATTTAATTAATATAACTAAATATTTAAATTAAAATGGATCCAAAATGAATTATTTAGAAAACAATATGTCTTTGGGTCAAAATAACATAACCTAATGGGAATTATATATGTTTTTTCTATTTTTTAATTATTATATTTTGTTTTTAACCCTTATTCAACCCCTTTAACTCTTATCGGGACAACAATGATTTTTACACTTTATGGATAATATAATTAATATACAATGAAAAAAGACTCATAAATGAATCATTGATAACATGTTATACCTTATCACAATCATTTTTAATAATTCTATATTTTTATAAACCATATATAATTTAATAAAATATTATTTACTATTAAATATTCATAATGTCAATTTTAAGGACTATTCATTAATTGGACTTTTATAATTTTTAATCAAACAAGATAATGAAAAACCATATTTTAATATGTTCTTATCATTTAAAAGAAATTAAAAAAAATTAGGTGACAAAAATAATCCCATAGTATATATATTCTATTATTTTTAATATTATTTAATTTATTTTTCTGTTAATTAAATATTTATTGCATTAGTGTTCTGTTAGAATTAAAGGTAATTATTTTATCATTAAATATTATACATAAATTACCATGATTTATAATAATATTTTATATTTAGAATTATAATTTATTGTCTAAAATATATTCTTAATAACCATATATTATAATGTTATAAATTTTAAAAACATGAGTATGATATCATTTGATTTTCTTTAAATAAAATATTATAAATTTCATAATATCATCCAAATGTCTCCTAATGGTTATAATTATGATCCTCGGATGATTATGTTCAAGAATTACTGATCCGTAAAATTTATGCAAGTGTTAGGGTCATTTTCTAATCTTTATCAAATTATTTTTACCATTATTTACATGTTTTACCATTTATCGTGGTAATAAAAATTACTAAATATACAATTCATATTTCCCTAAAATAAAAGAGTCCTATTTAAATAATTTGGACCTACAAATTAAAAATATTGACTTAATTTTTCAAAATTCAACGAATAAAAATTTCCTAATTTAATTTAAAATCAAATCGAAAAAATGTAACGAAAAATATTTTTTTGAAAAAAATTTCCTTTTTAAACATAAAATGTTATTATACTAAATTAATGTATTAAAGTCATTTAAAACGTGTAATTAGATAATTTTAAATCAAAATTAACTAATAAAAATCTTAAACTAATCCAAAAAACATTTTTACCTTGTAAATAAAATATTGTTTTAAAATATAGGCAGTATTTTTCTTATTTAATAAAAAATAAAATTTTTTAGAAAATTTAAAAAATTTATTCTAAGATTATTCATTACATGATTAATTTAAAAAAAACTTTTTTTATAATAAATATTTAATAATATGAAAATTAATCTTTTAAATAAACTCTTATAATAATATAACAAAATAATTCAAGAAAACTATTAAATATTAAAATGATTTATTCTATCATTATCTAAGTTGTTACAAAAAGGGTACCTGGAACAACATTCCCACTGTTGTTGCATTCTCAAAACCCAATATCATACATCCCAGTACTCTCATATCTTTTATAAAATAATCTTTTATGGTGAAATCTTGTCTATAACATCATGTCAAGCACCCTGGATAAAACTGGCTATCATATACCGCCTAAAGACACTTGCTCCATAACACAAAATTTCAACCACAACTATAACCAAAATAGTACGGTATTGTGAACATATAGCATATAAACCTTGTTCCATCCTCTTACCATTCATGACCAATAACATGAACCACCTCATAATCTCATTAAACATCACCACTAGTTCACTTTTGACTTCTAGCCATCACAATATGTGTATATCAAACTCTCTAGTAAGAGAGAGTAGGGAAGAGGGGGTGGCCATCCATCCTTCTTCACTATCAGGAGATTGGTAAAAACACCCCCAAAAAAATTTTGGTCCTAGAACATGGTTCTTGATGTGGGTGGGTTGTATAGAGAAACCAAAATGAAAATAAAATATATAATATTCATACATAGAAACCCATCCTATGGGTTTTCAGCATGAATTTCATCCAACTAAATCGATAGCAACACAGGCCTTACAACCTACACCACTTTTTCTATAACTTCTAAATATATAACATCACATAAGAAATCCGCAATCGTAAACCTTATTCCATCTTTCCTTTCAAGTTATTTCATTTTAGATTTTTCCAATTAAAAACTATCTTCATTTATTAATGTAATCCATTTCATATTAAAAATTATCTTCTTTAACCACACATCCCATTTTAATTAAAACATTCATTATCCATTATAACTCATACCATTCCGTTACATATTACTCATTCAGTTATATTTCAAGTCACTTAATATGAAAAAACAAACATTTATTTCATAGGTATTAATTAACCATTTCAATTACTAACCGTTTCTGTATCTATTAAAATATTTCCAAATTCAAATTAAGTATAATTATCCCATTTACCATTCATTATTTCTATCCCCAACCATTTCCATATAAATTTAGTGTCTCCACATCACATATCACCAGCATAGCCCCACAAGTGAAACTCATCAAACATCCACACCCTTGATTTCAGCCAATAGACGTACCACCAAATTACTAAACTTCACAAACAAGAGGAAAAATAAGATCCTCTTTCATTAAATACAATATTAATATCACCATGCGATAACACTTCCACTTCAATTCTATAATTTCTAAATCATTAATTTATAACACAATATCAAATTACACATTTTCATTTTAGTTAAATATAAAAAATATTAATTTATTCATGTAATAATTAATTTCCAATTCTAATATAATCTTTTATTATCTCAATTAAAAAATTATGATATAATAATAATAATAATAAATACTTATACATGAAATACTATTTTATAGGGAATCAAATATCTGCAACATGAATAAAAAATTTAAAATATAGGTTAAATTCCTAATCCCCATAAAGTTTAGATTTTATCCAATTAACTGTGTTTATGTGGTCACTCTTACCATACACCCAAAAAAAAGAATGAAAATATCACATATGCATAGGAAATAATGAGAGTTCTAAGATCCCCTAACTAGTATTTATTCTAGTGTACATCACTACACCGAGAAGGAAAGATGAGAGAGGGAGGGAGAGAGAATTGTTCATCTTAGAAACACATGCTTGGAGGATGATGGAAAAGATCAGATCAACTACAGATGATTTTACATGATTTCAAAAGATACGTTGAGATCATAAGGGCTTCATAAAGAATAAAATCAAAAAAGGAAGATATCATATTTTATAATATACATATATTGGTTCATGTGCATATTAAATCCTTATTTAATTTGGATACAAATTACTTCCTACATAACCCATTCATACCTCTAAAAATTTAGACGAGTCAAAGGATCACATTTAAAACACCTAAACAAGTGACAAGCCATTGATTCCTATTCTAAATTCCATCATTTATGTTAAAAATGTGTTACGTGAATTTTTAGGAATGAATACTGGGATTTTAATAAATTTTCCACTACCCTTACATATGGGGTATTCACAACGTAAGGGTAACATGATTTGACCCTTACACAACTAGTCACCCTTACATGAGGTTTTAAAATCTTATTTAACCCTTATATTGGACAATCCTACCTTTAAATATCATATTCAGAAGTATGGATACCATAATGGGAGCTTCAATTCACCCTTTTAAAAATATTAAAATTTCAGCACTACCCTTACACAAGTCGACTCGTACCCTTACATGAGTGGGTACCTTTATAAAAATCCACCCACATGTGATCCAATACCTTTATGAAAGACATGATAAAACCATATACTAGGAACAACCTACCGTTATAAAACATTTAGAATCATCATATTACCTTACATAAGTTTTATATTACCCTTATACGAGCTTCAAAACTCACGGGTTACCCATTTGAAACTCTATAATTTCAATTCTACCCTTACACAACTAGTTTAAAATTATCCCAACCTTTACATAAATCATTGAAAAAGATATATACCTATCTTAAACACCGGAAAAACTCTTACCCTTATACACCACTTTAAAAACATTTTTTACCCTTACAAAGAAGTATGGCGATGCATAAGGGTAAAAATAACCCTAAAATTTAATAATTTGTATTCTTAAAAACATCTAAATAAATAATAGAAGGATTTATTATCTCTTCCAAAGACCAAAAAACAATTCTAAATATTATAATCAGTTTTGTAACTTCTATATAAAATTACTATATAAAATTTAAAAACCTTGAAATTCCTTCCTTAATTTTTAATATAATTCGAAAAAAATATAAATTAGAGAATTAATTTAAAACAATTTATATATTTATAAAATCATTCCCTCAACATCAGAAGCCCTATAATGACACATGAAAATATCATGAATATTATGGAACAATACATTATATATCTTTCAAACAATTCTATTCCTCTATAAATAAAACAAAACCGAGAGAAAGGGAAAAATAAGGGTGATAATTTTACCAGCATGTGAGATACCTCTCAAGGATATTTCTATATTTAGAACATTTTTACAACTAGATAAAAAAAATTTATAGCTACAAAGCACATTAAAATAATATCCTAGGGGATATACCTCTCAAATAAGTGAAATTCCAGTAATAAAAAATTACATTAATAGGAGAATTAATCTCATATATAAAAAATGAGATCAAACAGATTGTCCTTATAGAAGTCAATCATTAAAAAATTAATTTTTTTTATCTCACTTATTTAACCCTAATTAAAAAGTTTAGTCACATCAAAGGCCACACACATTTCTATAACAAATCTAGTAACCAATGTATATAATTTTATTGAAAAAATTAGATATGATACTTATAATAGTTCAATAATTCATGCTGGTTAAAGATGTAAATACAGAAACATGTTTTTTTAAAGTTTCATTTTTTTCTAGACATGTCTAAAAAAAATCACTTTAAAAGTCAGTAAATTTCAAAATATGCCGATAAAAACATCACCAAGGCACTATTGAAAACACATCAAATTTTTTTGAAAAAATAAATTTAAATGAAATGAAACTCTCATGGATATCATTAATTTATCATTTAGGAAAACATGTTCTCCAAAAAAATCACTTTTTTCTAATAAATCAAATAAAACTTTTCAACTGATTATTTAATTAATTTTTTTTAAAAAGGATTTTTGATTTGTCCACCCAACACTACGTTTTAACTATTTGATAATTATGAGTAATATAAAACATTCTTTAATAAAAAATCATTTTATCCAACTAACACAAATATACCATTCCATTCAAAAAAATAAAACTAATAATAATACACATAACATGAAATTTAACATGAGACATTATTTACCAACAATGAATGATGTTTAAATAATCAACTTTATCCTATTTTTTTCCGTGTTTGATAACAAAAATTTATTCATTAGGGGTGGACTCATGAAAAAGATATAGAGTATATAATGTCCCAATGACCATTGGTTCAAGACATTATATTATATGGTTTTCAAATTAACATCACATTAAATTCCCCAATCATCACATGCACCAATATCAATAGTGCTTCCACATGCATATAAATCTAAGGAACCCATTCATCGTACCATGATATTTGTATCTTTGGATAACACTGATTCACCTATTCAGTTTTAAAACATATCATAATATAGCACATAATTATATCGGAAGTGTCCTCTCTTCATATGATATAGTCTAATGTATATGTAAATAGTATGAGACAGATCCCTTATGGGGAAGTAAGCATGCCAGAAAAAATCCATTAAATAAGAATATTCATTATCAAGAAATCATATGAGCTTTTAACAAAATAATAATGGGAAATCAAAAAATCAACCAGTTATATCAGTCCTGGTTTCATCCCCAACACTAAAATATATAACAACACATCTGACATCCATAGAAAACATCATCATCATAATCATTATCAATTCCACCATCTCTTCCATGGGCATCCCTGCCCACATGATCACCATAACCAACACAATGTGTTACCATCATAGCCTCAAGAATCCCTTCCCAAATATTATCATCCAACAACAATCTCAGGATCACATTGTATCATTTAGAAAGGATCACATCTAGGGAAACCATTGAAATTAGAAAAAAACATACCAAGTCAAAATGGAATCTAGTCCCTAAAGTAGGAATCAAGACATCATAACAAAATTAGTTTCATCTACCCCAAACATTTACTTTTATCAAGAAACATGTTTTATTAACATTGTGGATTAACCGATTAATTAATCATTTCTAACCACAATAGGTAAACTAATGCATCACTTATGTAAATCCATATAATATAGAAACATTATCTCAAGAATAAGTAAGAGTTTTTAGAAAATTTAATGAATAATATTCACATTATCAAGCCTCTTCATTACTTACAAAAACAAGCATTTCCATCCTCATGTTATTTATCCAACCCAATTAACATTTGTACGAATAATTTTAATTTAGAATGCATAAAAAATCATTAGATTTAAATTAAATTATAGGAATTAATGGATTCAGTGAAAATTTATATTTAATAATTCACCACCCCAAATTTACTAAAAATAATTGATTAGCCACCCCCACCCCCATTGGAAGGTTGGTGAATCCATCAACACAGCGCATAGTCACATCAAGGGTAAATGTTCTAAATAGAAATAAATATCATCCCATAGATCACATAATTTTCAAATATAAGAAAATGAAAGTATTTATGTCTTAAACATCATTTTTAACATCTACTTCTTAAATATCCATTAAAAATAATATTATAATTTGAATGAATTTATTCAGCAAGGCATATCAACACATCAAGGAATAAATAATTAAACAATGAAATCACAAAAAACTCAACATTTAAATGTAATTTCCAATAAAAAATTATTCCGTTCATTTAAATAGATCAATCATGAATCCAAGTTATAGATATAAATGTTACACGAGTTATCTCATGCATCGTGATTAACATTATTAAACAAGGAATTATAGGTTAATCTTGTTACAGATGAGATAAACATCCAAATTAATTTTATAATTTATACATTATAGGTTCTTCTGCTCAAATATAATAACCCACTACACATACAAAATTATTTCATAATTCTCAAAATAAAACACTCTCTTAGATAAAAAAATTAAAACAGAAGATGTTTTATTGATATGGTTCATGCTTATCATGTTTAAACTAAGAATTATTTAAACATTAATTACTTAGAGAAATATGTATATTCACTATAGTAAGAGTAAAATTATTATACTTTATTATTTATTTACAACATGATAAATTTGTATAATTCTTTATTATTTTAATTACAATATACTAAACATGATACATAATCAATAATTATATACTAGAAATTTCATAACAAGTCACAAAAATGTTTTTAACTTATTGACATTCTCTAAATAATAAACTACACATTGATCAATATGTAAGTGCTAGTTAGGTCAGAACTAAAACATTTTTGGTCAATCTTGAAAATATTTGGTTCAATCAGGTAAAGTGTTTTATGTCCCAATGGTTACCACAAAGCGTGCTTATCATTTTAATGGAATTGAAAAAAAATCAAAAACCAACCTTATAATAAATTACCAACACAGGGTTAGATCATATAAATAGATTAAAACTAAAAAACTACAATCATTCCAAAAGGAAGGAGTGATTTATACATGCCAAATATTTTATATTTAAATTAATTATCAATAGTTATGATTGTAATTTTTTCAAAATTGTAAATTTTTGTGTTCATAACCATGTTTTATAATAAGTGTATAACATATTATTATTATAAATTTCAAATGGGAAGAAATTAATGGCATTGAAACTCACATAGAAACAAAAATACTCATAAGAACGGTTTTTGATACAATCATTTTAGTATGACATTATAAAATCTACTCAATGTGACATTCTTCATAAGGTTTTTCAAAAATCAACAACTATTCATGAAAAAAATATACTAAGCATGATACACTAACAATTTAAACAATGTAAAGAAAATATAACAAGTTATAAATTTTAATAAATAATAGAATATAGAATTCATGACGAATCATGTTATAATAGGAAAGGGAATGAAAGACACAAGTCTCAACCAAGAGTAAAACCAATAACTCATGTCGATTCATCACGAATTTAATCATTCTATTAAGATTTTACGATTAATTTAACTATAAATAAACATTCATTAGAAACCAAAACATGCTCAAATTAGAGAAACAAATATAAAATTTCATGATTTATTTAGTTAAATTCATTAACTTCCCAAAACCAAAATATTCAATCATAATATAAATCAATCATGATGAATATAACTCCCTTATGTCTCTACACTATAGGAAACACCACCCCAAACTTTCATTCAGTGGTCCATGATTCCTTAAATTAGATCATGGGGGCCCTAGAATCCTTTATCCTAGCTGCCCTCCCTAGCCCATTTCATATTCCAAGGTTTATTGGAACTATTTCCCTACCAACCCATGCAATCCTTAAAGATCTTAACTCAAAACTCCATCCTATATATCAACCTAATCCTTTGATAAAACTTTCTCGTGACCCCTCCCTCAAATTTACTCCTCTTAAATATTTAATGGATAAAGGTAGATAATAAAACCCTCAAGTACTACCTCTAGTGGTCCCCAGCCTGGAGACAAGCACTGATGGTACAAATAAGGTCATACATATGGGACTGATTCCATCAATAGAAATAATAGTAGGATCAGGATATAGGATATAAACCACTAAACAACTCTATAACATAATAAAATATTAATTCTAAAAGATACACAATTCATGTAATGTAATACAAATATAATGAGAGTCTCTCAGAAAAACAAATAAGGAAACACTATGATAGAAACTCAAAAATAGCTCGAACCTCCAATATAGTAATGTCTTAATCGATCCCCCATGTACTCCAATAAAATGTGAAAATAGTTTTTATATATTAAATGTGATAATAACATTTATACTCATTGGGATCATACCCAACTACTCTCATGAAAATTCTAGAAGAGCATACTAATTCTTCAATGAAGAAACAAAAAAATGAACAAGAACCTATTAGGAAAACTTTTTCCCAACATCACCAAGGATATCCTTCCAAATAATTCATCCAAGTATAGTAACATAATGTGAATCATATTGATAAAAAAGGTACCCACACCACTTTCCCACAAGGGTGTCACTCTCACTCCCCAATGCCATACATATTGGCACACCCATCACTTTTGTATGATAATCCAACATGAAGACAACAAGTTCATCACATCATGCCAACAAACCCAAATTAAATTGGCTATCACATCCTTATAGACGACACATGGTCTATCACATCACATCTAAACCATTTTTGTAACCAAAATAGTAGGGTATCATAGACCTGAATGATATAAACCTTGTGCCCTCCTCCTATCATGAATGACTCCCACCATAAACCACATCATCTAATATTTAAACATCATAATTAGTTCACTTTTGAATTATGGAAATCATAACCTATTCATATCAAACTTAACTAGAATATGGAGCAAGAAAGATGGGTAAGAAATCCATCCATCCTCACCATTGGTATTTTGGAAAAAAATTCCCTTGAAAACATTTTTGTGTTGGAAAATGGAGTTTGAAGTGAGTGGGGTGCGTATATAAATCACAATGAAAATAGAATATATAATAGTAACACAAATAATACCACCCTATGGGTTTTCAACATTAATACCATCCCACATATATCATCACTACAAAGGCCTTACAACCTCCTCTAATTTCATTGCAACATCTAAATACATCACATCACACAAGAAAACCACAGCCAAAAACCATATTACATATTTATTTTCAAGTAATGTAATTTATAGATTTACCAATTACCAAACATAATCATTTATTATGACCATGTTTTTCATATTAATAATAAATCATTTTAACTACACATCACATTTTAATTCATTTGTTGAGTAACATTTCCAACCCATACAATTCCATTTTATACAACTCATTCGTTTATCTTTCAATTCACTTAATCCAAAAACCTTACATAAATTTCATGGATCTCATTTAAAATTTCAATTTATAACCACTTCTACACTCATTATCATATTTATATACAGAAATTAATAATCATTATCCCATTTCTAATTAATCATCTCTATCCCGACTAGTTCAATATCAATTCCACGTCTTGGCATCACATATCACCATTACAACCCCACAGGTCAAAATCAAGAATAAAATAACTACCATAATTACATCAATTACATGTAACACTTAATTAATAAACTTCCCAAGCATGGGGAGACACAAAAACTTCTTTTTGGAAAAATAATATTAATTTTAACATGAATTATGTATAAAAAAATATAGTTCTACCTAAAACATCATCTAATATAGATATCTAAAAGGCCTTAAGCGCATATTCCTGAATTCTATAGGCTTATGACCAGTGGATAGAGCCTAAGAGGTACAATTGGGAGACTATAACCTCTATTGAAAGTGCAATAAGACTAGAAACAACCAAAATCATACACAGGGATGATCATTATAGCATGCATAATAAATAACTGAATTAGAATCAAACTATAATAAGTGAAATGAAAAATACATTCATAAATACTCCAAGATGAGAAAAATAAATTAACCATTCACCCACTGGGCCAAACACATATCCAAATAATAAAATAGAATATTAAATAATGTTTGATTTACTTCCAGTATCGATCCGAACAATATAGCCAACCAATAATATTCTCAAACTACTCCCACCCTATCCTACGAATCCACACGAGCGACTCTGCTTGATCAAGGAACCCTGGCCCTCAACCCCATCCATCATAAAATCTATTGGACAACATAAAAGTAGAAATTATGTCTTCATAAAAACCGAGGATCATGTATGAGGGATGATATATAAATCTTAGTAGGCCACCCCCAATGTAAGATCTATAATATGATATCATAACATGTGCATGAATATGTTATATGTCCATCCTAGTCAAAACTAATAACATCTAGAATAAAAAACCACATAAATATGGGGAAAAGGAAAACAACAAATTGCATGTTCGATCCTGACACTAAAGGTAAATCTAACCCAATTCAAGCCCCAAACAAAAGGATTTAAATCTTGTGTCAAACCCATTATCATGAAAACTGAAACATTCTATAGATATAAATTTGATCTTTCATATGTCTATATGAAATAGGCATGAATTTCAGAATCTAGGGAGTAACAATAGGTGTCCACATGAATAAAGAACCACTAATGGGCTATAGGACTAAAATGGAATGATCTAAACTGGTGAAAAAACCTCCCCTCTACACATAAGAGATCATTCATGTCTCAAATGTCATATATAAGAACTCAAGATTCAACATAGACCTATCAGATACACTAACCTATGGTATCCATCCACATGGACCTAAAAGAATCACTATATAAGGATCCTTCAACCCAATTGAGAGTTATATAGAATCCAGGACTAAAATACCCTCTATCTAGGGAACAAAAAGAATCTTGAAGGGGTTCCCTAATTCAGATTTTCCATTAGCTCCCTAATCCAGTCTAAACACAACCATCTAATGGAGGATAGAGCCAGATCATAACATAGTGACAACACCCGATCTAAAATATCAAAGGGTATCCTCCTCAAACCAATGTCCAGAGTAGAAACATCATCAAACATCATGGCCAATGACTAAACATGTATGGGATTATCTAGTTCTCGAACCCACAGTCAAAATAGTTGAACTAGTAGCGATGATAAAATCTTGAACAATTAAGAACAAGTCCTCTCTTGGCTACCTAGAACTCAACATCTAAAAAATATCCATCATGGGAACTCAATAACCAACCTCAGGGATAGGAAAAACTAAAGTCTCTTGCGGTCCCTATTGTCACAACATAAAGTGTTGTATTACTAGGGAGTCCCCTGCTACACTTAAGATCTTAGGCCTCGCCTGTAAGAAACATCCCCAAATAAACCGAAGGCAATATTAAAAGAAGTATGACTTGTAAAGGGACCCATTATATCATCTAAAATATTGTACTATACCCAATATAGAAACATTACAACCATCCCTCAGTGACCTTTAATTTATACTAAATCAAGAACACACCCAAATGGCATAAAAAAGAAAAGCAAGCCAACTGAGGAATTTTCAATGGATCTTATGACAAGATCTAAATAAGGACCCTATAAACAGGATCCACAAAACAGGATATACCTTAGAGAAAATCCCACACAAGATTACCTCAGGCAGCCTTCCAAAAAAAATACATCCATGGGTACCAACTAGCCTAGAAGGGAATCCATAGCACACCATGCCACTCAGGAATCCTCAATTGCTGAATATAGAAACTGTTGATCACTCAATCAAAAAAACCCCAAAAGGGAATCATCAATATTCCTTTAGAATCATCTCAATTGATCGATGGAACCCATTCATAACCAAAATACCAGAACATCAACCCAATATTATGGCTCCAACATCTATGATCCGAAATACCAGAATTAAACCTCAACTGCTCTAACATTGATCAACCAGTCCCAACTTTTAGGGAAAAAACACAAAATATATATAGATACTACTTAGTATTGTATCATGAAATCATTCCAAATAACTCCAAATAGACCACCATGGAACAATTGATCTATGTCGGTCATCAAGCTCATAGCCCTAACTCAGGCCTCACATCACAAAATTGAACCCCTAGAAGGATTCTAAATCAAAACCTCAATAAAATACTCCTAAATTTATCATATATTCATATAACTATCACGATGGAAACAAAAAATATATGGATTCCACCATCCTGATCCATGTGAAAAACACTCAGAATGGACTACTCAGAAGCCTAATTATGGTACCATGGTGAAAATATGAAAACAAACCTGAATAGTAAAATTACACAATGTTCAATTGGGGTAGACGATATGTAAACACAAAATTTACTAACTATCCATGTGTCTTAGGACACATGGTGTGTGACTCCTGGTACATGATATATAACCCAACATGGGTACCTTACCATGTACCTCATCCCCTCTCGGCATGTAACATCGCTGACTACATGGAGTGTACCACCCTGTACACGGTGTGTACCCATAAAGGGGTCCCCATCAATGTAACTAGAGATGTATTCCCTATGATTTTAGTCCAATCAAAAAATATTTTCGTTGGTCATATACCTTGCACAATTTCTATTCGTGTTCTCTACACATCCTTGTGACCTCGACACAACCCGAGTCACCACCACATGGTGTGTACCACAAGTGTACAACATTTAGTGTCAGAAAATAATCTTTTCTAAATAGAAATAACACAAAACATGTGTTCTATGAACTACACACAATGTCCATGGGTATTCCTGAATAGAAACTCCTCAAAATTTCTTGAAACAATCAATTTGTCTCTAAAAGCCACTGATTGACCCACACATGATCCCTAAAAACCCATAAAAGGATTGAAAACTTATAAATATTAAATCTATAGTTATTTATAGTGAAACTTTAAAAATGGTTCTAGTATGTGTTGATACAGCCAAAGCTTCATAGTGAATATGTGCCAAGCACCAAATAATACTCGATCTACCTTCGAACAAGATCCTTAGGCGGTGCCTCCCCCTACCTCACCCTCTTATCTCCCTCCACCTCACTAGGATAAAGAACTAAAAAGGTTTTTTCTAATGGGGTGTACAGAACAATCCAATGGAGAGAAGGAAAAAAAGGAAAAATGAAAAAAGAGAAAAAGAAAAAGATAAGACAAGGGGTCATGGCCCAACCTCAGTGCCCAACGTATGGTTATGCATTACCTTAATAAAACAACTTATCCCAAATCCAACCATGGAGATAGAATATAAATATGGTTCTCTATTTAAAATATAAAACTTAATGAACACGAATGAATTAATTATGTATTAATTAATTTGATATTAAATATTATGTGAATACTTAAATGGTTCATATTTCCAAAAAATTCCTTTCATAGGGTTAAAAACCTCATCCATGACTAACAGACAGGTAAAAACATTTATCTAAGATCATATTTGAAGGGAAATTAACTTTTTATGCTCGACACCTATGAGAAAAATAGGGTTCAAATATCCCCTAATTTTCACAACCCATGATGATGTGTGTCATCATAAGATCCCCACCACAAAAATTTGTCACCCTTAGAAAAAATGGTAGACAACAAGTATCAATTATCTCGCCTAAGAATTGGGAATACTAAAATTATCAAGACAATCCAGTGACTGATCTTATAGATTCCAAAACCATCTCTCCCAACATGAGTGAAATTTAATAGAAACTGATCTGAATTTCCCCACTACCATAGTATACTTATCATATTCCTACATCCTATATCTTACCAAATGGACCATACTATTTCAATCACTAAAAGAAAAAAATAAACATGGAAATAGTTATCACACCACAGAACCATCAAGAAATCTACAACCTCCACACTCAGAAAACCACTTAAATGAGGATCATTTCCACCAATAGCCTATAGACCGATCCCCACCGCAGGTATTTACTTAAAACACTCCTGAAAATTTAATATGACCCATAATCAAGTGAGATATGTCCTAAAAAAACTGGGATGATTATCCTAACACCACTAACCATACCCCTCACAGTGGTCGATTCCAAAAAATTGGATCACCATCCGCACCTCTATTAAAAACAAGGAATCTACTTCATGACAAGATCAAACACATGACCACCCTTGACACATGTGTTGATCCAAATCAACTAGAGTCTAACCACACTTCCACTGCACTACACAGAGCATAAACAAACAAGTCGGTCTAGGAATCCAACCAAACAATCCATCTGATTCCATCTATGAGACATGAATAACTCCTTGTGCTCCACTTCTAAAAAACTAGAACTCCTTATTCCAAATAGCATCTCGATTATAGAAGACCTAAATAGACCTACCAAGAAAGAGAATAAAGGCCCACCCATGATATCTGGGATAGACGGTATACAGGATCAACCACATTTCTAGTCAAACAAGACATGACAATAACTAATCCATCCAAAGAAAAATGAACCTGGTACATCAGGGGAACTACACCCGCATAAAAGCTGAATCCCGATCCAATGATCCCTCAAGTATCCTCTCCCACATCGATCCACAAATAGAGAACTTAGAGTATATTTCTGACCTACAAGGGTCTCCCTTCATCCGTCGACAATGGGATAACATCTCCACTAATGAAGAACCTCTCACCACAAGATACACATGACCTATAAAAATAAATTATACACATTCGGTTTAGTTGACTTGAATTACACCACGTACTAATATGAGAAACATTGTATGATACGTTTGTGACACTTTTAACAATTAAACATCCATCATCAATAAAAAACAATAGAAATTCATATGTCATGTGAATCTAACATGCCTAGAATGATGTAAGAATATCGGCCTCTTTACCATGTTCCATGATCCAAAAATCAGAATGAACCATAAATCCACAAACCCAAGTGCATCACACTAAGTGAAATCATGAAATAATTAAAACTAAATCCAAGAATATCAATCCCATAACTGGTAAACTTGAAATTTTTATCAGAAAATATCTTTCTGACACACCAGTTTGATATCCATCATATGTTATGAGAAAATCCTTAACCTCATATCTACCAACACCCCAAACCCAAAAAAAATACTCTGATACCAATTCTTAATGAACACGCGAGGGTCGACTTGACACATTACCCGATCTGACGTTCCCCAATTCCTCAAGTGTGCCTCCTTGAATTTTAGAGGTTTTAGAATAGTGGTGAGTGCCTAACAGGTATTTTGGGGAGACTATACCATCTATTATAGTGTGATAACAATTGAGAAAACCAAAATCATACATAGGGATAAAAATCAGTTTATAGATAATTAATAACTAAAATAGAATCATTCTATAATAAATGAAATATAATATATAGTCATACAAAATATAGCATGTGAAACATACAAAAAATTATCACCCACTAGGCTAACAATATATATAAAATAAAGAAACTAAAAACAATATACAACATTCTTTACTACCATGAACGAGCCAAACCATATACCCAGTCTCCAAAACACCCAAGATTCACCAATCCTATACTGAGACTCCGTGCAATCAACTTTGCTGATCAAGAAACACTGGGCCTTGTCCCCATCCATAGCCCAACCTATTATCTAACTTAAAATTTGGAATCATGTCTTCATGAACACATAATTACACATATAGGGGGTGAGAATTAAATCTCAGTATGCCACCCCCAAAGTGGAGTAACAATCTGTTGTCATAACAGGTTCATGCACATGTGATATTCCCATCATACTTGAAATAAATAATATACATAATAAAACAATAACTTCATAATGAAGGGGGAAAAAGGAAAACAACCAACCCTTGGTTCTATCCTGAAACCCGAGGTAAGTCTACCAATGATCTGGACACCACCAATGGATTTATATCACATGGATTACCATACCACAAGATATTCTATGCGTCTTCCTAAAATAAATAATATCTCCAGGAGGTCTAAATGTAACCCAAATGAATTTCATACCCTAAAGTGTGACCATTGGTAGCCACATGATCAAAGCACATCTACCGAGATCTAAGACTCTAATGGAATAATCTGAACTGGTGATATAATGTCCCCTCCAAGTTTCAACGATCTTTCATATCCCAAAATACATACAGAACAACTCAGGATCCACCATTGACCAATAAAATACACCTCACAATGGGCTCGACCCACAAGGGTCTGATGGATGAACTTCAAAAGGATATCTGAAAAAAAACATGTGTGTTTCATCAACCATGGTTAAATACCACCTTTCTAGGGTTCACAGTTGATCTACATGGGTTTTCGTCATCCAGAACGTCCACTGTCTCCCTAAGCCCATCTAAACACAACCATTAAATAGAGGAGAGAACCGGATCAAATCATAGGGACAATTCATGATCTAAAATTTCCCAAGGGTATCCCCTTAAAACCAAATAATATAAAATAAACTATCTAAAAAATCACATCCAAAGGACAACCTAATATGAGAAAATAAACCTCTCGAACCCACCATCCAAATAGTTGAATTAGTAGCACATATCAACTCGCAAAAAATAAATCACAAGTCCTCTCAAAATAACATGGATCTCATCATCCAACAAATAACAACCATGGGCTCTAAAATCCCCACTTAGGGTCCATTCAAAACATGGGTCTCCCACAGCCCTTAGGGTTACAACATAAAGTAAATTCCTACAAGGACTCTCCCATTGCACCCAATATATTGGGAGTCACCTAAAGAAACATCCTTAAATGGACCAAATGACATAGAAAAATCATGAAACCCAATGATGGGTTCTACTAGACCATATAAAATAATGGGATACACATATTATAGAAAATTACTAAATGGACCTATGTGGTTGCCAACTGATCCTTGATCGGCAATGTACCCAATCAGGATCCAAATGAAATGCATCCCAACAAGGGTCTTTATAATGGTCCATGTGTCCAACTAAAAAGTAGGACCCTCAAAAAAAGATAAATGTTGAGGTGAAGTTCACACAAGAAAACCTCATTCGTCCTTCACTAGAAATAAACCATTAATGAGTACCAACTCAGAAAGAAGGTCATCAAAAGAACATCATGACACACATGCAACCTCAACAGCTAACTACGACAACCACTAATCACTTGATCAAAATCTATCACACTAGGGAATCCTCTAGATTCCCTCATACTCATCTCAACATCTTGATAACACCCATATGTAACTGCTATCCCATGGCATAATCCCATCCCAAAGGCTTCAATAGCTCCAATCCTCAAATATATAAGCTAAACATCAACTTATTTAACCACGAGGAATCGTTCCTAACACATAGGAACAAAAAATGATATCCAAATAGATACCAATTGATCATCTCATTAATAATATTTCAATATAAAACCAACTAAATCTCCATGGGACACTTAGTCTAGGAAAATCGATAAGATCAAAACCCTCACTCAGGCATCATAGCTGACAACCCAACCCTTAAGAGGGGTCTGAATCGAAATATCAATGAAGTCATCCTGATTTTTACAATCCGTGATGAAGCAGATTATCAAACAATAATACCTCAACATCAATTCTTTAATATCCTAAACATCAAATTATAACACAACATGATGTTCTAGATTTTCATTTTAATGAAATATAAACAATATTAATCACTTCATGTCATAATATATTTCTATTTCCAGTATAATATTTTTATTATAAAAATTTACAAAACATGAGATAATAAGAATAATAATCCTTACGCATGGAATAATATCTTCCAGGGAATAAAATTTTTCCAACATTAAGAAATTATGTAAAATATAAGTGAAACTCATCATCCTCTTGAATTCCATTTTTGATCCAATTATTCATATTCATTTGGCTAGTTCTTACCATCAACCAAAATGGGAACAAAATCATGATAATAATATATTATCGTAAGAAATAAAGTGATAACTTGGGTCCCCTTTTTTTATTTATTCTCCAGTGTATATCTTTTCACATAGATAGATGGAGGATAGAGAGAGAGAGATGGATAGAGAATTATTCATCTAGGAATCATATTGTAGGGACCCGACCTCAGTTTCCTAGAGCCAGTGACCTATTTAATAACATTGTATTATAAAAAAGTAATATTCATCCCTATGGAAAGAGTAGTTTATTATAATTGGAATCAAGAAACTTACATAAGTTCAATATTACAACGTGAAAATAAAAACAACATAAAAACTCATTTAACAACATCCATAACTCCTAGATTATTTCAGCATTTCATTCATAATAAAGTTATTCATATCCTGAGAAAATAAAACATAATAAATGAGTGAGATAAAATGCTCGTTAAGGGTATCCAATACATCAGAAGATATCATAACATAGTCATTAGGCATGTTGAATAACTAAAACATATACCATTGACAAAAACATGATCCAATTATGGAAGGACTAAGAGTTGAATAAATAAATCCATAATCAGAGGTATTCAACTAGTCATACATTCCACATGAACCACCAATACTATTTTCATAATGATGAATTCATAATGTGGTACATCATAACCATACCGTCATGGCCTCATTCCTAGACCATCAATAATCATTTTTAGGCCTTACGCTAGGACCATAGTTTTTCTCTTGAGACCAACCGATGCATTGAGGGGATATAGCAGGCCCCACCCGACACATTCTTTTTCAAAATCATTACTCATGTGAATGGGTATAAACCTAAAAAATATATACATTCATATTGAAACTGATATATGAATTGTAAATAACCTTCCTTGAACATTAAGAATAAACAGTAACCATTCAGAGTAAATTGGTGAATGGTTTCAAGATATCACATCCACATTCAAACTAATCATAAACCATTAAATTAAATATGTAGGTGATATCATAAAGATTAATCCCAATAATACATAATAATAAATAGGAGTGTTGAAATAGAAGAAGATACTATTATGAAATCATCGAGTAATTCTTGAGACAATTTCTCTTTTACATTGAAAAGAATTGTAATTTTGGAAAAAACATTGTATAAAACCATAAGTGAAGTAAGATGTTATTTTGATAATAAATTATTTTATTTTGAAAAAAATTGTTGCTAAAAATACATTTTAGAGTGCCCTTGAAAATCGGTATGAATTTTAGAAATTCCCTTGAATCGGGCTTGTATTTCATAACAATCTTGAAAGTTCATTTTCAAACATGTAACTTTCCATAAAATTAGGAAGGATTCTGGTTGGTGAACATATATAGAACAATGAAAGATAATCTATTAGTATTACATAATAAGACATAACAATTTCATTTAGATAATTATACAATAAAAGTAACCTAAATGTAAATGGAGGTTCAGGTGGAAAACCCATACCATAAGTACAAATGTGTTCCGATCTTGAAAATAAGGTCCTGGAATATGAAATTACACTTATTAATAAATTAATTCAGAACCTATTATACATTTACTTATTTTATCATATTTTTATTATGTTCATTATGTCTTTATTTATTAGTTATATTATTGAATTCTACCGTTCTGGAGTGTTCGTTTCCATGATTTTTATAATCGGTTCACTTTTTTAATGTAATGGAGTTCAAGTTGAGAGGACCTAAATATCAAGAAATGAATTTAAATATTATTTATTTAAATCCATAGGTGTTAATGGTCATTTATATCATTTTTTTAGACGGCATGAGGATGAATCCTTAGATTAAATATTAATGACATACACTTAGACTATTTTAGCAGTATTTTGATTATTAAGAACTAGTTTGGTCATATGATTTAATATTATGTAAAACTACTGGTTCATAAATATTAATTAGGTTATAATACATATATTATAGTAGGTTTGAACCATAATAATGGTTTCATGACCATTAATGATGGATAAATTGAATAATGAAACTTCTTCGTCCATAAAGGTTATAAATTGGAACCTCACGGACGATGGATTTATTTAAAAAAGGGAGAGAGTATGGATATTTATGTTATTTATTAAAAACAAATGTTATAATTAAAGTATATATATGGTAAGGTATTTATAATGGTCATTTGGATATATCAAGTGAGTAATGAAAATTAATGGAACATGAAAATAAAATAAAAGTTGAGAGATCCCTTACGAAAATTCGGTAGCATAACGTCTATGAAACATGGTTTTAGAAAACATTAAAAAGAGAGGTTATAGAGGTCACCCATTCAAAAATAATCATAAAATAGTAAAGTTAAAAATGAGTAGAAATAATAATATGGTATGAAAACCTTAAATTCATACCACTAATAAAGAAAACTTGAATGGAAAAGAGAAGTTGAGAATTCTCTTACCTTGTAGAGTAACTCCTAAGAATTGAAGGTTGGGACCTTGGGGTATTTACGAAACTTTGGTAGGGATATTAGGGAGGTAAAAATACCAGATATATAGTTATATGGTTTTATAATGAATCAAAAATATAGAATGAGTGGGTATTTATAGTAAATTAGAGGGAGTTCTTTTTATTAATTTAAATGGACAACTCCTTAGTGGTTTTTGCAAAACCATGGGCTTGCCATGGTATTTTCACATGGTATTAGACACTTGGGAAACCTAATATCATATTACACTTTACAAAATTTGACCAATATTTTATATTAATTATTACATAATATGATTTCATTAAACATAACGAAAACTTATAACTTTTTTTTTACTATTCACGAAAAATTCATGTATTTATGAAAAGTCCCAAAAATTCACCCTAACCATTTTTGGACTCATAAAATTCAAAAATTAACTCCAATTTTTTTTTTAAAAAAATTAAATATTATTAATTTAATTTTTAAATAAAATCAAAATTTATTCCAAAAAAAGCGACTTAAAATTATAACTCGTTTTCTAACACCTTGAGAAATTAATCATGGTAACATAAAATTATCTTATAACTATAAGACAATAAAGTACCAATATATGATTACATTTTATGAAAATAAATTTCCATTTTAAATTATTCAATTAATCGGAAATTTTAATTTAAATATTTATGACATACAAAGATACCAATACTTATACTATGATCATTTCTTCACATTTAAGATGTTGAAATTGTATTTTTACATTCACGGGTGATGTTTCTATTTTTTTCAAATTTATTATTCATTACTATTCATAATGGTGTGTTACTATTAATCTAGGTATGTTACTATTCACCAAAAATTATGTTGGTTCATTCAGACTCCAAATTACTTACTGATCGGAACTTTAGATGAATTTTTAAAACTTCAAAACATAAAAGAGGAAAAGTTGTGTTTAATGGATAGATTATAAAATGTGTTGTTATATAGGGACTCAGTGTTTCATGCATTCAATATTTATTTTTAAAACCTTAGGGAGTTAAATTCTCCCATCCATAAAAAAATTCGTCCTCAAAATTCACTGAATGTTACCTCACAAAAGTATTTGGGTAGGTCTTCATCATCTTCACTTCAGGCTCCCATGTTGCCTCTTCAATTTTATGATTCCTCCAAAGTATCATTAAAAGGAAATTCATTATATTCTGCAACTGTTGTTATTTAGTGTCTAGAAAATGGATTGGATCCTCATAGTAAGATAGATCATGGTCCAATTATATACCTTCAGAAGTGAGGATATTCATTCGGTCCAGCGTGTACTTTCTCAACTATGAGACATCGAACATGTTGTTTACTTTGGACAGGATAGGCGGAATTTCCAAATGATATTCAACAGCTCCAATTCTCTCCAAAAATTAAAAAGGCCTAATGTACCCACGAATCAGATTCCCTTTCTTTCAAAATCTTATAATGCCCTTCCATGGAATTACATTCAAGATATTATGATCTACCACTTGAAATTTTATATCCTTCTATCTATTTTTGGCATAGATCTTTGGTCTGATTTGAGCTATTTCGATCTGACCTTGAATAGTCTTTACCTTCGCTGTTTTTTCCTCCACATCCTCTAGACCCACGAGCATCAATTCTCCAACATCATACCCACAAGTTGGTGTATGGAATATATTTCTGTAAAATGATTTATATGATACCATTTGAATGCATGAATGGAAACAATCATTATAGGAAAACTCCAATAAAGGTAAGTATTGATCACACATACCTTGGAAGTAAAGTGAACATGATCTCAACATGTCCTCTAAGGTTTGAATCATCCTCTCCGATTTCCCATTAGTTTGTGGGTGGTATGAAGTACTCAATCGAAGTTTGGTATCCAAAGATTTCTGAATAATTTTCTAGAATTTCTATGTAATCCATGAGTCATGATCAGAATAAATTTTTAGAGGTTCTACATGAAGCCACAAAACATCATTGATATAGAGTCTTGTTAGGAACTCCATTAGAAAATCCTCCCTTATAGAGAGGAAATGTGCTGATTTCGTAAGTCGATCCACAATTACCCATATCGCATAATTATTCATTAGAGTTTTGTGTAATCTACTGATAAAATCAATGGTGATTTCATCCCATTTACATGTAGGAATACGTAGAGGTTGCATGACTTCTTCTGGATGCTACCTTTCGGACTTCCCTTGTTTATAGACTAAACATCTTTATACATAATTTGAAATTTCATTATTCATGTTATCCACCAGAAATTTTCCTCCAAATATCTATACATCTTAGTGCTACCAAGATGTATAGAGAAATTTGATCTATGGGAATCAACCAAAAATTCCGTTTTTATCTCGGGGATAGATGGACCAAAAAACCTCTTCCCAAATTTCTGAATTCCATTTTCACATACGAAGTCATCAAAACTTCTGCTCTTTCATAGCCATAATTTTTATTTTCAGGTTCTCATTATCAGGCCTAGAACTTTTAATATTTTATAATAACGATGGTTGGGCAACCAAATATAAAAGTAGATATGTTTCACCTTCTTTTATAATTCCGATATCAATCCTCACTAGATCCATATAAAAGGGATCCTTATCAATCCACATTTTTTTGTGAACTCCATGATCCTTCCTACTCAATTCATTAGCTATATAGTTTTCCTACCCTTGGTGGTATTGTATTGTACAATCCTAATCCTTGAGTAGTTCAAGCCATTTTTGATGCCTAATGATGAGTTCTTTATATGATAAAATATAATTTAGACTCATGTGATACATATATATCTCACATTTTTTCCATAGAGATAATGTCTTGATATCTTCAGAGAAAATATTTCCGCTACTAACTGAATATCATGTTTGGGATAGTTTTTTATGAATTTTTAACATCATTGACATATAAATAATTACTCTATCATTCTGCATAAAGACACAACCAAGAAATTTCTTTAATGCATCGCTAAAGATCACAAACCCATCATTCCCTAATGGTATGGTTAGGATCAGAGAATTCACTAATATCCTCTTCAACTCTTCAAAACATTCCTCACATTCCTTTTTTCCATAGGAACATAACCCCATTTATGTGTTATCTCTGTCATTGGGTTGGATAAATGCGAGAAGTTCTAAATGAAATGCTAATAATAATATGATAAACCAATATTACTACATACCTCAGTTATGATCGTTGGAGTAACCAATTCTTGCACAACCTTTTTCTAAGAAGGATCAATAGAAATTCCATATTTAGAGACAATGTGTCCTAGAAAGGAAACTGATTGAAGCCAAAATTAAAATTTTCTAAACATCTCATATAATTCAATTATTCTAAGAGTTTTTAGAATAGTGTGAAAGTGATATCCATGATCTTCATAACTTTTTCAGTATACCAAGATATCATCAATTAATACCACAAAAAGTCATAAATATATTCCTTAAAGAATCTATTAATTAGATCCATGAAAAAATAGGGTGCATTATTCAGTCCAAAAGGTATTTCTTTAAATTTGTAAAGCCCATACCTGTTCCGAAATGCTGTTTTTTGGAATGTCTTCCTCACATGAAACTGGTGATATCCAGGTTGGAGGTCAATCTTTGAAAAATATTGAGCTCCATGAAGTTGATCAAATAAATAATAAATGGTAGGTAGGGGATACTTGTTCTTCATTTTTACAACATTGATCTCCCTATAGTAAATTAACAACCTCATAGATCCATCTTTCCTCTTAACGAAAAGAACAAGGGATCCCCATGAAAAAACACAAGGGAAATTAAATCCTTTATCACTCAATTCCTCTAGTTGTTTCTTCAGTTACACAAATTCCACTTTTTCCATTCTATAAGGGGTCTTTGATATGTTCAATGAACCAGAAATTATGTTAATGTAAAACTAAATTTATCACTCTTGAGGATGTCCTTGTAAATCATCTGGAAAGGCATCTACATATTCTTAAAGAATATGTACATCTTCTATTTGAACATTATTTTCCACACCCATAGTTATTGAATTTTCATCCTCCCCAATAATTGAATTGAGAAGAGCTACGGGGGTGGATCTGGATGAGGATCAGATGGTGATGTTTTTACTTAAAGATAAGGGATTACACATCTTCCTCAATAATGGTAACCTTCTTCTTCTTACAATCAATTTTCACATCATGATATGAAATTCAATCCATGCTGAGGATTATATCAAAGTCGATCATGGGTATGATAATAATATAAATAGATAAAGGACGTTTATACGCCATAATGTGGACTTCCTAACACAACATTGTTGCAGTGATACTTAACTTAGTATTTTTTCCTGACAATGTCATTAATAAATCAAATTTGAAATATCTAATTTTCTTGGAAAACTGTTAAGATAAGAAATAATGTGATTATCCTGAATCAAATAAAGAATTTGATAAGTTCTAGGAAAAAATTAATCTACCTGCCACCACTAAGTTTCGAACTTAAAAATTCACAGTTGTAATCGAATAGGCTTGTCCCTAATACCTTGGTATTTTTTGGGGAATCCTTACCTAATGCTTAGAACATTAATGTGGATAATGTCCCATACCCCTAAAATTTTATCATTGAACACTGGTAGCATCTTTCTTCCCCTTACAATCCCTAGATAGTTGGACTTTTCATACTCACTTGTAACAGACTCCCATTCCCTTCAGGAAAGTTCTAGGGTGTTTCTTCCAACAATTACTATAAGAATGAAGGTCCACTCTTCCCTTCTTCACCATTTCCTTATTTTATTATCCAGAGTTTTCAACAACTCTCTTCTTCTACTGTTTTCCTTTAAAATCAAAAGATATAGAAAATTAGTTTTATATCTTGATAGAACTTGAGACTATATCTTCATATGATGTGAAACTTTGGGAGACTAGTTCCCTTTAGAGAAATGGTTTAAAACCCTCAAATAATTGATCAATTTTTCTCCTTGGATTACGTTTGTAGTCCACAACATGACAAGCAAGCCTTGTAAAGTTGTAATCATACTTTAGAACATTATAATCCTCTATTTTCATCAAATTTCGAAACATCTTCACTATATCATCTCACAGTTAATGATGGAAATATTTTTGTAGAAATATGACCTTAAAGTCCCTCCAAGACATCTCGTATATTTCTTCCTCCTCCTTTGTGTTTTGGTTTAATGGTCACCACTGATTGACATCTCTTGTTAGACAATGAACCACCATGACAATCTTATCTCTTTCTTTACATCCTAAAGTGAGAAATATCATTTCTAGGAACATATCCACTTCTCAGCTACAAATGGGTATGTCGTCCAATTGAATGATGGTGGTTGTTGTCACATAAAGCGATCTAACAAAGCTTCCCAACATTGTGGATCTGGATGCTCCATATGGGTAAGGCTATTATTCATAACCTGATTTAGCTATCCAAGTATAGTTATAAGTTTATCAACCCCAGTCACAACACCAGAGCCAACATCATTATCTAGCATCAGAGGTAAATCCCTTCATGGGACATACACATTAATGTGGTTTCCATTCCTTCCACTATCCTACATTTCTATATAATTTCATATAATAGATCATTTTATGAATCAAAATTTATAATCTCAATGTAGAAAAATACATAGTCTAAATCGGATTTCTATTCATAGATAATCTCTTCATCATAAAAATGATTTCTTTGAGGAAAAAATTACATTTAAATCCTTCATAATTGATTATAAAGAAAATGTGAATTATAATAAGCATGTCCCTAAGGAGTGTCAAAATGGGTGTAGAGTAAGGCTCGATGTCGTGTCCCAAGATACCCTATGTCAAGCCCAAAACTCCTTGTCAGATTTTTCACTCATAGGTAAATCAGTTCTAGAACCACGTCCACTTATAGAATCCCGAAATGTATGTATTTCCTAGAAATATCAATATCATATATTCCCTTACAAAATTCCTGGATATTCATGCATGGTTATCCTCAAATACAATCTTAGGTATTTTTCCCTAATCTATCTTTTCTAAATATAGTTTCCATGTTGTCCCCTAAAATTCCTTTGATACGAACTGTAATGACCCAACCCCAGTTTCCTGGAGACAATGCCTTATTTAAGAACATTGGAATATAAACAAGTAATATGCATCCCAAAGGATCAAGTAGTTTAGTATAATTGGAATAATATACATACATAATTTCAACATTAAAACTTGAAAAGTAAAACAACATAGAAACTCTTTTGATAGCATCCATAACTCCTACCATATTTCATCATGTAATTCATTATAATATTATTCATCTACTAAGAAAATGAAACATAAAAAAGCTTTAAGATCAAATGTTTTGTAATGGTAATCATTACAGCACAAGATATTATAACATAAAAATTAATCATGTTGAATAACTAAAAACATATTCTTTTAACATGTACATGAACACATTATGGATTGATTAAGAGATGAATAAATAATTCCATAATCATGGGTATTATTAAATTCCAATAATCTACATAAACCATAAATAATATTTTTATAATGAGGTAATTCATAATGTTGTACATCATAACTATACCGTCAAGGCCTCATGTAGAGACCATCAATAATCATTTTTTCAAGGCCTTGCGCCATGACCGTAGTTTGTCTCATGAGATCTACCGATGCACAAAAGGGCTATA
This sequence comes from Viscum album, assembly GCA_963277665.1. Taxonomy (NCBI): domain Eukaryota; kingdom Viridiplantae; phylum Streptophyta; class Magnoliopsida; order Santalales; family Viscaceae; genus Viscum; species Viscum album. The sequence goes on along the minus strand of OY728167.1, from coordinate 599,286,290 downwards.
ACGGGCCCCACTAGACACTTACTATGTATAATTAATTCTTCATATGAATGGGGATAATCATAAATAACATATAAAATCATATTGATTATATGAAATGTAAATAAAATTCTGCGAATATTGATCATAAACACAAACCATTTGGAGAAAATTGGTGAATCGTTTCAAGATAGCACATCAATAGTCAAAATAACAATAGACTATTAAATTAAATATGGTAAATGATATTATAATGATTAATCCCAATAATTAATAACATCCAAAAATATTTTTTAAAAAGATGAAGATACTCTTATGAAATCATTGAGTAATTCATGAGATAAATACTCTTTTACATTGAAAAGAAGTGTTGTTTTGGAAAAATCATTATATAAAACTAGAATGAAGTAAGAAGTTATTTTAATAATAGAATAATTGGTTTTAAAAAAATAATGGTTTCTAAAAACAGATTATAGATTTCCCTTGAGAATATGTATGAATTTGAGAAATTTCCTTGAATCAGGATTTAATTTCGGAACAATTTTGAATGTTCCTTTTAAAACGTGTAACTATCCATAAAATAAGGAATTATTCTGGTTGGTGAACAAATATAGAAAACTAAAACAAAACATACGAGGAGTAAATAATTATACATAAAAATTTCATTGAGGAAATTAGACAATGAACGTAACCCGAATGAAAATGGAGTTTCAGGTGGAAAACCCTTATCTTAAGTCTGAATGTGTGCTGCTCATGAACATAAAGTCCTGGAATATGAAATTAGACTTATTTATAACTAAATTAAGATCATAATGTACATTTATTTAGTTTATCATAATTATCTTATGTTCATTGTGTCCTTATTTAATAGATATAATATTGAATTCTGTCGTTCTGGAGTGTTCGTTTCCTTGATTTTCATAATCAGTTCACTTGTCTTTAGGTAATGGTGTTAATGTGGAAAGGATTTAAATCTCCATAATTGAATTAAGATCTTATTTATTAACATAAAAATGTTTTAATAATCATTTATGTCATTTTGTTACATGGCATTATGATGAATCATTAGATGAAATATTAATGACATTCACTTAGAATATTATAGCAGTATTTTGATTATTAGGAACTAGTTAGGTCTTATTAATTAACATTATGTACAAATATTAGTTCATTAATATTAAGTAGGTTATAATTTATATATTATGATCTGTTTAAAGCCTAAAAACTGATTCATGACCAGTAAATAAGGATAAAATAAAAGGGAAAGAGTAATAATATTAATGATTTTTATTACATTAACATGATATAATTCATGTATATAGTTGATAATGGAGTTATCACGGTCATTTAGATAGATCAGGTGAGTAATGAAAAAGAATGGATCTTGAGAAAAATGAAAATTTGAGAGATCCCTTATGAAAACTCGACAGCATAACGGCTATGAAACATGGTTTTAGAAAACATTATAAAGATATGGGACATGGGTCAATCATTCATAAAAGGATCATAAAATAGTAGAGATACAATATAATATACAAATAATAACATGGTATGAAAACCTGAAATTCATACCACATAATAGATAACTTGAATGGAAAAAAGAAGTTGAGAATTATATTACCTTGTAGAATAACTCCTAAGACTTGATGGTTGGGACCTTAGGGTCTTGAGTACACGTTAGGAGGGATTTAAAAATGTAAAACTACATTAGATTAGAGGATTATGAGTATGGAAAGAATGAAAATGAAAGAATTAGTGGGTATTTCCAGTAAATGAGATGGAGTTCTTTGTATTAATTTAAAAGGACACCTCATTAGTGGTTTTTGAAAAACCATGGGTTTGACCAATGTATTTTCACATATTATTAGCCACATGGGACAACTAATATTATATATTAATATAAAAAACTCTACTAAAAACCTATTTTCATTATTACATCATTATGATGTAATTAAACATACAAAAAACTCAAAACTGTAATTTCAATATTCACAAAAAATAAAAGTATTTTAGAAACATCCAAAAACTTAACCACAACCATTTATAATCATTTATAATTTAAAAATTAACACCATTTTTTGAAAATTATTTTCTAAATATTATTAATTTAATTTTTAAATAAAATCATAATTTATTCCAGAAAATGACTTATAACTATAACTCATTTTATAACCCATTTAGAAATTAATCAAAGTCCCATCAAATTATTTTCTCACCATAAGAAAATAATGTAATAATATATGATTACATTTTTTGAAAATAAATTTCCATTTTTTTATTAAAATAATCAAAAATTGTCATTTAAATATCTATGGCATACAAAAATTACAATACTTACACTGTGAACATTTTTTCACTTCTAAGATTTCTAAATAGTATTTATACATTCATGGGTGAAGTTTATATTTTTTTTTGCTTTACTATTCAGTACTATTCATATGGGTATGTTACTATTCACAAAAAATTACGTTTGTTCAATCAAACTCCAATTGACTTATTGATCGCAACTCTAGATCAATGTTTTTCAAAATTCAAAACACAGAAGTGGAAATGTTGGGTTTAACTACTAGATTATAATATATTTTGATTTGTAGGGTCTCAATGGTTCATGAATTCAGTATTTTTTTAAAACCTTGGGGTGTTACACATTGGCATGGAATGGAAAGGAGAAGCTCATATCAATAAAAAATGACTATACAAGACTTTGGAGGAGACTCTGATATGATTCAACCTTGAGAAATAAATAACAACTGGAAAATGGAAGATCGAGTATTTTAGAATATACTGATATTCCTTCATGTGAATATTAAATCATCATTAAATTAGTTCCCAAAAAAATCCATCACAACCCATTCCTAACTCATAAAATTATGATGTGTCAAAAGGTCACAGTTAAAACACTTAACAAAGTCAAAAAATAGTAATTCCAACATTAAATTCCATAATTTATGATAAAAACACATTATAGAAGGTTCCAAGAATGAAAATTGGGGTATTAAGAAATATTATGCTACCCTTATGTGTGGTGTATACACTGTGTAATGGTAAAATTTACCCATCTGTGGTAGGCCACCATTATACGATCTTTGTAAATATTGACTAACCATTATGCATGTCAAATCTACCATTATGTAGCATTTTTAAATGCTCGAATACACTTACGTCTTCTTCAGTTTACCCTTACTTATCCTTAATAATTTAAGAGCTACCCTAATCTAGGTAGACCCTATCTATTATGTGAGAGGGTACACTTACACAACATTACCCTCATGTGATGTGAAACCCATACAAAATCCACAAACTACCCTTACGTAAGGAATAACCTACCTTTACACGACATTTAGAATCTGTGACTAACACATACAGATGGTTCAGATTACCCTTACATGAGATTTAGAACTCACGGGTTACCCTTACACAACTCTATAATCAAAATAGTACTCTTATACAGTCAGTTTAAATTCTAAATTACCTTTACATAACTCAAATAAAATGGGATATACCTTTGTAGAACACAATGAAAACCACATTTACCCTTACACACCTTGTTAAAAACAACTATTACCCTTATGTAGAAGTATGACCATGTGTACGGGTAAGAACAACCTTATTAAAATATAATTTATATTTTCAAAAACATATAAATAGATAATAAACTAGTTTAGTATCACTTAAAAAATCCCAAAAACACTTTTAAATGTTAGAATCACTTTAAAAAAATTCAATTTTAATTCAAATTACAAATTTAAAACATTGAAATTTCTTCATTAATTTATAAAATTCAATGTAAAACAACATTACTAATTAAAAAAAATTAAACTACTTCTAAAAATTATAAAACTACCCCCTAACCACCAGACACCCTATAATGAAAAACGAAGTCTCAAGAATATTTTGGACCCTTACCCTTAGATGATGAATGTATAACTTTTTAAAACATGGTATGAGAAAAGTCAACCTCTGAAAACATATAAGAAAAAACCCCGTATATCGAATTATTTATTTCCTTTTCCATCTTAATTGATAATTCAGATGAATATGAAATATCTCTTATGATTTTTGGATATTAAAGATCCCATCTAAGCCCATGAATTGTAACTCAAAATTTTATATGAGTTCTATTGGACTAATGTTATTTAAAATGTGGATCCCATCTTTGATTAATTAATAATTAGTAAAATTATTTTGGGATAAAATCATAAGGGAGGAAGATGAACACATTCACATGTTCCGGTTGATCCAGTCCTCCTACTCTATACTCTTTCTGACCCTAGATGAAACTCATAACACTGAACATAACGATTACAAATTACCAAGATCTATTATATGATTTTTTTTGTGCTACACAACAATTATTCATCACAATAATGGTAAAACTACAATGCACCACTGTATTTTAAAAATAGGATCCCTACCAGTGTTCGATCTATATTTTACCATCAACGGTCCCCCTCTACCCTAATTATAATATGTTGGTATAGAAACCCCCGCTCCATTTTGATAGTTATTGAGTAATTTCAACAAATTTTAGCACCATGTTTTGACCTCTACATATTTTATATGCTATACATAAAACTCTACCTTTATGTAGAGGGGTTCATGCAACTATTAATTTTAAATAATTACATTTATAATTATTAATTGTTAATTTTTTAAGCCCCCCTAGGTTATAAATTAAAAAGGTACAAACTTTTGGGGAAAACAACATAGTCTACACCCCTTCCAAGGATTTAACTCCTTCATAGCCAACTCATTACAATTTTATGGATCGAAGGCTCTATGTGTAACATCCCACTCCTACTAATTGGATTGAGGAGTGATGAGGGAGATAATATGACTTAGGTGTCATCCTAAGGACACTAATGTCTAGTGTAACGTCCCAAATCCGGGTGCCACTCAATGGATGCCCCGAACCCGGTTGGTCACATGACCTCAAGCGCATTTCCCCAAACGCTAGAGGCTACCGAATAGCAGTGAGGGACCAGGTCTGATAGTGGGGAAACTATGACCTCATTTGTCAGAGTGTAGTGTAGCGGATTAAAATAAAAGGCATACAACAACATCAGAAGCAATAAGCCATACATATTTAAAATAATCAAATATAGTAAAGATAACCAACTAGTTATATAGATACGAATGCAACATGCCTCAAGTTCTAAGAAAAGATCCAGAACATGTTACACAACAATACATTACGTTAAAATAGAAAGTACAGGTACAACAGAACAAAACAAACCAGCCAACAGCATCACGAGCCTAAGCTCGGTCCCATGCTCCCCAACTCCTCAGCAACAATCATGTACCTGTATAAGGACCCTGGACCTTATCCACACCTAAAGAAATGTAAGCTGTTTGGGCCAAATACATGACCCAAACATGGTGTGAGGAATAAATCCCAGTAGGCACACACCTAAGACTCGTGCCCAACTATGTGAAAATATGCAAAAACACTGTGTAGTAGTAAAAATGCAATAAACTAAGCATCACTCAAAAGTAACTAACTTTACCAGTTATATTTCCATTTTATTATTTAGTTAATCTTTAAATATAAGGAAACCAGCATAGTTAATTTTCTATGTAAACAAGTAGTGTCCTCAGACATGCAAGCCCTTAACCTCAGGTAATCAGAATCATGACCTCAGACATTGCCGTCAGGCATAAAAGATATTTCCCTCAGGCATACGAAGTGTCGCCCTCAGGCACAGAAGTCACTGCCCTCAGGCATACGAAAATTTTACCTTGGGCGAAATAGGACGTTGCCCTCAAGCTAAGCAGTACCTTGCCCTCAGGCTAAACAAACAATGCCCTCAGACTAAAAAGAACACTTCCCTCAGGTGAAAGTAACCGGGCCATTCCCAACATGTAAATAAGAAATTGACATAAAATTCCTCTCAAGGCAATTTAACAAACATTATTACAATGGAATACCCTCAATTATCCTGGCCAAACGGCTAAACAGAGGAACGCACCCCCGGGGTGGTCCTGGATCCATGCAGCGATCCCAAACAACAGTTTATTATCAAATTTAATCACCTATACAATTCTATGTATTTAAGAAGCCAAGGCCTTAGCCACATGACACCCCAACATGGGTTCGTGGCACAAAATACACACACACGCACAACAGTTGAAATTTCAACACCAAGACACCTACCTTAAATGCCCATGAACAATATACGTGAACGTCCCTTACAGAAACACCCAAGAATGACGTAGATTTTCTGTAGAATAGAACCTGATCAAATGCAAATAACTTCCCTTTGAGGAAGAATTGGTAAGAATTGATTAAGAAGACTAGAGAGCTTACCCTTGCGGTTCCAACAAAATCATAAAAGGGGAAAACAGATTCCCGATGCTCAATATGGAGATCCTCGAAGGTTCGGCCTCCTCTCTCGACTCCTTCCTCCGGTTCTAAGCCTTCCCTATGAACAAGGGAGGCTACTGCCCATTTAAGCGAACAAAACAAACTACACAACATGTACTATTGACTACACGGTGTGTACTTCCCTCATTTAATTGTTCCCCTGGCAGCACCACCAAACTATTCATCCGTCGACATGATTACACGTCATGTACTTCTGAGTACACGGCCTGTACTGCCGCCCAGCTGGCGGTTTCTTCCACCTCTTTAGTGTTTCCCTACCAACTGACTACACGTGGTGTAAATACCCACTACATGGCGTGTAGTCATTTTCTTACACCCTTCGTTATCGGCATGGCTACACACCCTGTGTACTCATCTCACACGGCCAATGTTCATGGCGTGTGGAAAAGTACATGGCGTGTAGTCCCAAAATTTAGGATTTTTTCCCATTTTCCATATTTTCTAAAAAAAACTTAAGGAAAATAGAATGGAAGAAACTCTTACCACAAAAATAAGAACCAGGTTCTTACAAACTTCCCCCCATAAAGAAATTCATTACCGAATTTCCCTTCCAAGGGTAGCGAAGATAAAGCTCAAAACATCTCTGGCCACTAAGCACGTATGTCGGTCTCCTGCTCCTAGGTTTTGTCCTGCACTCATCCATACTGTCATAGCACCCGTATGAGAGGAACTGACCGGCCCTGGAGAACCTTTGTGCTCCTATCAACGATACGAATCAGATTCTCCTCAAATGAAACATCTACCTCAAGTTCAACCTCCTCAGGATGAAAAATGTGAGACGGGTCTGAATGATTGCGGCGCAACTGAGATACATGGAAGACGTCGTACATGGCTCGGTACTTCTGTGGTAACTGCAAATGATAAGCAACCAGCCCGACTCTCTCCCAAATCTCAAATGGCCCCACATACCTTGGTGAAAGTTTACCCTATCCCTGGATCCGTCTATGTCCAAGCCTCTGTGAAACACGCAAGAAGACCTAATCCCCAACCACGAACTCCAAGGGTCATCTGCGGCGATAATCATAAGATTTATGATGAGAATGTGCGGTAGCCATCCGCTTCTGAATCAACTGGACCTACTCAGAAGTCTTCTATACAAGACGTGGTCCCAGTAAAGCTTCCTCACCTGCCTCTATCCAGCACAATGGTGATCGGCATGGTCTACCATATAAAGGTTCATAAGGTACCATCTCAATAGTTTCCTGAAAACTTTTATTTTAGGCAAACTCAACTATGGGTATATGCTTCTCCCAAGAGCCCCCAAAGTCTAGGACGCATGCACATAGCATGTCCTTTAGCACTTGTATCGTACGCTCTATCTGACCAATGGTATGAGGGTGGTAAGCTGTGCTCAGAAGAACCTGGGTACCCAGTGCCCCATAAAAACTCTTCCAGAAACGAGACGTAAAACGGGCATCCATATTTGAAACGATAGAACAAGGAACCCCATGAAGACGTATGACCTTTGTGATATACAAATTTTCGAGCTCGTCAACACCGAAGGTCTCCTTGATCGGAAAAAAGTGTGATTCCTTCATGAGTCTATCTACAACAAACCACACGGCATCATTGCCTCGAGGTGACCTCAGTAACCCATTCACGAAGTCCATCAAGACATCATCCCATTTCCACTCCGGGATGGGTAACTACTGTAATAGTCCGGCTGGCCTCTGATGATCCGCCTTCACCTGCTGACAGGTGGAACATATCGTAACAAAACCAGCTATCTTTCCCTTCATACCCAGCCACCAATACTAATGTCTCAAGTCATGGTACATTTTGGCAACCCCGAGATGAACTGCCCATGAGGAAGCATGAAACTCCCGCATCAACTCCTCGCGTATATCCCATGAAACCCACACTCGTCCAGGGAAACACAGTACCTCATCAATGCCTATCTTCCAACCCAGAGGAGGTCCTCACTTTCCACTGACAACCATAGAACTAGGCCTCCTGAATTAGATAGCTGTCTCATCCTCACTCTATCCAAGAGGGTAGAAGTCACAGCTAAAGAAGAAAGATAGGTCTGCCCCTGACTGTCGTGCACCTTCAAATGCATCTCATAGAACAAATCCATGAGCTTCCACTCACCACTGGCCTCCTGCACCGCCTGTATCTGAGTCCTCATGTTTAGTGCATCAACTACTGCATTACCTTTACCAGGTGTATAGGAAAGCTCAAAATCGAAGGACTGAAGTTATTTGACCCACCTCCGCTATCTCAGATTCAAGTCACGCTGAGTAAAAATATACATAAGACTTTTGTGGTCGATGAACACCACAAAATTATCTCTTAAGAGATAATGATTCCAACACCACAACGCATGTACAACTATAGCTAACTCGAGATCATGCGTCGGGTAATTCCTCTCATGTGGCCTCAACTACCGAGAACCGTACGCAATAACTCGATCGCCCTCCATCACTACTCCTAGCCCAATACCGGATGCATCACAGTATACTATATAGATCTTACCATTCTCTAGAATTATCAGGATTAGTGGTGATGTCAACCTTCCCTTCAGCTCCTGAAAGGCTGTCTCGTAAGATTCTGACCAAACGAACTTTACACCCTTCTTAGTTAACCCCATCAATGGTGCTTCTAAGAGGGAGGAGTCCTGTATAAAGCGCTTTTAGTAACCATCCATCCCTAATAAACTATGTATCTCAAACATGTTCTTAGGCTGCTCCCAGGAAACTGCTGCTCTCACATTCTCTAGGTCCACGACAACTCAGGCCTCTGAGATAATATGTCCCAGGAAGTGGATCAGGTCCATCAAAAAGTGGCACTTTGAGAGCTTAGAATACAACCGATGATATCTCTGTGTACTCAATACGATCTCAAGATGGGTGGCATGGTTGTTTCAAGTGTGAGAGTACATGACGATATCATCCATGAATACCACCACTAAAGAATCCAGATACGGATGGAACACACGATTCATCAGAGCCATGAAAACTTCTGGCGCGTTCGTGAGTCCAAAAGGCATAACCATGTACTCGTACATGCCATATCTGCTCCGAAAAGCTGTAAGTGGTACGTCTGATGGTCTCACGTGTAGCTGATGATATCCGGATCTCAAGTAAATCTTTGAGAAAACTCGTGATCCACGAAGTTGATCAAAAATATCATCAACCCTCGGTAAGGGATATCAGTTCTTAACCGTCAGATGGTTTAGCTTCCGATAATCCACATAGAGTATGAGGGTACCATCTGCCTTCTTCGCAATGAGGACTAGCGAACCCCAAGGAGAAGTACTAGGTCGGATGAAACCCTTTTCCTGTAACTCCTTTAACTACCTCTTGAGCTCCTACAACTCAAGAATGGATATCCAATAAGGATGAATGGACACCGGTGTTGCTCCTGGCACAATCTCAATAGAGAAATCCACCTCTCACTCTAGAGGTAGACCTAAAAAGTCATTCGGGAAGACATCCCTGAAACGATCAACCATTGGAAGGAAATCCTGCTGACAAGTCCCCTAATCATCCAGATATATACTCGAAATCTGGGCTGTGACTCCACCTCGCTCACAATGCTCTGGTCCATCTTGACTCACCTGAACATTCCATTCACCTTTGTATAGAAACTCTTCACCCTCTGGTGACGTGAAACCCACCCTGCGACGATAGCAATCTACAAAGGCTCAAAAGGGAACCAACCAGTCCATCCTGTGAATGAAATCATAGATCGTCATCTCTAAGACATAGAGGTCCCATAGAATGTGACACCCACCACCCTCAAGGGGGAACTCCTTGCACTGAGACACACTAGCCGCTCTAGCTCCCAACGGAGTGTCTAGCATGGTAACAGAAGAAGAAGAAGAAACATAGATCCGAAGGCTCTCCAAAACGGGCACATATATGAAACTATGTGTAGCACCCGTATCGAAAAGTACTGAAGATAAGATAGAAGCTACTATAATAGTACCTTTGACTATTGAAGGTCTGAGATCCTGCTCTTTCTGGGTCTGTTGCACTGCATATGCCTGCCCAGTGCCGCGGCCCTGCGACACAACCAGGCTACCCTAAGCTCTCCCACCCTGTTTCCTCTGAGATCCTGGTGTTTGGCTACCACGAACATGACCACCATCCCTGCCTACACACCCTGACGTATTCCAGTTCCCCCGATTGTTAAGAAGATACCGGCCATGCTCCTGCACGTGGAGACTTTACAGAACCCCTCTCACTATTCACTAGTACAAACGCCCTTCAAAATCTCTACAGATGACCCATCTTGCCGCAAGCTCGACACTCCAATGGGTCACGTGGACACGGGAGTCTCTTGTGCCCCTCTTTACCACACTGGTAGCAAAAGACCAACCCACCTAAAGAAACTGCCTGGCTAGTACTGCCACCTTGAGGGAAACTCATCTGTCATTTCCTCTTCCTGGTTGAAATAGTACTAGAAACTGGTGTCGAACCGCCCTGTCCCACACCACTAGCCTCCCCCATGTTCCTCTATGTAATCAGCACCTGGTTCACAATAGCATGTACTGTAGGCAACCTAAAAATGTCTACCAGTTCTCAGAAGTCATATCGAAGGCTATCCTCAAAGCTTCTTGCCCTCAACGTCTCATCACCCACCAGAACGGGTGCAAAACGCTGAATCTCGGTGAAATGAGCAACATAATCCATCACCGACATAGCGCCATGCTATAGGTTCATGAACTCTCGAGCTCTATCTTCGCTCAGCATCTCTGGGAAGAAGAAGTCATAGAATGCTGTCTAAAAATATTCCCACGCCATGTCTTTGTGATGCTCAGACTGAGTGGTAATATCCCACCACCTCTTGGCGGAATCACGCAGCTTCTAAGTCACGAGCTTGAACCTCCACCCTGGAGGCATCTCAAGATGCTTGAAAATAGTCTGCATAGCATCCAGCCTAGACTCTGTAGCCTGTGGTCCTCCAACCCCTGAAAACATAGGCAGATGCTGCAGCTAGAAGATACGAGTCAGCTCGGCCATAGATGTGGCAGCTGGCGGTGCTCCCTGAAAGGTCTGCATGAACCGCATAAAGCCTTCATGGAACTTTGCATCAGCGCCTGTGTCCGGTATAATGTCTAGCGCCTCATCTGGCTCTTCTGGAGGATCCACTGGTAGCCCATGGCCCACCATTTCTGGAGCATAGTCGTTGTTGCTCTCTTGGTGAACAACGCGTGGTCGTCTCGCCAGCATTACTCTACAAGGTCAAACACACACCTTAGATCAAGATTTTAAAAGACTGAAAAACCAAGGGACGAAAAGGGGAACAGGAGGAAGAAGGAATTCAAGATTTGAAAAAAAGGACTACACGGCGTGTACCTGACTTCTCTTCCCATACCCGGGTCCTTCTACTTGGCTAAGCCACACATCTCCTGTTGAACAAAATAGCATGACGTGTATACAATCTGCACAACGTGTATGGTGTAATTTTTTAATTTCCCGTGTCTTATATGATACAAACGACTACTCAGCTAACACTACATGGTGTGTTACACCCACACACGGCGTGTACACCACCCTGTTTCCCCAGCCACGTGGTCAGGTCCACACGGTCTTCCACCGGTCACGCCTACACGGCGTGTCCCTCAGAAACATGACGTGTACTGGATGAGCTCTGGTGACCCGTGTTGTTAGTTACACAGCTAGACACATTCCTCACACTACACAACATTTTCCATATACACACGACGTGTACACGAAAGGATTACACCCACCCGTGTTGTTAGTTACACGGCCGGATCCCAGGTCGGACTACACGACATGTTCCATAGTGGACACGGCGTGTATGTCTTAAGGTCTCCTCCATCCATGTTTGTTAGTTACACGGGAAGACTCCGGGTCAACACTACACGGCGTGTACATCCGGTAAACGACGTGTTTTCCCCAAGAATTTACCTTCCCTGTTTCCCCGCCCACACGGTCTATGACACAGAAAGAGACTACACAGCGTGTACTGAGGGTACATGACATGTACTTAAAAAGTTTTCTTTTCTTCCCGAATAGAAGATCACACGGCGTGTGTCCATAGAACTACACGGCGTGTATCCTAGGTTTTTCGGACAGTAAGCCTCAGATACTACTCCGGAACCCAGAAAAAACACTAAAACAACTCCTAAGTGCCAAATTCCGACCCATGAGGGCCCATACTCCCCGTGAATCAATGTTTGGCATCTTATATGAGTTATAAATACGGTAAACAGCCAATGATACACCAAATTCTTGTCAATGAGGGCTCATACTCCTCAGTAACCAAAGTTTGTCTTTCATTCTTTCATGGCCTCACAGAAACATACCCTATCACATAGAAAGTATTTATCAAAGGCAGTTATCACAATACCATGCTTTTCTAGCACACAACTATCATAAAAACATGAAAATTTCTAATTCACCTACATGGCATGGAACTATGCATGTCATGTGACTTCTATAATGATCCTAAATGATGCATGAGATGGAATACCCTCATCTCATCGGGTTTAAACCTAATCGAAACCATGGATAAAATATAAACAGCACAATCACAAGTGTTTCACCAAATGGTGAAATCAAATCAACTGTTAAATTTGAAAAATCAATTACAATTACCGAGGTAGACTGGCTTTTCCCTGTACATGGGTTAGCTACACCCGGGCATAGCTTATTACCAACTACTGTTTCCATCCTATCCTTGACTAAGGCTCCAAATATTAAGTCAAAGAAAAGAACTCCCTCTGATACCACTTGGTAACGTCCTAGATCCGGGTGCCACTCAAGGGGTTCCCTGAACCTGGTTGGTCACATGACCTCAAGCGCATTTCCTAAAACGCTAGAGGGTGCCGACTAGCAGTGAGGGCCCAAGACTGATAGTGGATAAACTATGCCCTCATTCATCATAGTGTAGTGTAGCGGAATAAAATAAAATTCATACAACAACAACAGAAGAAATAAACATACATTTATAAAATAAACAACTACAGTAAAGATAACCAACCAGTTATATAGATACTGATGCAACATGCCGCACGTTCTATGAAAACATCCAGAACATGTTACACAACAATACAATACGTTAAAATATAAAGTACATGTACAACAGAACAAAACGAAACAACCAACAACATTGCGAGCCTAATCTCGGTCCCATTCTCCCCTACTCATCAGCAACAATCATGTACTTGTATAGGGACCCTTTCCCTTATCCACACCTGTAGAAACGTAATCTGTTTGGGCAGAAGACATGACCCAAATAGGGTGTGAGAAATAAATCCCAGTAGGAACCCACCAAAGGCTCGTTCCCAACTGTGTTAAAATATGCAACAAAAGTGTGCAGTAGTAATAATGCAATAAACTAAGTAGTACTCAGAAGTAACTAACTTTACCAGTTATATTTCCATTCTATTAATCAGTTAATATTTCAATATAAGGAAACCACCACAGTGAATTTTCTATGTAAACAATTAGTGTCCTCAGACACGCAAATCCTTACCCCCAGGTAATCAGAATCTTGCCCTCAGGCATTGCCCTCAGGCATAACAGATATTTCCCTCAGGCGTACGATGTGTCACCCTCAGACACAAAAGTCACTTCCCTCAGGAATACGAAAAGTTTCCCTCAGGAAAAATAGGACGTTTCCCTCAGGCTAAGCAATACCATGCCATCAGGCTAAACAAACAATGCCCTCAGGCTAAAAAGAACACTGCCCTCAGGAGCAAGTAACCGGGCCATGCCCAACATGTAAATAATCAATTCACATACAATTCCTCTCAAGGAAATTTAACAAACATTATTACAATGTTATACCCTCTGGTATCCTAGCCAAACAGCTAAATAGAGGAACGCACCCCCAGGGGGGTCCTGGATCCAAGTAGTGATCCCAAACAATAGTTTATTATCACATTTAATCACCTATACAATTATAGGTATTTAATAAGCCATGGCCTCAGCCACACGACACCCCAACATTGGTTTGTGGCACAAAATACACCCAAACACACAACATTTGTAATTTAAACACCAAGACACCTACCTTAAACGCCCCTGAACAGTATACGCCAACGTCGCTTCTAGAAATTCCCAAGAACGGCGTAGATCTGACATAGAAGAAAACCTGCTCAAATGAAAATAACATCCCTTTGAGGAAGAATTGGCAAGAATGGCTTAAGAATACTAGAGATCCTACCCATGCGGTTCCAACAAAATCGTTATAGGAAAAAACGGATTCCCGATGCTCGATCTGGAAATCCTAGAAGGTCCGGCCTCCTCTCCCGACTCCTTCCTCCTATTCTAAGACTTCCCTATGAACAGGGGAGGCTACTGCCCATTTAATCGAAAAAAAACAAACTACATGGCATGTACTATTGACTACACGGCATGTACTTCCCTCATTTAACTGTTCCCCTGGCGGCACCACCAAACTGTTCATCCGTCGACATGAGTACACGACGTGTACTCCTGAGTACATGGCGTGTACTGCCGCCCAGCTGGCGGCTGATTCCACCACTTTACCGTTTCCCTGCCGACTGACTACACGGCGTGTAAATACCCACTACATGGCGTATAGTCGGTTTTTTACACCCTTTTTCACTGACATGGAGCCACACCCTATGTACTCATCCCACACGGAAAAAGTGCACGACGTGTGGAAAAGTACACGGCGTGTTGTCCCAAAATTTAGGATTTTCCCCCATTTTCCTTATTTTCTCAAAAACACTTAAGGAAATGAGAAAGGAAGAAACATGTACCTCAAAAATAAGAACCGGGTTCTTACGTCTAGTAATAAATACTTAGGGCCTCCATATAAATTGGGGGATTATTTTTCTTTTAAAATATAAAATATACAAACCACAAGAACAATATCCAAAAAAAACTCTATATAACAAATGAATAAAAAATAAAACTCAAAACATAAGCAAACCAAAATACCATATCAGAGTACAAATGGAAACCAAAAAAAATAGGACCAAAAATTACAAAAAACTCAAAACACTAATGTGATAATAAAAATTAACACCCATACCACTCCAATATCCAGCTCCATATGCCCAGACCATATTATCAAGAAGTATCACTAATTAACTGAGCTACCTTTCCATTAATAGTTTCATGATAGATAAAATATTCAATCACACAATAGTTACCAAGTATGTGGTGAAATATAATCTTGGTATAAGTTCCGCTAATTACATCCCAACTCATGCCACCAGGAAAAAACATACTATCAAATTTATTAAATTATTTCTAAAGTAGTTTAAGATGTTAATATCATATCCATAAACCATATTTCAGTATAATGTATCAACAAATCCCTTAAACATTTTTTATATATGATATGAAATATTCCTTTCTATGTCCACACCCACACACACTCAATATTAGTGTCACCATTAATAGTAGAACTTCACATCCATACTTCGTTCCACTTTGATGGTGGTACTTCACAACCATTATCCATTTGAATAAACTCACCCCAACCATTTATGTAAATAGAATTCCATGTCATTTCAATAAAAAATATTCTTTTTTAAAGCATTTCAAAAAATAATTCACATCCTTCAAACCAAACGTAATATTAAAATAACCATTTATGAATTATGAACAAAGGGGTTCTCTAAAACCAATATTCTTTCCAAAATTTTCAAGATAGTACAAAAAAAGGGTTTCCATAAATAATGACACAAATATTTCACAGAATTTTAATGGAAATCATTTAAAAAAAATGTGCATTCATTTTTTAAATCAAGTGGATTCTTGAGGTAATACACATCTCAAACATTGGAGAAAGTGAAGAACATAACAACAAAACATCAAGATCCAATCACATATCACATTCCCTTAACTATATCCAATAATATTTCATCATAAAACCATTATAAAAACATAGATATATAAATAATTCAATAGATATAAAGTTCTAATATAGAGAACAATATTTTATCTACGATGAATGAAGAATAAAAGGAACTTACTGAGGAATATGGGCCTCCAACGCAAATTAATTCTCCTAAGTATCACTCCATGACCAAAGGGAATCAAGTATCATACAGTAGGATAAAAATGAGTTCATGTTATTGGATAATTATGGTAAAAATGAAGGATAAAGGGGTTAATTCATAGTTGATCAATTTTTTAAGGTGGTCTAACTGTACTCCACATTGTTAGGAATTAATGTTTAAAAAACTGTTTTCCAACCATATTGTGCTACTATCTTAAGGACACATCTCACATGGTCAGACAATTTTTGAACCAAACATGAATTTCCCTACATTTCAAGATGCATTGGTTACCTTGTGAATTCTCAGGCTTAGTAAAAATAATGTTCCAACTATGTGCCTTCCAATTTTAGGTTATTTTAACTTGAACAGTTTCATAGAGATGTTTTGTGGTTTCTACTAACCTTGAACAAATCTTGATCCTCCAAAAAATCATGAAAAACATAGAAAAATCCCTCAAAACCTACTGATACATAACCAAGACAATACATTTAATAAAAATACATGAATAGAGGGTCATGTACTTGAAAAAGAGGGTGCTACGTTCTCCCCACCATTTTTCTTTTCATCATGGGTAGTAGAGAACCATTGTTTCTGTGAATGATTTCTGGCCATTTCTCCACCATTTCCATTTCACACTCCCATATTTCTTCCTGAACCTGGCCATGTTGTCGTAAAACCTACACTAGACTGATGATTTTCCATTGAATGATATTACCTTTCCAATCCACAATCTATTTTATCATATGAATCAATGTTGCATCAAACTATATTTCTATGTGATCCCATAGAATCACATGGTTTGGATTAGGTTGATACTTCATTAACAGAGACACATGATGTGCATTGTCTACTGAACTCAACCGTGGTGGAAAATATTACCAATATTCCACCTCACCAAGTAATTATAATATTTCAATATGTCTTATTTATCAAGGAGATTACTTTACCTACATACCAAAACGACGGTGCCTATGACTTGGAGAGATTCACAGTAACACATGATCACTCTCCTCAAATGAAGATGCTCATCGATCAAGATCTGTAAATAATTTCTGATGATAGTGAGATAACATCGTTATTTTTTTATTAAAATGAATCTTATTTATTTTTTCTTACAAAACGTTGGGTCCTATTGGTTAATTCTCACTTGTGTTCACCCAAAAAATTTGAAAACAAAAAGTTTTTTCTTAGAATTATTCAAAATGATCCAAATATATCTACACCTAATATCTATTATTATAATATGAATCCACTTATGGAAAATTCCCTTCTAATGAGATACCCAAATTAATTAAAAACCCCTAACCAGTTCCTATAATGTTGGGATTATCAGGTATGACTATCTATCCATTTGTGGATGATAAGTAATACTCATATCCAATAATGTTCCGTGGTCTTTTTGTAAGGATTTAAAAATATGATACATAAACCAGGAGTCTCAGTCTGATAAAATCAAGATTGTAATGTTATGGACCTTTATAATTTCTCTAATATAGATTTTAAACAAGTCTCCTATAGAATTGGTTTGACAAATCAAGATGAAGTGATCTGACTCTATAAAACAATATAACATTACCCATATGACATCATGTTTATTAACTATATTTGGATGGCCTATTACAAAATCCATAAATATCTATTCCCATTTCAATATAAGAATCAGTAACGATTTCAATATATATGCTGGTCATTGGTGTTCGGCCATTCCCTATTAATAGGTGAGGCATCTCAAGACATAATATACTACATATATTTTCATTACTCCCCACTAGAACTATTCATTCAATAATTTATAGATTATTTGAATCCCAAGGTGAACAAACCATCTAAAATAGTTGTTGGCATTGAGAATTTGTTCATGACATTCCAAATGTATTACTATATGATCTCAAAATTGTATCATTAGGCTTATATCTAGATTCCAAATCAAAATTGGTATCCCCACCAATGAGTGTTAACCTCAGAGTAATACAATCAGGATCAGATGTCTCAAAAACA
This sequence comes from Viscum album, assembly GCA_963277665.1. Taxonomy (NCBI): domain Eukaryota; kingdom Viridiplantae; phylum Streptophyta; class Magnoliopsida; order Santalales; family Viscaceae; genus Viscum; species Viscum album. Next base: position 599,267,976 of record OY728167.1, on the reverse strand, counting down.
CATATTTTATGAACCAAGTCTATAACAAAATAAACGTGAAATAAAACTGCAACAAAACCCTAGTATGAGGATTATAGATGCATAACAACTATTTTTGAAATTATTTATCACTGTTATGAAGCCTATTTATCCAACTGATCATATCAATTCATGCTTAATGCATCCTCCATAGATTTCCCTTGACCTTTTGTATACATATAGTCGATGTCAAACATATGCAGATACATTATCCATCTGTTTTGTCTTAAATTCAAATCTATTTGTGATAAAATGTGTTTCAAAATCGTATGAACCATTAACACTATGAATTTATCATCAAAGAGGTAATTATTCCATGTATTAAATGAAAATACCACATCATCCATTTCAAAATTTTATGTTTGGTTGTTCTTCCCATGAAACAACAACATTCATGAACCATAAGAAACAACATGGTATCCCTACATGAGAGTACCGCTCATCATGGATCCAAAGGCTTCAGAGTAGACTACATAGGCCAGTACAAACACGAGAAACATGATGATAGGTGTTGTTGTATGTCTAAACTTATGTTCCTAAAATGATTTATGACAATCATGATTCCATTGGAAGCGAACTCCATTCCTTATAAAATCTTTCATTAGTTATTTCATCCATAGAAAATCATATACCAAACTTCAATAGTTTCTAGCCATGCCAATGAACATACATATCTATAAGACATTTCTCACCAGTTTTGAAGAGATAACAACTTTTACATTTTTAATATCTACAGAAACACCTTTTGGTAGAATGAAATGACCATGAAAATGTTCCCCTTGTATCCAGAAATAAATATTTGATAAATTTTAGTACATGCGATGTTCTCGCTGGATACCCCACACAATATTTAAGTATTTCTCAATGTTCTCTATTTTACTATAATACACCGGTGTATCATCAAAAAAATACATCAAATAAATATAGATATCTTTAAAATACCTGATCCATCAATTTCTTAAATACTTGTAGTCCATTAATAAGACAGATAGTCATAACGACATATTTGTAATGGTTGTATTAATTTTTGAATGATATATTTCGAATATACACCTTCTGAACTTGTAGTTGTTTATATCCATAATATTAATATATTTTAGAGAACCATTGGGATCCCCAAAATTTATCAAACATATCATCAATGTGTGGAATAGGATATTAATGCTTTATCATAACTTGGTTAAGCTTGTGGTAATCCACACAATGATTAAGAGTTCCATCCTCCTTCATAAATAGAATCGGTGCTGCCCATGGAGACATAATCAATCAAATAACCCCTTTACATTCCAAATCCCCCTAAAAAAATCAATTCCTACAATTATATTAGTTTAATTTGATAAGATATAAGTGATATTGGACTATAAAATGGTAGGATATAAATTCTTGAACTCTACTTTTCATTTGTATGGATACCAAAAGAAATTTTTGGGAAATAATTTTGGAAAATGATAAACAATAAATGGAAAATATCTATTACCAATATCTTTCATAGATGACATGTTAAGGGATGCCAACTAATAATAGTGGGTTCAAACCACCATATCCAAAATCCCTTCTTTAGTAGCCTTTACACCCCGATATCCTATAAAAAGATTCACCATTCCATCTAGAGATGTGAATGTTGATTTTCAGGAAAAAGGGTTGATGTTAGAATTGAATGATTTCAACCAATCTATACTAAAAATCATTTTGTAGAAATCTATTTAAATTACATAGAAATACCAATTAAACCTATACCAATTGAAATATATGGAACAATATTTACACATAATGGTTGGACACTCTCTCTGGACAAGATGATTTTTTAGTTTTGAAACTAAAGTTATCATATGTATAATCCCTCCCAATGTTCCACTTAATGAATCCCAAAAATAATTGGCCAAAATACCTCAACTGTACCTCCCAATATTCTAGAGGCTTCTGACTATCAGCAAGAGATTAGGGTGTGTATATAGGGAGACTATTTACATATAGATCAGAGTGGAACACAAAGGTATGTAGGGAAATGAAAATAGAAGAAGAAGACACTGTGAAAATAAGACCATCAAACGACCACGAATGAAATAGTAATAAGAGGCAGAGAACTGCAAAATTGAAATAGTAAAGCATAAAATAAAAATGAACTGGTAGAAGATAAGTAATAAATAGATAAAAAATGATGATGATCTTATATCTATACGAAAATGGGTTTATGGGGAAGCAAGAGATATATGAATATATCACATAAAAACAAATATTTAAAAACAAAAATGATTCTACTAATATCATCTTGAGTATAGGCTAAGTCCTCTTCTCCCTTACTCTATCCTAATACTAAAAATCATACATCGGAAGCATGCCGCTTCCCTTAATCTATACCCACAATCATGAAGTATACATGGGTACCAAGGGCATCCCATGAAGAGTGTGAGATATACTAAGCAGGCCACCCCCAATGGTGTCAAGATGAATCAATTTCATTCACTATAACATGAACATTATTCCAATAAATAATAACTGAAATGGTGGAAATTGATAAATAAATAAATGTATCATACATGGTTCCTTTTGGGATACGTTCCCAACATTACCAAAATCATTCTAAGACAAATTTCTTTGAATAATGTAAGTCGGAAATGTAAGAAAATATAGTAAGATATTTAATAATAATTGTCAATGTATTGTCCATACCCAAGCATGTGATTTGGCATGGTGGGCACATCATTTGTATTTCAATTCCACATTTATACATTTTAATTTAACAAACCACTTTATTATTTATTGAGAAACCATGACCCCTACCATGGAAATACCCAAATAAATCCCAAGTGTCACCCCTGGGGATCTATATGTCCAATTCTACGGGATCCCATCCAAGGTGACCCAACAATTAGATACCATGTATATATCTAGGCATGGTGTGAATGAAACAAAAACAACCCTATGAGTCTGTCATTAGTATCACACATAGGGGACAGAGTCTCCTCCAAGGATTGGTAAAACCATTACACCATTGAGCATGTCGCTGGGGTCTCACCTAGGGAAGTAGTGTCCCTCATTTTGAGGAAAAATAGAAAACACAAAACGACCTTGTCCCATTCATAGCTAGTATCACCCCTACTGAATTTAAAATTCATTGACATACTAACAATATAGCATGAAAATCCTGTCAAAGGGATCCATAAGTTAGGACCCCTTTTATCTCCCTAAAAAATGATAGGGTATGATTTGTTTAGAAAAACCATACCATTTATCAATGAAATAATTTATAGCATTCTAAAAAACTAATCATTTCCTTTAGTTTGAACAAGTCCAACTAGGCGATATGGAATATGGTCATATGGATTATGGATTAAGAGCCTATCAACTTGGAATGTTATTTCCATTATCTCATATCCAGGTATACAACACAAGGAAACACACCTAATGGAGTGCTTAAAAATTTATATTCGAGGGGAAATTAGGACATTATAGTAGGGCACACCAATGGGGTGGATCTGTCAAGGAAAAGAACCCAAAGGTGAATTTCGCTGATATGAGAGACTCTAATAAGCATGGGGATAACATTTAATTTTAAATATTTAACTTTTAGGATGAATCGACAGATATTTATAGTGTGTTGAACACTGTGAAATATATAAAATGATAGAAAAAATAATGAACCATGAACAACTACATCATGTTCATAGCACTCTCCTCAGCCAATGCCAGCCTTGGGATTATCCTATAATGAGACATATCAAAGAAATTATAAAAGTCCCTAAAAATAGGGGAAAATAGGTCACACCGAGATAGAGAAAAACTGGAAAATATAAAAATGAAAATATGGGAAGAGGATCATAGATCATACATCAATCATTCCAAAAAATCTGATGATGAATGATTTAGAGGCCAGATAAAAAAGAGATCAAAATCACTAGATGGATGAGAAGGAGATTCCTCAGGAATGAGTTCCAGTAGAATATGGAGGAGAGGGTATTGGTATTAAATAATTATTTAGTAAAAACATAATTTTCCCTTTATTTATATGCATGCATGATTTTTCTACCCGGTTGGTGAAACGGTGCACCAACTGTGTGCATGGTTCTACTCAAAGGTCCCCTACACAGGATAGGAACAAAGATATGATAACCATGTGAAACCAATGAAAAAAATCACTGTGACATGTCTAAGACACGTTTTATGGGTGTTTAGGCCAGCTTTCACTATTTCACAAAAACCATTTGGAGTTCTTCTTCTCACCATCCCACACTGGATAGTTATGGAAACCATACGGGCTGGGCTAGAGGGTTTTTCATAACCGTGCTGCCTAGTCTTATTTTCTGAAATTTTGGGATATGTGATTCGAATAAGATATTAAAACCCTAGTGAACACCAAAAATCCATAAGGTTACATTAAAATGTCCAAGACAAGGAATTAAATCCTACAAAATTGTCCGTACCTTTGAGAAAAAAAGATGATAAGTTAGAACTTCCCCTATTTAAGACAACTCATACTTTAGTATCCCTTCCATGGGTGGTAAAATTTCATCTAAAAATGATACATCCACTATGCATGTATATCAGCTTCCTACTCCCAGGTCTCATCATGAACATGTTTTTTCTTTCCTTGAACATAGATCAGTGGGACTTAACTACCTTGGAGAGCCTTCATACCCTAATGAATGATACATATCAGATACACATTGAATGATGAATCCATTTCTAGATCAATTTCCTCAGGGTCAAATTAATGAGAAGTGTCCACATGCTACTATTAATGTTGCGATATGTAGAAGACATTAGGCATTGCAGGGTACCTCTGAGGTAGCTGTAACTGATAGGCTATCGTCCTAACTCTCTCCACTATCTCGAAGGTCCTAACATTATAAGGTGATTATTTTCCCTATCTCCAAATTCAACTATGTCCCAATATGGGGAAAAACATTGAACGAACCTACGTACCACCTCAAACTCAAGAGGTCAATTATGAAAAAAATTATAAGATTTATTCTTGGACTAATGTGTATCCATATGCTTCTGAATCAGTTGGACATGATCTAATGTCTTTTAAATGAGATGAGGACCCAGTAGTGCTACCTCACATGCCCCCAACCAGTACAGAGGTGAACGGAAGGAACTACCATAGAGGGCCTCCTAAAGATCCATATGAATCATTTCCTGAAAGATATTGTTATAGGTGAACATGACCAGAGTCAAAATCAAGGAAAATGATCATATCATATCCTCTAAACTCATATCATCCACTCAGACTTCCAATCGGTCTGAGGGTGATATGTTGTACTTAATAGAAACTATTAACCCAATGTATTCTCTAACCCTTTCCTAAATTGTGAAATAAAGCATGTTTCTTAGTCTGATATAGTATAATGGAGAACACCAATAAGGAAAAAATATCAAAATATATCCTTCCATAATCATAAATTGAGAAGGCCTCATAGATCAGTGGAAAGTATGTGACCTTGGTCAACATGTTAATGATCACTCATACTGCATCACTACCTTGAAAGGATATCAATAATACCATTACAAAATCCATGGTGATTTTATTCCATTTATATTCCAAAATAGATAGGGGTCATATAAGTCAAGTGGGTCTTTGGTTATACGGATTCACCATCTGATAGTTGGAGCACTAAGTGATAAAACCAGAAACATAACTCTTCATATAAATACACTAATAATGATGATATTCACCTTAGTGAATCATGGTAATACACAAATGAACTATGTAACCATAATTATGAGATTCTAACACCAACTCTTCAGGTATATATGAAGGAACCCAAGAAAGTGAATGGTAGCATAGAGTCTCATTCCCATTATTAACTTAACTAGGAGGAGGGTTCTCATTAGAGAAACTCTCCATCAGGATGTGGCCTTTGGGATATGATAACTAAATCATGTGAAACCTCTCCTGAAGAATGTATGTAACTACTAAAGTATATAATACTAGCAACATGTGATGTTCCTGAACATCTATGTTCTCAGAATAAAAAATCCATCAAACTCTACTCACATTCAGCCTTGTTTAAAACATATTTTTGAGTCTTCTGGCTCAAGGAATCATCTATGACATTTCCCTTCTTTGGTGTATAATAATGATCAGTGTCGAATGACTGTAGTTATTCAACCCACATGTGATATCTTAGATTAAATTATCACTACGCGGAGATGTATTTATTGATTTTTTTGACCAGTGTAAAGAGAATGCTTCTCACCCAATAGACAATTTCTCAAATATTGAAGAGAATGAACTATTACTACTAGATCGAGGTCATGTGTTGTGTAGTACCACTCATGAGGTCTTAGTTGATGGGACCCATATTATACAACCTGATAAATCTACCTTAGAACTACTCCCAACTCGATCCCTACAACATAATAGTAATAAATATAGCTTCTACCTAGATCTTGAAGAATTAGGATCAACACTTAAGTAAGTCTTCCATTTAACTCCTGAAAGGTCATCTCACTAACTTCATACCAGATAAAGTTCACACCGTTATTATTCATACTCGTAAGAGGAAATCCTAAGTAGGTGAAATCATTAATGAAACACCTTTAATATCCATCCATCCCATAGAAGTTGCATTTATCAAAAAATTGTTGGGTTTCATCTAGGAAACAAAAATGCTCACCTTCCTTGGGTAAATAGATATACCTACCTAATAAATGATATAACCCAAGAAGTGAACCTTACTGATCCAATAACAGAATTTAATGAGATTAACATATATATAACAGTCTCTCAGTGTATTCAGAATGATCTAAATATGTTTGGAATTGTCGTGTATGGTGCAAGAATACACTAAGATTTCATCTAAGAAGACCACAATAAAAGAACCCTTGTACAGGTGGAAATCCGATTCATCGGAGCCATAAATACTGATAGTGAATTCGGAAGGCCAAAAAGAATAACCAAGTACTCATATAAGCTCTATATTCTATTAAACATTGGGCATAGACTGTTTGATTGCTTCACATTCACATGATGGTATCCCAAACTCAATCAATCTTGGAGAAAATTTTCTCTCCTCTAAAATGGTCAAAGAGGACTTCTATATGAGGTTTTGGATATTGGTTGTTCATTTTATGTTGGTTCAACTAGTGTTAACCCACATACAGTCTATGTAAGGACCTGACGATAAACATTACATAATCATTAATTAAGATAATAATTAAAATTGAGGATATTTTCTGGTTTAGAACATTATAGAATTGGGTCATAACATATACATAATAATTTGAATATTACAAGTAGACACTTCTACTCAGTATCCATTTTTTCATAAAAAAATATTAAAATAAAAATACATGTTTAGTTCCATGTTATAATCATTGTGTTATTCCTTGATCCCATCCGTGATCGTATTCCACTTTAACTCATGTGATAAACATTTCAAAAACAGGGGATGAGCATAAAAATCTCATTACAGGATACACAAATAAGGAAAAATGTTATTTTTTCAAAACTAAAAGTAATCCTTGAATACATAAACATAAGTAATACTTTTAACCTCAATGAAGTAGTAAATACTCTTCACTTAATAAATGATAATTTTTTACACTTTTGTAACCAAAATATTACCATAAAACCCATAGAAAGGACACATAACATATAAAGGTAACTTGAGACATAAACATACTTAAATGGAATAACCATACGGTCAACTTCCACACATATCTCTAAATGGAATAGCCATACAACCAACTTCCATAACTAATGAATTGGAGGTTATAATGTAACCACCCATTATGGATTATCATGGCACCACCCGTCATTTGGTTAATCACATAACCACCAATAAAATGTACAAGTACCATTATAAAATCATAACACATAAAATATTGAAAATATAAGCATTTCACTAATAACATTTCATTTGAAATTGCAAGAAATAATTTCTACATATTGAAACAATAAATCCATTTCTAATACGATTTTCAATACCAAAACACCCAAAAACAGAATAAGCTGTTTCATTTTCATTTTTTAAAAAACATTAAGGCTTATATAGGATTCCAAATAACGATTACGGTGGCAGAGAGGTCATTATCATTGCAAAAGTAAAAAAAATCCTTTTGTCATTTAGTAAAACAATTCATAGAATAAATATTTCCTTTGAATGAAATTAAATTACAAAGGGGTTTATTATACAATATAAAAAATAATGAGGTGTATATTATTGAAACATGCCTCAATGAAAGGCGATTGAGGAAAGGTCCCTTAACTTGTGTCTGACTTAAATCGTTCGTTCTTTAATTTCATGAATAATAAAATTAAGTTAATTTCAACTTTATTAATAATATTTTCCTTTTTCATTATTCTTTTTATGTCAATTATTTCCTTTCTATAACAATTAGTTATTTATTTGAGTTCATATCGGACATTTTGTCGATGTTCTGATCTTGAGTCAAAAATGAACTTGTTATAATTAAAAAATGTCCATGTGGTCAGAATTCCATTATATGAAGAATGAAATTATTGATTTTTATATCATATATATAACACATATCATGTATCTATTTATATATTTATTTATAATAGTTCATATTGTTTGAATATATGAAAATGAAATGCACCGTTTGTGGAGATGGTAAGTTGTACGTACGCATGGACGCTTCTTCAATTTCATTCTTTCATTTTTAAGGGAATGAAAACCAAATTACTCCTAGGTATATTATAATTATAGTATAATATAATGTTTTATATACATTTTGTAATTTAATTAACAACATCTTTTATATGTTCTATGTATGGTATGCACGAGTCATATAACTTTGGGGGCGGTAGTCCGAACTTCCTCAAATGAAATTATCATATATATACAACATGAAAAGCATAAAGGTATGTTATAAAATAAAATTATAGAAGAATATAGACAAAATAAATATCTTTAATATTACATATATTTACAATTCCATTATAATGTTCACTATAAGAGGAGGTAGTAGAATATTTAACAATCATCGTTTCGTGAGGTAGTAGTTCGTTGTGCATAGAAACAATACATTATATACCCATTAGACGGAGGTGTGTGTAATTTTAGTTTGAATTATTATCATAAAAAACAACCTATTATATTGATGATTCTGGTGTTGTTATATAAATAGTGAATAATAATAGCATTTGGAGTGAAGAAGTAAAATAAAATAAGAGAACTTGAGGGAATATGTTACCTTTAAATCGGGTATCATCTTTTGATTTGAGCCGAAGGGCTCTGTTGAATTTCCATCTAACTAAGGGAAGGATTATAGGGTTAAAATAGGGATTTTGGGAGCTTATTTGGTCAGATTTTGGACAATATAAGGGTCTTTATATGTGTGATTAAGTGTTAGAGGTGATAACTATTTATAAGAGGGAGGAGGGGCTCTTTAGGAATGATTGAAAATATTATTTTATAATAAACTAAATTTCGGTTTCAAAAGGTCCCAAACTAATTAAATTAGCAGATAAAATGACTTTTATTATGAATAATATCATCCAATAGGGTTTATATATGTTTTGGTTTCAAATTTAACCTTATCATTTTGCTTTAACCCTTAGTTAACTAAATTGACTCTCTACGAGATCTTTTTGTGTATTCACTCTATATGGTTAATATAACGACCCATAATTTACATACACGGTTATTACTTCATAATTGAAGCATACTTATTATTACATATAACAAAACCATGATAGGGCCGTATAGGTATAGTTTCTTTAGAAACTGGTAAACATAAACAACTTGTTCATAAATCATCTACATTGTCTCCTGTTTATTTCATCATATCTAGAGTCCCTTTTGGAATATCATACTTAATACCCTTCATCCTGACCCGAGGAAAAAAACATACAAAAGGTTGAGCTCAAATTCTTAGTAAGGGTAATCAAAAGAAATATCAATCATATCATATTCATTATAACAAAACATTTTGAAAATCTTAACCTCCAAAAGAGATCATAATATCATAACATCGAATAAATCATAGTAGTTAAATGTAGTACCAATAATCATAACATAAAACATGAAACTTTTTACCATACACACATAATCATATAAAATCATTTCATATTATTCATGGCTCTTTTCCAAGACCATCATAGTGGTAAAGGTCCATTACTGAACCGAGTTCACTCCTCGTTCCAGTCATATATCATTGAACCGTATTTACTTTCTGTTCCATCCATGTCTATCTCAAGAGATATAAATCTCTACCAAATGAATTGGAGGGATATATAGGTCCCACACATATCATAATGAAACCATTCTTATGTGTGCTACAAAATCACATATCATACATCATAGCATAACCCATGTAATAGAAAGGGATTCTTAAACATCATGCCCTCATAAAATAATTCATATAAGATAAAAATACGTCATAAAAATAATTCCATCATAACATAATCAAATAAATATAATAATTTGGATAGAAACAAGACCCTATATCATCTTATATGGAAAATAATTTGGATAAAACACTTGAACTTCATTCCTGAGGAAAATATCCTTTCTTCTTCAAAAACGTTTTTCTTTTATCAACATGTCCTACAATTTTAAATTAAAAGAATTTAATTGAAAATAAAAATGAAAACATGTAAAATATTATTGATTTAAAATATTTTCTATGAAATCATAAAAATCCATTCATGCCGTATAAGTAAAAAATAAACATTCTTCTCGTACTTTGTCCGAAAAAGTCAAAAAGTATCTCGTACTGAAAAAGATAAAAGATTCCTTTCATATATTTTACTAAAAATTTTCCAATAGGTAAAATTGTATTTAAAAAACTGTATGAGGACTGAAATAATATTAAATATTGAGGAAACATGTATTTGGATGATAAATATGCCCCAACAAATACTGAAGTGTAAACAATCTCAGATAAAAATTGAGATTGCTAGATTTTCCCTTACCTTAGGTCCGATATGCTTTGTACGTATCCGAACCTCATGTATAATGATTTAAACAATGTCATTTAATTATTCCAGAATCATATTCATTGTTATGATATCATATATGGTCATATTCTTATCTTCTTATTAGTAATATTTCATTGCTACTTGTTATTCAGGTGTTTATTGCTTTATGTTCTTATGCGTGTTTTGTCGAATAAATTCTTATACCTCTTTTTAGGTTATAGATACATCATTTACATAATGGTATTAGTATAATATATATCAGATTTATTCATTAAATTCTTTTATATAATCATGGTTTAATGAAGATCATGTAGAAAAAATCACATCGCACCATGGAGACGGTAAGCCATACGTACGCACGAGCGACGATATTGTTCCCATAATTATTGAATGGTATTATAGTGGATAATAGAATATATCATAATTAGTATAATGTTATAATAATCATATATAGTTATTATTTATACCATTATACCCATCCAAGTATGGTGGTGGTGGAAAACATGTTACACCACGACGTGGAGATGATATTTTGCACGTACGCACGTGCGGTGATTTCATTTTCCGTAGGATGGATAGAAGGTGAAATAGGGTTGTTTAATATTTACAATAATATATAATTATATGAGTGATACTGATTTTATTAATTTATTATGAAACGAAAAAAATAAGATGAAGTAGAAGAAGAAAGAAATTTCAAAGAATTGGTAACCGATATTACCTCTTCTTCGACACGCCTCTTCGAAACCTCCTCTTAGGGCACTAAAATTGGTCTTTGAAGAATACCAAGACCTCTAGTATGTTTCTAGGCAAGTTGATAAGGGAAATTTTCAGGGGTTGGCCGAGCTTGAAGGCTCAAAATTGTGTGAAGAGCAGAGGGAGGAGGTGCCCTTTTATAAGGGAGGAGAGGGGCATCTTTGGAAATCTAAAAAAATTAATTTATAATAAATTAAAACCCCACATAAAAACTTCCAAAATTAATCAAATTAGAATATTAGAGGATATAGGGTTTTAATATCATCCACCAATAAAATTTAGAAATGTTGGGAATTTATTTTAAACATTATCAACTTGATTTAACCTTATTTAATCTATTTAATTTTATTTGTGGTAATAATATTCTAAATTTTAAATCATTATAAATAATTACTTATATGTTTTAATTTTCCATAATTGTATAATTTATGAAATTTTAGATCATATAAATTTTAGTTTATAATTTTTAAATATTTTTGTGATTTTTAAACAGTTTTATAAAATGTTATTTTTATAAAATAACAATAGTGTAAATTTTGACACTTTTCATTTATTTGAATTTAAATAAAATCCACACAGAAGATATGTTCGAACTAAAAGATTTAATAGATTAATAACATGTCATATTTATCTAGAAAATTAGTGGAGTACATTAAATAGTTCATATAATATTTATTTTAAAAATTTTAAACCATTTATTTGATATTTCAATCAATAATAAAATTTCAACATCATTATTGTGTCATAATTAATGATAATTATTTTATCCCTAAAAATTCTAAATAAATTCATATGATCTATATAATGTTATTATATTTATTGAGAATATTAATTTTCTAGGTTTTATGATGTTTATCACTAAATTAAAATTATTACACTTATAATATTTAAGAGAGTGACATATTGTCACTTTCATTGGTTTTAATAATAATTATATCATTTAATGGTCAAAGGTCCATGAAATAAGTTTATTCCGACCCTTAGGTGATATAGGTATACTTTTAATTGTCCAATATAATTTTTTCAAGTGTTAGGGTAATTTTACAATCTTATTTTTAACCTTAATTACCAGATTTACCTTTAACTGTAGTAAATAAAAATTACTGTCGTTACTATTTATAATATCAAAAAAATTAAAGTAACCTATTAACATAATTTGGAACCACAAAATCCAAATATGGAATCCATTTTTCAAAATTCAAAACACATAATTTTCAGTAATTAATTTAAAATTAACCCTGTTGTTAAGCTAACAGGTTTTAAAAGTTAAAACATTGCGAAAGATTAAAATGTTTTTACCAATGAATTCATGTAAAATTAATGCTAATGACATAAATTATATTAAATGGTAAAAATATATTCTATTTATACTTTAAAACCATTCAATAATATACTTCAACAATATAAATTGTTTTTAAGAAAAAAGTTGTTTTCAGTTAAAAATTAGCGTATTTTTACTATTCATAAAAATATGAAAGTTATCAGAAAAGAATCAAACATTTATATGATGTAGATTTTTATATCCTGATTCAAAATAATTTTTTTATTTTGTAAAAATAAACTTAAAAACTTTTCAAAAATTAGATTTAAAATGGGTGCACCATCAAAAGGTGGTAAAACTCAATTTTTTTTAAAATACTTCTTTTATCCGAAAAATTGGTTTTGTTTTCATATCTCATTCTAGATAATGTGTAAGATGAATTATAATGTTATAAAATTCAAAATTAAGTTAATACTATTCATAATGGCTTGTTCATAATATTACAATAATATATCATTGTTCAGTGAAACTCAGTATTGCGTACAACGCAAGCTATCGAGTAAGGTTTCTCTTGTGTGTAACGCAAGCCAAGCCAGTGTTGTGTGTAGTGAAAGATTCCCTTTGGTGTTGTGTATAACATAAGTGATAAAAAAATATTTCTCATAAAATCTTAGGGTGTTACATTTTACTCCCCTTAAAATGAATTTCGCATTCGAAATTCGTCACTTCGTAACAAATAGATGAGGATACCTCTCCTTCAACATATTCTCAAGCTCCCATGTAGCTTCTTCTAATTGGTGGTTCCTCCATAAAACTTTCACCAAGCGAGTGGTCTTGTTCTGTAGAAAATTTTTGCTACGATCCAGAATCTCTATCGGCTATTCATTATAAAAAAGATCTTTCTCCAGTGGTACAACTTCTGTGCTTAGTACATGTGAAGGATCGGTTATGTACTTTCTCAGGAGAGATTCATGGAACACATTGTGAACTTGAGAGAGATTTGGTGGAAGCGCCAATCGGTAAGCTACCTTCCCAACATGATCCAGTATTTTGAAATGACGGATATACCTAGGGCTCAACTTTCCCTTCTTTCCAAATCTCATTACTCTCTTCCAAGGAGATATTCGTAAGAACACTTTATCATCCACTTAAAACTCTAGGTCTTTACTTCGGTTGTCGGCACAACTTTTTTGTCGACTCTGAGCTAATCTTATGTGTTGTTGAATAGATCTTACCTTTTTTGCCATCTCATCAACAAGATCAGGTCCTAATAGCTTTCTTTCCCCAACGTCATCCCAGCAAGTTGGAGTTCTGCATTTCTTTCCATAGAGAGCTTCATAAAGAGCCATCTGAATACTGGAGTGAAAGCTATTATTATAAAAAATTTCCACCAAAGGCTGGTGTTGATCCTAACCACCATTTAAATCAATAGATAAATCTCTTAACATGTCTTCTAGAGTTTTAATTATTCTCTCAGACAGACCGTCTGTCTGAGGATGATAAGCAGTGTTGAAACTCAACTCTGTATCTAGAGTATGCTGAATACTTCGCCAGAACTTTGAGGTAATCCTTAGATCCCGATCTGATATAATGGAAAGTGGTACTCCATGAAATCTTACCACATCCTTTACATATATCCTAGTAAGATGATACAGAGAGAAATCTTCTCTAATATCAATGAAGTGTGCAGACTTCGTAAGACAATCAAATATGACCTAGATAACATTATTGACTTTGGATGTTTTAGGAAGTCTGGTGACAAAGTCAATAGTGTTGTTTTCCCACTTCTATTCAGGTATGGGTAATGGTTTTAACATCCCCTTAGACTTCTGTCTCTCATCTTTAAATTGCTGACAAACTAAGCATCGAGAGAGATATTCAGTAACAACTCTTTTCATGACATCCCACCAGAATTACTCTTTCAGGTCCCTATACATCTTTGTGCTTCCAGGATGCATAGAGAATGAAGGACTATGAGCCTCATCCATCAGCTCCTTCTTTAATTGTGGGATGGGAGGAACAAAAACCTGATTTTTGAACCTTATTATCCCCTCATAATCAAGGTTGAATTCAGGAACATTTCTCACCTTCTTTTGTTATTCTACAACTTTTTTGTGCCCCTTTAATCATCACATGTATAGATGGTTGAACATTAATTTGAGAAAGATAATATTTTTCCCCTTCCATTATAACTCCACGATCCATCCTTTGTAAATCCATAAATAGTGGATCTTTTGTGATCCTCATCATGGATAAGCTAGCATGTTCTTGTCGACTTAATGCATCTGCCACCTTGTTTGCTTTCCCAGGGTGATAATGAATTGAGTAGTCATAATCCTTAATCAACTCCAACCATCTTCTTTGGCGCATATTCATCTCCTTTTGTGTGAAAATATACTTTAAACATTTATGATCAGTATAAATATCACACCTTTCAACATAAAGATAATGCCTCCATATTTTTAATGCAATGATTACCGAGGCTAACTCCAAATCATGAGTTTGGTAATTTAGATCATGGATTTTCAACTATCATGAGGCATAAGCTATCACCATATCATTTTTCATGAGAACACACCCCAATACCTTCTTGGATTCATCACTGTAGATCACAAACCTTTCTATACTATATGGAAGTGTGAGCATAGGTGCACTAGATAACCTTCTTTTTAACTCCTTGAAATTCTCTTCACACTCCTCGGTCCAAATGAACTTAATTCCTTTTTGAGTCAACCTGGTGAGTGGATTAGATAACCTTGAAAAATCTTTCAAAAAACGTTGATAATATCCAGCCAGACCATGAAAACTTCGGATCTCAGTTACTATTGTTGGTCTCGACCATCTTTTGATAACCTATTTTTTTGCGGGATCCATAGATATCCCCTCTTTTGAGATTATGTGACCCAAAAATGAATCCTTTTTAAGCCAAAATTCACACTTGGTAAATTTGGCATAAAGATTATCCTTTCCTTGTGTCTTTAATACAATTCTCAAGTGATCTTCATGTTCTTCCTTTCTCTTTGAATAGAAAAGAATATAGTCTATAAAGACTACCAAAAACTGATCAAATAGTCTCTAAAGACTCTATTCATTAGATCCATGAAGATAGATGGGGCATTAGTAAGACTAAATGACATCACTATAAATTCATAGTGTCCATAGCTTGTGCGGAAAGAGGTCTTTGGTATATTCTCATTTTTTACCTTTAATTGATGATACCCTGAACGAAGATCAATCATGGAAAATTATTGAGCTCCTCTTAGTTGGTCAAATTAGTCATCAATGCGTGGGAGATGATATTTGTTCTTGATAGTGATCTTGTTAAGTTCTCGATAATCAATGAAAATTCTCATTGATCTATATTTTTTCTTAACAAAGAGAAAAGGTTCTCCCCAAGGTGATGCACTAGTGTGTATGAATCCTTTATCAAGAATCTCTTGGAGTTGCTTCTTCAATTCCTACAACTCAATTGGGGCCATTCTATATGGTGTCTTTGAAATAAGCATAACACCCGGTATGAGTTCAATTGAAAACTAAAATTCACGATTTGGTGGAAGACCTGTAAATTCCTCTGGAAAGACATCATCAAACTCCCATACAATGGGAATATTCTTAATAATGAGTTTCTCTCCAACCATTTGAGATAAATAACCTTCATTTATTGGAATCAAGACCCATAAGATGGAAGAAATTTCCACTAGAAGGTTATATTAATCCTTGCATCGATAGATGAGAGTAGATTGATTGGGATTGTTAAATGTGATTTCCCTTATTTGGAAATTGATATGAGCTCCATATATATAAATCCAATCCATGCCAAGAATCACATAAAATTCCACTATAGGAAGGATCACAAGATTTTGAGTCAGCACTTTCCCACAAACTTCAATCAGAGAAGAATTGCAAACTTTTGATGCGACTGTTGTTCCATTTGGGGTTGTCACAGCTAACTCAATATCTAACTTCCGAGGTAATATGGCGATACCCTTAGAAAATTATTCATAAATAAAAGAGTGGGTGGATCCATAATCAAATAAAACAATTGCTACTTTAGAGTGGATGGTAAGTATACCTTTCAACACTTCATTATCATACTCCACATCACCGATCGAAAATGCATGTGACTTTCCATTGTCTTTGTAATTAAGAGTTTGTTGACGTCGATCATCATCAACAACCCTTGGATTAGGGAATTTAATGGTATAATGCCCCATTTTCTTGCACATGAAACATTGAAGTGTAGGAGGTGCATTCTGTGTATCCCTTTCATTGTTTGCATCATTAGAAATATTCTTCCCATTATTTCAACATTCAATTGCCCGATGACCATCTTTTCCTCACTTAAAATATTTAAATTTCCCTTTAAGAAAATTCCCTCCATGTTTCTTTCCACTCTTTTAACATAAGGGAAAACTCATATTCTTTTCAGTGTGGTTTTTATATTTTTCTTTGCATTCCATTTTTCTCTTCTTGTCAAACTCATATGATTGATGGGTTACTCCAATCTACATCTCAACCTTGAGAGCACATCGAAAAATTTCGCCGTAGCTATTGAAGTCACTTATGGGTAACTCCCTTCGAAGACTTGGTTTTAGGCCACTAAAGAATCGATCGATCTTACTCTCAGGTTGGATAATAATTCCGGAAGCATACCTTACAAGTCTTGTAAAATTTTCTTCGTAGGTACCAATAGATTCATAATCCTTTTTCTTCAGTTCAAGAAAATCCTTCTCCATCTTTGTTCAAAGAATATGAGGGAAGTACATATTGAAAAATAAGTTCTTGAACTCATCCCATTCCATGGACTCAATTTCATATCTTTCCCTCGTATTCTTGATAATATTCCACCATTGATCAGCTTCACCTTCCAAATGATATACTACTAAGATGAATTTCTCATGTTCTAAACATTGAAGGACTGAAAATATCTTTTCAGTGGTACAGATCCATTGTTCATCCACTAATGGATCAGAAGCCTCGCTGAATAAAGGTGGACACCGCCTCATGAAGGATTCAACAGAATGTTGCTCCTTCATTTTCTCATTTGGAAGTCCTGCATGATTCATAGCTTGAGAATGTTGTGTGAGAATGACTACAAGATTTTTCATTCCATCTCCCATAACGTTTGGTTGCTCAGGGGGACAATCATTGCATTTCCAGTTGCATTCTTCATTAACACGGTTCCTTCGGGTTCCAAACATTGACTAAAACCAAGAATTATAGTGTGAGAAACACAAATTAAAACAAGAAAACCACATAATCAATAATAAAATTTCACACTTTAGGTCTTATCATAGGTTCTTCATGGACTTTTCTAAAACACTAATATTGTGTTCTATGCTTAGACATATCCTTAGGGTTCTTACTAAGTCTTTCACATCCTAGTTTCCAAAGGTTGACTATACATTTCCTCTGATACCAACTATAACGACCCATACATTACATACATGGTTATTACATCAGAATTGAAGCATACTTATTATAACATATAACAAAACCATGGTAGGACCGTATAGGTATAGTGTATTTAGAAACTGGGAAACATAAACAACTGGTTCATATATCATCTACATTATCACCCATTTATTTCATCATATCTAGAGTCCCCTTTGGCATATCCTACTTAATACCCTTCTTCCTGACCTGGGGAAAAGAAAAAATACAAAAGGGTGAGCTCAAATGATTAGTAAGGGTAAAAAAAATAAATATCAATCATATCATATTCATAATAATATAACATTTTGAACATCTTAACCTGCAAAAGAGATCATAATATCATAACATGGAATAAATCATCGTAGTTAAATGTAGTCCCAATAATCATAACATAAATCATGAAAATTTATTTCATTCACACATAATCATAGAAAATCATTTCATACGTGTCAAGGCTCTTTTACAAGACCATCATAGCGGACAAATTTTATTACTGAACTGAGTTCACTCCTCGTTCCAGTCCTGTATCACTGAACCAAATTAACTTTCCGTTCCAGCCATGTCTATCTCATGAGATATAAATCTTTACCCAATGAATTAGAGGGAGATATAGGTCCCAACCATCTCATAATGAAACCATTCTTATGTGTTCCACAAAATCATAAATCATACATCATAGCATAACCCATGTAATAAAATGGGATTCTTAAACATCATGCCCTCATAACATAACCCATATAAGATAAAAGGACTTCATAAAAATAATTCCATCATAACATAATCAAATAAATGTAATAATAGGGATAGAAACAGAACCCTATATCATCTCATATGGAAAATAATTTTGATAAAACACTTGAACTTCATTCCTGAGAAAAATATCCTTTCTTCTTCAGAAAAATTTTCCCTTTCCCAACATGTCATACAATTTTAAACTAAAAGAAGTAAATTCAAAATAAACATGAAAACAAGTAAAAGAAGATTGATGTAAATAATGTTCTATAAAATCAGAAAAATCCATTCATGCTGTATAAGTTAAAAATAAACATTCTTCTCATACTTTGGCTGAAAAAGTCAAAAAGTATCTCGTACTGAAAACGACAAAAGATTCCTTTCACATATTTTACTAAAAATTTACCAATAGGTAAAATTGGATTTAAAAAATTTTATGAGGATATAAAGTATATTACATATTGAGGAAACATGGATTTGGATGATAAATATTCCCTAGTAAATAACGAAGTATAAACGATCTCGGTTAAAAATTGAGATTGTGAGATTTTCCCTTACCTTAGGTCCAATATGATTAGTACGTATCCGAACCTCCTGTAAAATGATTTAAAAAATGTCATTGAATTATTACATAATAATATTCATTGTTATGATATCATATATGGTCGTATTCTTATCTTCTTATTAGTAATATTTCATTGCTACTTGTCATTCGGGTGTTTATTGCTTTATGTTCTTATGCACGTTTTGTCGAATAAATTCTTATTCCTCTTTTTAAGTGATAGATAAATCATTTAAAGAATGGTATTAGTATAATATATATCATATTTATTCATTAAATGCGTTTATATAATCATGGTTTAATGAAGATAATGTAGAACGAATCACATCGCACCGTGGAGACGATAAGTTGTACGAATGCACGAGCGACGATATCGTTCCAATAATTATTGAATGGTATTAGAGTGGATAATAGAATATCTCAGAATTAGTATCAGATTATAATAATCATATATAGTTATTATTTGTACCATTATACCCTTCCAAGTAAGGTGGTGGTGGAAAACATCTTACACCACGGCGTGGAGACGGTATTCCGTACATACGCACGTGCGGTGATTTTGTTTTCCATAGGATGTATAGAAGGTGAAATAGAGTTGTTTCATATTTATAATAACATATCACTATGTGAGAGATACTGATGTTATTAATGTTTTATGAAACAAGAAAAGAAGATGATGTAGAAGAAGAAAGAAATTTGAAAGAATCGGTAACAGATATTACCTCTTCGTCGACGCACCTCTTCCAAACCTCCTCTTAGGGCACTAAAATTGGTCTTTGAAGAAGACCAGGACCTCTAGTATGTTGCTAGGAAAGTTGATAAGGGAAATGGTCAGGGGTTGTCTGAGCTTGAAGGATCAAAATTGTGTGAAGAGGACTGGGAGGAGGTGCCCTTTTATAATGGAAGAGAGGGGCATCTTTGGAAATCTAAAAAAATTTAATTTATAAAAAATTAAAACCCCACGTAAAAACCTCCAAAATTACTCAAATTCGTATATTAGATGAGATAGGGTTGTAATATCATCAAATAATAATATTTAGACATGTTGGAAATTTAATTTAAACATTATCAACTTGATTTATGCTTATTTAATCTATTTAATTTTATTTGTGGTAATAATATTCTAAATTTTAAATAATTATAAATAATTACATATATGTTTTGAATTTTCCATAATTTTATACTATATGTCATTTTAGACTTTTTAAATTTTAATTTATAATATTTTATTTTTATTTTTATTTTTAAACAATGTTTTTAATATGTTATTTTTATAAAAAACAATAGTGTCAATTTTGACACTATTCATTTATTTGAATTTAAATAAATTACACACAAAAGATATGTTCTAAATAAAAGAATTAATAGATTAATAACATGTCATATTTATCTAGAAAATTAGTGGAGAACATTAAATATTTCATATAATATTTATTTTAATTTTTTTTAAAATATTTTATTTGATATTTCAATCAAATAAAATAATTTCAACATCACTATTGTGTCATAATTAATGATAATTATTTAATCCCTAAAAATATTAAATAAATTCATATGATGTAGATAATTTTATTATCTTTCTGTAAACTATTCATGTTTGAAGTTTTATGTTGTTTATCACTAAATTAAATTTATTACATTTATAAGATTTAAAAGAGTGACATATTGTCACTTTCTTTGATTTTAATAATAATTATATCATTTTCATGGTCAAAGGTCCATGAAATAAGTTTATTTCGACCCTTAGGTGATATCGATCGGCTTTTATTCATCCAATAGAATTTTTGAAAGTGTTAGGGTAAATTTACAATCTTATTTTTACCCTTAATTACCCGATTTACCTTTAACTGTAGTAAATAAAAATTACCGTAATTACTATTCATAATATCAAAAAAATGAATGTAACCTATTAACATAATATGGAACCAATGTATCCAAATATTTAATACATTATTCAAAATTCAAAACATAGAATTTACAGTAATTAATGTAAAATTAATCTCATTGTGAAGCAAACAGGTTTTAAAAGTTAAAACATTTCCAAAGATTGAAATGTTTTTACCTATGAATTCAATGTAAAATTAATGCCAATGACATACATTATATTTAATGGTAAAAATTTGTTATATTTATACTTTAAAACCATTCAATAATATATTTTAACCATATAAATTGTTTTGATGAAAAAAGTTGTTTTCAATTAAAAATTAACATATTTTTACTATTCATCAAAATATGAAAGTTATTAGAAAAGTATCAAAAAAATTTCCAGTGTAAATTTTTATATCCTGATTCAAAAGAAGAATTTTATTTGGTAAAAATGAGCTTATAAACATTTCCAAAATTAGATTTATAATGGGTGCACCATCAATAGGTAGTAAAACTGCATTTTTTGAAAAATACTTCTTTTATCTGAAAAATTGGTTTTTATTTCATACCTCATTCTAGAAAATGTTTAAGATGAATTATAATGTTATAAAATTCAAAATTATTTTAATACTCTTCATAAAGGATAGTTTATAATATTACAATAATATATCATTTTTTAGTGAAACTCGGTATTGCGTACAACGTAAGCTATCGTGGAAGGGTGCTCTTGCGTGTAATGCAATCCAAGCTAGTGTTGTGTGTAGTGAAAGATTCCCTTTGGTGTTGTGTTTATCATAAGACATAAAAAAATTTCTCATAAAATCTCATGGTGTTACAGGTAATATAGTTACCATAAAATCCATATAGAAACACAAGTGGTAAATTAATGACATTTTAAACCTTATCTAAGTCTTTTGGACGAGTCATAGATTTTTATGATTACTATATCATTTAATAAAATAGTACTCATTTTAAAAACTCATTTATTCCAATTTATATACTATTAATATCATGAATTTTAATAAATATATAAAAACATGATTATTTAAAACAAATACATTAATTAAAATAAAACATGTTATAATCATCCATTCCATTCTTTGATGACATAAAATGTTTCAAAATAAATTTATATTAATATTTATAATCTCATTTATTTAAAATATTCATTAATGAGGAAATCATTACAACATCATTGTGTCATAAATAAATTTATTTATTTGATGTCTAAAAAATTATAAATAAAATACCATGATGTAGGAATTTTTTTTATATTTTTAATGAATATATATAGTTGAAAATATATATTATATTACCCATTATAAAAATTGTTTTACTTTGAGATATTTGTTTATGTTACATTTCCTTAACTTTAAATTAATATTTATAAAGTTCCATTTCACTAACAAGTGGCTCCATGGGGTACCGAAATCCATCCAAGGATGCCCATTGTCGGAAATGTATCATCCAATAGGATTATGACACATGTTAGGGTAATAAATATTATTATAATATTATTTTTACACTTTTTTATCAAATCTACCCTTTAACCATGGTAATTAAAATATTTTCTGAAGTTACATTTCATAAAGACTAAAAATAAAAGATACATATTTAAACAATTTAGAAATCCTGATTCCAAATAATGAATCAATTTTTACATATTCAAAACATATAATTTTAAGAAATTAATTTAAAATTAATTCTCATTGTCAAAACCAATTATCCGGTTTTTAAGAAATAATAACTATCAAATGATTAACATTTGCATATGTCCAATTTCAATGTGACATTAATTTCAATGAAAAAATTTGATTAAATGGTAAAAATATAATCCAATTAAACTTTAAAACCAATAAAAATGAAAATCCAACTATATAAATAAATTATATTAAAAGGTAGTTTTGAATTAAAATGCAGTATTTTTCACTATTCATCAAAAAATGAACTTTATCAAAAAAATACAAAAATATTACCCAAAGAAAATATTGATGTACCACTACTATAGAATAAGTTTATTCGGTCAAATGTAAAATTTAAAAGTGAAAAAATAGATTTAAAAAAGGGTTCACCATCAAAAGGAGGTAAATCAAACTTTTAAAGAATAATAATGTATTTCATGCTTAAAAACGGATTCATTCTTATTTTAAGCATCTAAAATTTATTGGATAAAAGTAAAAACATTTAAAAACATGATTAATCATATTTTAGTTAGTTCTATTCATTCCATTCAATACAATAGCTAGGAGTTACTACCATTTAAAATAATAATATTATTATTTTATTTTTTGGTATAACTCAACGATGTTTGCAACGTAAGATTTCAAAGTAACCCATTGCCGCATGTTGAGTACTCTATCAGACACAGTAGACCCTTGATAGAAAAATTAATATTTAATTCACAAATATTAATAAATATTTAAATTTTATATTATTTATTTACCTGGGATGTTACATCCTTCCCCCCCTTTTGGAATTGTTTCCTCTCAATTTTAAAATTTTTCTTGGAAACTTTATGGAAAGTCCCACATCAAAAAATAGTTAGTAAAACTATCACATTAAAAGAATGAAAGATAATTTAAAAGGTCAACTGAGATAAACCATACTACAATTCCATGAAAACATGGATGTGGAGGAAAAACTAGGTGACCCGTTCTGATGGAGTGTGATTGGAAACATGAATATTAGAAAGTTGAAAACTTGAAAACCACAAACTTGTGACAGGTTAAACGGTCTTTTATTCCCCAGTAGGAAAAGTAAATGTCTGACGTTTTTTTTGGTTTAAGTTCCCATATGTTGGAGAATTTATCTATGATATTGACTAATAACATAAGTAAATATAATACTTTTCAAGTAGAGTTTCATTTAACAATATTTTTCTACCCAAAACTCATCACTTTTTCAAATGATGAGTATTCAAGATGACTTGGTCACACCTGAAGCGCTATAATCAATTTCTAGAAATCACATAATCCAAATAAAATATGAACTATATATATTTAAATATTAACAAAAACCAAAATGGTTAGTAAATGATCAAATAATCTCTAAAAGGATAATATTTTATAAAAATAAATATTACTCTTAATCTCAAAAATTGAACAAAGAGTAACCAAAGTTCAACAAAAAACATTCAATAAACAATTGTCCTTAAAATATGTCAATATAATCCAAACTAATATTGAAACCCTAATCTCAGAAGAATTTAATCACACAGTCTTCAATATTAAATTTTAACATTCATATCCAAATAACATCAACTACTCATAAAGTATCATAATGAAGTGTAATTAACCAAATCACATATTCTCTATGATAGGATAATAATTTCCACTAATAACCCAAAGCGACATATGTACACCATAAAAACATAGATTCTTCCAATATAAAATTTCAACTATTACTCCAAAAATTAAATCCCATTGTATTCTATTTTCCTTTGGCATATAGTGTTTCCCCAAAATAGAGAACATATTCCAAAATAAGCATGATCACTTAATCACCAAATAATTTTCCTATACTACTAATATACATTTGATAAAACATAAGTTCCCAAAATCAAAATTTTCTTGATCCATAAAATCTTTTAACTAAAAATAATTTTTCATACTAACCAGGGACTTCACGTAGTCCATTGGTAGGAGATAAATCCCAATCGAACATTAGTTATGGGTTCGATTCCTTATTCTTTGTCCGATGCAATGGGTTATCACATAGTTTGAGTGTTTTCCTTTTTAAAAACTAAATAGTTTTATAATATTCCAAAAAATGATATAAATTCCTCAAAAATAACCATAACGTATTTTAACCACAAATGTAATCTCATACCTCACATTTTCATCCCAAAAAAGTAATAGCCTATAATTTCCTCAAATTAAAGGGTCATATAAACCCAAATGATTCTTTATAACTATGTCCAAAAAAGAAAAAATATTTCTTACTTGAATAACATTTTAATATATAAAACTTAAGGGTTACACATAATATAAAATTTCTTCCAAAGTAATCATATCATTAATACATTTAAACATATCATCATACATAGATCCAACATGACTCTTAAATTCCTAAAATGAAGTCATTTTAATCATCAAATATTCTTCCTGATCCTTTATCCATGTTTTTTCATTTTATTATTTTATACTTCTTTCCTAAAAAAGCATGCCTAATTTCCAATGATTTCAGTAATGTCAAAACATGAGGTAAGAAATAATCCATACCTTTCATAGGTCATTTTTAGTTTCTTAATCTCCAATTATAATGGAATTAGGAATTAGTAAACATATATTTATAAGATCCTACTAATCCCATTCCAGAACCTTATTCATACGACATCTATTTGTATAATTACCATACACACCACAATTAAAATATTCAATTGATCCTTCGAAAAGAACTCATTTCCCTTTCCTGGAGTTAATTGGATGATTCCTTTTTCCATGGAATGTTATTGCTTTATCACCTTCATTACCACATCTATAGCATCTTCCAATCCCATTGAATCATTTTTCTAGGTGTTACTTTCCACATCCATGACATATATGTTCTTGAATATACTTACCTTTATGATTATTACGTGAAAAAAATTGGGATTCGTTTAATACATATATGATGTCTTAGAAAAATCACCAAGTATCAAGTTGTAAATCATGACTCCCTATTGTTGGATGAGAAAAACCACAAGTGTTCTCATTTTAGATCCCATTTCATTCAGTTTCTTATTCAGAAAACAATCATTGTTCTCTTCACATCCATTGTTACTTCGGTGCCTTCTAGATCCATCCATTTAAAAAAACCAAAAAGGTTAGTGTGAGTATATCAGTAAAATCATCATATAATATCTTATTAAGTGGGTAAACACTACTATATACTTATTCATGTTGTTATAAACACATTCAATTTATCTAAAATAACTATGAATCTTTCTAATATGCTAACCATTATGGTTATGTCACTGATACTTAAATAACACCCTAACCTCTAAAGTTATCTAAACCGACATCTGATACCACCTGTAAGGACCCAGCATTAAACATTACATAATCTTGAATTAAAATAATAATTCACATGGAGGATATTTTCAGTTTTAGAGATTTAGAGAATTAGGTTATAACATATTCAAAATAATTTGAATATTACAAGTAGACACTTCTACTCAGTATCCCTTTTTTATAAAATAATAACTCTAAAAACAAAAGAAACATTTTTGGTTACAAGTTTTAATCATCTTGACTTTTATTTGATCCCATCCTTGACCCTATAACACTTTAAGTCACGTGAAAAACATTTCAAAAACATGGGATGATTATAAAATTCACATTAATGGATACACAAAGAAGGAAAACTGTTAGTTTTTCAAAACAACAAGTAAACCATAAATACATTATCATAAGAAATAATTTTCACCATTATGAAGTAGTAAATACCCTTCACTAAATAAAATCTCATTACTTACCATTTTTTAACAAAAATATTACCATTAAACCCATATAAAGAACACATAACATATAAAGGTAAGCTGGTATATGAACATACATAAATGGAATAACCATACGGTCAACTTCCACACATATCACTAAAAGGAATAGCCATATAGTTGACCTCCATACAAAATTAATTGGAGTTTATAATGTAACCAACCATACTGGTTTATAATGACACCACCCATCCTTAATTTTATCACGTAACCACCCGTCAAATGTCCAAGTACAATTATAAAATCATAACACATAAAATATTGCAAATATAAACATTTCACTAATAACATTTCATTTTCAATCAGATAAAATAATTTCAAGATATTGAAATAATAAATCCATTTTAAATACCATTTTAAATACCAAGACACCCAAAAATAGAATAAAGGGTTTTTTTCATTTTTAAAAAAATATTAGGGCTTATAGAGGAAGACAAATAACAATTACGTCGGCGGAGAGGTCATTGTCGCCGAAAACGTTAAAAAATATACTTTTTTGGTTTAGTAAAATTCTTCATAGAAAAAATAATCCCATTGATCAAAATTAAAAGTCAAAGGGTTTTATTATACGCCGTATCAAAGAAAGAGGTGTATATTATTAGAACATGCCCAATGAAAGGAGATTGAGACAAAGTACATTACCTTTCGTTTGACTTGAATTGTTTGTACTTTAATTTCATGAATGATAAAATTAACTTAATTTATAGTTTCATAAGAAACTTTTTTCAGATTTATTATTCATTTTATGACACTTATTATCTTTCTATAAAAATTAGTTAATTATTTGAGTTTATATCGGACATTTTGTCGATGTTCGGAACTTGAGTCAAAAATGAATTTGTTATAATTAAAAATTGCCCATTCGGTTAGAAGTCCATTATTTCCAGAATGATATTAATGATTTAAATATAATATTTATCACATATAGAAAGTATATATGTATTTATAATAGTGTATATCATTTGGATATATGAAAATGAAATGCACCGTTCATGGAGCCGATAAGCCGTACGTACGCATGGACACTACTTTCATTTCATTTTTTCATTTTTAAGGGAATGAAAACCAAATGATGAATATGTATATTATTATTCCAGTATAATATCATATTTTATATGCACTCATTATTTTCATTAACACCAAACATTATAAATTCCATGTATTGTATGAAGGAGACATATCACTTTCAGTGGGCAGTAGTCCGCACTTTCTCAAATTAAATTATCATATATATACAACATTAAAACCATAAAGGTATGGTATAAAAGATAATTAAATAAGAATAGATATAAAATAAATATTATAAATATCACATATAATTACATTTCTATAATAATTTCCACCATAAGCGATGGTAGCAGAAGATTGAACAATCATCGTTTCGTGAGGCAGTAGTTCGCCGTCCATAGAAACAGTATGTTCTATAACCATTAGATGGAGGTGTGTGTAAGTATAGTTTGAGTCCTTGACATAAAAAAACATATTATATTGAGGATATTTTTTTTATATAAACAAATAACAAGAAGAGAATTGGATGTGAAGTTGTAAAATAAAAGAGGAGAACTTGATGGAAGACGTTACCTTTAAATCAGGTCACTTCTTTTGATTTGAGCCAAAGGGCTCTCTTGAATTTCTTTCTGACTAGAGGAAGGATTATAGGATGAATATAGGGATGTTAGGATCTTATATGGGTAGATTTTGGATGATCCAAGGGTCTAGATTGGTGTAAGGGTTAGAGGTGAGAGATTTTTATAAGGGGGAGGATGGGCTCTTTAGGAATGTTTGAAAATATTATTTTATTATAAACTAACATTCAGTATAAAAAGGTCCCAAACTAATTAAATTAGAATATAAGATGACTATTATTAGAAATAATCTGAACCAATATGTTTTAGGCTTTTCTGGGTTTCAAATTTAAACTTATCATTTTGTATTAACCATTAGTTAACTAATTTGACTCTTAACATGTCTTCATGTGTATTCACTCTATATGGTCAATATAGTTACCATAATTTGTCAATCGAACCAAAAGTGGTTCATTAATGAAATTTTAAAGCTTATAAAAGTAATTTGTCTGAATCTTATATTTTTATGATTTTTATAACATCTAATGAAATAGTAATCAATTTAAAAACTCATTTATGTCAATTTATAAACTATTCATATCATGACTTTTAAAAAATCTATAACAACATGATTCTTTCTAAAAACCTAGATTAATGCAAATATAACAAGTTATCATCATCCATAAAATTCATGTATGACATAAAAAGTTTCAAAATAAATTTATTTTATTATTTGTAATCTCATTTATTTAAAACATTCATTAATAAGGTAATCATTACATCATCATTGTGTCATTAATAAATTTATTTATTTGACATCTAAAAATTAGAAATAAAAAACAATGATGTAAGAAATTTTATTAGATTTATAATGACTATTTATAGTGTAAATAATCACTTATATAACCCATTATAATTTTTTTTACAAAGAGATATATATTTATGTTACATTTTCCATAACTTTAAATTAATTTTTATAGTGTCATTGTCACATACAAGTGACTCCATGGGGTCCCAAAATCGACCCATGGATTACCATGGTCGTACATGTATTACCCAATTGGATGAGGACACATTTTAGGGTAATTTAATATTATTATAATATTATTTCTTACCCTTATTTACCATATTTACCCATTAAACATGGTAAATAAAATATTTACGGAAGTTACTATTCATAATGTCTCAAAACGAAAGTTACCTATTTAAAAAAAAATTAACTCTTTATTCCAAATATAAAATCCATTATTATTAATTCAAAATAGAGATGTTTCCAAAATTAATTTAAAATTAATTCTCATTGTCAAAACCAAACAGTGGGCTTTTAAGAAATAATAACTATCAAAAGATTGTCATTGTTTTATATCCAATTTCAAAGTGAAATTTCTTACAATGTAAAAAACTGGATTAAATGGTAAAAAAATAATTCAATTACACATTAAAACCAGTTAAAAGTATAATCTAACTATATAAATAAATTAGACTAAAAGGCAGTTTTTAATTAAAATGCAGTATTTTCACTATTCATTAAAATTTGAACTTTATCAGAAAAATACCAAAATTTTACCAAAAGTAAATTTTTATGTCCCTATTTTAAATAATATGTTTATTTAGTCTAATAAAAAAATATAAATGTGACACAAACTAGATTTTAAAAAGGGTCTGCTATCAAAAGGCTGTAAATCATCCTTTAAAAGAATATTAAAGTATTTCATGATTAAAAACCGATTCATTATTATATGAATCCTCTAAAACTTATTTGATAAAAGTAAAAATATTTAACAAACATGTGTAATCGTATTGTAGATAGTTATTTTCATTCCCTCCAATACAATGACTAGTCGTTCACTATCATTTAAAATAATAATAAAATTATATTATTTTTTGGTATAACTCAACATTGTGTGCAACGTTAGATTTCAAAGAAACTAGTTGTCTCATGTTGAGTACTCTATCAGACAGATCATACCTTTAAAAATAAAATTAATATTTAATTCACATATATAAATAAATATGAAAATTTCATATTCTTTATTTAACTAGGATGTTATAGTCTAATGGTACGATCTTACTTCTTGGCGAAAATGATTGGTGAACAATAGAGCGACGTGTTGGTTCAGATAAAACCATTTAAATATATGTATTATAGCTACTTCATGAGTTCTTGGAGCTCTATAATTGTCGTACTCTAGGTAGGAATAGACACTGGTGTCACACCTCATACAAGCTCAATGTTGAACTCAACCTATCTATCAAGAGGTAAGAATGAGAAATCATCATGGAAGACATCCCCGAAATGATTCACTGTAGGAGGAAAAATCACAAACTCTATTCCCTTATTTCTTATAAAGAGACTTTCCATCTGAGTGTTTACCTTACCTAAACTAGTGTGCTTGAGTCTAGATCAACTTTCCTAGATATCTTATTCTCCTTTACGAATATATGTACTGGCCTTCAGTGATGTTAATGACACCCATTAGCTATATTAATGCACATGGTCATGGTAAGGCACTAGCCATTCCATACTGAGACTTAAGTCAAATTTAGTCATCTTGATGAAGAATAAATTCCATAGAAAAAATAACTGACTAATTAGAATTGGGAAACTCCTTGTACTAATGTACGCCCTCTGATCTGATCCATAGCAGTGTATAGACATTCATCACACCCCAAGAACAATCTATTTGTAAGACAAAACTCTACATATTTTCAGTTGATAGAAAATATTATGATACACAATTATAAAAACAGGAAGAAACTAGATAATTGAATACCATATTGGAACCTCATACATTAGGAGAATCTAGATTCTACACTTATTGGGTTTTTTCGGACGTGATATGGAATGAGACGCGACCTTGCAATGTTTCCTGAATAACATGAGCAGGTCCACTATAGTAATGCTAGAACTCTGATTACCAACAACCACACACATGGATACTGCTTCCACATCCTGATCGGATAGTAGTAGAACAACTCCCATCATGACATGGAGCCACTGATCTCATACCTAAAAGTGGTTCTGGTATAGATCCCCTTTCATTTGGCACTCTAGGAAAGGATACGAATTTTTTTTATGACCCATGTGACCATAAGATAGACACTCGATCATGTTTCTTGTATACTACGGGTTCTTAGGGTCCATCCTACTATAATGGTGATATATGACATAATTGTCGGTATGTTCCACATAGCTAGTACATCCCCCCATGTGTTCACTCAAAATGACACTTCCTATAACTGGATAAACCCCTACTCTTCCGGGAAGCTGAACATACCATGATCACATTTCCAGATTCCCTCATGTTCTACTCAGTGATGAGGTTCTGGTTCACTATATCTAAAATCTTAATCATCAGAAAAAAATTCACCTATTATTAGATGGAATAAGAAATCCCATTCTCAAACAATCTCATAGTGTTTATCTCATAACCAGTATAGGTGGGTGAAAATAATCCATATTGTGGTGAAGCGAGCTAAATACCAAATTATCGACATGTCACCATTCTATAGGTCCATGAAATATTGAGCATTGTCTGATAGTAATGTATAAGGACATAAGAAGTAAAAAAAGATGTTTCGATGTCCACCCATACCATAACGTAATTTTCAATAGCCAGAGTGACGAATTCCCACCAATTCATGAAAGAGTCACGAATCATATTGGTGATGAGCTTGACCCTCCTTTATAGAGGTGTCACAATATGCTCAAAAATAGACTTCTTTTATTCCAAAAATGAGTTAGCAGCCTATGGTCTTCCATCCCCAAATAAGGTGGGAGGATGTTGCTGCTGGAACTCATGGGTCAACTATTCCATGGAAGGGGAAGGTTGATGACTACCTTGTATGGTCATCATTAAGGGAAAAATACTATCTCAAAACATAGAATAGATGCACAGTTCATGATATTTATAAGGTACCATATGTGACACTATAGTAGGTATCACATGGGGCTTAAATGCCACCACCTTGAATTCATGTTTGTTTCCGCATTCTAGCCATATGATTTTAGGATCATGAGGTTTCATAACACTACAATTTTCATGCGCACACCTAAAATAAGATTTATAGCAAAGAGGAAAATGTATAAGATGAAAGGAAAGGTAACCGAAATTATTATAAGCATATCACAAACATTAGCCTGCTCCAAGATCCAGGTATAGGTGATAGAGATAATTCTAGAATGGATCAATGGAGACATACCCTACTTCCCACTACCAATGTTGGGTCAGGGTTAAGGTTTCATACTACACATTAGAGGTTCAGATATATGGTGTTTCAAATGCAAGGTACAGAGGAAAAAACTATTTACTTTGAATTTGGAAGCTTCATCTAATGGTAATATTTTTAATATAAACCTTATATAATTTGAATTTAATTTTATTCATTTATACATGCATTTATGAATCCATTTAATTATGTCATCAATTAAAAATTTATAAATCCCCATACACTTTATAAATCGAAATCGACATGTCAATTAATTGTAACCTAGAATGTACATCCAGTATGAGGATGTAATATTTCATATGAAGTGATTTGATTGAATGGGTTGCATTATCAATTTATATAATTACTTTCTCCCTAAATTTCATTTGGCATTAATAAATCAAATCAACTAATATGGACTAACTAGTTAATTAAGTTGTCATCATCAACTTATGCAAGAAAACACCATTTAGATTGATGCATACACTTTAATTAATCAAATTATGTCATTCCTATAAGAAAACTGCCACACGTTAATACATAAAAAATATGGTAAACACAAAAATCACATGAAACATTGGAAATTGATGTCAAAAATTAGATTTGGAGAGGAATAAGGCGTGAAATTTTTCATATGGTTCCTAGTTTAATACATTTAATGATCAGCCCAAATAAGATGGGGATATGGGTGGGAAAATATCACATCAATTATATCAATATTAAAAAATATATGTGAATCCTAATAGTGATGTTCATAAAACTAAAAATGCATTACAAATAAAATATAGAAACCATACAAGATAATTTGGGTTCCCCATGTATGTGGGTTAGATACTCCCAGGAATAGACTCAATACAAAATTCCTTTATTCGTAGTCTCCATTATAATACCCAAAAATATATAAAAAATTTAAAATGACATATGATACAACTTTTTAGCATCCCACCCTAGGTACCACTAAAAGGTGCCCAGATTGGGTGGGCAAAAAGACCTCAAGCATGCCTCCCCAAATGCTAGAGGCAGTTGAATAGCAGCAAGGTCCTAGGCTGTGAATTTGGAGATACTATTCCCTCATAGATGAGAGTGGAACAAAATGGTATATGAGGAAGAATAAACCACACAAGTAGACACTATAACCAGAGGAACTGTAACCCGCCATTGAGGAACTAGTAATAGAAAAAGACAACAACAGAATAGAAATAGTAAATAAAGAAACATAAATGACCAAACAGAAGTTAAATAATGAATATGTATAAACAAATTATGATGATGATTTAGATAAACAATAATTGGTACATGGGGAAATGGGGGATACATGCATATACCACATGCAACCAAGTATAACAAAATACTAAAGATCCTACTATTAGAATCTTGGGCATAGGCACGATCCTCTACTCCCCTAAAATATCCAAATCATTCAAATCATACATCAAAATCATGTCATTTCCCTTTATCTGAATCAAACATAATGAAGTCATCTTAGGTATCAATTGAGTCCAAACAAGGGTGTGAGAAATAATCAATAGGACACCACCAATGGTGTGAATATCTATCCATTTTGTACAATATAAAATGAAAAGTTTTCCAATAAATAATATATGAAATGGTGGAAATAAATAAATAAAATGTATCAGATTAGGTTCCTTTTGTGATACTCACCCTACATTACTAAGATAAATTTATATGAACAAGTTATGCTACATGTGTAACAAAATATGGTATGTGATTTCATAATATATTTTAATGGATAGACCATCCGCAATATTGTGATTTGACATGGCTACTCTGGCCTAGGTATTTGAGTCCCACATTCTTAACTTTTAATTTGAATGTCATCATTACAATTTATTAATAGAAACCCTAAACCCATCCAAGTAAATCCCCAATGAAATCCCATCATTCCCTCTAGGGGATCTGTAAATGTAAAATTCCATGGTATTCTATCCTAGGTGACCCTTGAATGATATCTCAAGTGTCACTCCAGGCGTGGAGTACAAGAAATAAGAAAAAACCTCCAAGTCCAGCCCTAATATCACATTTAGGGTCCAAAATCTCAATCATGTAATGGTACAACCAGCATGCCACTGCGACCACCCATGGGGTCTCCCCTAGGGAACCACTGTCACTCATCTGAAGGTAATATATAAAACACATATTAATCTCATTCCACACATAGCTATTGTCACCCCCAGTGTATCTTCAATTCATTAACAAACTAAATATAAAAAAACAATTTCCCTTAAAAGGGGTCCTTAAGTATAAAACCGTTTTACTAGCCTCAGTACAAGGTGAAGGTATTAATTGGTCAGAAAAACCATACCATTGATCAATGAAATCATCTATGACAATAGAAACAAATTAACCATTTACATTAATTGTATCAAGTCC
Source organism: Viscum album (assembly GCA_963277665.1). Taxonomy (NCBI): domain Eukaryota; kingdom Viridiplantae; phylum Streptophyta; class Magnoliopsida; order Santalales; family Viscaceae; genus Viscum; species Viscum album. The sequence continues at coordinate 599,232,810 of OY728167.1, read as the reverse complement.
AACTAGGTGACAAGGCAATAAAGCATAAGGATTAAGGCACAAGACCCTATCCACATGGCTTATTATTTACATTTTTTAATTTCAAGGTATCCAAAAAAAGGTAACAAACCTCAAGGGTTTCTTAAAATATTGTATCAAAGGGGTTATTTTTGTATTCAAGTAGTGCACACCCATGGGGAGGACCTAGTCAAGGAGAACAACCAAAAGGCATGTTTAACCGCTATAAAGCACCCTAACAAGAATGGGGGTAATATTTAATTTAAATTATTTAACTTTTATAAGGAACCATTAGAGACTTACAGAATGTTTCACATGCAACATAGTATAAAACTCAATTAAATAATTGGAGAGAACTTAGACCACCTACCATAGGTAGGTATCCTTCTCCTCATCCATTTTTGACATTTGAATTGACCTAAAGTGATAGTTACCAGACAAATCATCAATGATAATGAAAATAAATAAATATAGATCACCCTTGAATAGAAAAAAAATAGGATAATATAAACTTTTACATGATGGAAGAGTATATAAGAGATTACCTCATGATTTCCAACACATCTGATAGTGAATTATTTGGAGGTCGGATGAAGGAGAGATCAAAATCGTTTGATATAGGAGAAAGATATACCTCATGTGTGCAGTTTGAATGAAGAAAAGATGAAGAGATTAGGGTTTGGGAATTATAACATTTTAGTATAAAAATTATCATTTTCACATTAATTAGTAGGATGCATATTTTATCCGCACTATTGGGTAATTTTTTTTTCTAATTATGCACCTAGTTATTCTAAAAGGCGCACCCCGCACGGACTAGGCACAATGTTAGGATAACCAATCCCTTAACATGTAATATATCTCAACAAATTGATTAGTAAATGTTTCATTGGATTTAAAATCCTTTCTCCCAAATATCTCATAGTGTACTGTGAATAAAATCATGGGACTGGGCTGTATAGTTTCTCATAACTATGTGACCCGGTCTATTTTTTCCAAATTTCTGGATCATGGATTCGAACAAGTCCCATCAATCCCCACGAACTCCAAAACACAATTTAGTAACATTAAATGTACAAAAAAGTAATTAAACCCTAAATAAATGGTTTTTAACTTTGCGAAAGAACTGTTGATGTCACATCCTCTTAGTAGAAAACCCCATATTATCAACAATACGAGAAGTAATAAACTAATGCAATGTATCCATATAAAACAAAACATTTATAGGTGTATAATTAAAAATAATTGTACCTATCACTATAAAATGACCAGATTGATCATGCATGATCATTTTCTCAACTCTATACAATTTTTTACTATTGGTACATTCCTCTTTGTTACCCTATTGAAATTTCTCTTGATGATATGTCATGGTGTTCCTAGAATCACTTTGGATTATTATATATTGATGATGAAAATTATTATTTTTTCACTCATAACATTAAAGCATATAATTCCTGAGAAACATGGAATGTGTCTCTTCAACCCAGATTTAGAGTAATATGACCATAGTTATGAAGGGTTCCCATCTTGTTTCAGTTGTGACATGATACAGCTGGTGTCATACAATCTCAATTTATGTGATCAAGTAAACCACACTAAAAAATCCCATATTTCTTTTGGATTGAGGAGGAATATTTTCTGATGTCATGGTATGACTTTGAGGTGTCCCACCACTCTATAAGTATGTTTCCATCTTATTCTTATTCCATGTATTATAGTTCCCACACGATCCCATTGGAATAAACATGATCCCTACAACCATATTTCATGATATATCCCTTTCTGTTATAGCTTTCTTTATTAACCCATCTATGTTTATTCCATTATAAAAATCAATAAGTATTGTAGTTAATATATGGTCATAATACAGACTAAAAATTTGAACCTTCAGTGTTGAAAAATCATGAAATTTTTAGGAAAATATGGATAAATTTATAAATTGAGATGTATACTCTTTCACTGAGATATTATATTTCATCAAAATAAATAAATTTATATCAGTTCATAAGGTGTGAGGATTGAATTTTTTGTTAAATAATTATTCAATATCCTACCATGCCATGCCTTTTTCCAATTTATCCTAAATTTATTATTTCAACAATTATCATTCCAAATCCTATAGCATATAAATTGCCAACATTAATTTAATTTATTTTAGTGTCCCAAGAAATAATATATTCAATTCCTCCAATTCAACCAAATTTCTACTATTTCTACCTCCGAATCCCCACAAAATATTGGTGGATACTTCTTTTGGAATTGAATCAAATGGTCCACTTGTCGTGATTCATCATTTCAATTCCCTTATACATCCCTTGGAATTACAAGACAATGATTTGAACCAGCTGTTGGTCCACCAGTGGCTTAGGTGAAACCACATTTTCAGTATCCTCTTCTGGTTGGTTTCGACGATGCCTACCCAATTCCAATCACTATAACTGGAAGAAAACTCCATTTAATGTCACTCAATATAAACTTAATGATTTTTAATTATAATTTACAACAAAAACACCTGTTATAAAATATCATTTTATAATTAAACCATAATCAACATTTCAACCATTTTTAAAAATATTACAACTATTCATTTTCAAAATAACCATTTTCATTTTTTAAATCACTCTCTTTATCCATTTAATAAATATTTTTACTCAAAATGAACAATAATTTCCTATTGGGAATACATACTATAAATTGTTTCATGAAAACCTCATCATCTAATCCTATGATGATGAGTTTAGGACTGACCTAGAGGTTTCTAAAAACAATAATGTACCCAAACTTCCTGGTAACTTGATGTTCAACATAAATAGGCTAGATATGCATTTTTTATGGTCTAAATTTCATGTTCTAAATATCCTACTCCTTACTAACTTCCCAAGAGATAGACTGAAATGATTTATAACTCTAGGATCCATCAAAACGTGCACTATTTACTAATTCAAGGACCGAATAATGGTGACACAATTTGTTATGTCCATAATTGAACAAACTGATAGCATTATTCCCCAAAATATTTTTTGACCGACCAAAAAAGATTCCATTTGTAACATCCTTCCAATTATCATTAGCTTGTGGAGTTAGGGGGGGCACTAGAGCATAGGTTACATCGCCTAGCCACCAATGGTTGAAAAGATATTGCAGGGTCCTCAAGAAAATTTGGGGGACAATTTTACCTTTTAATGATTAAACATCCATACGACAAAAAAAATATCTAAACAAAACTCGATATGTTACATGAGTACAAACATAATGAATAACATAAAAAAACAATCAATAACAAAGTATAAGTGGAAACCAAAAGACATACACAATAGGACTAAAAATTCATCAAAACTCAAAACTCCAAAGTGAAATTAAGCTATAACACCAAACCCACTCTAATCTCCAACTCCACATGCCAAAATAGTGGTATCAAGAAGCATCACTAAATAGCAGATAAATATATTCATTACCTATGTCTCAATAGATGAAATTTTCAAATGAAAAATAGTTACCAAGTCTAAGGGGAGTCTAAACTCTGTAGGATTTTACCATGACATCCCAACTCACACCATTGGGATTAAACATATTATCAAATTTATTAAAACAATTCAAAAGTAGTTTAAATAGATTAGATCTTTTATTTTACTATTCAATTAAATTTTTTCCTTACACAATTTTATTATTCCATGTCTATGTAGAGTGGCCACATTGTGGCATTAAAGGTTCTTCTTAAGAGAGGGTGGAAATACTTACAGGGTGAGCACCATATCTGATGAGAAGTTTCAATTCAATGTCATATTTGACACTCTATTATATTATGTCTCTATGGATACATCTATGATCTAGTAAATTATAGTCAATTCTAACATACATTCAAATATTTTAGGGAAAAATATAAATTTCATTAAAATATATATATTTTCATTGTAATATTTATTATCCTCCGTTCATATGTGAGTTTATTTGATCTTAGATTATGGATCCATGTGTGACCATTACAGGGATTTTAAAAAATTAAAATACTTCAGTGAAAGATGTGTTGAAATGTTTGGTTCTCTCATTTTATTGAAGTTTATCTTCTTGATTTCATATTTTTTTATAAATTTATATAAAATAGTTAAATTAAAATAGAACATTGAAATTCCATCCTTAAAACATGAAATGAAAAACTATTTTTTGGTGGATAACAAGAAAGTATTATTTGTGTTCAATTAATATTGTGGGATAATATGTATAATCATTATCCCGAGCTCTCATATATTTACATGATTATAATACAATACACATATATCTTAAGCTAGAGAAAATTTTTATTGGCGCATAGTAATGGGTTATAGTTTAATGATTTCTCTTCTTCTTATTTGATTAGTGGACCAATAATTATGCGCATCTTGCTAATATGAGGTTGTTTTTTCTAGGTTGAGGTCAAAATTTTTTGTTTTGTAGTTTTTAGTAAAGACATTTGATCATAGGAAAACCATATGAAGAACACTTGATTTTCTCCCACAAAAAAATAAGTATACAATTTAACCAAATGTACCTCATATATATCCAAATTTTTGAATTTTTTGTTTTATTTTCCTAGTAATAGATCAAATTTTAACCACCATATTATCCCCCACACGAAATGTGTTTGTAATTTAATCATTTCTGTCTCATTTGAATCCATGATTTTCAATTGTATCTTCCATTTTCTTGAGGATCATTACTGAAATATTTAATTATAATTAGAAATTACAAAATACATTTATTCACATTAATTTTTTCATTATCATGTATTTTTACAGTCGAGAGTGGGGAGCATGATGCTAATGTGGTCATATGAAGTCTACGAGTCCTATATATGAGTTTCTTTATGGGGTTTATCATCTTATGTAAATTAATGATTTTGATATGTGAACATGCTATGTTGTTGTGGATTTTACCTATTTTGGTGATTCCAGGCTCCAAAAATTTAATTTATATATCAGCATTAAATTTCAAACCTGTGCAAGTGGAATTGAAGTTTCCTCTAAAGCTGGTAATTTCTTGTACTACCAATGATCTTATCACTCTAATGAACCATGGAATTATTCATTCTTATTTATTACCTTTACCATTATCATATTTGAGTCCTTTATTATTCTATGTATGTGATGTTGAAGATCTATGGGTAATGGTTCCCACTACAGAAGCTTCTAGAGCATCAATGGATTATTCAAAATGTGGACCCTAATTGTAAGTTAGTGATATAACTTTTTTACTTAATTATTTATTTCTAATTGTATTACCCTGTAGTTCATAGGACAATTTCATATATTTGAGTAAATAAAAATCCAAAAACAATATTAAAATATTTTTTCTAGTTTCCAACTCAATTTTTTTGAATCTTTTTCATAACATCAATTCTTTTTTTCCATTCGTATAATTATAGTTTTTTCCCTTTTTTTCCAATCCATTATGACACTTCACTATGATACTTCAATTTTAATGTATAAATACCTTCAAATATGATGTACCACCATTGTTTTTTGTTTTGTTTTTTCTATTTCCATATTTAATTTTTTTTTGAATTTAAACATATCTCTTAATAATGTATATTGTATAATAATTTTGTTGTAAGACTAGAAATTGACATAAAATATGATATGATATTTATCATGTTTTTGATAGAATGGTTCAATCACTTTAAAACATTAAATCACTCTTGATAACATTCATAATATTGATTTATATTATTAGTTACTAAATATGTTAACTTCTCAATCTAATAATTAGTTTATTTCTTAATGTGTTGTCTAATAGAAGGCTCAATATAGACATGGAAAAAAAATATTCATTAATGTTAAACTAATTTCAATCAGTAGTATGAATTAACAAATTAGGTAGTTGATACATGTGTTACTGATCAAATATGAAATTCAAAATAGATATAGATACGAATATATTAAAATTTTTGACACAAACACAATGTTGTTTAAATTCTTCATGAATATGATGATTTACATGATTCATCATTATATATATTGTGATGATGATAAATGGTTTGGTGCTCAAGATGGTGACCATAACTGAATCATGGCTCCACCAAGTTTGTTTTCTTGGAGTTTTAGGTTTGAGAATATGAAAAAATAGGGTAAATCGGTATGAGAACAAGGTTAAAATGGTTGAAAAACTATTCATAAAACCATGTGGATTCCAAGGAAATCCATGAGAACTTGTTTGATATTGAAGGGAAGGTTGTACGATTGATGCATGGTTGGGTAAAACCATGCTACTAGGTAATGAGAGACTATTAGTTCCTTAACAATGTGAGTGACATGGTTGACACATGGTTTCAAGACCGTGCAGACTAATAGCATGGTTTTCCTAGTCACATATAAATTGTGAAATTTCCCAATTTCCCCTATTGATTTATAAATTCCTCCTATCATCCCCCCCCCCCACTCGTTCGACTGAGATCATCCTTTTTCATGGACCATTTCTTCCTCCATGATATCAGTGAGTTTCCCCTTTTTGACATTAACATATACAAGAATCATTTGATCCATGAATTCTCATATTCTCTCATTATTTAGTTTTATTTTTCTGGTTATGGTCATTTGTGCATTATTTTACGGGTCTTTTCAAAATCATTGATTCATAGCATTTAAGGAAGGTGGTCCCTTTACCAAGGAATAATTAATATTTGGGAGGTGACCTGAGGTGTTCCCTAAATTAAAATGTGATAATAAGGGAAATAATATCTAATGGGTTATGAGCAATTTTTTTTCATGATATGAATATGAATTTTCAATAAGTGTGTGGTGTGGTAAATGTTGAATAATTAAAGTAATGGTTTAATTTTAGGACGTGGTTCCTCCTGGGTGATAATCTTATAGTTTTAGGGACTAGATGCAGTTCTGTCTAAGAGATAGATTCTTATGGATTTAGGTATGTATGTGCTTACCTCTTGATGATATTATCTTAGTAGTCGGGAAATATTTACTTCCACTTAGGTGGTATTCTCATGGTTTCAAAGTTATATTTAAGTCTCCTTGAATGTTATTTTTGTGGTTTTAGGGTTGGATGTTTCCCCCCCTTGGTGATTATGTGTATAGTTTAGAAATATCGAACATTGTTCGAAACATGTATGGTCCCTCCCTGAGAATCAACATAGAACTTCAGGATTGACAGTTTGTATTTATTTATGATTTAGTCACATAATATCACATACCAACATCCACTTTACTTTGATTGGAAAGATTTTAGGACATCATTGGTGGTAGCCTACTGATTTATACTCACACTCTGTTTGGGCCGATGTGGGTACTCGATTAAAATTCATTGTTTTAGGATAGGATAAGGGAAAATGACATATATTCAAGGGTTGAACCATATAGATAGGATGGACCATGGGAGATGGGAATGTGAATACATTTGAAACCGATTTTTCTGCTTTCTCAGTTTTTTTTCTATAATTTTTTTGATGTATACAATCCAAAAATAGTGGTTGGGATCATGATTTGGTATATATGAATTACAAAAAAATTCATTTTATTATATCAAGAGTTGTATATGATCTTTATTGTTTTTTTGCATGATCTCTATTATTTCGTACTCATCTGTATATATGTTGTATTATTTCTATTACTACACTACTCTGATACGATGATATACTATTTCCTTGATATTATCGTAAACCATCAATTCTAATTAATAGGTTCTGATGTACGAGGATGTATGGATAAGGCCACATAGCACTCTGATACTATTACTGTAGAGTGAACCATGTTGGGGAGTTATATAATTCATATAGGAACTTGATGAGATTAAATAAAATTTGTGGTCATATTGCGTTAAAAAAATACATGGTCAATTTTTTCATGATATTTTGATGATATGAAAATGATATAGGTTTCATGAAATTAATAATTTTAATGTATATAATAATATTTAATGTTAATGGAAAAAAGTATAGGGATATACATTTGACCAGAGTGTTGGATCACAACTAACATTTTATTATTCATTTCTTTATGACTAGTAATATGATCCATAATTATTATAAGTAATATAAAATGGTATAAAAATTACAGAATGTGCATTTTAGAAGAAATTATATTCTCATTTGATTAAGACATATTTAATCCAAATTATTTACATTATTTTCTTAAATAAATAATAAATATTTAATTAAATATAATATGGCTGTCCTTTACTAATTTCTTATATTATTTTAGAAACATATAATAATTATATATTTATTCTCTATGTTGTTTTACCACATCATGTGAACAAAAAAACAAGACAATTTTTATTGTTTTTTTAGTTATGTGTGTGTATACATAATATGGATTTCTATCATGTCTATTATATCCTCAAGGTCATAAATTAATTCTTATGATCTTTGGTTTGTATTCTTGGTAACATACATGTACGAGTGAGAGAGGAAATGTGGTCCAACTATAAATGGATTTTGTGTCGGTCACTCGTAAATATCACAAGTGAATTTAACTATTGAGGAAACATCATATTCTTGTATAATATTTAACATTTTATATTATTAAAAAAAAAAAAAACTATACATTAAATTTTCATACAAACACTTCCTTATACAATGTACTTCTCTTTAATGCCATGGAGATTTTGAAAATTCATGATAAAAATTGTTAAGTACAAAAGGGGAATAGAGACCCTAGGGGGTGAAACAGGGTATGAATACATTTCAAATGTTCTTACTTACAATTAGATATTGGCCTCATAATTTTATGATTTACTTCTAGTCTTGTTAAATTGTAGTTGATCAAATTTCTTAACCTGTTTCTTCTTGGTCAGTGTATGGTGAAAAGAGAGGGGGTGGTGAATTTAATTATAAAAATTAAAACGATGTTTGATGAAAATAAAAAATTCAATAAAAAAAGATTAGATGAAATATAAAATAAATATAAAGATAAAATTATTATAATCTTTTATTGATGAATGGACTCAATAATTGAATATGATATGATAAGAGTGATCAAACAATTATCAATTAATGTGATAATATAAGATAAATAGGGTCACAATAATTTCAACAAAATTTATAATATCAATGATAATTAAGTGAGTAAGCGTGGAATATTTTAGGCATATCAAAATTATGAAATTATATAAGACAATATGATTTGAAAGATTCGATGCTTAAATTAAAAGAGAGAACAAACATAGTTAGATAAAGTAATTATACAATAGATCATTGTGAGACATATCCTCCCTTTATCTAAGATGTTTTTATATTACTCCCTTCATTTAAATGGTGATCAATATGCTTTTCCTCCCTTGACTTCTAATAGCTATGGAAAGAGATATTCTATTTTCACTTCAATGGTAGTAAGCACCTTTCTCCCATAAATCTTTACTGGATGTCGCAAGAAATCTGGTATAGAAGGTAGGTGAGAAGAAGATTGTATTTCTTGGCCAAATCCATTACAATGTCTTCTTCTAATCCCTAAAGTTTGATATATAGAATTTTGAGAAAAAATATATAGAGGAAATTTATAAGAGACCTGTTGTGAATTGCGAAATGAAATTTTCTCTAGAGAGGATAATTAGAATGTATATAATTGATAGAGATATATCATTAAAGCATAATTTCACATGATTATTCAGTCCACCATCATTCTGAGATGAAATACATGGCTCCAAATTACATTATTTATATCATTAAATGGAGATGAGGGTCCCTTGGGTCGACCCAAGACTTTAATGAGTCACGTCAACACCTTTAAATCTATTAATGGATGAACATTGACTTAGCTTGATCGAATCCACCGACTAGCCTCTCGATGCCACATGCTAGATAGTATTCTGGCTATAGACTACCACATTTATCTTGAATCCAACTAATATCCAATGGTATTGTACTGCATCTTGTGATTCATTCCATTTGCATGGGCTGTCCAGGGCCCTACACTGGGTAGCTAGTGCTGTCTGTTGAGGTTCACCTTGTTCTTTGGTCCTTCAATATTCCTTCAATAATATTAATCACATCTTTATATTCCTTCCATGACTTCAAAGAATCCATTATTACTTAAAAGATACATTAAAATGTAATGAAATAACTCAATTTAATTATCAAATATGATCATTGATTTCAACCAGATTCCTTTATTTGATTTGTTAATCTCAACATATGGAACCTTATAAATGAAACTATATTCCACTGAAATGATATGTTTAGATACCTAATTTAGAGTTTGTGATCATGAAAAGACCATGATATAGGTTCAACTATATTTTCCTTATTGATCAAAAACACTTAAAATTAAATGATATATCAAGAGTAAATCAAGATTTAAACATGTATTCAAAATCATTCGAGATATTTCAACCTGATATTCAATATTCTCATGATTTAGATATATCAAAACTCAATCATAAATATATCTAGCTATTTGAAAAAAATGAAATGTTTTTATCAAAAAAAGGTAAAAGAAACTTATACCAATTTGATAAAATTCTCTCCCTTTAGTGAAAAGTATCTCCCTAATAACAAAAATTCATATCCCCCTTTGTGATTATCAAAATGAATATAAGGAAGGAAAACAATATATATTTATATGTAGAAGTAAATTTCATATAATTAAAAATAATAGTGACATACAGTACTTTATCATTCGTAATGATGATCAAATTATCAAAAACCAAGAATAGAGGAAAAGGCATGTGAAACATTAAAAATGCATAAGGTGAAAAAAGTAAAGTTCATACGATATACTATAGATATAACATTGAAGTTCTCATCATCTCAAATTATATGTATTGTCATGACCTAACCCATCAGGGTCTGTTCCATGACAACCGCAAACCCACCACCAAAATCCCAGGGGTTGGTGACCAGCACCGAGTAGGCAGATCCCTCAAATTGGAGGAATTATCATAATGTAATTGTACACTCACACACATATCCTAGACCAAAAAATTATGAAATGTAAAAAAACTAAAACAATACATGCATACATCTAAGATCCCACAATAGAGTATGACAATAAAAGTTTTGAAATCATAAAAATGGATCTGAATACAAGCCAAAAAAAGTTATAAAGGGTCCAACCAGATCCAAGTGTGAGGACTAAGTCTTATTTAAGATCCCGATAAACTCCTCATTCTGAAAAGATACAACTACGCTACACCCACACCCTATCATCTTCGGACACTGTAAAATTGGAATTCGTCCACATAAGACACGACATGTTCATGAAAATACAATGGAGGTTGAGTATAAAAAGGACCAGTATGACACATGAAGAACACTAAACTTGAAGCACCAAGTATAGTAATCTCAATACAAGATATGAAAATAAATTTATAATAGAAACATCTAGATATACTCTAGAAAGACACCTTACGCCCAGGAGATCGTAATCAATTATCAACCACAAGATTCTACTCGATGTAATTCTCATTCAAGGTGAATCAACTCCATGATCCATGTTATCATTGAAGACACTCAACAAATAGTTATAGCTTATCAAGACCTATACCCGAAATCCAACTTGTCTAAGAATACCCTCACACACAAAAAAGGATACATTTCTAGAACCATTAGGGGGACACCATAAACCCAATATAGATCAACCTACTATGTAAGAGATCATATGTCAATGATACCAAAAAACTTACCGATTTGGATGGAGGATCAATGCCCTGATCCAGGAGGCCACATCGATTCCTGAAATCCCACTTAGGGAACGAAGGTGATCGAGGATCACACTCCAGTCGCACAGAGGGAGAATACAACTATATCTGAAACTCATCCTCAAGAGGGGATCACAATATTGTGATGTGAATGTAATTATGAACTATAACCAAGACGAAATAGACTAAGAGAACTCCATAAAAACTATACTGGTCAAAACTAAGAAGATGAAGAGCTACAAACACTCTTGAAGGGTGAACCAGATGTGTACCGGGGGACACACGACGTGTTAAACTATCCCCATGTCTAAATGTGTGTAAGTGACTCACACAAAATTAATGTCTCCATATACATGGCTTGTAGAAGAATGAAACATTGTATAGATACAGGATATACTAGTAATCCTTCCTAGTAGTGTCTGTGTATGGTAGACATGTCCATATATAGGCTTGTGTATGAAAATCTATGTCCGTTTCCATGTACACATCTTTCCCTCTGTCCATGCACTTTTTCCCATGTCCATATACTTCATGAAGTACACACTGAGGCTCAGGGAAGGGTCCACATTCAATGTGATAGGGGTCAAATATTCTATGATCACCATCTTCAACCCAAAACCTTATCCACTACTGAATGGTCCCCACACATTTTGTAATCCCCAATATCATGCCCCGTTTCATGGGTTTTTATGTATCTTGTATTTTCTGCTTTGTTTATCCTCGAACACTACTTCCACTGTGATTTATTCCTGAAATCAATATGTGGATCTAATATCTAGGTCAACTGAACCCTACCTCTACTTTTTCACTAGTGTTTGGTCTCGAAACACACTAGGAAAACAACTTCATCATTCAGAACATCATGTGGTACATGGGATGAAGGAGTAACCCTCGATCTAGACTTGTTCTCCCTCAATCTACCCACTATCACCATCGATCCTTGATATGAAATATCAATCGCATTTTGTACCCACCATTAAAATTTGTAATTCCAATGAATGGTCATGCAATGATGAAAAAATGGATATTTTTCGAACCATTTTCTAAAAAGAATACCAATGATGATCAAATAAGGAAATTGGGGAGAAGTTAAAAACCCATAAAATATAGGGAAATGACATTAATATCTGTTTATTTGTACTCGATTACTTATCATAGAAAGGATCATATAAAGATGAAAATAATCAAAACTTACAAAAAAATCCATAAAATATATCTACTTACGATACACATATCAATTTTGTTCATGAAATTGATCGGTATTCACCTAGTATTAAATAACAGGATGGAAATAAAAATCTAGAATATCGTGGGTGGAGTTTTGATCAGTCGTTGATGAAGAACAATTATGTAGTTATCATTGACGAGATCTTCTAACCCAGTTGGCATGAATATCCAAGATCTGGTCCCAATCCATCATCGTTCTCAAAGAAATATATCCTCCAATTGATCCTCGGTCCCAATGGTTTAACATCCGACCATGAGATAATTCTCATATCACTTTACATAAAATAAATTACAGTTACTGTGCCAAAAATTAACAAAATAATGGAATTAATTTTTTTATTTCATTTAATTACTTCTATGATAAATTTTAAACAATCACCTCATGATGACAATGATTATGCCATTCCATGTGTAAAACCTATGTTCTAAACTCAACAGCGAACATGGATTTCTGATCTGGGATTCTGTGTGGGAGGTATTCCCATTTTTTTGGATAAATGCACACACATTCTATTTAATATATTTAATGTATTTCAAACATTTATTTCAAGAACACTGGGCTTCAGAAATGCATTCCATATTAGTACATGGTGAAAAAAAAATCTTTATATTATTAAAATATAATACATTGAAAATTATAGATATTAAATTCTTACAACATTACGTATTTTATCTAGAAAAGTGAAAATACTACTCAAAAAGATGATGGTACTAGGATCACATCTGGGTCTCCTACTCCCAAGTTCTCTCATGAAGATTCCCATTCTAACACTATACCCACACAATTGGAATCTATAGACCATGAAGAATCCTCTTCTATCGATCCTCAAACTCAATCAAGTACTTCGTAATGGTAGTTCTATCCTCAAGTTACAACTCACCCCAGTCGTTTACATGAAATGAGGCATGCACTTATCAACTCAACTGTGACACATGTAAGATATCATGTAACTGATTTAACTACGTTTGTAGAGCTAAACGGAATCCCAACTCAAAAACTCTACATAGTTTTTTAAAGAAACTAATAAATCATGGAGATAACATTTTTACACTACAAAATATCCTTAAGAAATGTTGAGTTGAGACTCTCAGGAAAGCATGGCCTCCCTCCTAGAACTCTAGAGGTATAGTTCATCAGTCCTCATAAGACTTCTTGTGTCTCCGTGCGGTCCTCATCCTATTTTGGATGATCTAAACATTCTCTGTAGTGACACATACCAACTCTAGTCCCATGAGTTGCGACCCACCAAGATAAGTCCATCAATTTGGTGACCTGTAGGTTTACCCATATAAATCCTCAAATGGTTCTATAAAAATGGGGGATTTATATTTGTTTTTTTATACAAACACCACCATGTATTTTTGATCTTCCCAACTATGGCCACATTCCAACATGCAAGATCCTAGCATGTCCTCTAATACCTTAATGGTTTGATCTATCTGGCCATCAGTTTGGTGGTGAAACTCTGTACTAAAGTTAAAATGAGTCCCGAAGGCTTCCTATAATACTATACATAACATAGACGTGAAGTGAGCATCATGGTCAGAGATGATCGTTGAGGGATCTCTATGAAGTTAGAATATCTCCCATATGTAGATGCAATCCAAGATCTCTACTGAAATCTTCTATCAATTAGCTATCAAGTGGGTCGACTATGTCAGTTGGTATAAAATCACCCAAATGGAATCACATCCTTCACCCTAGACGTAAATGGTAATCTCATCACAATGTCCATGGAAATCCTATTTCACATCCACTATGGCACATCAAGGGGTTGAGAAAAACTTATTGGAACCTGGTACACTACCTTCACTTACAGACAAGAAAGGCATCGAGAGACAAACTTTACATATCCCTTTCTAATTCATGGCCACCAAAACTAACATCAGTGGTCCTGGTAGAACTTTTTCACACTTGGATATACCAATAGAGTTTATGTATTAAATATCCCACATTACCTCCTCCCACAACGTCAAAGGTACCATCATTCATCCTCTTAAATGGATAGTTTTCTCCCCTCTTTTATAATATCCACCATGAGCATGTTCAATGGATATCTGAGAATGTAATGTCTCATAGTTTGTATATCCACACTGAGCATCCCATACATAATGTCAATGAAGTTTGGTAATAACTAAGGAATAAAGATATGAAGCACCATCCTTGTCCACAAAGGACAACTGTAATGAGGAAAACTGCTCTGACACCTATGCCAACAACTGAGAACAAGATCTCATACTAAGAGCTTCTTCCACCATGTACCCCCTCCAAAGAGTATAGAAAATATCAAAATCATAGTCCTGAAGGAATTACTTCCATCTCCTAAATATCATATTAAAATACTTTTATGTTAAAATATATTTGATACTCTCATGTGGAAAGAGAAAATGATAAATCAATCTCCCATCAGGTAGTGTTTCCATATATTCAGTGAGAAAACTTCCACTGATATCTCAAGATCATGGGTCAAATAGTTTAGATCACGATGTATCCATTGATGTGAACCATAGGAAATAATTTTCTTTCTACACATTAGAACACTACCAAGTCTGGTAACTAATTCCTTGTAGAAAACTACATTATCAACACCCTCCTCTAGAAATATCAAGATGAGAGTAAAAATCAACCTATGCCTCATCTCCTAAAAGCTCCGCTGGTACCATTCAGTCCTCACGAATGGTTTCCCCTTACGAGTCAAAAATATTAAGTGTGTTTCCACCCTAGATAGGTTGGGTCAAACCCTCTTATTGTATACAACCAAACCAAGGAAACAATATAGCTCAATAACACTCTGGTTTAGTTCCCATGAAAGCACCACCTCAGCCTTTGGTGGGTCCACTAATACTCTAAACTCTGAGATGATGAGTCCCATCCATTTGAGATCTCGAATCTAACACAAACATTTCAGAAGATTTTCAAAATATGGGTTCCCTTGGAGTGTTTCATTTACCATAATCATGTTTCTCATGAGCTACTACTCAGATGTCGAATATATTATGAATTCATCAAATGAACACCTCCATGAACCAGTAAAAGAAATGCTGAAAGATCTGGTCTATGAGTACCATGAACCCTGTAAGGGAATTCTTCAACACAAATGATATCACCAAGTACTCATAGTGACCATAATGAAATCTGGAGGCCATCTTCAATATATCATCATCTTGTACTTCTAGCTGGTGATAACCTGATCTTTGGTCAATCTTCATAAACCATCGTGTCCCTATCAACCAATCCATGAGGTTTTTGGTGCTTGATAGTGGATACTTATTCATCCTATTCATCTGATTTAAGTACTGCTAATCCACACATAACCTCAAGCTCCCATCCACCTACTTGTAAAACAACACTTGGTCTAACAAATACCATCTTCTACAAGTCCTCCTACATCATACTTAGCTCTCGATGCACTGTGGGTGTCATCTGTTATGCTGGTGAAGAAATAAATGGCATCATGGTATGAAAGTCAATATAGAAATATATCTCTCTATGGGGAGGTAAACATGGTTCATCCTCAATAATGACATCCCTATACTCCTTCACCACCGCAATAAATGGATAGCCCAAAGGATTCACTGCTCCAAGATTATTTCTAGCCAACTGGAGAATAATTGGTTGCACTCTCCTATGTCTGAGATCATCATGCTCTACCATTTTTTCCATTTCACACAAAAATTAAAACCTCATTCCATCACCATGGGAACACAAAATGATCTAACTAAAATAGTCAATATGGTCATGAATTGTGGGTGTCTATTCCATACCTAAGGTGAAATTGTAAGATCTCACTGCTATTATGAAGAGATATCATACAAAACTCTCACCCTCAATCATCAGATCGCACTGTTGGCACAATTTTGTAACCCCTGAATCACCATATATAAGAGTTTCTGACCACAAGGGTTGTACCAATGGCTCTAACGGAGTCTCTAAGTCTTGAAATAGATAAATATTAAATAAGTAATTGCTAAAAATTTATCTATAAATACTAAATATAATGTAGAAAATACAAATATTGTACCATGTATCATCCTTTGAGCCATGGGGTCATATGACTACATAGCCTACGACTATAATTTTATATGTACAATTGCTTCTAGAGCCTAATGCGGGCCACCTGTGGGTGGTGGTAGTAATAGGTCGATCATCCAACCACCCCCAATGGATCTTTCGACCCCACTTCCTTGTCCATTTCAATGAATACCACACAGTTCCTACCTCTTTATTTTCCTCTATGGTCCCTCGATTGTGTCAAAATTAGGTGTATGCAAGGTCGAAAAATCTAATTCTAGATATCCCTAATCATCATAGGAGAAAAAATGAATCTCCCATGGCTGATTATAGTCAAATTGAGATCCCTATACCACTGGCCCGGACTATTGAGATCACCTCCCCGAGTGTCTAACATGATTGGATCTATGTGATTATCTTTGGCGACCTGTAGCTGAGATCTCTCTTTCTAGGTACCCTATGCTAGCTCTTACTACCAGTGTCTACATTGGTAGAACGGTCTCCAAAAACAAGGCTCACTCAGGCTTCCTGTCATAGGTTGTAATGGAATGGGATACCTCTAAATCCTTAATGTCACTATGCAATCCTGTTTCAAAGGAAAATTTATAAAGATGTGACCCAAAACAAATTTCCATGTAATAGAGAAAGAGATCAGTAATCCTCACTGAGTACTCTGCCAAGATCATACTGCCTTAATGCAGATGAAAAAGCTCATGTATGTGTACTGATCATAACATGTCAAGATAGAACTCCTCCTTGAAGAGACCCTACAATATTGTCTAGGATAGATCAGTCCCACCATTTGACTGATTAACCATGCTCCACCATCACCCATGTAGAGCCCTGAAGAAGGATCTCTTTGAGGAAAACCATCCGGTCGGTAGACATCCCCACTGGGCAGAAAAAACAAGTGACTTCCTCAAGCCTGTACATGGCTACCTGGGGGTCTGTCTCTCCCCGATATACGGGAGGTAATTTCTTCTGAAGATTTTATATCACACTAAACCTACATGAATCCAAATATGGTGCTGTCAACACTAGCTACTTCTCAACGGGTTGTGGTATAGATGATAAACCACCTAGAGGTGATTTATTCGGTACATGACCCTATAGAAAAGCCTCATCACTAAGATGATCATACTAATGACCACCTAGTGGATTCATGGTAATCTATATGTGTGGGGGAATCCAATAAAAATTATACGTACCAATTTCAAAAGAGTATATCTTTGATGAAACCTCAATAAGGGATTTTAAAAAACTACCATTCATAAATGATGCATGTACCAAAGTTTTCCATGCAACCAAGGTTTACGTATACCGATTCCAAATGTTGGTGATCTGATTCCTGGCGTACAGATATGTTGTCCGCCACACCAACATATGAATATCTTGCCTTAAAGGCAAACTCAAAACATTAAACAATTTTCCCCAAACCAATCTCACTGAATCTGTTCCAAACATATAACCAGCTACTCTAATACCACCTTTTCATTACCTAACCAGCTGGGGTATGACCCATGACTTCCCCAAGACTACCTCCTATAGGCTAGGGACTGGAGAATAGTGTGAGTAAGAATACACCAAAAATGGGAAGCATTATTCTAAAGCACATGTAAAATAAAAAAATATGTAATCCCATATAATACTGAAATGTAAAACAGTTGAAACAATAAATGATACATATAAGATCCCACAATTGAGTATGATAGTAAATGTTCTGAAAATGCAAAAAAAGAGGCCAATTATAAGTGCAACCAAGTTTATTAAAGATTCCAAACTACTCTAAGGGTGGGAAAAAATGTCAAATTCGTGCACCAGGTAAACACATCAGTCTAAAAAGATCCATCTATACTCCACTCATTCCCTATCTGCTCAAGACACCATCAAATGGGTTTTTGTACGTAGAAGAAAATTCATATACATGAACATCCCATAAATGGGAGAGTATAACACAAATAAGTAGTTAAACCCAAAAAGACATAACATGAAGAACATAGTATAGGCTTTTCAATACAAGATATCACAATAAATTTATAATAGAAACGCCCAGATATACTCAGAAAAGACACCACACCATAAAGAGTCAATAATCAACTATCAGTTATCGGATTATTCTTGAAGAAACGCTTATTCCATGAGAATACACTCCATGATACATGCTATAATTGGAGAGACTCGATAAATAGTTCTATATTATTAGACCGTTCCTGTGAAAGTTCACTAGTCTATGAATACCTTGATATACATATAGGAGGTCACACCCAAAACTGATGTCGGGACACCATGAACCCAATCTTGATCAACCCACTCCATAGGGGATCATATGTCAATGATACAACAAAACCTATTGATATAAACTACATAATGAAGGATCGAAGCCATACTCAGGGAGGTCACAACGATTCGATAAACCCCACCCTAAGAACACATGTGATAGACGATCACACTACAGTCTCATATAGGGATACTAAAAATCAATATGTGTCTCATCACCTAGAGGGATTCATAGTCTTATAATGTGTAAGTACTGTCACACCATACCTACAATGGAATAGACCAAGGTAATTCAATCAATCTATACAGGTCAAATCTAAGAGGATGAAGAGCCACAAACTCTCTTGAAGTGGTTACACTGAGTGTACTATGGATTACAGGGTGTGTCCAACTATCCCCATGACTGTCTGTATGGAAGATTATCACATGGAATGTAACTCTCCATGTACATGATTTGTATAAGAAGTACATGTTGTGTAGAGATACAGGGTATCTTACCTCTGTCATCTGGTCATGTCTGTGTATGGTTTTCTTATCTGTGTACCAGCCCATGTATGAAAATCCATGCTTGTATCAAAGTTAACAACATTACCTCTGTCCATTTAGTATTTACCATGTCTGTGTACTTCAGAGATTACTGGACAAGACATACAGAAGGGTCCAAATGTCATGTGATAGGTTTCACAGGTTGTTTGGTCATTATCTTCATCTCAAAACCATACCCTCAACTAAACAGATCCCACACGACGTGTAATCCAAAGTTACATGTCGTGTTTATCAGGAATATATATATATATCCCAAAGTTTCTCCTCATTTCTTCCTTTAATTCCGTTTCTTCCTTGATTTCCATCAGAAATGACTCCATAGAACTCAGATCTAGGTCGACTGAGACTTTCCACTAGATTTTCACTGGAATCCGGCCTCAAAAACACCCTCGAAAAACACCGCAGTTTATAGGAATTTTGTGAGCCAACTAGGAAGAAAGATGATCCCTCAATCTGGCTGCATTATCCTTTGATCTACCTATTTTCACTATTGATCCTTGATCAGAAACTGCCATCACATTTCCTACCTGCGATTTTCATCCATTGAGCTGAAGAATGTTCATGTGAAAATCAGAAACTGGGAATTTTTTGAATAGATTTCTAGAAGGAATAACATTAATTATCGAATGATGAAATTGGGAATAAATCGAAAAACCATAAAATATTTTGGACAAACCTAGATCATTTTTTGATTGGACTCAATTTTTTTTAATAGAAAGGGATGAAAAAGGGAAAAATAATCAATATTAAAAAAACAACTCCATAAAAAAGTATACTATTGATATACGTATCAGTTCTGTTTATGGATTTGATGCGCATTTTCCTAGGATTAGATAATGGTATAAAAATAAAAACATAAATAATCCTACCTCATTTTTTTATGAATCTTTGATGAAGAATACCTTCATTGTTATCATTGAAGAGATCTTCCAACTCCCTTAGCATGACAATCCACGATCAGTTCCTCACCAATCATCGTTCTCCAATAATGCTATCCTCCAATGGATCATAATTCCACATGGTTTAGAGTCCATCCCAAAGACAATTTACAAATCCATATACTTAAATCTGATTTCAATCACTATATCATAAATAAACCCAAATAAATAATTATTTAATTTAATTCATTTAATTATGCATGTGATGTCTTTTTTCCCAAAAAACCCACTCCGAGGAAGATTATATAACTTCTGGGGATAAATCCAAATTTTCAAATCAATGGCGCCCTCAAAATTCTAATCTCGGATACTATTAAGGAGTAATTAGTATTTTTAGGGAATGTTTTTTTTCACATGCTATCTAAAATGTTTAATGTATTACAAAATTTTTTTCTGGGCACATTGGGTCTCAGAATCGCATGTTTTCTTAGCCCCTGGTCTCAAATAAAATCCATATAACATCAAAAAAATAATACATAGAAAATTCAGGAAAATAAAAGTATATTAAATGAAACACCATGTAACGTATAAGAATGAATCTGATGATTTTTTTAAGATGAAATATTTGAAAAAATAAAAAATTTAAAAATAACTAAAAACAGATGAAAATATAAATTTGAAAAAAAGAACCTATTATTTATTAAGAACAATAAGTTATAAAAATAAGAGAGAGAGATATATTATGAAATTATATTCAAGGGGACTAAACCTTCCCCCATCAGGAAAAAGTGAGAATCCTCCTCAATCAGTGCATTTTATCTCTAAAAAGATACTTTAGAGTTTATTGATAAAATTGAACATTAAAAATCAACTATATGATACGATAATGAATCTTGGTGGTGTAGTTGTGTAAAATATCAATTGTGAGTTACATTTTAACATCTGATAGACAATATTATCTAATAATGATTTAGGAACCCAAACTCATGAAAGAAAATATTTTCTATTATAATTTTATGAATACAGGTGGATACTTTAGGTATACTATATCTATAATTTCTATACACACACTCGTAAATAAGATTTCCAAATTTCTGATATCATTTTGAATTATTTGGGGAAAATCCTGTCAAAAAGTTATTTTTTGAGAAAGATTAACCGAATTTAGAAAAATAACTTTTGAAATTACCGTTAGTATAACATTGAGATCCCGGAATCATATTTAGATTATGTTTACCTTTGGTGAATTGATCAAGAATATTTTTAATCTATTTGATTTGGTATTTTAAATTATCAATGTTAGGATTTTTTAAATTTCAAAACCAAATCATTTTTTCATTGGAAAGAGGATCCTTTTAATACATAAGTTGATCATTTTCATTAAGTAGTCATTTGTATGTTTTTTTAAGATTCTATATTGTGAAATAAGTTCTTCATAGGAATTTGTGAGATAATTTTTTTGATTAGAATATTAAGAAGATATGGATAAATGATTGGAATAAGATGAAGAATAAGAAATATGAGAGAAAGCATCTTCACCTACCATGAGATGTGCCATTAGTAATTTTGTAATTAAATTGTTTGATGAGGATGTGGCGGTGGAGTCTATGAAGTCATTGCAAGCACTCATTGTTGAGACGTTAAGGGATTTATTTTTAGACTTCTTCTATTTCATCTTTTTTTTTGTAAATGGGAAAATCCAGCTAGATTTGAACATTTTTCTTATATTCATATCATGTCACTTTTTTTACTTTAATTTGATTTTTCACATTTTCATGGCATGTTAACATCATCATTTTTATGATTTTTTTCAACTTATATTCCCAATTTTCAACTTAGGAATCACATTCAAATGAGAAATAATAATTAATAGTGAAATGTATATAATTTAACTTGTTCTAGTTTAATTATCAATAACAACTAAATATTATTATATATTAGTGTTTATGTGGTCAAATGTACAAGGATGTGAAATTGGGATTATGTTGACCAAGATTTTTAGGACCATAAACTATAAAATGTTATGAATGATATATTTTTTAAAAACAATTATTGAAATAATTTTAATGAAGAAATAATGGGTTTGAATGATGAATTGGTAAGAAAAAGGATCCATAAGAGAGAACATGAGGTGAAAAAAAAATCAAGGAAGAAGCAAGGTGGGTTATAAATTTTAGGTTCAAAATGATTTATTTTTTCAGATAAATTTATTGAATGAAAATAAAAAAAATAATTAAATTAATCTCCTTCCCGAAGAGATTATTCATGAATAATCATAAATCCTATAGCTTTCAAAATATAAGAATCACCCATCTACAAAATATTTTATAGAGATGTCATCAGAATTGATATCATCAAAATATTATTTCATTTTAATGTTTAAATCAAAGGAAGATAAATATAATTTTTTAAAGAAGTAAGTTATGAAGTAGTGGAAATATAAAAATAATTGTTTCTTATTACAAAAATAAAAAAATCTACTAGATAACATTATTAATTAAATATTATAAAAAAATATCTAGCATCAATTATAATTCATGTTAAATAAATAACAGGGTAGAAGAAATACCCCCAATGAAATTGATCACAATGCTAATTGTCATCACTATTATGGCCCTGTCATTCATCTGTGATATTAGCTCAAAAAATTATTTACAAAAATTACATGTTTAGAAAAGTATCTTGATTCAAAAAAAATACATGTCTTTCTCTCATTGTATCGGAATTTATATTTATTTATTTTCAAGTTTTTCACAGACACATTGTACCTAATTTTCTTGGTATTTATTTTTTACTGACCAATTCGTAGCAATGTTGGTATTATGTCACTAGTATGAGATATAAGAAATTACATTCCCATAATCATGACTAAACCATGTGTGATCTGTTTCAAATGAATTTGGGTGTATTTATGATTAGATTCACTCATCCTTTGTCTTCATGATAAATTCTCGAAATAAACCTGGGTCTTCAACTAAGAAAATATACTGGGATAGGACATGGCTCAGTGTAAGTTGAAATGTATGCATAAAATCCCGCTCTCCAATCTCTACTCGTCTTTAGTCATTGAATGCATAGAGTTGGGCTCGATGAACTTAGTCATTCATCTTCTACCTTGAATGGTTCAATTATGAGTTTAACCAAAATGTCATTGGGTAAATATATCAATCAACCCATGGGATTCCCCCAACAAGATCACATCTTCAATGATAAGACCAAAGGAATCCCTTAATGTACACCATTTGGACCTTAAAAAAATTAAACCTATTGAAAATAAAAGCAAACCATATTTTGGTTGAATACCTTCTTCCAAGTTCAAATTAAAATATATTCTTCTCAAATGTTTGAGTCTGGTGGAATTTAATCTATTAAGAAGCAATTAATTAAAGATAACAAACATTGCTACAACATTAATTCAATATAACCATTAATGATCCCAATCTACTTCACTCAAATGAATAAACCTCAAAATCTCTAGTAGGGTTGAGGTGATTGGATCGACACAAAATCTATTGACACAAATCCCATCATCATTCCACTTTTTAACAGTTCTGAGTTTTAGTATCATCGATGACATAGTGTTTTCATCTTCTTTTATTGTACATGTCTCAACAACACATAATTATTTAGTATCTCGGTCTCTTAAAATTTGGTTTGGCATTCGAGCTCATCTATGTGGGCCAAATTTCTTCATCAACATGAATAAAACTTATGTTCAGTCTCACCAGGATCATCATATATTCAAGAGATCTTGGGTAATCAAATTAATTATATTACCTTCATTGATAATCTTCAACTCATCATCTTCAATATTCTAATATGATCTTGTACAGTGAAATAATTGCATGTTCCCCTTCTTTAATCTGATTCATCTATCACATGAGTCTCCAAATTGGATTCTACAATCTTGATCAACATTATAGGAAATGGTGATTCGTACCTGTGATTCTCATCCTGTTCTACTTCATAGGTCAGTATCTACCTCATCAACTTGGAGTTCTTGATAGGATGCGACTCGAATTGGTTTTCTCAAATAAAGTGCATATTTGGGGTTGATTTCTATGAGGATAATCTATCAAACATCAAAAGATCCATCAATTTGTTCAGTTCACCTGATTTAGTCGACTTCAAGTATTATCCTCTAAGGATCATGACATCCCCTTTTAGTCACTATTAGATTTGAACACCCTTGAGATTCGATTTTGAGTCCATCCATGGTCTTAGATTTAACCTTGAAATACATAGTGGATTTCCATGGCACAGTCACATTCCTTCCACATGTTCCATCGAACAAAATATATAATGTGGTCGATTGTACTATCAAGTGTGATTGACCCACTTCAACTTGCAGTTTACTTCCTTTACCAATACTGACAGTCTTACAACGTCTCTGAATCAGTTTGGTCCTGCGAGAAATGTAGAATGCACATTCACTTACCTTTTCCAAAAATTAAATTGTCGAGTGCCACATAAAAAAAATTCCATTATCTCTTCAAAAATTTACAAAAAATTTCCTTATTACTACTTCCATAAATAAAAATTAATTATAAAGTAATAAACTTAAATTTTTATAAACATTAATTCATTTAATATTAAAATATTTCAAACTAATTACAAAACTAAAAAATTATTATTATGATAGAAAAATTGAAAACAAAATAAAAAAAATAACACTGAAATTGAGAATACGGGAAAAACATAAATTGGATTATAATAAAAAAAATAAAGAATATTGAATTAAAAAATAAGGAAAGATGAATAAATATAAAAAATGAAGATGAAATGATATATCATCGATGGAGAGAAAGTGTGATAATTTGAATAAAGGTAAAAAAATAATCATAAAATATAATAATAATAAAATGTAGAAGTGTAAAATGAAAGATAAATTATGAAAAAAATAAATTGGATGTGGTTGAGGAGTAGAACTTTGAAGATATCACTTATCGTGATCGAATTCAATGGGGAGATTTCCTCTAACTTATTTCTTTCATTTCAATTATAATCAAAGATCAATATTTTTGTAAGATCTGAAATTGAAAAGTTTTTTCATATAAATTTCATTTTTGGGGAATTATATGAATTATTTTAATATTTCCACTTATTCCTGATTTATTTCCATAAAAAATATTTTATTATATATATTTAAATTTTTATTTTGAAACGTCCAAATATTTCATTGAGATCTATTCTTATGAATTTTATTCAAAATCTTATGTTGTTGGATTACTCATGGAAGTGAAAGGGATGTAAGAATTAACCTTCAACAAGATTAATCTATTGAAAAAGGAGATTAGTCAAATCAATTTTCAAGGATGCACTTTCAAAAAAAATCTTGAAAGAAAAAAATCATTTTTAACCAGATAGTTATAATTCCCCTTGATTCTAACTCGATTTTTGTTCTCACGTCGCATTATCACTTTTCAATACTTTTTCCATATCTTTCTTTCAAAACAAAATTTCATCATTGATTATTTTTAATATATATATATATATATATATATATATCTTTATATATCATTCATCATGTTTTCATGTTTTAATTCATTAAAACATTGGTATGCAAAATCACAATTTCACTTCATATGGGTTTGAAACCTTACAAACAACTATAAAATAGTACATATGAGTTATAAATAATTAAAATATCTTGAATCAATGACATATGGTTCATTTTTAATAGAGTAATTACATTTCTATTTTCTTCCATCATGAATTGATCTGCACCACTTTGTGATTCGGTCTCCCAGTCTCATCAAATTCATTTTGGTAGCCAAGCTCATCTGCATTGGTTATAATTCATCATCAACACGACGAAACCATTTTTATGCACTTATTACGTGTCATCTAATATTTTGGGTGATCTTGGATTATTGACTTCTTCAGATAAAATTCTTCAAGAATCTTCAACTCATCGTATTGAACAAGTCAATCTAAGTTCATGCGGTGCAACAATTGTGTGGAAATCTTATTTAATATGATTCATCTAGAAAAACATTCTTCACCTTTTATTTTATAATATTACTCAAATTTATTAAAATACACACATAATTAAATTTCATAATAATTAGACAATCATTTTGAATGAGACTGTTTAAAAATTACAAGAAACAAAAATAAATCTTCCAATAACATAAAGATAAAAATAATGAAAGAATAAATAGATAAAAATCCAAAAATTTATTTGGAAATTAATTTCATATCTTATGTAAATTAAAATATTAAAATTTTAATACTTAGTTTAAAGGATAAAAAATAATGATGATTATAATTATTACTCAGAAAAGTTTACCAATTTTTTTTCAAGAGAGCAAGAAATTGAAAAAAACTGGATAAAATCCATGAAATAACATAAAATGCTGACCTCATCAAGGTTGAAACACAGATCCCAAACCGTTGAAAAAATTTAATTCCTTAAATAGGAAAATCAAATCTCGAAAAACCACTAATTTTGAGAAAAATAGGGAACCTTCATTGAGTATAAATTTAATAATAGATTAAAAAATATTAAGACACCTCAACCACACTTAATACCAAAAATTTTCCTCAATATTGAATTCATAGGTGAATGAAAACAATTAATAAATTAATGTAAAAATTTCCAATTTAACCATTCAAATGTATGTTCAAGGGTCACAATATAGTTCAACAACATGTTTTACACAATAATTATTTTAGAAATAGACTGATAAAGTTCATAAATTATCATTAGTGTATAATTAAAATATTTAAAATAAGGTTCAAAAAATTATCATGCTAATGATTGATTAAAAAGTAAAAAAACTCGAAATCTAAACATAGTAAAGGGTTATGAAAAGAATAAAATATTTTTTCAAATAGTATTTTCTATATCCTATAATATAGAATGTTGATCCCCCAACCAAGAGATGAATATTAAACTAAGAACAAACAATTAGGGGAATCACACCCCCACACATAATTTCAAATTGTGATTATATATAAAATAATATAATATTAATTTCTAGATATAGAAAAAAAATATATAATAAAAATAATAATAGATATGAATAAATAAAAACATACACTCCCCTGATTTAAGAATATCTTTCCTTTAAGTTTAACCAAATACATCTCACCCCTCTTAGAATTGAGTAAAATAACATCAAGTTATTCAAATATTCCTACCATCACGTTAAATAGATAAAAACTATATTTCAAAAATTAAACCTAATGAAAATAAATCCATAGGTATATTTCATTGAAGTTTAATCAACTGTGGATTGGGAAGGAAAGTTCTCTTTAACACGAAAATTATTGGGAAATTTTCTCATATTTTTCATCACACTACAACATTATATATGGAAATAAGGATTAATAAGACCAAGAATTATATCCATGAAAAAATATAGAGAATGATATAGACACATTATTACTAAAAATTAAAACACATATGAAATATAACAATTTTACTCCTATGAAGAACTTAATTTAAAGTCTTATGTAAGAAATAAGTGAAAATTTAGTTTTCAAGAGACAAAATTATAAGAAAATATCTTTAAATAAAATCATAAATAATTTTTGATCCTCTAACCATTTACCTAGATTGACCTATTCTCTTATCAAAAAATTTCAACATCTCCATTTTTACAAACTCTATGAATAATGAATGGTCCAAACCACTTAGATTTTAATTTTCATGGAAAGATGTTAAGGTGATAACTAATGAGAGTAGACCCTTGTATAACCATGAATTATCTATATTGAATGAAATATTCATGATAAACCCTTTTCATCTCATTATAAATTTTCACATTTTCACAATACTATATCCTACTCTCATCTAGATCACTCGGATCAAGATGTATTCTCTATCTAGTTGTCATAAAATCAAATTTAAAAGATTTCATATCACAATATTACTTGTGATGAAACTAGAAAAGTAAATGAAATAATTTTAAAAACAATATATTATATTGAGACATACCAATGGTGGGTTTGGATGATGTTTTGTAGGCCCATAATGATTTATCCAGTTTTAAGGGCCAATCCTTCCCAGAATTAGATACAAATTTCTCTCAAACCTATTTAAGCTTATTATTTAAAAGCTCAACCTGTAATGTTGATTTTGGATAGTAATAATTTATTGTTCTATGGGAACAACCATACTTATCAATTAAATATTTATAATTAAAATTGTTTAAATGAGATCTATTATCAATGATGAATGTTTTGTGCATTCCAAATATTGAAAAAAAATTCTTCTTAAAAAAAATTACTACAATATTATCTATAGATTATTGGGCAGTGCCTATGCCTCAACTATTACACCCCGAACCCATTTTTCCAAAGATGGTGCATTATTTTAATAAATTGGCATGGTTACAAGGAATAAAATCCCAAAGGACCGAGTATTTTATTAGTTTGGGAAAAAGATACATACATTTGTTCATTATTACTACTTGAAATAAAATACAACATATTAGATTTTTTCTGAAAATCCACTACCATAAGATTATCCTTATAGGTCAATCATAATAAATTCTTCATGTCCTAAAAAAAATTAAACATAAGAAAGGGATAAACTCAAATGCTCAGTAAGGGTAAGAAATACAGAAAAATATATCATAATCATAAAAATTATTAATAGTCAATAATTAAATACCCATGAATTTAACAATAAAAATGAAAATAATATGGAAGGAATATGATCTAATTAAACATTTACCTGATAAAACATAATCATGGGTATTAAACTAGTCAAATATCCCCTTGACCTGTGAATTTATAGCTTTATAATGATGGAATTTTGTTTTCAGAAATACCGCCAAGGCCTCGACCAAGACATTCCAAAATGAATAAAGCCTCTTCCAAACCCATATCTAAAAAAGGGAAAGGCCTTGGTAAAGTGGATATCTATTTTTCTCATTAGACCCACCGATGCATCAAGGGGATATATCAGGTCCCACTCATTATATAATAAGTAAAATTCATTCCTTTTATAAATGGGTATAATCATAAAAAACATATACATTTATATTTAAACTAATAATAGAAATGAAAATAACATTCCCCAAACATTAATCATAAACATTAACCATTTGAGGTAAATTGGTGAATGGTTTTAAAATAGTAAATCCAAAATAAAACTAATTATAATAAATTCAATAAAACATGGTGGATGATATCATAGAATATTAACATAAAGTAATTACATGAATCAATAAAGGATGTCGACATAGATGAAGATACTTTTATACGATCCCATTGAAAAATCCTTAAAGAAATAATCCTTAAACATTCCAATGTGTCTAATACCACCTTGAAACATTCAAATCAAAATCCCTTAGAATATCATAAGAATAATGAAACTTTTGATATGATATTAAAATGGAATTATATATACCAAAATCAGTAAATATGTTGTCCACAAGCCTTTTATCTCATAAAAGTTAAAGTGTTATGAGAAAAGTTCATTTTTACATCAGAAAGAAGTTTTCTTTTATAAAATAATTTGTATTCGTCAAAAATATGGTTAGAAAAATGTATATTACCTATAAGAAAGGGTAACTACATTGATATTACATTTGAGGCATAAATGATGTACCGATGAAATGAAAACATCTAAAAAGTATTTTTAAAGAAGCTTTATAATTAAATCATTTTAGTGGGGTTTAAGGAATTCATTAAAGAGATTCAAAAGCACCAAGGCATGTTTTATTTCATAAAACTTGAAATGAACCAAAATGTATTTTCTTGTTAAAATTTTAGATTTTAGAAATATAAATCTATCTTAAAACAGATTATATATTGAACATAAAATAGGTAATAATTCGATAAGTTCCTTGATTTTAACATTCATTTCAAAGGAAGTTTTAAATGAGTATTATAAAAAATTTAACTCCCCATTAAATAAACAAGGTTTATGATTGGAAAATATATATATATATATTAGTAAAAATTAATTTATTAGGATTAAATAAATATAAATAAAAAATTTAATTCTGGTGGGTAGATAATAAGATCATCCCAAATAAAAATAGAGGTTCGAGTGTCAAATATTTACAACTTTGTAATAAATTGAACTATATGCCCCAAACATAATAATCATAAAAATATAAAATCAATATAATTAAAATATATATATTTAGGATATTAAATATTAATGGGATGTAAGCATGAAACATACCAATGTAATAGTAGTGAATATAGAATATCTCACAAAAATGGAATTGAGATGAAGAAACCCTTTCCTTAAGTCTGACGGTGTTCCCCAATTGATTTTAATGACATGAATATTCAAATTTGGGCTCATTAATTAATAATTAAATAACCTACTAAAAATTTAATTGATTTATTTTAACTATATTGGGTTTATTCATGTCTATTTTGATGGGTTTGATAGGTTCAATTTTATTATTTTGGTCGCATTTTCTTCTTTGGTTTTCATGATCGGTTTAATTATATTCATGAATGGATGTACATTTTAAAAGTGGTTAAACATACATAATTTTGAATATATATTATTAGTGAAATTAAATTGATATAATTGATCATATAATGATCTTTTTTGTATAAAATGAAGATGAATCATTACATAAATGTTAATGATAAATGCTTCGATTAACTTTGTGGTTTTGTGAATAATGAACTTGTTTTGAATTATTATTTTATATAATGACTTTTTAATGATTCCAGAACACTACATAAGATAAATTAAAAATATTATGATCTGGTTCATCCATTATAATGGTTTACTAACTATTCTTTAAGATAGTAATGCAAATTGAAAACCCCTCTTCCTTGAACGTGATAATTAACATATCTTGGACAGTGTTCTCATTTAGAGTATAAAAAGAGGGAAAATAAGAGATGATGATGGAATATTACATTATAATAACAAAATTAAAGAAAATATAAGGCACTGGATTTGTAATAAAGAATTTGATAATAGTCAGGGATAAGTCACAAGTGAGAAATAATTTAACAGAGAAGAAGATGAAATCATACCCCTTGAATATTTCTCTTTTGAAACCACATTAAGGATCTTGTAATTAGTCTTTTTGTGAGACCAGAAGCACTAGAATGTGTCAAGGGATGAGGAGGATGGATTTTTTCAGATTTTTGTAGAACAAGAAGAATTATGGTAATGAAATTTGTGAAGGAAGGAACCTCCTTTTATAAGTGTGGTGAAGGGTAACTTATTAATCAACAAAATTATTTGAATATAATAAATATATTGTATGTTTTAAGACTCAAAAAGTTCTAAAAATAAATGGGGATTACATTTTCGAGGTAATATTGATATTTTTGGTCTTTTTTTAAAAAAAATTGGATTTTTAAATAATTTAATAAAATATTATATTCATGAAATGCAATTTTGTCAAGATAAAAACTATTCCTATCTATAAATTTACAAAACATCAAAAAAAATTAAAATTTGAATAAAATTTTATATTATATAATCTAAATGTCATATTAATCTAGGTAATTATTTAATTATCATAAAAATGTAAAATAATATTTATTTTATTATTTTTAATATAATTTTTTTTATTTTTTCTTTTTTAAAATTAGTATTTCAACATAATTTTGAAATCCATTATGGAATTAATTTGTTGTTTAAAAATAAAAAATAAAAATCCATGTGAAAAATATATTTATTATCTTTCTAAAGACTATTTTTTCGAATAAATCTTCTGGAAAATCTCATATAGCAATATTATAAAATTTAAAAACTATAATGTGACAACATGATTTCCTTTTGAAATAAAATATTATAAAGAATTTAAAGCGATTCATGGAGGTCCAAAATATCCCAAATTTGAATCAAAACATGATCATTGACTAAAAGATATTATATAAAAAAATAATCAAAATTATGGGTCATTTAATAATCTTAAAATTTTAATTAAGAACATTTTAATTATTTTTCTTATGCTTCCCAAGTGATGCATTGCTGATGCATAACCATTAATGTTAATTATTTCATATATAAAAATCGAAAACAAAATAATATAATAAATATATATTAATTAGGTTCAAAATAAAATTATTAATTTATTTATTATGTATATTCACACTTATTAATAATAAGACATCTTCTTAAATTTTTTATTTTGTCTTTTCTTTTCATGCACAAGCATTGCACAAACATTTGGATAATACTTATGTAATATGACACTAAAATTCGAAATTGAAAATAGATGTGATAAATAATAGATAATAATTAATAAATATGTAATGAAAAAAAATTATCACTCAATTATTATATAAAATACAAATTTTGACATTGTTAGTGTTGCGCAAGCCCTACATCGACATTGACAATGATTTTTACACTTATAATAAAACAAATATAATTTTCATGTTCTAAATTAATTTGTAAAATATTTCACTAGTAATATATTTATTTAGTTATTAAATAGTTTAAATAAAAATTTATATCATTATAATTTCATGATGACGTCACGAAAAAATCATTATTTTATAAAAAATAGTATTTTTTACCATTCAATAAAAATTAAAATATTTCATAAATATCCCAAAAAATCATCAAACCATTTTTTAATGTTTATAATCCAAAAAGGAACTCCATTTTATGAAAATAATTTTCTAAATATGATAAATTTATTATTTAATTTACATCATCAATTACTCAAAAAATACCAATTTTAATATTACTACAGATTTTATGACACATCGAAAAATTAACTAGGGTCATATAAAATTGTTTTATAATCATAGTAAAACAAAATATGGATTCATGAATACATTTTATGAAATTGAATTATATTTTATATTAATCTATTAATTATAAAATTGTAATTCATTGTTTATTTGTCAAAATAATACCAACACTTAATTATTAATTTTAAAAAAAAATTCACCACCCATTTATAAGGTGCCTAAATTCTATTTTTACATACATTGGTGAGGTTACTATTCATAAGTGTACATTAAGATTCATAAGGGTACATTACTCTTCATCATAATATTCATAAGGTTATATTACTATTCATAAGGGTAAAGTTAGTATTCAAAAGGGTCAAGGTACAATTCATAAGGGTAAGTTACTATTCATATGGACAAGTTACTATTTACCAAAAAATATGTTTGTTATATCAAACTCAAAAAATCACCCTGAACACAAATGTGTATATCAGATTTTCAAAAATCAAATCATAGATGTTTAAAAATAATGTTTATTGGATCGGTTTTAATAAAGTGTTGTTCTGTAGAGGCTTAGTGATTTATGCTTTTAATTTTATATTTATTTGTAAATCCATGGGGTGTTACATTATCCCCTCATTACTATAATTTCATCCTCTAAATTATTAAATTGAATTTCTAATGTTAATGGTCGATACAAGAATATTCCCTTATGAGAAACCCACGTCTGGTTAAAATTTCTTCTTAATAAGAAGGAAAGGGAAATTTATTGGTTACTAAAAAACTACACATTCGAATGGGATTACATGGTCCTGTAAGAATAATAAAACCATCATGTTCAGATGGAAAGTGATAGAGAATATGATCAAATGAAATATCATTACAAGAAAACCATAAACTATAGTTATGAAAATAATGATAATAGGACATCATTGTTTTTTTATTAACCCTTTCCTTGAGTTATATTTGTATTCCACTGTATAAGAGTATAAATATACATTTCTATATCATAAAAATAATCTAATCCATGGGTTTTCCTTAAAATATCTATACTTTATCTTTTATCACAGGTTGCATCATGTGGTGACATTAAACTCTAAATCATCCTACAATGATCATCTTAAACCATTTGATAAATGGTTTAAATTTTGAAAGGATAATGATCTAACACTTCAGAATCATTCACATATTTATCCTAGCTAGATCAATGTACACATTTTCCTTAGAAATTCTCGTTTTTAGGACTCCGTGATCTATCCTATTCATGGCATCTACTACCTTATTTTCCTGTAATCAACATGAAGCATCCCTATATTGTCACATTCCAAACATGTGAATATCTTCATCATGTGTCATATTGAAATATTTTAAGAACTAAAATTACCTTAAATCATTATTTGAAATATGTACTCATATTGACACATGATATTGGATATAATTATTATATCCATAACTGTTTTAAACTCCATCAATGATAGAAAAAACCATTTATCGATAAGTTGATAATCATTTTTTGAGGTATTCAGTACTTATCCAAATCAATCATTTCCTCGTAATTATATTAATCATGAATTATATATTTAGGGTGGCATTTCCCTCAACCATATTATTTCCTATGATATTAAATTTCCACTTACTCACTTATCCTTAGAACAATTCATCATACAACCTCAAATACATAATGAAATAGTAATGTAGTACAATCCTCATATATTCCAAAATTAGTATAACTGGTACATTGATGATAAAAAATTAAAATGACATGATTCCAAATGAGTCATATTAATCATTCCACATTAACTGTGGTAGTATCATAACTTGATCATTTTTCAGTAACTTCATTTGGGTAATATTCCTTCGACACTTGGGACATTGATTCGCATAGTGTCACATCTACTTACAGTTAAAGCATTATACATCAGAAACATTATTCTTACCCTTTAATTCATGAAATTGGGGTCTTTTTTCACCACAATTATAACAAAATATAATTCCCTTCATGAATTTACTAATATGATTCATTCCACAATTATCACATGTGGGAAAACCCTTCTTTACCTTCTTCCCTTTGCCCAAATTTTTCTCTATCATCCTATTATTATTTTACTTC
Source organism: Viscum album (assembly GCA_963277665.1). Classification (NCBI taxonomy): domain Eukaryota; kingdom Viridiplantae; phylum Streptophyta; class Magnoliopsida; order Santalales; family Viscaceae; genus Viscum; species Viscum album. Next base: position 599,197,508 of record OY728167.1, on the reverse strand, counting down.
CCTTAAAATCTATAAGACTAAGAGAGTTACTTACATGCCTTTTTACCACAAGATACTATTTCCTCATATTACGAGTACAAATGGGAGACTATCTTCCTATGAAAACGATGCTTGAGACCATAAGAGATATGATCCTTCTTACTCTTCACATCGCTTGAATTGTTGACGTTCTCATTCCTTCTACTAGGCACCAGTTCTAATCAATTCCATATATTAAATTAGATCATAAAATTATGAACTCTATATAACCCTAAACATGGTATAGTACATAACATAAATTTATTCATCACAAATGCAAGAACCATATACATTGTATACTTTAGGGGAACGAGTCCTTCATAATGGCTTGTAACGAAAATGTGTATTATCCTAATCATATCCTACAGGAGTGTCAAAAAAGTGTGTAGTAAGTCCCATTTTCATATACCATGTTACCCTAGGAAAATCCCAAAACACATTATCAGAGTTGCTCCTTGGTAAATATTTCCTAGAACCACATCCACTTGCACTATCTAGACATGGATTTATTTTCTAAGAAGTTCCAATAAATTATATTCCCTACCAAAATTCTAGGATTTTCTTGTATGTGTATCATCATTTATATCTTATGATATTTTCCGTAATCTATATTTTATAAATCTATTTTACATGTTTTTTACTAAACCTATTTTGATTCCAACTGTAACGCCCCGACCCCAGTAGACCAGAACGGATTCACTATTTTAATACATTTTCATCATTACACGGAATCAAATCCTAAAGGACAAAGTAGTTTAGTATATTTGGAAATGAGATACACATATAATTTCAATATTAAAACTTGAAATAAAATACAACATATTTTTTTGTTGGTAGAATCCATAACTATATGTTTATCCTTGCAGTTCAATCATAATAAATTTCTTTATATCATGAGAAAAATAAACATAATAAAGGGGTGAGCTCAAACTCTCAGTAAGGGAAAATACATAAGAAGATATCATAAACATAAACATTAGTCATGGTGAATAATTTACAACACAAGCCTTTAAAAATAAACTTGAACATAATATGAATAGAATACAATCTAAGTAAACATTGCCATAATAATACACAATCATTGGTATTCTACTAATCGAATAACAACATTGTATATGAATTTATAGCTTCATAATGAGGGAAATTCATATTCCAAACATACCACCAAGGTCTCATCCAAGAAATCTAAAAATTATCAAGTCCACAACCATTAGTATATAAAAAATATGGGCAAGGCCTCACCAAAGTCCACATCTATTTGTCTCATTTGACATACCGATTCATTGAGGGCCCATAGCGGCACCACCCATCATATAATAAGTCCAAGGCATTACTTATAAGAATCAGGATAAACATAAAAAAAATATAAATTCATATTGAAAATAACATATGAAATGGAAATAACATTCCCCAAACATTAAGCATTAACACTAACCATTTAGTGTAAATTGGTGAATGGATTTTTTATAGCACATACACAAACAAACTAATCATAAAAAATTCATTAAAACATGAAGTATGATATAATAGGATATAAAACTCAATGATTTACAAGATTCAACATAGGACGTTGACAAAGTTGAAGATACTTTTAAATGATACCATTGAAAAATTCTTGAGTAAATAATCCTTAAATATACCAAAGTGAAACACACCATCTTGAAACATTAAAATAATAATCTCTTAAAATATCATAAGAATAAGGGCTCTGTTGATATTAATTAAAAGGGTATTACATACACCACAAGTAATAAATAAGTGGTGAACAAGACATATATCTCATAAAAGTTAAAGTGATATGAGAAAATTGTTTTTTACTTTGGAAAAAAGGTTTCTTTTCAAAAATCATTTGTATTGTCATAAATCTAGTTTTAAACTTTTATATCCCTAAAAAGAAAAGGTATTCACATTGAGATTACATTTTAGGCATAAATGATGTCCCACTAAAGTGAAATCAGGTAAAAAATGTTTTAAAGAAGATATATAATTAAAACATTTTAGTGTGTCTTAAGGAATTCATTAAAGAGATTTAAGAGTAAATGTGTGTTTTTTTCAAAGACCGTAACTGAACAAAAATACATTTTCGTGTTAATTTTTTTATTTTAGAATGATTAATCTAAATTAAAAAATATTATAGATTGAATTTCAAAATATGTATGAATTTTATAAATTCCTTGAATCGGGATTTCATTTTGGAAGAAGATTTTAATGATTATTTAAAAACATTTAACTTTATATAAAATAAATAAGGATTATGATTGGTAAAAATATATATAAAATTCAGACATAATATCTTAGTTTTATATAAGAATAAATAATAATTTCATTTTGGTGAGTAGAGAATAAGAGCAACCCATATGAAAATAGATGTTTTGGTATACAATTATTACAACTTTGTAATAAATTGAATCGAATGCCCCAAAATTAATAATCATATAATTATACATTTTATATCATTAAGATAAATATATTAATGATATGAAACATTAATTTTCACTATTAATGCACCATACAAAAGTAATATTAGTAAATACGAAATATCTCACAAAAATTGAAGTGAGATGAAGAAACCCTTCCCTTAAGTCCAAAGGTATTCTTAACATGATATTAATGACATTAATAAAAAAATTTGGGTTAATTAGTTAATAATTCCATGACCTAATATACATGTAATTTTTTTATTTTAACCATATTAGGTTCATTCATGACCTTTATGATGGATTTAAGAGTTTCAATTTTATTATTTTTGTAAGAATTTTCTTCTTTATCTTCATGATCGGTTGACTTGTATTCTTGAATGGAATATTGTTTGAAAAGTTTTTAGAAATCCATAATTATAAATATATATTATTAGTGAAATTACATATATATAAATTATCAAATAATGATCTTTTTATATTCCATTATGATTAATCATTAGATAAATGTTAATGATAAACAATTGGATTAACTTGATGGTTTTTTTCATAATGAACTTGTTTTGTATTATTATTTTATATAATTAGTGTTTATAGATTACATAACATTAAATAAGATAAAATAAAAATATTTTGATCTATTTAAACCCTTAGAAAAGATTAATGACTAGTCTTGAAGATAGTAATGAAAATTGAAAACCCGTCTTCGTTGGACGTGATAATTAACACATCTCGGATGGTGTTTTCATGAATAGAATAAAAGGAGGGAAAATAAGATATAATGATGGAATACTCCATTATAATATCAAAATTACAGTACTTATATGGTATTGTAGTTTTCATGAATTATTGGATAATAGGTTGGGATATGGTATAAGTAAAAATGAATTTTAAAGAGAAGAAGAAGAAATCTTACATCTTGAATATTTCTCTTTTGAAACCATGTTAAGGATCTTGTGAGTGGTCTTTCTGTGAGACAATAAATACTATAATCTGTCAAGTGATGAGGAATATGGAATTTGGTAATGGTTGGATGAACAAGAAAGCTTATTGTTTTGAATTGTTTTAGAGAAGGAACCTCCTTTTATGAGTGAGTTCAAGGGTAATTTTTGAATCACCAAAATTATTAAAATATAATAAATATATTGTAGATTTTAAGACACCCAAAAGGCCTAAAACTAATGTTGGATTACATTATCTAAGTAATATTGTAATTTTTGGACTTTTTCAGTAATTTTTGTATTTTCAAATAATGTAATATAATATTTTATTCATGGACAAAAAATTCAAGATAAAAACTATTCATATCTATGTCATTAAACACATCAAAAAAAATTATCAAAATAGAATAAAATTTTATATTATAGAATGGAAACATCATATTCATTTAGGGAATCTATTAATTAGATTAAAAATATAAAATATTATTTATTTTATTATTTTTAATATCATTTATTTGATTTATTCATTAATCAAATTAATATTGCATCATCTTTGTGGAAGCCATTATGGTATTTATTTGTTGTCTAAAAAATAAAAATAAAATTATTTTAGAAATATAATTTTATTATATTTCCAGAGAAAATTATTTTTTTAATAAAACCTCTATAAAATATCATATACCAATATTAATAATAATAAAAACTATAATGTGACATCTTGATTTCCTTTTGAAATAAATTATTAAAAATGCTTTAAAGTGATTCATGTGGGTCCAAAATTCCCCAAATGCGAATCAAAACATGATAATAGACTCAAACTGGTTATATAAAATGTTTTATCCAAAATATGGGTAATTTTATAATCTAATAATTTAAATTAAAAAAATATTATTTTTTTCTTCTTCTTGCGCAAGGGCTGTATCGGCATTGCATAAGCATTAATGTTAAATATTTCATATATGAAAATAAAAAATAAAATAATATCATAAGGATAAATTAATTAGGTTCAAAATTAAATTATGAAATTATTTATTATCTATATTCACTCTTATAAATAACAAGGAAAATTCTTAAATTTGTTATTTTGTATTTTCTTTCCTTACAGAAGCATTACATAGAGATTTGGATAATACTCCTCTCATATAAGACTAAAATTATAAATTTAAAATAAAAGTGATAAATATTTTCTAATAATTAATAAATTATTAATGAAAATGATTTTTACCACTCAATTATTATATATATTTACAATTTTTACTTTGTTAGTGTTGTGCAGTCACATCGTCAACATTGACAATGATTTTTATACTTATCATGATAAAAATATTCTATTCATGTTACAAATTAAATTTTTACAATATTACACTTTTAATATAATTATTTAGTTATTAAATAGTTTAAATAAAATTTTATATCATAATAATTTCATGATAATGTAATGAAAAATGTAGTATTTTTTTAAAAAAAAAACTTATTTTTTTTCTATTCAACAAAAATTAAACTATATCATAAGAATAAAAAAATATCATTCAAACCATTTTAACATGTAGAAGAAAAAAATGAACTCAATTTCAAGTAAATAATTATCTAAATATGAGAAATTTATTTTTTAATTAAAATCATCATTTACTCAAAATATAAAATTTTTAATATTATAAATAATTTTATGAAACTTTGAGAATGTTAAAAGGATCTTATAATATTTTATTATAATCATAGGAAAACAAAATATTTATTCATTATTACAATTTATGAACATGAATTATCTTTTAAATTAATATATTAATTATAAAATTGTAATTCATTATTTATAACTTATAAAAATACCAACACTTAATTATTACTATTTTTTATAATATCAACACTAAATTATAAGGTGTGTAAATTCAATTTCTGTTATATTCGTAAGGTTTCTATTCATAAGGGCTAAGTTACTATTCATAGGGGTATATTACTATTCATAAGGGTCTAGTTACTATTCATTAAGGTGCATTAGTATTAATAAGGGTCAAGTTACTATTCATAAAGGTATGTTAGTAATTCATTAGGATGTGTTACTATTCTCCAAAAATTTTGTTTGTTCTATCAGACGCCAAAAATAGCCCTGAATGAAACTGTTTATGTCATACTTTCAATATTCAAGTAACAAAAGTGAAAAAAATAATGTTTATTGGATCAGTTATAAAAATGTGTTGTTTTGTAGTGACTTAGTGTTTTATATGTTCAATATTAATTTTATTTGTAAATCTATGGGGTGTTAAATTAACCCATTTGGAAACATTGTTGACAACAACAAAAATATACTAATTTCTAGGGGATGATGGAAATTTTCCGATAAATTCAAATCTAAAAACATTAAAAATAATAACCTCTAAAATACATCTATGATTAATATCCTACCATATTATTGCATTTCTTATTTGTTGGAACCAATAACAACCCAAAACATAACTCCTAACATTCTTAAAAAATGTAGGAATTTAATATCTATCTTGAAAGAATTTTTTGAGTTGTTCTCACCCGCACAAAGATAAATTTCCCAAGGTGAGGAATGAAAAATATCATTAATCCGAACATATCCTCTTCAAGAAAACACATCCTTAAAATTACATCAAACACCTTCTAAACAAAAAAGGATCATACCATTGATAGTAAATATGCTCAAAAATTAACTTCTTCCATTGATTAATTGAAATTTTTTCCAGAATGAATCTTTGGGCTAGGAAATTATCAAAATCAAGAAACTGATAATATTGTTTAACTAAAATAGTGATTAAATTTTCATTAGGAAAGGATAAATTTATCTCACTAGGATATTCTAACTTAGTATTATAAAACCTAGATGGGTGATTGACAACAATATTATAACCACCTTTCTTATCTCTAATGTTCAAATAAAATTATTGTAACAAAAGTATCAACCTAATGAGTCTAGTTTTAGCCTGTTTCATTGATAATAGATACATCAAGGATGTGTGGTATATAAATACTAACACCTTGGATCCTTATATGTATTACATATAAATCTATAGAGAACACACAGTGACTAATAAATATTTCTCTGTATTGGTGTATTTCTTTTGAGATTCATCTAGTAGTCAACTAACATAATACACTTCCTGCAATATTTTATCCTTCATTTGGCCTAAAATAGCTCCAACAACCACATAACTTGCATCATACATAATTTCAAAAGGCGATTTACAATCATGTCAAATGATTATGAGTGAAGAAGTGGGTTCTTACATAAGAAAATTAAACCATTTCAATCAATTTTCATAGAATAAGATGGGTGTATCAATGACTAGTAGTGAACAAAATGAATTTCTAATTTATGAATATTCCATAGTAAACATTCCATTAAAACTAAAATTACTTAAGAAACTCTTAACACCATTAAAATTTATAAGGGGAATTTCTAAAATACTTAAATCTTGGAATTTTTAACCTCACTTACCATATAGGATCATTCCGGTATACGAAAATCCATTCAGTAACCATAAATTAGAATTTGTACCTATTTATAATTGAGTTAGTTTATGAGAATCTCTATAAAAACAAATTCGTAATTATATAAAAATCTTTAAAAGTTTCTCCCAGTAATGGAAAAACATTGATAAACAAATCAATAATAATCTCTATAATGTATGAAATGATTTTCATCATGAACTTGTAATATATGGTTGGGGATCGACACATGAAAAATTACATTCAATAAAAGAGAAATGTTACAAATGGTCATGTTAATATAGTTTCTTCTTGATCATCCAGGTCTATAGGATTATAGTTGTAACCAGAATATCCATCCATGAAACAAAATAACTCATTCCCAACAACACTCTCATGCATTTAATCTAATAATAACAAAGGAAAATGATCATTCCTAGTGGATGAATTAGACTTCCATAATTAATACAGACTCTCCATTCTGTTTACTTACTAATTTAAATTTGATAATTATTTTAATTTGTGAATATTTTGAAACCTTCATTATTTGGTACTACATAGATTGGATTAACCTAAACACTATCCCAAATGGGATAAATAATCATAGTGTCTAACATCTTAGTTTCCTCTTCTCTCGCATCCTCTTTCATGATTGGATTTAGTCTTATTTAAAACTGTACTCTATCTTTACGGTCCTATTCCATAGTAATCTTATGAATTTATGATTATGTTAGAATCCCATTAATATCATCTATAGACCAATCTTTTTCATTTTTATATTTCATTATAATAACTATAAGTTTTTCCTTTTGATTTCAATTTAGTTGAGTATAAATAATAATAAATAGTGTGGAATTATCAGCAAAAAATGAGTATTTACTATGTTGTAGTGGTGGTTAGGATGTAATGTGGGAGTCACTTCACTATATGGAATACTCTTGGCCATAGGAGTTCCATGATCTATAGCATATTTTTAAAATAATTTAAAATGTTGAAATATTTTTAATTTTATCATGAGTTCTATATTTTCCTACACATGTCTCAAAAGTGGAAAATTCACTCTCATGATTCTCTAAACATATTTCGTATTTTTTCTCAAATAAAACACTTTAATTTTTTCTAAAAAATATTATTTAACATATTAAATTTTTCAAAATAGTTTTGAAAAGGGCATTAAACCACAATTTCTTTAAAACAAACTAGGAAATGACATAGAAAATTCATTCTCCACGGCAGAATAGAAAGTAGGAACACAATTTCCATCCAAATTTGGATTGTTTATAAATTTCATACCTTGACCAGACTCAATAGTTTTTAAAAAATCATTTTCAACTTCCACAAAAATTTCATATTCTAATGGGTTTTTAAATCATTCTAAATGATCAAGTGTATTTTCATCTTCTAATGACTCAACTCCATAACAATTTTTTCCAAATGTTGGTTCATTATATTTTTTAAAAACATTAAACTCTCTATGTTTATCACTAAAAATATAGATTAATTGACCATTTTACAGATCCATAATGTATCCTCTAGTGGCCAATGAATGGCTACCCTAAATTATAGGAACCCGTTGGTTATATTCCATGTCTAACATAAGAAATATTGCTGGCAGAAATAGCATTCCATCTAAAACTAGAAAATCATCAACTCTTCTAATGAGATGAGTAAAATAACAAATGACCGACTATAGAATGAATGTTGTGTATTACAAGTCACCCAATCTAAAATGTTGAAATATAGATTATGCGAGAAGGATTACACTAGCTTGAAAATCCAATAGATAGTTGAGTTGGTTATTATTCTCTAATGTGTTGGGAAAGATAAAACTCCATGGGTCCATAATTTTTGGAGTTATTTTCTTTTTAAGGAAATCACTACAATCATAACTGAATATGTATATAGAAAATTATTCTAGAGTGGTTTTTTTGAAATATTTATTTTTCATGACAAAATATATTAGAGAATCTGAATCATGTCTTGTATGAATGTAATATACAAGTGGATCATGGTTTACTTCCAAAGTAATTGGAGTAGTTCATCCCCATTACTATTATCGGGCATTAATTATTTAGGGGAAAGTATTATAGAGTCATAATGTTTTGAATATTTTTATTCACCAATTACATTAATCATTTTTTTGATGCGCATAAACACCAATATTTTTGTTTATAATGAACTTTCTTCAAGGGAATTTGATGATATTAATTAATGGAATAATTATTTTTATTCTATAATTATACTGAGTCTTTAATTAGTGGGAGGATGTTTTTCTCAATGTAAAATTATTATGGATGTGTAGTATAAATAGTTTTGAAACACTTCTCATACCCTGCATTTATATGTAGAATGTATGGTTTTCATACCCTACATTTGTAATAAATTTATTGTTTAGAACTCCTACTTTGGAAGAATCACAAAATTTTAAGAATAAATGTACAGATCACTATCCATAATTTAGTAATCCAATGTACACTATAAACCATTATTTTTTAGATTATTGTTACGTAGACAAACCATACATTTACATAGTGAATTATATAATTTATATTCAAGATATTTTCTACATTTTACACAATGGTCTCATTGGAATTAAATATCATTATAAAAACTCGAAAAGACCGATTAAAAAGAACTTGGTCAACATATTAAAATGTTCTTATTTATACGAGAAGTTAAACCCTTCATTGAATGTTTTGAATTCAAATATTCACAATTTATAAAGTGATATTTTGGAATATATTCTATCTGATGGTGATAGATTTATATGATAAATACCGAGATGTTCAACTTCAAAAAATATTATGTTATTCTAATTTTAGTGAGAGATATAGATAGAGAAATATGTGTGTTCCCATATCAAAAGATACACCTTGGATACATAAATGTGTTAATCCTAGTTTTTGGAATTTTTTTTCTACTATTGTATTTAAATATGAATATTTTTGTAGTTCAACAATGTTCTTATCAGAGATACACTTTGGAGACATACATTTGTAATTATATGCCTTTTTTTCTCTACTACTCTCTAAATAAATCCTATTTAACATATATGATTGTCTTGTTACTGTTGTGTTTTTGTTAAAGATCATATACATCACTCAATTTCATCTATAATTGTGTTCCAATGATGTTTCAACATATACATCCTGATCTATTATCTTTTTAGAGTATTGGATACTCGTACTCAGTCATTGGTGTTGTGTTAGATTCTCATACTAAGTTTTCATTTTTCTGGATCCCAGTAAAAGAACTAAAAGGTCATGTAGAAGCATTGACTATTTGGTTTCAACTGCCTACACTCAGTTTTAAAATTCCATGGTAAAAGGATTTTCGAGTAAAAATCACTAATCTCATGGAGATAATGTTGGTGGAGAAGACTAGTGGATCTTTGTTCCTTGATTCACTATACATCACTTCGTTATTTTCCTTTATTATGTTTTGTGACTCACATATATTTAATATAAAATGATATAATCTCTTTAATCTTAGGAGGTAAGTTTAGTTTCTATCATGTTTTTAAAGGAACAAATTCAACCCCTTATTGTGTATTAATATTTACCATTTCGACTTAAAACATAGTTATTTTGACAAAAATGAATCTCCCTAAATTCTACAATAATTTTATACATCCATTTGTTCTTTATTTTTTTCATTTATTTTCACTCTCTATCTTTTCAGGCTAAACATTAATATTTTATTCATCTTCAAGATTGTTTCCCTCATTTCAAAATGATATTTTATAAAAATAATGATTTATATATTCACATAGGTTTACAATTTGAGTTTTCCTAAGGTATTTTACAAAGTATATTTATGTTTTTAAACTACTTATTGTAACCACAACCATGGAATTTCATTTATGGTTCAATTCTATCATGCTTGAAATATTCCACATATCTCTAGATGACATCTCTCTTAAGAATTTACCCTTTTAAAGTTCTAGTTGTAAATTCTAGAATCATTCTATAACTTATCTAAGTCATGTTGTTCTTTTTGTGAATCAAACATCCCAATAAACTATTGAAATATCATCATTACATCATACTGAAAAATAGATATTGTAGGCTTAGTTTTCTTTATTAATTGTGTTTGTAGTTTATTTTTAAAAACAGGTGTAGCGGGTTATTTAATAAACATTCCTTTTTCTCTCTAGGATATGTTTCTGTGATTTATATAACCGGAGTTCTAGTCATTTGAAAATGGATCATCCCTATCTTGAATCATAGAACCATATACAATAATGTTGTCAATTTATTATTATCGGGCAGTCATTTCATGATTTGTGAAAAAAATAAAAAGTGTGTCCAATCATTCCACAATAAACACACGTATCTCTATGTGACTAGTTTGGATTTTGATAACCCATATGACTGAAACATTTTTTTGGAATTTTCCTCGATTAATGAAGGACATTGTTCCATAATTTCATCTAACTAATCATTCATTCCTATGCCTAAACTAGTGTTATTATCCCCTCTATTAAATCATTTTTCCTAAAATTATTTTTTTGGGTCTAAGAGATAAATTGTTGTAAATTTTACTAAGATATTCATTAATTTTTTCATTGTAATTCCCACCAGTTGATTGATCCACTAAATCGTAACTATAATAAGAAAATCATTCATAGAAAATATATATGTGGATGTGGGAAGAAAAATAATGGCCAGGGAACTGCCTAATAAGGTCCATCAATATATCCCAAGACTCATGAATGGCATCTGAATCTTCTAGATAGATATTGGTGACCTAATTCCAAATTTTCCATTTTAATCTCCCTGTGTAAATTTTTTCAAAAAAATAATTAAACATGTATTCCAAATTCTCAAAACTATTCTAATAATGTTCTAAAATCCAATTTATTTCATTACCATTAAGGAAAAATTGGAAAAATAACATCTTGAGATCATTCTTCGTGAAAACATGAAATAAAAATATCTAAAGTATTTTTTAGAAATATGGGAATAATGCTAAAGAATCCTTATTATACAAACCATTAAATTTGGGTAGCAACAAGATGTATGACTATTTCAACTCAAAATTATAGGCTCTATGAAACAATATAATTGAATATGTGTTTCCTAATACATGAATAATTTGATTCTAACTCATCCTGGGCATTTAATTTTCCACTATAATGAGTTGATGTTTAAAATTATTCCCATAAATAATTGGAACTCCCATTTCCAAATTTCCCATTTTATATATTTTTTTGTTTTAATGTATTCAAATTCCTATTTATCTTAGGAATGGATGGATCTGTCATACCATAAGATGTTCTTGTGCTCATAAAACAATCAATAAGAAAAAAATTTCATTCCAAATATCTCACATCAAATTAATAGATCAACATATTCAATGAACATTTTTTTTAAACACCACACATAAAATTTTTGAAAATATTATTTTATATTTCGGGAATTTATTTATTTTTAAATTTTTTTGATACTTGGTTACACAAAGTCATTCCCCTATAAATATGGTAGAAACATGACTTGTATCTCATTTAATACTTATTAGTTTAAATATTTTTCACTACAACTCACTAAAGTATATTAGTGTGTAAAGTTTTGAACCCGTAGTAATGGGAAATTGGAAATGTGTAAAAAAGTTCAAAGAAACAAAAAATGAGAAAATATTAATGATATTTATATATTTTATAAATTTTTATGAAAAAAATCACTGATGAAATAGTTATATTGAAACAATTTGAGGATATAATGTGTTTATAGAAGTGATAATATGAAGTGATAACGACAATCAAGATAGTATCATGGTGTATTATAACATTCATGTAAAAAATTATTCCTTAATTCATGGATTTTTTTTACTGAGTCCTAAAACATTTATTAGATTAATATCCATTTATAAGAGGTTAATATTTTATGAGGGTAATTATTATATCTCTCAACTTCCAAGAATCATTAAAACATATATTATTTTGAAGAAATTTCATTATAATTGATCTCCTTAAAAGATTATGATATTTAAAATTAAAAAAAAAGAGGTGAAAAACAATATTATTAATGAAATAGCTCAAAAAATGTTGAAGTATAAAAACGGTAACTTCTAATTCCCTGAGATATAAAATTATTGTAAAAACATTATCAATTCAATATAATACAAAAATATTTAGCGTCTATTATAATTTAAATTAACTAATAAATATAAATATGAAATCTCCCATTAGAAATTGACTATGATGAGCATTTCCATCACTATTATTCTCCTCACTCCCATTTGAGATATCTAGTGAAACAATTCATTGAAAAAATTATGACAACCCTACTTTTTCTTACATACTTATACATGATTTATTACATAAACTTCACTTGATACGACATAGAATATCGAGATTTATAGTGTCTTCGGGGCTTATGATCATTATATAATAACTTAAAACATGAAATACAAAATCTTTATTGAAAAAATCCTTTACATGACCACTACATTCCATCGTACTTAGCATTGCATGGGATAACCTAAGGACATGCATAAGAAAAGGTTAAGCTATAAAGCCTAGTAAGGGAATAAACATGGAATAACATGAGGAATAAAAAACATGTTAGACAATAGGAATATTAATAGAGCACAAGGGAAGAATAAACGTAATGGAATGATAAAGCATGATAATCCTAACATGGAAATGTGACAACAACCCTTAACATAGAATTATCATGAGCCAAGGCTCATTGCACATAGAGCATGAGTAAACCCACATTTCACATGAATCATTATTAAACCCTATTTGAACTTGTATTAGAATGAGTAAACACCTATTGCACATATCGTATCATGATAATATACTTTACCCAATGCATTAGAGCGCTATCAGGGTGCACCTTTCTTAAACATTTCATTTCATGCATAAGTGTGCCACATGGATCATAAAACATTGAATCATTCAACATAATCAATTATTCCATGATAAAAGAATGTGGAATACATACATGAAACTATTTAAACAATATGTAAATGTTCATAAAGTTGAATACACTTGATAGAGATATGGTCATGGGATTCACTACAAAATGACTTTGGATTGGAAAAACCTGGTGCAATTTTGGCAGCATAACGACGTGACATAAGAACTCATAAAAATGATTGATGAGAGAGAAAGGGGATGTATCATCATATTTAAATGACCTGGAAAGTAAAGTGGTAATTTAGATACATGTCTCAACAAATTTAATTGATTTTAGATTCATGATACAAAATAATTTCTTGAATGTAAATGAGGAGAGAGAAATTCCTTTCGGAATTTTGGTATAGTAATGTGTGTACATGGGAGGCAATTAATTAGAGAGAAAGGGGTATCCCAACATTAAAACATAAAGAGGGAAGTATGTGGGAGGTGGGAAACCATACCCCAACATTTATTATTGAAATAAAAAGGGCATGATAATTTAAAGAAAATTTGAAAAAAAAGAGGAAGGAAGAAAAAACCCTTACTTGGAAGTTTGCTTCCAAAGGCCTGAGAGAGGCTTGAGAGAGGCTTCTTGGGAGCTTGGGGTCCTTGGGAGGATTCTAGAGAGATTATGGCAGATGTTGGATGAACTAAAAAGGGTTTTAGTGAGGAGGAAGTGGGAACTTGGTGGTTTTATATAGGAAATGTGAGGGAATTCGTTATTATTTAGATTTGGGACACCTCATATTAAACTAATCCAAACCACAAACCAGCCCATGGTTTTTTCCAATGGTTTTTGGTAAAGGGAAGTGGAAAAAAATATTTCATAATTCCAATGTATGAACTTCTTAAAATAATGGGGTAGCTTATGTAGAGGTGAGTCACACTCCCAAGGAAAACAATTTAAAAAGACAAGATGTTTAATAAGTCTTGAAGGGTCCATTAATGCTTTGTAAAATAAGTCAAACAAACCCAAAATCGCATTATTTTAATGGTAAAACATATATTATCCAATCATAAATCTTATATTATTTTATTACATCACACTTGGTACATTATGATGTCCTAAAACAAATTATATATTTAAATAGTATTTAATTTTTACCCAAAAATTTGACTATCTTAGAAAATTATAAAAAATTATCTATTGTATAATTTCAACGTCTTGATTCTAGAAATAATATTTATTTTATCTAAATAATTTTATAAATATTTTAATTTTCTCTTTTAAAATAAAAACCGGCATTTATCAAAAATTCGCGGGTTTTGACATTAATGGATTTCAAACCTTAATAAAAATTACAATTGCATTCATAAAATTATACGATCACTTATATTTAATAAAAATTAATTTAATAATAATACTAATATTTTATTAAAATATTATTTAATTCAAAAATCCATTAATTCATCAAAATAGATTTCTTATTTTAATATTAACCAAAAAACTATTTGTTCTTTAAAAAATATTTACAAAGTAACAATAATAACAAGAAAGTATATTCATTATTATATACAAAAATAATGTACATAACCATAGTACAAGGTATTTGTTACATAACCCCTTAAAACAGATGCATAAGAACTAAGGGTAAGGTGCGTGATGCTGACATAATCTTGGGGTGGCTCGGATAACATTGCACGCGTGGTAATCTCTATCAACTTCCACTTCTCCCGTAGACGGTTCCATTCGAGCTTAACCTACTGAAGCTCATCTTGGGATTGGTCAAGAGCTAATTCCAATGATGCCACCTATTTTCTGAACTCCGAAGAATGGGCTTCGTATGGAGAAATTCTATTGGATGAGGCCATCACTTCCTTTGTCTGAGTAAATTTCATTGTTAAAACCCTATATTTATACTAATCATGTGATCACTATTGAACGTCCATATTATAAATGGTCACAATTCCTAACAGTATTTTAAAATCGAAAAACATAAAACAAAAAATTTGACATATTATATATACATTTTACATAAAGAGATATTTAATTAGATCAATAGGGATATCCATTAATGAAAGTTTGGGTCGTTATAATCTCCCCCCCTTAAGAAATTTCGACCTCGAAATTTACTTTTACATACTAAGTAGAAAATAGTTGATGGTACTTCTCAATCATATCTTGAATGAGGTCTTTGGTCTTTCCGACTAGCATTTCCCTTTTGTAGAAAGTGTTCATGCATCACAATGATACCTCATGATTTTTTCAAATTCATCTACTTTATTTGCACAAAAACTCTTCATCCATCTTGGATTATATCGATGGAATCATTGATATATCATAAAAAATATGTATTTATTATATATAATTTTGAGACATTGTCTTTAACTTGTTTTTTATAAAAAAGTCTTACTGATTCATCTTTAAATATTTCAAAATTGGGTTTTGGTAAATCATTTTTCGTATATCCAAAAAGACATAAATATATAATTTGATACATATAGGTAGCTCAAAGGTCTCCCTCTTCTGCAGAATCTAGAAAATAATTTAGTGAATCGTAATTTTGTGATAAAGTGAATAATTTGAAAATACCCTTATGGTACATTCCATGCATAGCATGGTAAGAAAGTTGAGAGCAAAATATTATCCAATAGTCGGTACATTATCCTTGAAATAATCATGCAATGAAAGAGGTATTGGATGTCTCATAAATTTGTTTTCATGTAACTTGGACATTTGAAAAAGTTTCAAAGTTATCTGGCATGACTTTTAGATAATCATTTCAAGTAGTTCATCAGGAAGAGAGAGAAGAGTTGTTTGTGATCTTCCTCCTTCCATGTTTTATCTAACAAAAAGAAAATTTAATTAGGGGTTTTGAATACATATCTAATAAAAATGTAATGAAAACAGTTTACATAGTAGGATAATCAAGTAATTTAACAATATATCCTAACTTGGGATACCCTATGTTTCAATCGAGGTTATCCATGATCTATTTCCCGACATATATTCTTAGGGGAATTTTTTTGAAGTCCCTTAATAATGGTTCATATTAAGCTTGTGAATTTATCAAAGAATATCCACCGGGAGTGTCATAACCAAGAGTGATGCAAGGCCCATTTTCGTGCACTAGTTTTATTTAAGTCTAGCTCAAAGCGGTGTTTTTGGGTTTTACCCTTAGGATACAGCTGTGCCAAATCCGCCTCTACCTGCTCGTATCCAGACAGGTATGTATTTTCTTGATAAACCAATTACTCAATACTCAACAAAACTTAGGGATGTTTTTATTATACTTAGTCTTGTATCTATGGATTTACTATGGTTTTCTAATCCTAATCCCAAAAATAACTAATCCAATCCTCTGATACCAATTATAACAACCCTGGTCTTTTATTACACACTTAACATAATTTATTACATAAACATAACTTGATAAAACATAGAATATCTAGAGGTCTAGTGTATTTGTGGCTTAGGATCATTGCATAAAAACTTAAAACATGAAATACAAGATATTTATTGAAAACATCCTTTATATTACCACTACATTCCCTTGAACTTAGCATTACAAGGGATAACCTCAGGACATGAATAAGAAAAGGGTGAGCTATAAAGCCCAGTAAGGGAATAAAAATGGAATAACATGATCAATACAATAAATTTTAGACAATAGGAATATCAATAGAGCACAAGAGAACCATAAACATAAATGCATGATAAAGAATGATAATCATAACACGGAAATGTGGCGACAACACTTAACATGGAATTAGCATGAGCAAAGGCTCATTGCACATAGAGCATGAGTAAACCATCATTGCACATGAAGTACGAGTAAAACCTCATTTCACTTGTATTAGAATGAGTAAACACCCATTGCACATAACATATCATGATATTATACCCTACCCAATTCATTATAGCATTATCAGGGCGCACACTTCTTACACATTTCATTTCATGAATAAGTGTGCCACATGGATCATAAAACATTGAATCATTCAACATAATCATTTATTCCGTGATAAAAGAATGTGGAATACAAACATGAAACTCTTTAAACAATAATTAAATGTGCATAAAGGAGAATACCCATGATAGAGAAAGGGGAATGGTATTCACTACACAATGACTTTGTCTTGGAAAAATGTGGTGCAATTTCGACAGCATAACGTCGTGACATAAGCACTCATAAAAATGGTTGATGAGAGAGAAAGGGGTGTCTCATAATATTTACATGGCATGGAATTTAATGGGTTCATTTAGATACATGTCCCAACAATTTTAATTTAATTAAAATTCATGATACAAAATAATTTCTTGAATGTAAATGAGGAGAGAGAAATTACTTTTGAAATTTTGACATAGTAACGGGTGTACATGGGAGGTAATTAATGAGAGAGAAAAGAGTATCCCATCATTCAAACATAAATATGGAAATATGTGGGAGGTGATAAGGCATACCCCAAAATTTATAATTTTAATATAAAGGGAATAACAACTTAAAGAAAATTTTACAAAAATGAGAATGGAAGAAGAAACCCTTACTTGGAAGTGTGCTTCCAAAGGCTTGAGAGAAGCTTTAGAGAGGCTTCTTGGGAGCTAGGGGCACCTTGGGAGGATTATAGAGAGAAGAGGGAAGAGGTAGGATGAACTCCAAAGGCTTTGAGTGAGGAGGAAGTGGGAGCTTAGGTAGGTTTATATAAGAAAGGTGAGGTAATTCTTTATTATTTAGGTTTGGCACACCTCACATTAAACTAATTTAAACCACAAACCAGCCCATGGTTTTTCACATGGTTTTTGTAAAAGGGAAGTAGAAGTAAATATTTTATAAGGCCAATGTCCGAAATTCTTAAAATAATGGGTTTGCTTATGTGGAAGTGAGTCGCACTCCCAAGGAAAACAATTTAAAAAGACAAGGTGTTTAAAAAGTCTTGAAGGTTCCATTAATGCTTTGTAAAATAAGTCAAAAAAATCCAAAATTACATTATTTTAATGGTAAAACATATATTGGCCGAAGGTAAATCTTATAGTATTTTATTATATCACTATTGGGTCATTATGATGTCATAAAACACATTATATATTTAAACGAAATTTAATTCTTACCCAAAAATTTGACTGTCTTAGAAAATAATGAAAAATTCACCGTAGGATAATTTCAACATCCTGATTCCAGAAATAATATTTATTTTATCTAAATAATTTTCTAAATTTGTTAATTTTAACTTTTTAAAATAAAGACCGACATTTATAAAAAATTCACGGGTTTTGACAAAAATGGCTTTCGAACCTTAATAAAAATTACAATTGCATTCATAAAATTATACGGTCAATTTTATTTAATAAAAATAAATTTAATAATAATAATATTTTATTAAAATAATATTTAATTCAAAAATCCATTAATTCATCAAAATATAATTCTTAGTTGAATATTAACCAAAAACACTATTTTTCCTTTCAAAACTATTTACAAAGTAACAATAATAACAAGAAAGTATATTCATTATTATATAAAAAATAATGTACATAACCATAGTAATAGGGATTTGTTACATAACCCCTTAAAACAACTGTATAAGACCTACAGGTAAGGTGCGTGATGGTGACAAACTATTGGGGTGGCTTGGATAACATTTCACGCATTGTGATCCCTATCAACTTCCACTTCTCCTGTAGATGGTTCCATTCGAGCTTAACCTGTTGAAGCTCAGCTTGGGCATAGTCAAGAGAGAAGCCCAATGACGCCACCTATTTTCCATGATATGAAAAATGGGCTTCGTATGGATCAATTCTAATGGATGAGGCCATCGATTCCTTTGTCTGATAAAATTGGATTGTTAAAGCCCTATATTTATACTAATCATGTGATAACTATTCAACGACCATATTAGTAATGGTCACAATTCTTAAAAATATTTTAAAATCCAAAAACATAAAACCAACAAAGTTTACATTTTATATAATCATTTTACATAACGGGACATTTAATTAGATCAATAGGGATTTACATTAATGGATGTTTGGGTCGTTACAAAAAGTTCATGTTACGAAATGTATTTAAACTATAGAAAACATGTACCTCTCTTTCACGACTTGTATCAGAATTTATGTTTAGTTATATTTATATTTTTTTGAAACTTTTTACTGACATATCTTTGTATTCAGATTTGTTTTACTTACCACTTGGTAGTAGTGTATGTATTAGTTCATAATTACATGATGTAATCCATACCCTTCTATGAACCATGATAGATCCACATGTAATTAGTTTCAAATGAATCCAGATTTATTTTTGGATTGATTCTCACTTCATTGGTCTTTATGATAAATTCCATAAATGTACTTGAGTATTCAACTCAAATGGATGATTGGTACTGGACTTGAGATGGAACAATTATAAATGTATGAAAAACATATATCTCTTAGAACTCGAATCATCATTATGCATCGACCTTACAGATTTGGGATTTATGAACTCAGTCGATCATCATCATCCCTTCTCATTTCCTATTATGGTTTCACCCGAATATCATTGGGAATATATTTTGAACACCCCATGGTCGTCACCCAAAAATATTGAATTTTCAACTATGGGATCAAATTAATCCATTATAGAAGACCATGTGGACCTTAAATAGTTTTAAGAGTATTGAAAATAAAGGATAATCGCATCTTGATTCACCAATTTCGACCAAACATAAAATTAAATTCCTTCTCCTTAAATGTTCGACACTAATGAAAATGAAAATATTCAGCAAAGTTTCATAAAAGAGAATCAGTTATACTATAACATTATTTCAATTTCTCTATTAAATAACCATATCTATCTATCTTTGATGCATCAATCTTGAATGCTTCATTTAGATTGATATGCTCAGGCTCGACAGCAAACCTCTCGATGGAACTCCCTACTTTATACCATTTTTAAAATTTTTTGTAGTTCCGTTTTGATGACAGAAAAAAATCCCTATCTTATTCCAATTGTGAATGTCTTGATACCACTTCACGATTCAGGCTCATAGTTCCCTTGAATTCAGATTTGTAGTCACGCTAATCTATAGAGGTAATCCTTCTTCCACAACACACCAAAACCTTATTTCCGGCCTCACCAGGTGTAATCCAAATATCAAGTGTTTTCTCATTATCATGATTCATTATCTCATCATCTTGAAAAAAATAATCTGAGATTATATAGTGAAACAACCATGATAGCCTCTTATTCATTCCAATTTATATATCTCATGAGTCATCACATTAGCTTCTGGTATCTTTTTCAATTAAAAGAGTGATGGTAATTTTTACCGATGATTTCTAGACTATTCTAAGTTCATAGGTTGATGTCTAACTCGTTGGATTGGAGTTCTTCATAGGATCTTGGTCAGCATAGTTTAATCAAATAAGGTGCAGCTTCATGGTTTATTTTTATGAAGATCAATAATTGAACTCTAAAAGATCTAGCAACATGAGTGTTTTTAAAAACTCTGTGGAAATTATATGTTTTCCTCTCAGAATCATGAAATCTGTTTTCATCCTTTGATTGATAAGAACGCCCTTGAGATTTTATTTTCATTTCAACCTTGGAGTTGGATTTGTACATCAAATGTGAGGCTCATTTCCATGGATGATTTTATTTCCTTCATCAGGCGTGGTCGAACAAAATATGCCATGTGTTCAATCAGATTTATCTTTTGTGGTCAATCTTGATTACACACTAGTGCAGAAAACATTTTTTACATCGGTTATTTTTTATTATTTACATCGGTTTTTAGGCGACGTTAATACAGACGACATTATAAATAACGTTTTTTACGTCGGTTATTTAAAACCCGACGTAACATCCCTAACATCACGGTGGTTATCACGTCGGTTCATATAATAACCGACGTGATAAATATGCGCGGGGGGGGGGGGGGGGGGGGGGGGGGGGGGGGGTTTATCACGTCGGTTATTTCCTAAACCGACGTGATAAAACGCCTGGGATATCGTTTATCACGTCGGTTATGACATAACTGACGTGATTAACCCTTCCCCTGGCCTATTATCACGTCGGTTTCTTAAATAACCGACGTGATAAAAAGGCCTGGGAAACGTTTTAGCACGTCGGTTATTCAATAACCGACGTGGTAAATCGATTCCCAGGCCTTTTAGCACGTCGGTTATATTAAGAACCGACGTGATAAAAGCCCCGGGAATGGTTTATCACGTCAGTTCTCGAAAAAACCGACGTGATAAACCCCTACCGATTTATTTACCACGTCGGTTATAAAATAACCGACGTGAAAGCGATATTTTTTTTAAAAAAATAATTGCACCGCTCTCACCAAAAAGAAACCAGAAACCAAACAAAAATAACCATGCCAGCCCTCCCCCAAGCCCCAACTGAACCCCACCCTCATCTATACCCACCTAACAACCTGGCCAGCCCTCCCCCACCACATTGGAGCCCCACCACAACCCTTGGACACCCCCACCCCTTGGACAGCCCCCCCACCCTCATTTACACCCCCACGACCACTAGTACAGCCTCAAAAACCCATTGGACACCCCTCCCATATCCCTTGGACACCCCCCACCCCTTGGACACCACCCCACCCTCATTTACACCCCCAAGACCCCTAGTACAGCCTCAAACACCCATTGGACACCCCCCACACCTTGAAAGCCCTCCCAGACCCCTTGGACACCCCCCCCCCCCCCCGACCCCTGGACACCCCCCCGAGCCCTTGGACAGCCCCAAACACCCCTTGGACACCCCTCCCATATCCCTTGGACACCCCCACCCCTTGGACACCCCCCACCCCTTGGACAGCCCCCACCCTCATTTACACCCAACCGGCCCCTTGGACAGAACTCCTAGACACCTTGGACACCACTCCCATATCCCTTGGACACCCCCCACCCCTTGGACACCCTCCCACCCCTTGGACAGCCCCCCCACCCTCATTTACACCCAACCGGCCCCTTGGACAGAACTCCCAGACACCTTGGACACCACTCCCATATCCCTTGGACACCCCCCACCCCTTGGACACCCCCCACCCCTTCGACAGCCCCCCCACCCTCATTTACACCCCCCGAACACTAGGACAGCCCCAAACACCCCTTGGACACCCCTCCCATATCCCTTGGACACCCCCCACCCCTTGGGCACCCCCCCCCACCCCTTGGACAGCCCCCCCACCCCCTAGACACCCCCCCGACCCCTTGGAAACCCCCCTACCCCTTAGAAACCCCCCATCCCCTTGGACAGCCCCAAACACCCCTTGGACACCCCTCCTATATCCCTTGGACACCCCCCACCACTTGGACACCCCCACCCCTTGGACAGCCCCCCCCCCCACCCTCATTTACACCCAACCGACTCCTTGGACAGCCCCAAACACACCTTGGACACCCCTCCCATATCCCTTGGACACCCCCCACCCCTTGGACACCCCCCCGACCCCTAGGACAACCCCAAACACACCTTGGACACCCCCCAAACACCCACCCACCCCCTTGGAACCTCTCCCCCCATACCAAAATCCAGACCAGAAAAACCATCAACAGTAGACCAAAACAAGAAGTAGAGAAAAATTAAACATTCACTTATATAACATTCAAAACTTACACTGTCAACTTCAAAAAAAACTAAATCCAACCTAAACGACGACGAAATACACAATTACATTGACAATATTCAAAATTACATTTTACATTACAAACAACTAAAAGTCAATCAAACCCCCTTTTCCAAAACTAATAGTCTTACATAAACTCTAAATGGTTTTGGTCATGTGTTTGATGAAAACTAAATAGTTTCCTGACTTTTCCAAATATTTAATTGTAGCATTTTCACTTCAAAACAACCACCACAGTCACACCCATAATTTACATAAAATTTCTTTCATACTACTTCCTTAAATAAAAATAAATCTTAAAAAAATTAATTTTTAGTTTCCTACACTTTAATTAATTTAAAAATAAAAGAATTAAAACTAATTACAAAACCTTAAATTAAAATAAATAAAGATATACTGAAAAGATATAGTAAAAAATATAAAATTAAAAATTAAATTCCTATTTTATTATATAAATAAATAACTGATAAAAAATAATGATACAATTTACTACAAAATTTAAAATTTAAATTTAGTTTACAAATTATTAAATCATTAAAGGTAAGAGGATAAAAATTAATCAAATATTAATAAATTAATAGATCAATAAAAAAGGAAATAAAAAATTTATTCGAAGGACACATAAATTAATCAAAAATAAAAATAAATTAATATTTAAATAAAAAATAAAGATACAAAATAAATAATTAATAAAAGTAAAAAATAAAGGATAATGTAATTTTAAAACAACAAATAAATATAAAAAACTATTAATTACTAATTCCATTACAAAATAACCACTTAATATTATTTACCCACTTAATGTTTAATTTCAACATTAAAACAATGAAAATACACTAAAAATGATGTGAAAACGCTAGAATTAAAGGCCACATAAAATTTTCATGTACTAAAGCATTTCTTGTCCTAAAGAAATCGATTTTACAAATTCAATGGAGGAAAAATATTTTATGGTTGAAAATTTTAATTGGATATAAGAAACAATTTTCAAAAAATATTTTTCCCCAAGTACTCCTTCATTGTGGAAAATTGATTTTCTCTTCCTAAATAAATAAGTTTGATGAAAATTATAATTTCATTTTAAAAAAATAATTTTGATTGAAAATATTGAAAAACATTAAAAAATCATCACTTTTTATTTTAATTAAACATCAAAATATATATTTACATATAGGTTTACATAGATACAAAATTAAAATTCATAATAATTATACACTATTTGGATGAGCATTTTTAAAAATTACAAGCATCACAAATAACTAATCCAACAGCATAAAGAATAAAATAATGAAATAATAAGGAGTTATATTTGGATTTTTATTTCATAGATTATTTTAATGCATAGATAAAATATTTAAAACTCATTCCAATGGTTATAAAAAAGTATTTATTTTAAATCATACTCCCTAAATATGACATATTATTTTTCTTCAATATAACAGGAAATTGACGAAATTTCATAAAATCCATGGAAAAGAAGTAAAATTTTACCTTATAAAGTTGGAAATATATTTCATATGACATTGAAATTTTTTTATCCCCTACATAAGAAAATTAAATCTTGGAAATAAAATAATTTTTAGAAAACATTATGCAT
Source organism: Viscum album (assembly GCA_963277665.1). Classification (NCBI taxonomy): domain Eukaryota; kingdom Viridiplantae; phylum Streptophyta; class Magnoliopsida; order Santalales; family Viscaceae; genus Viscum; species Viscum album. The sequence goes on along the minus strand of OY728167.1, from coordinate 599,172,614 downwards.
CCTGGATGGGGTTTACATCAAATCACAGTTTAGAACATATTATGTACACTCCCCGTAGTTAATAACTGATTTTTTCTCAATTTTTATTCAAAGTTTAAAGAATAAAATAAAGAATTTCATGTTAAATTTTTTTACATCAACAGTTAAAATTTATGTTCATGGGTAACAATACATTTCAATAACACATTTTACACAATAAGTATTTTATGAACATATTCAAATGTTTAATGCGTTAACTTTAATTCATAATATAAATATTTCCAATAAAGATAAAACAATATCATGTTAATAATTCTGAATATAATATATTTTTTAAACAATGGAATGTTAAAGTTTAGCATTATGTTTAATTGTTTTTAAAAAAAATATTTTTAGTATCCTAGAATATAATATGATAATAACCAATAAAATAGACTAAAATTCACATAAGAAAAAAACATATAGGGGGTCATACCCCCACAATAAAATTCATGTTGTGTACACATTTAAAATCAATAAAACTTAATTTCCAACTCTAACCTGAAAAAACTAAAGGAAAAAATAATAAAGATTCATAAATTATAAAATTCACTCTATTGATTTAAGAAGATTTTTTCCATTGAATTTATCTAAAAATACCTCATCCCTCATATATTTTTGTGAAATAACCGCTATTTATTTAACAATTAGTACCTATAAGTTAAATAGAAAAGAATTAAATTCCAATATTTAAATGTAAATAAACTAAAACCATAGGTAGAGTTTCTGTATGTTTTATCCATGGAGGCTAATGTATGGAAATTCCCTTTGGTTGAAAAGAATTTGGAATCCTTCTATTATTTTTTCAACACACCACAAAGTTGTCTAAGGAAAAAGTGACTAGGAAGAATGAGAATTATATACCATTTAAACAGAGAGAAAAATATAGTTAAAAACAACACTTAAATATGAAAAAACAATTAATGACACGAGAAAGAACATGGGTTGACTTTGATAAAACACTAAATTTAATGTCATCAGTTAGAATTCAGTGAAAAATCAATTTTAATGTCGAAAGTCGGAATATAATCTCTTTATATTCCCTTAAAATTTTATTTTATCCTATATAATAGCATTTTCCTTTCCTCTTCTACAATAATTTAATGAACACCAATTTGTAGAACTCTAATAATAGTGGATGGTCTAGACCAATTAGATTTCAATTTTTTCCAAATGATATTAATTATGGAATGAAGGAGAAGAACCTTATATCTAGCCTTCAATTCTATATTTTTACTGAAAGAGTCAGTAAGAACATTATCCCTCTCATTATAAATTATTGAATTTTCATAATACTCTCTCGTAATCTCATCCAAATCACTAAGATCAAATAGTGTTCTCTCTCTATCAGTCTTAAAATAAAAGTACATAACATTCATAACCTAGTTTGAATTGTGTTGAAACTCCATAGGTAGGTGATATGATTTTCCAAAAAAAATCTTGTATGTAGACATACATATTAGGTTATTTAATGCATTTCTATAGGCCCATAATGCTTCATCTAGTTTCAAGGACCAATCCTTCTTAGTATTAGAGATAGTTTTTTCTATAATCTATTTATGAAACTTGTATGAAATTTCTACCTGTCTACTACATTGGAGATGGTAATAAGTTCTTATTCAATGGAAAGAAACATACATCAATATCAAAGAATTATATTTAAATTTCATAAAACGTGTTCTATTATCAGTGATTAAATCTTTTGGAATTCCAAAAAATTATAAAAATATATTTTGATGAATTAGATAAATATATTATCTTGATAATTGGAATTACCACTAGCTAAACAAATTTGTAAACATAGATACCAAAAAACTGAATATTTTCATTTCTATAAGAAGATGGAAATGGTCCAACAAAATCCAATTTCTAACCATAAAAATATCAACCTCTAAAATACCATTCCAAGGAAGCTCTTGATTTCTGTCCAAATTTCTTAATCATTGGCACTTAACACACCCCACAACAAAAAACCTAGAATCAAGGATTAACTTAGGATATTAAAATCCAGATTGATAGATGTTTTGAGCTACTCTCTATCCACCATGATTAATTTCCCTGTGAGAGGAATAAAAAATATCCACAATGCTAAATATCTCTTCATATAGAAGACACCTCATTAGAATACCATCTTACACCTTGTAAAAAAGAATCATCCTATAGATATAATGTAAGTTCAGAAATGAACTTATTCCATTGATAATTTCAAAATACTTTGGAATGAAACATTCTGTTAAGAAATTTCAAACATATGAATACCATGAAAGTTGTTTAATATAAACAGTGAGTAAATTTTCATCAATAAAGGAAAAAATAATCTCCTAAGATTCATTATACGAATTATTATACATCTTATATAGATGATCCATAATAACATTTTATGAATGCTATTTATCTCAACTCTCAAAATCATGTTCTAGTAAAAAATGTATCAAAAAAAAGATTTTATGTGTGGACTCTTTATTTGGAACTAATTACATAAATACACTATGTTTTGTAAAGAATGTGACTTTGGATCATAATTGGTACAACCTAAAACTCTCTAGTGTAAAAAACCATCCATTAACTCTTTATATATATTGATTTAGTTCTATTAAGAATCTTCTAGATGTATACTATAATAATACAACACATAAAATATCCAATCATCCTTTAGACTACAACAGATATAATAATCACATCAGTATCATCACACATAATTTCAAAAGGTAATTTCAAATTTGGTGCAATGATGATGGGTGAAGAAATGAGTTCTTACTTTATAAACAAAAAATATTTCAATAAACTTTTATTGAGTCGGAAGGGTGTATCTTTCACCAATATTTTACACAATGGGTTTTTAATTTTTGAAAATTATTTAATAAACCACTGGTAAAAAATAACATTCCCTAAGAAACTCCTAACACCCTTAAAATGTGTATGTGGTTTAAATTTTATAATTATTTAAATCAAGTAATTTTCACCATAAATCTCTTATTATAATCATTACGTCCTATAAAATTCCCTATAGAAACCATACACTAGATTTTCTCCATGTTTACAACTATTTTAGTCACTAATAATATCCCTAAAACTAATTCTAGATTCTGTAATGAGCTCTCAAAAGTTTCCCTAACAACAAAAAAATCATCCATAAACACCTCAATAATCCTATTTATCATATACAAAAATATTTCCATCATCTACCTTTGTAGGGTGGTTGGGGAACCACATAAGAGATATTGAATTCTCCGGTAAGAAAATATCTCAAATAGGATAGTGAAAGTAGTTTTATATTGATCTTATGGTGATACATGATTACAGTTATAACCAGAATATCCATCCTTAAAAAATAACTCATTCTTAGAAATGATGTCAATAATTTTATCTTTAAATGGAATAGGAAAATGATCCTTTTTAGTGGATAAATCTAGATTCCCACAATCTATAAAAACTCTTGATTTAGTTATCATACTAACATGAATTTTTTCATTCTTTTCATTTATAACAATCATGAAATATCATTTCCTTGGGACTACTTGTGTTGGACTAACCCAATCGTTATATAAAATGCGATAAATAATCGCATCATCTAACAAAATAATTACCCACTCTCTCACAAATTCTTCCTTATTTTGGTTTAGTATTCTTTGGGACTACATTCATTGGATGGATTACTCTTTGGAAAGGGAGGTCCAATATATTCCTCATGTTTCTAAAAATAACATAGAAAACATAAAATATTTTTAATTTCAATACTAGTTAATGATTTCCCCCCATTTCTCTATAATGTGGTCTACTCGCTCGCATGAGTTTCTGGATCATATTGTAGAATTTGTTTAATATAAATCATCAATTTGGTCTATCATATATCATTCACCTTTATAATCTTTTTAATATATTATTTTAAAGGTAAATTACACTCAAGTTACCTCAAAAATCCATTAATTTCAAACATATAAAATTCATCCTCAAGACCACACATGATAGTAAGAATAGAATTTCGATCCAAATTTTGAATTATTTCTAGATTATTATATTTAATAGACTCAACAATATATGAAACTTCATTTTCATCTTCCATGGGAATCTCATTAACCAAAAGTTTTTTTAGATACTTATAAATTTTCATGTGTATTTTCAATTTCTAATGACTCTACTCTAGAATAATGTTTTTACAAATATAGGGTTTTCAAATTTTATTAAAAAATTAAACTCCTCATATTTCTCACCAAGTTTAAGGAGTAACTAACCACTTGATACATCTATATAAGATTATATAGTATCCAAGAAAGGCCTACCCATAATTATGAGAATCTCTTTATCACACCCCATGTCTAACAAAAGAATACATGCTTAAAAAATCATATTTCTAACTCCTAGATTAAAATCATGAACATTTCATTTGGCATGTGTGAAGGAATATTTGTACAATTATATAATGATAGAGGAATGATTCAATTAAACTAATATAAACTATTGAAAATATGATAATTTGAGAATATTTATACTAGCCTGATGATCAAAAAGGCATCTCAGTTGAATACTATTCCCTAAGGTACATGGAATTAATAAACTACAAAGGTCTTTAATTTTTAGAGAGATTATATTTTTTAGGATGGAACTAAACTATTCATTGAGGATGCATGTATAAATTTCATCTAGAGTATTTTTTTATGGAAAAAAAATTAGTGACTTACGATAAGAATGAATCGGAATCGGGCTTCGATAAATGTAATATTAAATTGGAGTTTGGATAAAATCCCAAGGAACTAGAGTTGTTTATAATTATTAATATTCTTAGGTTTTAATCTTTTAGGTAAATCGATGGTAGGGGAGTAAGTCTTTAGAAAAGAAGGAATATCCCTAAGTTCTTCAACAATTTTCTCTTTCCCTTAATAATTATTATTTTCAGAAAAAAAAATCTTTCTGTTCAATTGGAAAATTGATATTTTCTTTATATTCATGATTATTTCTCTCATATTTAGATTTAGTTTTATGCATATTATAGTTTCAATATTTTCTTAGTTTTACATTTTTATTTGTACTAGGGTAATTTCCTATCACTTTTTCTGTTTTAAAACTGGTTCTTGTAACAACATCCATGGAATTTTCCCTATGGTTCAATTATTTTGTATTTGGAAGTTTCATATTATCTCAAGATGTCATGTGTCTTTATAATTGACCCATTATAGCTCTGAATTGTGCATTTAATAATTATTTCAGGACTTATCATATATATTTTTTGGTTTTTGTGGACAAACCTCCCAATCAAAATTCTAAACTAGAGATATAATTAGAAATATATCCTTTTAATATATGTGGGTAATATTTTCTGAAAAAATATTTATAAATTTATTCCTAGGTTTAAATAATATTTTCACGAGGTTCGAAAAACCAATTTATAGGATTCCCTTTACGTAAAAAGGGAACCAATGTCATCATAATTTCATTCTCAATGATCTATATTAAAGAAACTTTCTTCACCTTGATATATAATTCATTGATTAATGTTAATGAATCCCCATTAGATGAACAGTTAAATATGAGATACAGTGAAATGTATGATTATTTTGGGTCATAATTGTTTTTCTAAGATACAATATAGCTGAATAAGGGTTCATTGAGAGGTTAGGAAGTTGAAGAAACAACATGAGAGACTATTTATTTTCCTTCATAATGAGTTAACATTGATAACTATGATCATTATTCAAAGGAACACTATCCCATAGAATTTCCTTTTCATCTTTGTTTTTCTTTTTGAAGATATTAATATGTCTATATATATCAGGGATGTATGGATCTATCCTATTAAAATATGTTATCATTATCATTAAAAAATCAATAGAAAAGAATATTTAGTAACAAATTGTTCTATAAAACACATATCAATAGAATCAATGAACAATATTTTTTATAAAAAAATTAAAATTTTAGTATTTGTTTTAATTTTCTTTTTATATAATGTGAATTTTTTTATGCTTTTAAACATTCAAAAAATGTTCTTACATGGAATTAATTTTAAAATCATAACATGTATGTTGTTTAATACACATTATTTTAATTATTTATAACTTCTACATTCTACTTTATAATAGTGCATAAGGTATCGAAATCACATGGAAGGGAAATTGTGATCTTCAAACTAAAAGTTTTAAAGAACCGAAAAAAATTATTAATGATATTTTTCTATATTTTGTTTATGAAATCCAATCAAAGAATAAATATTTATTTTGAAAAAAATATAAGGTAGGAAAAAGGAATCAAAATTTATAACATGTGGTGAGAACAATAATAAAGACAAAATAAAGTGGAATTTTAATAGTTTTCATTAAAATGATTTCATCATTCATGAAAATTTATTGAAAATGAATCCCAAAAATTTATTATATTAAAATAATTATCTATGAGATTAATCTTATTTACTGATAATTCATAAATATCTCCACTTCCAAGAATCATCTATGTACAAAAGAGTCTCAATAAACATCATCATAGTCGATCAAAGAAAAATATTATGATGTTTTGAAACTAAATTTGAAAGAGGTTCAATAAAATAGTTTTGAAGAAATATGTTATCAATAAGTGGAAATATAAAACCAATAGTTTATAATTATCCATGAAAGTAAAATATCCTCAAAACATTATCAATTCAAGATCGTACAAAAGTATTCAGCATCGATTACAACTAAAAGGAATGAAATAAGAGGATAGAGGTAATCACCAAAAAAATTGATCATGATGAGTAATGATGTAACTATTATGGTACTTTATCTCATACTAGATCTCATATATAAAAAATATCAACAAAAATATAATGTTCTAGAAATTACCATGATTCTATAAAAAAAATCTCGTCTCTTTCGGTCATTGTATCCGAATTTATTTTTTGTTCCTTTCAGGAATATCACATACACTATGTATCAACTTATCTTGGTCGTAAATTTTTACCAACCATGTGGATGTAGTGTCAGTATTAGGTCACCAATGCATTATATAATAAATGCACTAATAATGATTGTGATAGACTCACCTATGATTTGTTTGAAATGAATCTGGATTTCTTCAACTAGATTCACCCTTCCTTTGTCATCATGATAAATTACATTAATGAACCAAGGTATTCTACCCAGACCAGTGATTAGGTTTGAACTAATCTTGACACATGTAAAAATTTATGCACAATATCCAACATTTAAAAATCTCCTCATCTTTATATATCAGTCACAAAGAGAGGTGCTTGGTGAACTGAGTCTTTCATGTTATTCTATGCATGGTTCCAATTCAAGTTTCACCAAAATCTCATCGGGAAAATATATTGAGAACCCCATGAAATCACCCAAAATGATCTCATCCATAGTTATGAAATCAAATTAATACCATTTATTCCACCATTTGGACTAAAAATATAATTAAAACTAGTGAAAATAAGTGAACACCATAGTTCTATTCAACGCCTTTGGCCCAGATGAGAATCAAATTTCTTCTCAATAAATGTTCAACTTTGGAAATATTGAATCAATTTAGTAACTATTTATTAAAGAGCACCAGTTTAGTTAAAAATTTATAACAGTATCTATATTGAATCCCCCAATATATTTAACTCAAACACATCAATCATGAATGATTTAGTCAGTTTGAGATGCTTAATCTAAACACCAAATATCTCATCACAACTCCCATATTCACGAAATTTTCAAACATTTCATGGGTTTATTTTTGAAAATGACATAACATCTCCATCATCATGCACCGTGAATGGATTTATTCTACTTCATGATTTGATCTCCCAATCCCTTTGAATTCTGTTTGGTATCCATGATCATCTACACAAGTCATCCTTCTTCATAAACTATGTGAAACCTTTTTTCCAATATCACTAGCTTTCATAGAAACATCGGGTGTTATCAGTGTGTTGACATCCTCATATTATATTCATTTCGAAGATTCAAATAATAATCTTCAACATGATCCTTTCATATTGTATAGAGAAATGATTTTGGGATAGTCTTATTCAATATGATTCGTCCATCACAAGAGTCATCGCCACATTTCCTCAAATGAAGTGTGGATCTATAGTTTATTTCTATCTGGATCATCCATTAAACTCTAATGGATCTATCTTCTCAAGAAGTTCTTCAGATTCAGTTTAGTTCAAGTGTTATCCTCTAAGAAAAATGAAATACTCTATCATCCATTGTAAGATAATGTCTCCCTCGAGCATAAATTTTTTTAACCTTATCCTTGAATTTTTCTTTCATATTTGCGGTAGATTACCATGGAATTGTCTCCTGCCATATTTAGGTGTGGACGATCAAAATATGTCATGGGGTTGATAAGATTTATCAATTGTGGTCAATCCCACATTGAAATGTGGTCGATACCCTTTCAAAAAATAAATTGTATTGTAGTAGAACAAAATTGGGTTGGTCGTACAATAGATGTATAATAAATGATAACTATACTTTTTAAAAAAATCGAGGGTTACTTTATCACTTCAAAATAATTGTAATGGTCACTCCGAGACATTACTAGAAATTTCCATGTTTTTTCTATGGTAGACTAAAACTAATCATAGAAAAATTAATTTAAAATTTTCTAAACATTATTTATTTAAATTTAAAAGATAAAAAACTAATTCTGAACCCTTAAATTTATAAACCAACAAAAAAATTAAAATTTATAAAATTTATAAGACAATAAAAATATAAATTAAATTAGGATTTTATCAATTAATAAATTAATTTATTAAAAAAATAATTACAAAATTCACTAAATAATTTAAATTGTAAATAATTGTTATAATTTATTATATCATTAAACACATGATAATATAAATTAATCATCTATTAATTAATTAATAAATTAATAAAGGTACAAAATAAATAATTAATTTATTCAAATGACACAAAAATTAACCCAAAACAAAGAGAATAAAAATTTAAATAAAAAATATGGAAACTAAATAAATAAATAATCTAATGTAAAAAATAAAGGATAATTTAAATTTAAAAACAAAAAAAACTTTGAAAATATGAATAATTACTAATTCCTTAATAAAATAACCACTTAATATTAGTGAAAAACTTATCGTGTACTTTTAACATTAAAACATAGAAAATAAAGCATAAATAATATGGAAAAATACCATAATTAAAGGCCACATAAAATGGATTTGAAAAAAATAGTTCTTTCAAATTTGTTATACTCCTTAACATCTTTTTTTTTCTTTTCAGATTGATTCTTCATAAAAATTTTACACACAATGAGAGAGCTATTTACTTCCTTGAGTTAAATATTTTTTTATATCTTTCACCTTTTATGTAGAAATCACCTTTGGTTCCAAAAAATATAGGTAAGACAAAGATAATTTTTATTATTAATGTTTATGTAGAAAAATCGTCACATAAAGAGTTTTTACCATTGAAAATGTCTATAAAGAATGTAAAAATATATGTCATAGATTCATTTTTATACATAATAAAACATTTAAAGTATTGTCTAAATATATGAAATATTGTACTTATAATTTTTATCCTTCCATTATGTATGACTTCTAAGAGTTTTCAAATTTCATGAGAAGTGTTTCTAGAAGAAATATGATTAAATTAATTTTTCTCCTACCTATAATGAAGAGAATGAATTTCATTAACATTATGATAAAAAGTTTCAATATCATGGTGAGTTTGTTTTTCCCGTGATTCAATGATAGGGATGTTTTCATGCATAACCATTTTATAAACATGAAAACCAATAATGATATGAAATTTAGGAAATCATGATATCCAATAAGAGTAATTTTTACAATTAAAATGGAGCATTTACCAAGGAGAGTCCTTTAAGATAACCTTTTAAAACAACATAGATTCCATTTAAAATGATAAATCATCAAAATTATTAAATATGTTGAAAATAAAAAATAATGTTTGAAACAAATATTTATTTGAGGAAAATATAAAAACCATTATTTTGAAAAAAAAGATGATCTCCTTTGATAACACATGTTGGTCAGATTATGAAGGAAATAGAGAGGTGATTTTTATCTTTAATATAAAATAATAGTGATGTGAATGAAAAATTAAAATTAGTTTCATCGGATAAAAATAAATTAAAATATAGATAAAATGTTGATAGTATTTTATTTTTGAATGCACACAATATTTTTATAAGGATATGATCAGAGTGAGTGCATTATTATCAATTAATGTGATTAAGAATGTTAAATCAGATAACCATAATTTTGGTATGAATTATAATATCAATGATAATTATAAGATTATGTATTCCATAATTAATGAGTATCAAAATTATGTGATTATGAGAAAAGATATGATATGAATTATGAAATGAGTAAATTGGAAGAGAGAGCAAACATAGTTTGAAAATGGGATCCAAAATATCTTAGTGTGAGACCTTAAGTCTCCTCCACTCAGGTGAGAGGTCTATATATTTCAGTATTGGTTTTAATGATCAAAGAACCCATCATTCTTTTATTTTTTATATTTTTTGAAAGAAACCCTCCTCCCTTAGTTCAATGGTAGTAAGAACATTCCTCGCTATATTTTCTCTGACTGTAGAATGAAACACATTGTATAGGTAATGTGATATGAGGATAGATTTTATAGGTAAAAATTCATTATAAAGTCACTCACTTGTCTCTCCACATGGTTAGATAAATTTTTTACAAGATTGATATAGGGGTAACATTTAATATAGCCTTTGATAAATGAGAACTGAAATTGGATCTATATTGGATTTTGAAAATAAAGAGAATTTATAGTGATCCCTCATTAAAGCATCACATAAATTTATTTTTCAATCATCAATAATTTTTATATGAAATCCCTACCTAAAAATCCTCTATTTATATACTTCATATGATATGGGGTTCCCCTAGGTTAATCCAAGGAATTTATGATCTGATTCAACATCATTAAATACATAAATAAACAAACACCGACTAAGCTGTATTGAATCCACAATCATGTCACCCGATGCCATTGGATAATATAATATTCATGTTGTAGGATGTCACTTAAATCGAAAGACTATTATATGGGTGACTGTCTTCTCTTGCATATGGTGGTTCTATTCACTTTAACCAACTAGTCGATTCCCTATACTGGGTAGCCGGTGTTTCCTTTAGAGATTCATGTTGCTCTTAATTCCTACAATATTTCTTTAATAACTATAATATGTTTAAGATCCTCCTTCCATTATTTCAATACGTGCGTTATTACTTCAAATAGACTTCAAAATATCATCAAAGACTTCAATTGAATTTTCAAATATAATCTTATGTTTTATCAAGATTCCTTCATTTGATTCATTAAGCTCAACACATGGAACTATATAAATGTATCGTTTATCCGATAAAATGAAATTGTTAGATACATAATTTAATTTTTTTTATCATGAAAACACTATGCGAGAGAGAGGTATAAAGCCAATTTTACTAGTTGTTTTTGTGTGAGGATTCTTTAAAAAAATTGTGAAAATATTTTATGAAAAATTTAATGAAAATTTATCCCAAGGCTACATAGATTTTTTTACTTGGTTCACCACTATGGGATAATCTAAGGAGCATGCAACAAATATCGTGTCGGTGCACTATATCACTAAATTAAATATTTGTGGGATATTAATCTAGTTCAATCAATCATAGGATAAATAACCTTAAATTTTTTTAGGGTAGATAAAATATATCCCTAGAATAACGTTTGTCACCATTCCATCCACTAATCATTACATTTAATTGAAATACAATTGGCTCATACGCCAAAGAGAAATAGCACATATTATTAGTATATTTACATAGTGTATTTTGGATGCCTTTGAATCTATACATGGTTCTCAATTTTTTTACTACAAACATAACATAGAGAATTTAATTTATATGAGAAGCCTTGGAAAATACATCTCCTTAAAGTTTTCAAGGATCCTTCTTCTTCTAATTTCAAATAACATTTCTTGAATTTCTCTAAATTCCTATTTTCAAATATAATTCATTACTTTCAAACAACAATACCCCCATTCATAATTCAAGTTTTTTCTACATATGGAATGGTCTAAATACTATTTTATTATATTAATAGTTATCTCAATTTATATTATTTTTATTTTGTAGGTATTTTTATGTGTCGTTTAGTCCTTATCTCTTTTATCTTTTGAATATTTTCCTATGGCGAAGATCTACCATGTTCCTTTTATCTTCGGTTATTATTATAGTATCGTTGATGGATAACCATCCATATTTCAAAATATATAAACCTTCACATATCCTAACAAAATATATTAATAAAATATGTGTTATATAAACCCCCATTAAACAATGTAAACATATCTCTATATGAATTAAAATATTTATAATATTTAAAAATGCGAGAACTCGATAATAATAGTATAAATATACTCTATAATTCTCGACCTGTTATTGTGCATGAATACTTCCAAATCTATATTATGGAAACCCATTTATTATTACATATTATATATATATATATATATGATGAGTCAAGAATGAATCATTTATTCCCCATTCACATGGTTTTATTCTCACATGAAAGCAATTCGCATGATGATATATTCATATTTCGAACTTTGTTACCCGCAAAAAAACAAACACAATATAGTCCAGAATATAATTGTATGAATAATATTTATTTTGGGAAATATGAAATCATGATAATGATATATTGTGAGATCCACAATAAAGTATTATTGTTGTTCTGGGCTTTGAATTCCCAAATAGTTTTCATATCTGAGCCTATTTTAAATTCTTGTTATAAGAAAATAAATGCATTCAATGCATGATCATTTATACTTTCAAAAACCAACCTCTTTCAATACTCATGAACTTATATGTGAAAAACAATAGGAATCAGTGGATCCTAGAATCCCAAAGTTCTACTTTTTTCATTGGTGAATGGATGTTAGAGAACAAATGTAATGAGAAAGGACTTTGAGTGTGCCCATCTCCTCTTTTATTTTGGTAGCCTGGGTAGTCACATCTGATGATATATCCAGCTGTGACCCACATTGGTGAATAAGAGAAATAGTTTCACCTCTTATAAGAAATATTAGGGGATTACTCTAGTAGGGATGTCCTGAGGTTGGAAAAAAGGGCTTCAGGTAATACACCTATTGAAGCCCATTATGGATAGGTGAGAGGAAGATACAAGAAAGGATTATTTGACAAAGTAAATGCATCTTACCATGTGGATTTTATGATCTTATCTAACATCTACATCCACATCAGTCATTATTTAATGTGAGAAATAAGAGGAATCATATGATCTGACAATCCACATTATCCTTCTTCAGTTGTGGGAAGAGGCCAGGGCTACAAGAGAAGAAGAAAGAGATTCTATGCAGACCTACCCTCCCGTCATTGTATCCAATATATTGAAATATGACTACCTATATGAAAACCACACCTGGTAATGGATATGTAGTAAGGAATTAAGCATGTGAGGTCCTATAGGAATGGATAGGATCTTACTCCACAATATATCCCCTGACCCTACTTCCTGGTGAAGAATTGGATGATAATATACTACAAATCAATAGAAATGTAATGTGTGATCTTCTCCCTCCCCATTAGAACCTGGGGATCTTGGTCTCAAATATTATGGTTGAAGTGAAATACCCAAACACTTTTTCCAATACTGGGAAGTCCCTAACACTGCACTTTGGTTCGGGGTTCTAATGAATGAAGGAATGCATATCCACATGTACATGATGACCCTACCCATCAGGTAAGAAATGTGTGGGACACCTCTGAATGAAGGAATTCATATAAAAATTAGATACATGAATGTGTAACACCTTCCATGGGATTTAATTTCTAGAGACTTTGTTGGAGGTTTCAATATGGTCTCCCTCAAAGAAGGGATCCAATGGAAGAGGATCCCTACCATTTACGTCTTGGAAGAGGGAATGAGGGTTGGATCATATAGGTGATGGTTGGGAGAGCCAAAGAGGTCTCTAACATGGTAGATCTTGGAAGAATATATGGGATTCATGAAGTTAAATCATTGATATCTAGAGGTGTCTTGGATATGGACATCTTGGGGAACAATATCTTGGCCATGGGATGGATTTTTCTCTAGGATCCAATGGTCTCTTATGGATTTCCTAGAAGAATCTCATGTGGGCCCTAATATTGGAAAGGGGCCCCACGCTATATATTTTTCAACTATAGGGAGGGTCCTCCTATAAAGGATACTTTTATTTTAGAACATGTAAGGACATTAATTCCAGTACACTAACAATACTATCTTCTCTAATGTTTCGGAGAGATACTTGAAAAGTTTCAGAGGTCCTGGGAGAAGGGATAGGGAGAGCCGAGATTTGAGTGTTCTTTGGGGGTTTTCTGTCATCTAAATGTGGAACCCCAGGGTCCTATTTATATGAAAATTTGTGACCCATGTATAAGGGGTTGGCTCAAGATTATCATTCCCATGCCAAAATTCAAGGGTACCATGTGTGGTGTTGTGGGGTGACCGAACTATCTAGGAATACGCAGTAGCACCGAATGTGTAGGTACCCTACACAGCGATGATGCTTTAGGGGGACCCCTTCGGAGAATATTCAGTGAAGTGGGTGACCCTTGGAATTATTCAAACATCTTATCCTCTTATTTTTAAGGAATTTAACTTTAATAACTTTTCATCCTTTCAAAAAAACAAATTTTTAACAAAATCCCCCCTTATGATTGGATCTGATCGAAGGAAGTGTGCCTGATCCTGAGGTAAATGGAAGAAAAGTCCCTAGGTTCATGTAGGGAATACATGTGGGTTATCCACACTTTCCCTTTTCATAAGTTTTTACTGCATGAAGGATACACATATGGTCTCCTTAATCTATAAATAGAGGCATTTTTAGTGAAAAATCCTCCCACTCCCGTACCACTAGTCTTGTCGTTCTAGTCTTCCGTGTAGACATTCTACTTAATCTTTACTTGCTAATGCTTCGCTCATGCAGTCTAGGTATTCACCTACATGTGTTACACATACTCTACCCAACTTAGGTAACATTGGAGGGAGAACTACATGAGGTCACATAGGGGTGGGACCCACATGTGGTCACTTGGGAAAGGGACCCTCGTGAGGTCACTTGTGTAAGTACCCTTCCCTAAATCGTGCATTTTCCAAATTTAAAATTTTCTAATATTTTCTCCCAAAACAAAGAATTGTTTTTTATGAAAATAATTTTTCTTCCTTTTAGATCAATGTATACTCAAGTGAATAATGTTTCTAATGGAAAACTTGGAAATAACATTGGGGAGATGGAAAAAATCACAATTCCAAAATATTATTATTTACATGATACTAATATTCTATATTTTTCAAATCATATATTGAAGTATTGTCATGAATACCCTAGGAGAAACTATATTCCACTCTACTTCCATGTTTATATGAAGGAGGTATTCATGTCAGAGATGAATAATTATACTCTTCAATCCTAATGTCAAAACTACATGAACATCACTACTACCGACATAATGATAATGGGAGCATACATTAATGTAAGAACATAATCCACGGCTTTTTTCACGCATGAAAACCAGTGTGATCCATATTTTAAGACACATATTCCTGAATTAAATACAAAATATTACTCTTCTATCTTTTATTATACCATGATGGACCATTTAAAAGGGTGGAGAGAAGAATAGGGCCTTGCCCCAAGAGGGGTTGTTATACTCGAATAGATGTAGATGTACTAGGCGCGTCGGACCTTTTCTAACACTATGAGTATCCTGATGGATAATCATTATAAATCCATATTGGTGGCCAAAAATATATATATATATATATATGTATATAAGAATCATGGATTTATTTTTATATATATATATGTGATTATGAATCCTACAAACAAACTCTTTACATATGATACACAAAGAAGTTTACAATATCCTATGAGATATACACAAGATCTCCAGAGATTTGATCCTTGGATATAATCATGAAAAGTTTATCCCACATAATGTGATGTGAGATTATTTTGAAAGGAATATATTATTGGCTCAGGATCTTTTATATATATCCTGGAACATTAAGAGTAATGATCCCCATCTGAGTGGTGATATTAATCTTAAACCATGAATGATCACTTTTATGGAGCCAGTGGTGAATTTTGCCACCTAAAAATGTCCTACTGGTTATCCCAAAATCGTGATGTGGTAATTCATCATAATTTAAGGCCTACCTTGGAAAAGGGTGAGTAAGAACAATGGGGGTTAAAACCCAAGTATAGAATACCTGTAAAGACACATCTTTCATACTTCGCATACTTGTTACTAAGTGTTTACATGTTCCATGTCCATGACTCCAACAATGATGTTAGGATATAGAAATTTTTTATTTCATCCAAGTTAGTTTAGTGGAATCACATAGGATTAAAAATCCATATCCTAGAGAATATTCACTGATGGATGCATTATATTCACATAGGGAAGGAAACATTTTGAATTTAAGGTCCATTATATGTACTATGGGGATGGGTTGTAGCCCACATTAGCTCATTTTTCATGTTAAGTGGATTTTATATTCTTGAAGGTTGTTTCAAACCATTTTCCCTTGTTTTTAATGGTATTCACCCCCTATCACAGATGCCTAGTGACACATTGATGTGGAAAAACCTATTCATTGGGTTTATGTTGTTTCCATATGGATATTCACTGATTGATACCTTAACTAATGATAAAAATTATAGAAAATAATTCAGATGTTACATGATTTCGATTACATATGGAATTCCAGCATCTTAAATTGACATAGTGGTCATATGTGAGGCCTATGATCCATATAAATTTTAACACCAGTTCAAGTGTCTTTACAAAATAACATTATCTCATCATGTTCTTATTCGATCGGATATTCAACCAATGGTATTTTGAATTTTTTGGATACTTATAGTGATGGAGATGACTCAGGAAAAAATTAACCTAGCTCCAGTGGGTGTGTATACTAGGTTGACCTCATAGTATGCTAAGGAATAGATTTAATCATATCCCTAGGAATTTTTTATAGAATTTTTCACATCATTTAGGGATTTGAAAACTTTTGTGATTTTAAACGAGGTAGAATTGCTTCGTCCCCTCGAGAAGGTTTTCACTCCCATTTGGAATATATAGATGAAGATTTTTGGGCTCTCCCCAATGACCCTGTGAAAGGTATAATATGCCAATTAGTATTATAAGCGATATGAAAACTGAGTTTTTTTCCCATGATGTGTAGTCATCATTGTCAGGAAGAGAACATACATCCATTTTCCCATCAATAAAATGTGATTCCGAGAGTCAGAAAGACCATGAGACTAAAGATTATCACATCGGCATCAATGAAGGTCGAGAGAGCCTCTAAATATTTGTGACCATAGGCAACCTAATTTTAATAGAGAATTCACTTTAATGTTGAGGTTGTGTGGTATCTCCATTGTTATGGGCTATGGATTCTATAAATTGAAGATGCTCAATCCTTAAAAAATCATCTCTTTGAGGTCAATCCTATGAAGGTGGTAATTTATTTCAAAAAACTGGAGATGATTGTTTATGAAACTAACAACCAGATTCCTACCATGAGGTGATTAGAAGAAATATTAAATGGGGTGAAGCTAAAGGGTTTTAACAAACATATGATGAAGAGTGAAAGGACTATGAAAATCCCCAGGATGTGAGTTTTTCTTCTCTTGTTTCATGTTTCATCCTTTCATTCATTTTGAACAATGTGTCATTATTGAGGGAATAATCACTATGTTTTGCAGTGAGGAAGTTGGGAATCAAATATGATCCTATCACCGAGGTATGACTTTATTGTAACCCCACTCAAAGCTAATGAATTGTATCCTAATCCAGGATATGTATCCTCAGTGCATCATAAAATGGAGGATGAGATGGCGGCAGAATCTCTACTGCCACTTCCAATATCTGTCGTTGAGGAGGTTAGTGTTATCCTTCCACCATTTAAAAATAAGTGATGGAGAATTAATCCCTTTTCAAAGAAGCTTATTAGTGATGTTAAGTCATTACAATTTGTCTTTTATTTATCTAGATAAAATGATGAATCATGCATGTCGTCGTAATATCACTATCTATATCTCTCTCCTCTCTAAAGGGGATGGGATGGAAGCCTCCAAGAACTGGGGAGGATGGTCCATACTCAATGAGGATTCCACCTATTGACTTGAAAACCTTGATAGAAGATGTGTTTCTGGTTGAGGAAACATGACTGATCCTTCTATTATAGAGAGTGCGGATGATTATAGTAAATTAAATTATACATCAAAAGGCGTCATATGCAGACTAATGAAGTTTAGTTCATATTTATTTCAGATTTGTCTCATATGTTTAAGGATCTTATAGATACTGGTGCTAACCCTATGAATATCACTAATGAAGGTATTTGGGGCCTCAGGTCATCAGAGGAGGTTATAGTGCTAGGTTTGAAGCCCAATGCATCGAACATTCCTATAGGTTTGAGTACCATGAGGTCTGGGACATTTATACATTCCATAATATTTAATGATAATAAATTTGAATAAATTTAGGAACATATTAAACTTCTAAGCACATTTAAATAGATTGTGGAATTTAACAATGAATGGGATTAACATGAGTCTTTATTTTCATGAAACCAATTTGTATTCTCGATTCCTTTAACTATGAATTCTTGGATTTTATAGCATTATTTGTGGGGAATGTTGAAATAGTGTTGCATCCACAAGGCATAAAATTCCATCCCACTCCCACTTTTTAGTGATAACCAAATCAATGGGGTCCTAAAATAGGGAGTCATCAAGCTCCTCCCTTTTCAAGCCCTAGTAAGATTCAGGAGAATGCAACACTTTAAGAGATTCCATCTCAAAAAACTGAGATCAGGAATTTCAGGGAGGAATCCACCCAATATATTGATCCATCACTGGGGTAGTATCACAAAATAATTTAATCATCTCATAATTAGTCCATTTTAAATCCTTTTAATGAAAACAATGAGTCTTATTTATGGTCTAGTGCCATCAACATCAGTAGCAAGGCCTTAAGTAGAACCGTCCATGACAATCCATCTTATATCATAATGTGAAGTAATTAATATACCAAAGGGAGTAGGATAAGGTTCCCCACTATGTAAAAAAATCCAATAATACATTTCTCCCTCAGAGAGTTACTTCGATTTATATTTAGAGACAAAAAATTCCCTCAGTATCACATGCCATGATGCCTAGTGGGGCATATAGATGATAATATCTGATATTCATTTTGAAGGCCTACCTTTGAGACTATGTCATCTTCCATTCCTGTTTGGAATGAAGGGATATAGAGGATTTTTTTACCACCTAATTCATAATACCACTAAGTAGATCATTCACAGACATAAGTGGGGACATGATCTATAACAACACCCATAAAGTAAAATGTCCATGTTGACACTAATGATCTTCAGGCCCCATTAAACTAGGTGGAGGATAACCAAACCAAGAAATTTAATGAATGTATGAAAACCATGAATGAGTGAACCATTCAAACACCATGAATTCAGTAAGAACTGGATTCCACCTAAGGGGAGCTTGTACAACTTCATCAATTGCTTGGCGGAGCTCAAAATTAGGGGACTACTATCATTGTGAATGTGGCGATTGGACATATTCGAACCACGTAGACTAAGGTTTCCCATCTAGTGGATATTCAAAGGGAAATTGACAGGTCTCGGGAGAGGCTCAAATTTATTCTTAATCTATATTGCCCAGTGATTGTAGTTTTACTATTACTAGGGTAATATATACAACCCAAAAATGTTTTTGTCTCTGGTAAAATCACCCTAATTTTTTTTCATATTTTTATTATGAAGAAGACTCGACAGGTTAGAATTGAATTTTTTTTCTTCACTCTACGGGTTTTTATCCTATGATGTTTTTTTCCATTTATATTTTTATTTCATGATTCATTCCTGAACCATGAAGAGTGAAGGTCTTGAGAGATGAGACATGACATTTATCTTAACTTCCCTTTTTTGGTTTTAATCATAGTTTATATAGCGTCTATTTTAATGGGTTTTTTAATGATGTGAAATACACACTAATGATATTGGTGTTTTAGTTCAAAAAACATTGACCATTAGTTTTGAAATTATGATCCAAAAAATTCTTGTGGGTGAAGAATGTTCTGAAATTTTTCAAATAACTGATGAGAAATTTTGTGTCCGGATTTTGTGGTTCTGGAATATAAAACATGTTTCTTGGAAAATATTTGGGGAGTTTCTGTGAACTGAGTTTGAAAAGTGATTTCTATCATGATATTATAAAGTATTATTGTATTATATTAGGTATCTCTCAAGGAAGAATATGTTGTAGGTTGAAAACCCTGCATTGTGGGGGGGATTATACAAAGCCAATAGGGGCATGTTACTGCATAGTCAAGATGTGTAATCCTCAAGTTGAAAGGATATTAAATTTGATAGGCATCTTATGAAAAACTAATTGGGATTATTTAATTCATAGTTATATAATGTTATCCTCAGGAATTACAACATTCTACAACGCATGGAGACTTAGTGAAGATTTTGGATATCTCAAGTCCATGAAACGTTGTTTGAAATGGGATGTTGTATAACAATGAAGTGAATGTGTTTATTGTCATTATACATTACATGGAAACTAATACAAAAATTTAATTGTCTTGTGTGAAGTATGATACATTTTTTAAGTGATATATTCCACAGGGGAAGGCCCCTTTTTGATAATGATCAAATCCTTGTGCAGTTTATTGTCATGCCGCCAGGACAGTGACAATATAGTTTAATGTATTATGTTGAGGATGTTGTTAGATAGATTAATTTAATGGGACTAGTATACACACTTAATAATTTTAATTTCATAAAAAATGATTTGGGGGGATATAATTTAAGAATTTATATCTTTGACCAAAATATAAATATATCTTCATTTTATGGTAATCTATCCGAGAATGCACCATCATTTTCATGTATGAAGTTGAAGGGTTGTTATAAGTAATCTAAGTGGTATATGGATCTGAAGGGGTATTTGGGGGAAGGTATTAAGGATATAGATGAGGTTTCCCTTGAAGATGATATTACCACTGGTTGACCAACTCGTTTTTTGGGAAACATTATGAAAAAACAACTGAAGTGTGTTACGACATAGTCAAATAGTGGAATCCCATGTATAAAAGGCCCTTTATATGGGAGAATTATGAAAATAAAATTTTTTTGTGTTACTAAGTAGTCCATAAAAATTGTTATTAGTAATTTTAACATTCTATTTCTGATGGCCTAAGGATGATTATAGGGATTCTGATTCTCTAGAATCGTAGTTTCATCTATGAACTAAAATTAGCTAAATATGGGATGATAATTTCTAGTTAAAATTACCCATTAATGGGGAAAATATTTATTCTACATTTATGAACCAAATGTATGAAATATGGTATTCTTATGCCGGTTCCAAAACACCAGGCCTAAGAATCACTACATACCTCATTTGAATGAGAATCAAGCAATGTGTAGTTCTAAAAATCCCAATAGTTTAATGTTTTTATGTGAGGACTTATCAAGAATTTTTATATTGTGTAATGAGGATGTTATGATTCAATGTATTTTAAGGTTATATGACTTAGGACATGGTATTATAGAAATGATGGGTTGTGTGAGGCCTATAGGGCCACAATTATTTTGGCATTCTTCAAACAGGAGAAAGGAAACTGTAAACAATGATCATAGGGGATACCAAATTAGGAAAGATGATTTGAGAAAAATATACGAGGGATGAAAAAAGAAGAAATTTGATTCATGGGTTCCAAAATAATGCCTTCAATGCTAATGGGGACAAAAGAGGCTTCCCTTGAGGATGAAATGTGTCATAAGTTGACAACCCCATTTTGTGGTAGAAATTATGAAATGAAAAATGGGGTGTGTTAATACATAGAAAATAAATTCCGTCCTATATTTGGTATAAATTTCATGTCCGAGACATATTTAAAGCAAAATGGGGGGTGTAACAACATATTCATACAATGATTTCCTTGGGTATCATTAATTCCATCACCGGTAGCTGGAGGAAGATTATGGATATATGAAAGTTTACTAAATTAGGAGTATGAAGTGTGAAAGGGATAAACCTAAGAATAAAGAAGGAATTAATATGGATATTTTACAAGAAGTGTAGTGTAACATTAAAATATCTGACTCTTATACAGGAGGGTAACATATATTTTTCCTAGATGGTCCCCTTGATGAGGGGACTAGAATTAAGAGCTCCTTCATAGGTTTTTGTGTGTCTGTATGAGAGTGTAGTTTTTATTTACCATGCGTCTAGGAAAAGTAAATTAGGTCTTGTAATTACTATGTATCTATTTGTAATGATAATTAAGAAACATTTAGTTCTTAGGGATCATACAGTTTAGCATCATGGGGTAAGGACATCATCCATGCAGTTTAACATCATGTGTTAAGTACAAAGGTGAATTGATGTGAAAAATAAATATATTAGTTGTACCAGGTCATAGTACCTGATTATCACTATGTATAATGTTGGATAAATAATCAATCCATAGATAGATATAATGTGTATTCCCCAAACTCATTGAATTCATGTGTGGGGAAAGGTTTTTTTAATATTGGCCCATGCATGGGATGAGAACCAATGTTGGATCCTATTATATAGATTATACTCTTACATAAGAGAGTGGGGGTATTTATTATATTGTGGATCGACTTGGATGTCGGATCTAAGTACCACTACGTTTCTTGTGGGAAAAAAATGAAACCATACACAGTTCTCAAAGAACCCATGTAGATTATTGCCATGTTTTATGGAAATTTGGTGTGCCTTTTTTGGTCTTGCTACCATGACTATGATAACCTTTTTTTAAATTGATATAGATTACTTATTTAGGGAATTTATTTACCATTGAACATAATCCCACAAGAGAAATGATCAGTGTGAGATAAAATGAGTTTCAAAGGTTTCACCCACCACAAAAAGGTGATACACATTAAGGATAAGGGAATTTATATTCTCGGGTGTCTTGGCCCGGATCTATGGTATGGGTGTCACTACGTATCTCATTAGAATGAGAATCAAGTCACAGGTGGTCCTCGAACGTCTCCCTGTGAATGTCTGGTACATACAAAGGGAGGGATAATTTTTTATTTTGTTGTGGTTGGGACCATTATTGGAGATCCTGGATTCACTACATATATCATTAGAATGATAATCTAGTATCATGTTGTACTTGATGAGATCATGAATTTTATTATCATGTGATGAGAACATGAGCCATGAATTTTAATATATTATGGCGAGTAAATGTATCATATGATGTGGAAGGGAAGTATTATTGCATCTAGTCCCAATATTAGAGGTCTAGGTGTATCTACATATTATGTGATGGAATTATTCAAGCCACATGTTGTTATTAAAAAAAGATCCCAACTCCAACAAAGTTTTTATGCGGGAAAAGTGGACATTGATATTATTCAAAATTCTAGATTGGAATGATAAATGAGGTATAGCCTCTACTATGTATCTATATGCGATGAGAAACAATCCATACACAATTCTACAATGATGGTATTGTAGGATACTAACACCAAGAAATTTGTTTGGGTCAATCACGTATCATAATGTTATGTGATTTTACATCTCTTAGGATGAATGTGAACTGTGCAATTTTATATCATGTGGAAAGGACTTGTTAAATTTAATGTCTTGTGACATGGATGTTAGAGTAATTCAGTTTAGCATGTTTGTACATGGAAGTTATTTCATTTTTTTAGGATCACACGACAATGAATGAATACTAGTTTTAATATCGTGTAGATGAGATATATACCATTCAATTTATCATCATACGGTCAGGAAAAAAAGATACACAGTTTAAAATATTATATATTGGACTATAAGTGATGTTCATTTTAGCATCGTGCTTCTAGGATGAGTGTCATGTGATTACAAGAAATATTTCCTTAGGAACCATACATTGTTTAGGGTAGTAGAGAGCTCTATATCCATTGAGATCAAAGAATAAGCTCTATTGAAGTGGATATTGTGTATGGAGTAAGGTCCCTCCCATTTTTTCTCATGATTTGGAGGCTTCTTTCCTAGTAACATTGGAGTACTATGGACCAGCATCAATTTTCCATAGAGGAACAATTGAAGCAAAACATTATTGTCATGAACTCATGCCATATGATTTTGATGGAACTTCAAGTGTTGAAAATTGTTAAATATTTTCTCCATGAGTTATAAAATTCATCCATCCATTTTTGGGAGTTCTAATTCATGGAAATAATGTCAAATATGGAAATACAGGGCAATGGAAATTATACCTCATTGTGTAGAATTGCTTCTATCCTACAAACAAGGGAAAATGGGGTTTTCTTTCATGGAAGTATGGTTTTCGTTTGGTAGGCCCACAAGGTATGAAAAATAATTTTGAGAAAATAATTTTTATCCTTATCCACCATCATTTGGAGTATTTTTTATAGGATCTTGGTAAAAGACTCTATCTATCTGTTAGATATTATATCATAGTGGGACACATGGTTGGATTTGATGTTATATATTTTCTACCTTGGAAGAATAGAAAATAGTTTGGTTATCCGTTAGTATTCAATGAGGGACAAAAAATCTTGTAATAATTTTTGCCTTCACAAAGATGAATATTCATTTGGCGATAAATTCTTTGATATTTTTTTACCTCATCACATTTGGAGAAGAATTTAGTAATAATTAAGATGTATTTGAACTACTTGTTCGTAGCTGGTGGGTATGGACCCACAATATCCATTACCTATATGGAAAAGGGATAGGAGTATTTGAAAATATTTAGAAACTCTAGGAATTTATGGATGAATTTGACATCCAATTTAATGGAATGGAATTTCTTGGTGAATTGTGTGCAATCCTTTTTCGTTTTGGGAAAATAGTACCCACATTTCTGAATTTTATGAAAAATCTAGAA
This sequence comes from Viscum album, assembly GCA_963277665.1. Classification (NCBI taxonomy): domain Eukaryota; kingdom Viridiplantae; phylum Streptophyta; class Magnoliopsida; order Santalales; family Viscaceae; genus Viscum; species Viscum album. The sequence goes on along the minus strand of OY728167.1, from coordinate 599,147,629 downwards.
CCCTGAATATGGGAAACCACAAGATCCCATGTGTAATTATTTCATGACAACATCATTCTCTTATCCATTAATATATATTAGAAGGAATCCATAAAGCCTTCATTAATAGAGGGCATTCGGGTGATTCGGGCAATCATAAAGTGATAAATTGTTTGGATGCTGCTTGATTTTAATTTTCATATCTCTGTCTGCATAAAGTATTCCATCTTAGAGGTAGTATATGGTGAAAATCATCCACCCATTGGTTGGGCCATATGGTTTTGGGCCAAGGATGAGTTCATTTATCTCTTCTATTATTACTTTTAAAAAGGTGATACAATTCATTGAGGGGAAATTATGATGACCATTTCATCTAGGTTTGTATCTTTCATTGATGTAGATGCATTTCACAGTGCATTTTCATGGACATTATTTTACCATTTTATGTGAGATAATGATATCTCTTTGGGTGATTCTACCATTAACCCTAATATATAGTCATGTAGGGGTATTAAATCTTATTTTATAATAGAATAATCCACACTGGTCTGTTTTATTACCAACATTAAGTTTTAACTCACCCCTAGGTGGTCCACAGGTATATGGAGTGATATTTCTAGGCCTACAATTTGGTCCTTGTATTCTAGAAAAATATTTTTATATCCTTCTAACAATAGTAATGAAAAAAGGAAATATTACTCTTTCTGATGATATGAGCATGATCACTAACCAGACATTTTTGGGAGTAGATTCTTCTATACTCTTCCATGTTGGGATACCAGAAGAAGTGTCAAAATAAATTTCCCAAATATGGGGTCCATCCTAATAAAAAATATATCATTATCTATAAATTTAGTATTTAATGATAGTGTTTCTAAAGATGGGTGTTCTGCATGAAAATCATCCCAATATTGGCCTCTAAATGCCTTTTGAGGACTGAAATGTATATCAAAAAGCTTCAGTATAACCTCCTACTGTGACAAACATAATGTCAATATAAGAAATATGAGGATATATTTTAGCGGATTATTTAAAGATATGAAAACGACCTCATGGTGCTAAATGTAGTGCCTCCATTTCTGAAATGTGAATATTAAAACCTGACATCTTTACTTGATAATAAAACAAAAAGTCTCATCATTGAGAATGGTTTTGAGAAGATAAAAAATGATGTTTTTTCATTTACGAAATCATTCTTTTGTGTGATGGAAACACATATTTATAACTATAGGGACATTACATATTGAATGATAAGGTTTCCAACAATGGGTGACATAAGAACTGGTGGGATCAATATATATTTGTGGATTTTTTGAAATTAATCACGTTTTTCATTGGTCCACTAATATATGACACATTTATTCAATAATTTAGTGAGGGTAAAACCACTTCACGTGAGGTTGGATATGAATTTCCCAATAAAGAATAAGTTTCCTTGATGTCTTCTTACCTCATTAAGGTTTTGGGGAGGCTACATTCTTTGTATATAATTTTTCCTCTCATGGTCAATGTTGATTCCACGATGACACACAGAGAAGTCGAGAAATTTTCATGAGGTTGCCCCAAAAGAACATTTGAAGGGGTTATACTTCAACTTATTCTATTATAGTTTGTTAAATGGTATTTAAAAATTATTCATGTGGTCAAAAAAAATTTGGGACATAACCACCAGAACATAAGCATATAATTCAACAAAAATATCCAAGAATGGTTTGAAGATGTGATTTATGACATGTTCGTATGTAAATTCATCATTATTCAAGAAAAATGTCATTACTCAATAACAGAATACTACATGAGGATCCTTGAAGGTGGTCACTTATTCATTATCCAAATCCATCTTAATTTTTTCCCCAAATAACTATCCATGAATAGGACGTTTTGATAAATATCCATTTCATAAATCAGAAGTTCTATGATTGGAACTAGGAAGTCATCACTCGGACAACATCGTTTGATGTCTCTAAAGTCAATACAACCCATGATTTTCCCATTATTCTTCTTTAAAAAGATGATTTTGGCTAGTAATTTCAGATACATAAATTCCTGGATGAAGATGGACTTAATATGCTTATCCACTTCAGCCTTAATTGTGGAGGCATGAGTCGGGTGTGTCCTTCAGGATACCTGTTTTTATCCCCAATGGAAATTTTACAAGACCAACTGATGGGTGGTCACCTTGTAGCTGAGGCCTGGAATATCTATGTAATTATAGGTGAACATTTTATAGTGTTTCATAATAATGGTGGGGTATACCTCTTGTTCTTCCGGAGTCATCGCTACATATATTAGAGTGGGTCATGGAACTTATTCACTACCCATATTTATATCTCTGAGATCATCAACCATGGTAGAGAAATGTTCCTCAAATGACAGAGGGTAATCCTTGAGGTCTTCCTCTTCTTCTTATTCCTCATTATTTAACTCTTCCATCTCTTCTTCTGACTTGACTGATGCAAGGCCTTTTGATGTTCCAAAGGAGTAATGAAGGATAGATACTGATCATCTTGATTTTCTCTCAGTGACATAGAAATATCATTTATCCCATCCAATGATAACATAATTTTTTGAATCCCAAAGGATATAATTAAGGCATTTATATATGGGATTTAATCACTGCTTAGAGAATTTAAAACATCTCCAGCTCTATCGAGTTTAGTTTTCAATACTAAAATCACATAAGTTACTGAATATATTTTGGAATTTGGACCCACCTATTTTTATTTATTGATGAGTATAACATAATCTATATTTATATGAATGAAATAATTATCTTTGATCATCGATAGGGCATTAAGGTCATTGATTGGAGAAACATCATCATTCATGGGTTGTTTCCCTTCCCACTGATAAAATACAGCATTAATCTATTTTGATTCATAGGATTTAAATTTATCTTTACCACTATACTATGTTCCAATTTTACCATTGATGCAATATTTAAGGCATTGGTTATATGATGAGTAAATAACCTCTTGTTGATGTAACCAAGTACATCCTAGAAGAATGTTGAAGTCTGTATATTTCAAAACAAACATGAATTCTATGTCAAACATTAGATCCCCAAACCATGTTCTAAGATTTATTTTACTAAGATAACTTTTCTCAATTTTTTATAACCCTATAATGCCTAAAATTAAGAGGAAAAGTGGGATTTGATATGATATAGTTGAAAAGGAGTTAAGACCATAATGAAGTTGAATCTTGAGTCGTTTTCAATGAAGGCTCATCATGTATCGACATAATTTATCTTTCCTGATTCATATAAAGGTATGATGTGTCCATGTATGATGAAATATTCATGTTACTCCATGAAAGAGTTGATCATGTGGAATTATGTGGGATTATTATATGTAAAATATATATTGGTAGAAAAAAAACTGACTTTGAATTACTGGGGGGTATGACAAAGTCTCTTTTATTGCTTCCCAGAGGTATTTTTATAGACTCATATCATCCAACATTGAAAAATTGGATGAAAACATCTATAACTACTTCAAAAATATCATACTTATTTTCCAAATGATTATGCCTCATAGCATGGGGGTGATCTTTTGTATGGTCTATTAGAATGTATGTAATTTGTGTGGATGGATCATCCCATGGAATAGGATATGAAGTTCCTTCTTCTCTCGATGGATTATGTCAACTATATATTACTTCACAACGATATTGACTGGTAAATGATGTATAATATATGAGATCATCTTGGAAGATAATGTAATAGAATACCCTTGTATGTATGGGTCAACAATATTTCTTATTCTAAGATCACTAGAGAGCTCTCCCATGAGTTTTTCTATCTGAATAGTCTGAGCAAGGATGTAGTTAGAGTAGTGACTCATGAAATTATGTCATCTTCACCTATGTCCTCTAATCAAATTGAATCATTCCTTATTTCCCTAAACAATTTATGGAATTCAAGTTCATAGTTTCATTCTTAATATGATAAGTGATCAATGATGTGTATAATATTAATGGAACTGAATACCAACTCTTCATCAAATGAGTATTTCATTTTTTGGGTCGACTCTTGTGGTACCATCTGGTTGGGTGGTTCCAATTCTTCTGAAACTATAGTCATGAACTCTACTATAGTCAAATAAATATGTGGAATTGTATAAACTCATATTATGGTGTTTCACATTTATCTTCTGGCCATGAAATTTAATGGAACACATTCTCTAGAAGGAAAGTGATTCTTACAAAGTCAACTATGTCATATCATAAGTAGACAAAGGGCATAGTTGGCTACATAAGCATTGCTTAAAGAATGGAATGAGCCATGTTGATCATCTTCTAGATCATACAATCACTTAACTTCTGTGTTCCCTTACAATTTACTTTGTTATATTCATTCACCTCATATATATCCATGGAATAAACACATTATACTTGTGCAAGTGGCTTTCCTAGTATTACTTTTTTGGAGACTACCAACTTCTAAATGATGTATTTTAAAATGAATCTTTCTTGGATGTTTTGAACCAGTGCTTGATTTGAGGGTCAATAGTTGGGGAGATATTTTTTTCCTTCTCAAATGGGCTTCTTGATCTTTGGAAACATGATCAAGTTGTTCTCCAATGTTGAGATAAATTATCCACTGACTTTGTCATTTTAGAGACAATAAATAATTTTCTTCATCTCCTAAGACTATTTTGTACTCTTCTATATTTGATCATCCTGATGATGTGGGTGTTGTTGCTAACACTTTTAATAGTGTAACACAAGATATGAAGAGACCTTAGGAGCTAGAGGGGGTGTAGGGGCCTGCTTAAGTGTAACAGTTGTATACTATGTTTTCCTCGTTCTCTTTCCTTGAGCTGAATGAATTACATAGGACATACCCTTGGTTCTTGCTATGGAGTCTTCCACTCTTTGGGAAATCATGGTGAGGTTATGAAACCCTCCTATGTTTTTCAAAAGAATTAGTGACAAGTGAAACTCATTGTAAATATTTCCTAAATAGATGCATTGAGAATGCTCTTGGGGAAGCTGTAGGTTTAGAGAGTATATCAACCCATTCCATAGAGAGTTGAAATATTAGACCCTTTCATCCTCCAACTATTTTTAGTTTGAGGGGTGAATTAATTTCATCTTATGTAGCATTGAGATAAATTATAAGAGAAACATTCGATAGTGATCTTTCCACCCTATACATGACATACCTGAAAAAGTATTAAACCTTACAAAGTCTAGTCCTTAGTGTCATTACCCAAACCACCTGAGTTTCAATTATTTTTAATGTTTAGGTGTCCCCATCATGGGATCACACCGGGATATGAAATGTTTCATGTTATGCTCTGGGTCTCATGAGCCGTTGAAAAATGGGAATGTAGTATTCCCAAAGTTCGGTGGTGGAAGAGTGGGAGCAACCCATTATAGGTAAGGATTAATATCTGGTTGTACCAATTCACATCATTCCAAAATGGATTCTAATAAATATATTAGTTACTCAATCATTGTCATGAACCCGTGAAGAATGGATAGCTGAGAATAAGCTTGAATAGGGGATAAAACTAGTCAAGCCATCTATGGTGGCACTTCTATTATCTAGCAAGGGTATCTTATATGGGTAGGCTTGTAAGGATATGCCTAGTCCAATTATTTACGTATACCTATATGGAACACCCAATCTACTAATGTGGGATCTATATATTCTTGTTTTTAGTATCCCACATTGAGGAGATGTTTTGGATCCCTTTTAGTTGTTGCGGTGAACCCTCTTTGTTGAGGTTCACCAACTGGGAGTGCAAGTTAATGCTCTATTTTTAAAACGTTACTTGTTGGAATGATTCCATGGAGTAGTTATCTATTGATTCATATCAATTCATTAATATATTCCCCTTTCTGGAAAATTCTATCCAAAATTGGAATGTGTTCAAACTCTTCAGGATGAAAGTGAGGCATAAACATACATTTACCCTTTTGTTGGTTGGATGAACCTTGGGGAGATAACAATATAGTTATTGTGGTCCAAGGGAAGCCTATAGTTTGGGTGCAAACACACCTCTTTCAATCATTTCAGTGTGTACCATATTGTGAATTGAAACATCCTCCCCCAAATTTTCCTTATAATCTACAAGTTCTATAGGGGTTCTGTTAATGGAATTAACTAAAGAGTAATTCATTTCACACACTTCATAAGTGTCTTTGAGATATATCATTTTTCTATACACTCAATAAGGCATTTTCTTATACTTTTTTGGTTCTCTTTGAACTGTTTGTTTAATTTTAATATATAGGGATCATATAGATTGTTTGGACAAGCATATCTCTGATGAGGACACCAAATCATGGGGCATGATTCTCCAGGAGGATTCGTTCTATAAAATTCCACCTAATAAGGAGAATAAAAAAATCATTGGGGGGGAGTTGTTAAGTTAAAAAATATCTTATCTGTGTGGGTTGGGATATTCACATTTCACTTCCACAACACTTCAGGCCTGATTTACTGACTATGATTTTTGTGCTAAAGAATCCCCTAGCTCTGTGGTCTGGGGTTTCTCCTAGGTTGTCGGGGATGTTACTGTCGTGACTTCCTTCATAATTTTATAGAGTCGTGGTAGAATATGGGATAGATGAATCATTTGGTATTAACCTAAATCACCTTATTCTAAATATTGTTGGGATGACTTCAATATTTTCACTATTTGATGATTCAATTCCCTAAAGCTAGAGGCCTAATCGATATTATTAGATGCCTCATAAAAATTCCATTAGTGGATTAACCTATTCTATACCAACATCAGTGAGAGTCAGTCGATACCTATTCATGTTCATCATATCATTAGTTGTGAATAGATTATGTTTGTTAAATCTAGGTTAATGATTTGGAATTTAATGAAACCGTATTTGGAACACTTTTTTCATTGGAGAGAATAGTGAAATGAAACACTATATGTTCACCCCATCCTATTATATGAACACTGGATGGGGTATCTATGATAAGCTGGAGAAATTATTTTAAAGTGATGAGGAATGAACACTGAAGGGATCCTTTCTACTTACCCAATTTTTTATTTCATTCAACCAGGAGATTCTCCAAGTAAGTATTTCATTATGATCCATCTATTCCTATGATGTGACTTTCATACTCATCGTAGGGTAATATCATTATTGTTAAATGAATAAGAGTGTTCCATATGTTGAGGCGGATGTCGTGCACAAAATATTATGACAATTCATCTTGAATTATATATCGATGGGTGGAAAACGTCCATAACATGACTAGTATGTCTTCTTTAGCTAGTTGTTTTTTCATGTTTAGAAGATATTATTCAACATTTTCTAAATGTTCCTCGACATCGTCTGACCAAAGATGATTATTCCTTAATTTTTTTTCATAAAAAATTTTTGGTAGGGGATCCCTCTATCATAGTGTAAGTTTGGTGATCTAATAGTGTATTTAAGAATGAACTTCGCATTGGGATATATTATGGATAAGAAAGGATTTCACATTTTAATGAAAATTTAGCATACATGACTGGATCTTTTTTCCCAAGTGCCTTTTGGCAGGGAGGATTTATCATTATTTAATTTTTATGTGGAGTACCCTTTTGATGAATTGAAACACTACTATGGAGATAACATTAACAGACAATATCGTCATGGGGATGACTACCGTAGTGGAATACAGCAAGGGGAAGACCTAATTTCTATTTGTCTTCTGGCCACACAAAGTGTTGTAATGACTCCCATATGGATATGGTATTTTTATATTAATCACATTATTGACATGAATAAATCCTTCATGTTTATGTGTCTATAGAGGAAGTTTTTATTGTTGTAACTTCTCTAAATATTTGATAAAGGGGGAGTAGGATCTTGAACTACCATAGATAAGGAATTGTGGGCTTCATGAACACCTACATTAATTAGAGATAGATTAGAAACATCAATCAATTTATAGTAATCTATGATGATTATTATCTTTGGGCTCCTATTGGTGAATGAATGGGTCCACTTTATAGGGAAATTGGTTTGCAGATATTGATGATTTCTTGACTACGTCCCAGGTTACTGTTGGAATTTTCTGATAGGAATCTAAAAATTTGGTTGGGGTTGGTGCATACCTTAGAGAGGACATTAGAATAGGATGAATAACTCTTATTGGAATGTGTGTATGTCCTTAATGATTTAGTCCATATATCATGGGGTTGTTTTCCCCAAAACATCCACCCCTACCCCCACCCCCACCCCCCGTATGGGAGAAGAGGCATGTGTCTTCTATGAGGTAACATACTAATGAGCCATCCCATTTCTGGTGATGGAGTTCTGTTTCCACCCCATTACTACTATCATTGTATCATATATGATATCTCTGTAGGTCTATAGAATGGCGGAATGTATTTTATTCTTCCTATATACCTTATTTAGGATATTCATAGTTTTTTAGAGATTGGAATGGGGTTATATTCCCATACCGTTTTTGGATCGGGGGTATGTTCCTTCTCCTATCCTCCATTGTCTACCAGTGGATAATGATTGTACACAAATGGGGAGGCAATAATTTAGTTTCCCCTATTTTTCAGTGAGACATGATGACTAACTTATGTAGATTCTTCCAGATGATTCTCTTATATGGCTTGATAATTGTTTTTAGGTGTGTACACCTACTCATGGACTATCACTATATTTTACCAATAAGCTTCTTTGGAAAGATCCAAACATGGATCTTGGAAGGTTTTTCTAATGTGGAAACGTTTTTGTGCATACTCACGAGATGGATCTGGATTTTACTGAAAAAATTATTATCATGGGAATTTGATTGCTCCTACTTTATGTTTCCAACTGTCTTTTTAGTGGGATTCGCTGGGTACTGCTAGAACAGTCCATTGAAAAGTTTTATTAGTGTGGTTAGGTGTATATTCCGTCTCTAAATTTGCATCCATGTTAAATGGATTATAGTGCTTCTTTAGAGGGGGTTGAGGTGTGTCCCTACTCCATGTTAAATGGTTTCTTCCCCTGGAGGGCCTTCTTGGATTCCTAGTTATGGGTAACATGATTCAGACTACCTATAACAGAACCCTCATTTTGATGACTGCTTACTACCACGCGATGTTGGTGGAAAAAATTATTGTCTGAATCCTTTTGGAAGGACCGATGAGCCTTCTTGGTGAAGAAATATTTAGCCTCTTGAACAACCTCAATGAAATAAAGGAGTAAGTGATTGTTGTATTCCTAGAATAAACACTTTAAATATTTGGATATGGTGATAAGAACCATCTAATTTTATACCACTGATCATCGCTGAATGGATGACTAGTGGGGACTTACGAGCAGGAGGGACTATCAGGTGACCTCAAAAGTTAGGAGGGAACCATTCTGATGATATTCCTAGACCAATTTGAAACCTAGTGTTAAAGATGTTGGTTTGGTGATGGATTAGTCTACTTGGGGGATGAAAAAAAATGATCGATTGATGGGGTATACAGAAGTGAGATTTAGAATGACACCATTTGGATTGAACGGATATCCGGTTGGATTTTCCAGAAATAGAGTTGAATAACAAAAATAAAAAAACCCCATTAAGGAAACAACACATTAAATAAAAACATGCATTATTGATTGTGTTTTTTGACCCTATTTTATTTTGAGAGCGAAAGGGACATGACAAGTGGGTAAAATCATCATCTTGGTTCGGGGTTGAAGTTGGGTTCACCATTTTTGTTTCATCCCCAATTTCTATTTTGGGATGGAATGGAATTTTGTGGTGTTGTTGGAAAAAACATAACTTCAAACACATATCCACATCCCTTTAGGATGGTTTCAAATGGGTATTATTCATGGAACCAAAAATACCAAATAGTTCTATACCTGTGAAGACTTATGGAACTACATTCTAATGGTAGGTTCCCATTTGTAATCTAGACCAACAAGGATAAAGATATCACATTGGTTGAGAGGAAGGGAGGTCGGGCTCATAACACCACTTTGGGGAGGATTTTTTTTCAACTATGGGAATCTCTTATATATTGAATATATGTTCAAAAATACTTTATTAATCAAATGGTATTTTTTTGGGTCACCTTTTAATTAAAAATCAATTATCATCATGTATTTTTATTAGAATCAACTATATGTGTACAAGATTATTAATCAATGGAGGTATGTGTCTGTATCTGATGTTCTCCATCAATGGTATGATCTTATTTATTGATTATAGATTCTCTTTTTGTCTTATTTCAGTGCTAGTATAGGGAAAAACTATTCGGAACTCTAGAGTGTATCATCATCTACAGATACAAGGTTATTTTTATGTCAAGATCAGACACATAATATGTTCTTCCTACATATCCTTATTTATGGAATCCAAACCCATGTAGATAAGTTCCACTTAATGGGACTCATCATACCTTTTAAGGTCATGTGACAAGTACCATAACATACTATTTTACATTATACTATAAGGGAATATAGGAAAAAGTTATCTTGTCAATTTTTTGTGTGGGACTTATGCCAAAGTAGCCTAGGGAACCCGAAAGGGAAATGGATTCCCCAGTTTAATAATACTCTTCATAGGATGAGGCCTGGAGAGAATTAGTGTTGAAATGGGATATTGGGTATAGACCTTAAGGAGGCTTCCTACATGTCCCTTTTTGACGAGAATCAAATCCCACGTAGTTTGGTGTCACTTAATGGGATACATAATACCTTTTAAAGTCATGTGATAATGATGAAACTGTGGAGTTTAACATCTTTCAACGATGACGTCATGGAGAAAGGTACCTTGTCAATGTTTTTATGGGACTTATGATGATGAGGTTCAAGGAACATTGAATGGATATCAATTACCATGTTTAATAATATTCTAATGGGGATGTTTCCTATAGATCATTATGGATGATCTAGGGTGTTGGGTTTTGGCCTCGTGGAGGATTCCTATTTATCCCATTTAGATGGGAATCAAAACCCATGTAGTTTGATTGTGAGGAACCACACCTATAGAGGTCCTATAAAAGTTTGTCTCAAAGTATTTTATAGCCCATTAAGAGTATTGTATTGGTTCTTACTGTTATGTTGGATTCCATGTGGTTTTATGGTGACATGGCTAGGGCTTCGACTGAGTTAGAGGCCCATGTTTTGTTGGGAATTACACTTGGAATGATTCCCCTGAGGTTGAATTTTTTTGGGGATTATACCATATAGGGTTCCTTGGTGGTTTGATATTTTACAGATATCATGACCACCACCAATATCTAATCCCACATGAGTCATGCTCAATGTAAGAGACCATAGGATATAGTAGATCGAAGAAACCATCAGATCAGATTTTTTTGCTGGTGTATATATATTAGATACCAAAGGGAAAGGTAAAGGACATTGGGTGTTCCCTTATCCCCTTTTATTTTTTCAATTAGGATAGCCACATATGATGATCTATCTGACTACGTACTGGGTGGGTGAAGACGAGATAGAGTGTCTCCTCCTATAATAATGGTTAGGTTCTTTCTCCAGGAGGGATTTCCAGAGGTTTGATATATGGACTTGAGGGATAATGCATATAGAATCCACTTTAATAAAGGTGTGTTGAAGATCCAAGAAAATATCCTCTTCCAAAAAATGATTTAGACCATGTGGATTTCATGATCATAAATAACTCTAATACCATGTGGTCCATGATTTAAAATGATAAATAAGAGAAAGAAAAAGATCAATAAAATTGTGTGATCCTTTCTCTATTGGTTTGAGAGGCATGTGATAATAGATAATAAGAAATTTATATTATTTAGCCCTTCCCTCTCATCTTTATATAATGGATACTCAGATATAACTAACTTTATGGATACATACCATGGTCATGGAAAAGGTTGAAGGAATGAAACATGATAGGTCAAGTAAGAAAGGCTATAGGATTAATCCAAGAGTGATTCCCTGACCATGCTTTATGGGGAATAAAGGAGGATAAGTTATTACACCTCAATGGTAAAGTAATGAATGATACTCTCCCTCCCCATTTGAACATGAGGTTGCATCTCCCATATATGATTATCGAATGGAAATTACCTAACCCTTATGTCTAATACCGGAAAGTCCCTGACACCGCCCCCAGGGCCAGGGTCATCGTGGACGAAGGAATTCATATCCACAAGAACCCTGAGGACCGTACCCAATATGGAGTGCAAGGTCATGAAACATATGATCGTAGGTGTAACCCCCCATGATTTCATAGTACATTATGTTTTCAAAGTAATTCAATAACATGCGCTTCACACAACACCGAGTTTGAGTGCACCATGAATTAACAAACTAGTCATTCAAAATATAGTTATGAATATTAATAACTTAATTTTGAATTTTATATACTTCATATAATTTTATAATCCATATTATGTGTTTATTAGACATAATATACGAACAAATTCATTTTTTTCAGTTAAAAGATGTATTTTTCAAAAAATGAAATTTTACAGCCTTTTAATGGAAAACAATTTTCAAAAGAAATATTTGAAACTTTTATATATTGAATTTAATGAAATTAAATTATTATTTATAATCGGGACATAGAAATTTAGTTTGGATAAATTTTTGGTACTTTTCTGATAACTTTCATATTTTGATTAATAGTGAAAAATACTAAATTTTAATTGAAGACAACTTTTCTAATCCAAATAATTTATAGTTTTAAATTATTCATTTTAATGTTTTGAAAGTATAATTATATTATATATTTATCATTTAATACAATTTTGGTCATTATATGTAATTTCACATTTAAATTTGATGTAAAAACATGTCAATCTTTAGATAGATTTTACTTTTTAAAAACACGCTTTTTAGTTTTGACAACCGAAATTAATTTTAAATTAATTAATTCTACTTATATGTTATGAATTTGGTAAAATAGAATTCATTTTTTAATTCTGGATGTAAAAATTATCTTAGGGTGAATTTTTTGTATTTTTCTAAAAACATTCAATTTTTGATGAATAGTGAAAAACATTGCGTTATTGTTTAAAACTATCTTTTTATTTAAATAATTATTTATTTTATTTAAATTTATTTTAAGTAAAAATTTATATATAATACATATATATGTTCAATTTAATTCATTAGAGTTATTTTATAATAAAATTTTATGTATAAAATTTTATTGAACCTTTTAACGTCTTTTACCCACCTTCTTGGAACATTTGCAAATTTGCATAAAACGTAATTTTACCACTTCTATAAATTGAATTTCAAAAATCTGAGAGACACGGTTGACATTAGTCTGTAAAATTTGGTTCAATAGGATGAAAATTATTTTTGGTGAATAGTAACTTTTGACTTTTATTTTCCACAGTTAAAAGTAAATAGAGAAATTAAATGTAAAAATGATATTATAATTACCTTAACAATTGTATTAATTATATTTGATAAATTTATTTTGACCAAAACCAACCTTACAAATAAAATATGATACGTTTAGGTCCACTTGGATTAGATTAAGAAATTTATTATTATTTTATTTAAGGAAGAGTTAAAAGTGTTAAATTCAAAGTTTAATAACTAAACCATTTTTAATATAGGGTTATACATAAGATATGTAAAGACCCGGAAATTACATATAATTTTTTTAATATATGGGAGTTTTATGAGTCTGATAAAATTGACGGCGCCTGATTGCGATGCCCGGAGTGCCCGAAATGAATTTATGAACTTTTTTTGGGTACGTTCAGTAAACGTGTGATAGGGTTTTTGTAACCTTTAAACTGGTGCTAGGAATTGAAATCTTAGGGCACCATTGAGCTCGCAGCGTCGATATTCACTTAAGGATACCTTCACCTCGTCCGTAGTGTTTTCAGGGTGAATGTTAGTTTTTGTGTTTTTCATGAAAGAATAAAATAAAATAAATGTTTAACATTTTTATTTTTGAAACCCCTAATCTTGGGTTATGGTGGTGGGGACCAGCTGAGCCTAAACCCCCCAATTTGAATTCCTAAAGGTGGGGACAACCTGAACCCTCATAATGGGAGAAACCCTTAAACTCCCTCTTTAATGTAGAGAAGTCTCTAGAACTTCCTCCACATTAATTGTGTCACACCCTTTAATTAATTATTCCAATTAAATATTCCATCAAATTAAATTGATAAAAATAATTTAATTTATGTTGGAACCTCTTTTCTTTTGAGGATTGGATGGTGAAGTGTGGGGAATTGGGAGAAAGCTGTGGAGAAATCCTACATCTCCAATGAAGAACCTATCCTCCAAATGAAGAACACCATCGAATAACGTGCTTTGGAATCAAGAAAGAGGATGACGCACGATCCCAGGATCGGAGGTGTGTGGCGGGCGCGATGAAAATCTACATGTTCGACTTCTTCCTCGTTCCAACACCAACAAACGAACGAGGTAGAGTTTGATGTTTTAAATACCCCCTTATCCATTCTTGATTGTTCTTCGTGATTAAATTTTTTTTGAACCGCTTGCTACCGCTCTAACACGGAGGGTGTGGGCTAAACGAACATGTCCCAACCTCTCCTCAATCCCTTGTGGTTTTTTATAAATCATTGTGATAGAGGAAGACAGAAATTGGAGCCGGCTATTGGCACTGATGGGGCACGAGAACGGCGGCCGGCACACCGTCGGCAATGACTAATGCGACGGTGCAACTGCGCCTCCCAAAGGGAACCTCAACTGACCGTCGCACCATGGCCACCCCACTGCCCCGTGGTGCCCCCCCACATCGCGGCCACCCCGTCGCCCCGCGGCCCCCCTACCGCACTGCGACGCCTCGCCGCACCCCCCCCCCCCCCACCGCACCGCGACCACCACACCACCCTGCACCGCGAGTCATTTCTCAGGACGTGCCGCCCCACGCAGGCCGGACCCCCTAGCGAGGTCTGGGTCATACCGTGGGCCGATCCGGAACCAGTGGATCGGGTCGGGTTGGTCTGACCGGGTCGAACTTGTAACACCCCATGCTTCCACGGTACGTTTCCCTTCGAATAATGCGATAGCGTGTGTTGTACGCAACCTCGAGTTCTAACACACACCACAACTAATTAAACTAGCCATTGTGAATAGTAATACCTACTTTTTGAAATCATATATATTTTATATTTCAAAATGGACTTCATTTTTGGATTCGGAATATTGAAATTATCCTAGGGTGAAATTTTTGTACTTTTCGGATAACTTTTATATTTTGATGAATAGTGAAAATTACTAAATTTTAATTAAAAACAACTTTTTTAATCAAAATAATTAATATTGATAAATTATGAATTTGAGTGGTTTTAAAGTATATTTAGAATATATTTTTACCATTTAATAAAATGTTGGTCATTGGACATAATTTTACAATTAAACCGAACATAAACAAGTGTCAATCTTTTGATAGTTATTATCTCTTAAAAACACGCTTTTTGTTTTGACAGCGGGAATTAATTTTAAATTAATTTCTGCCACTTCTGTATTTTGAATTTAGGAAAATGGATTCCATATTTGGAATCAGTATGTCCAAATTATGTAAATAGGTAACTTTTATTTTTACACATTTTGAATAATTACTGCGGTAAATATTTTATTTACCATGGTTAAAGGGTAAATCCGGTAAATAAGGGTTAAAAAATAATATTATAATAATACAAAATTACCCTAAAACGTGTCCTAACCTTATTGTTGGACACATACCCGACCATGGGCATCCTTGGGTCGATTTGGGGACCCCTTAGAGCCACTTGTATGTGGTAGGGACACATTATATTAATAAAGTTAAAATAAAAATAAAAATGGCATAAGCTTACATCTTGTAGAAGAACAATTTTTACATAGGGTTATACATTTTGGATTTTCGATTATAAATATTCATTAGAAAGCTAAAAATATTTCCTACATAATGATATTTTATTTATAATTTTTAGACATCAAATAAGTTAAATTATTAATGACACAATAATGATCAATGTTTACCTCATTAATAAATCATTTAAATAAATAAGATTATAATGATTAAAATATTATCTAAAACCTGTCCAATTCTTATTGGTTGATTTTATTTAGAAAATGAGTCATCTTATCTTCTACCTCAATGATTTTTGGACCATTATTAACCGAATATAATTATATTATAAAGTAATACTTTCACTCTTTCCTAAAGAGCCCTTCCTCTCCCTTATAAAAGGAGACCACTTCTACTCATTCGTCACACCTCTCAAGCCACTTGGCTCGTCCAAACCCTGCCCAAATAAGCTCCCCACATCCCTATCCTCCTCCTTGAATCTTCCCCTTAGGCAGAAAGCATTTCAATAAGTCCTTTGGTTCCAACCAAAGTGAGTTACCTAAATTAAAGGTAACGATTTCTCTTAAATTATTTTCATTTATTTTGCTTCTCCAACCCCCAAAATCTTTTTATTTCCTTTCTTTTGTAACAACACCAGTATCCACAATATACTAGGATGTTGTTATAAGAAGGATTCAAACTACACATACACACAACTCCATCTAAAGGATGATGAACATAATGTTTCTATGGATGGCAAACTAACGCCTCACGAAACGATGATTGTTCAAATACATCTTACCGCCTCTCATGGTGGCCATTATGATGGAACTGTAATTAAATATGATATTAATGATATATATTTTATATAGAATCTTCTGTAATTCCATTTTATTTCATATCATTATTCGTTTCATGTTGTATATACATACGATAATTTCATTTGAGGAAGTGCGGACTACCGCCCCCTTAAAATGATATGACTCGTTAATACCACACATGGAACGTATAAAGGATGGTGTTAATGAACTTAAGTAACATATATAAAATATTATATTATACTTGAATAGTAATATACCTATGTATCATTTGGATTCAATTCTTTTAAAATAAAAATTAAATGGAAGTAGCGTTCGTGCGTACGTACGGACTACCGTCTCCACGAACGCGATGAGATTCATTCTCCATCGTATCCATTCAAGTATTATTCTCATTTTAGGGTTAAAAATAATGTTAATATCATTCTGATTATGAATAAGATATAATCTATCCATTACAAACATGTCTTACGTAACCAATCATTTAAGAAGAACGAATCGATTATCACCCGAAACGACGATAATACTAAGATATTATTAATAAAGCAATGTTAAAAGATCATATATGATATCATATTAATGTATATGATTCTTTTATAATTTAATAACAATTATTTCACCATTATACAGGAGGTTAACCTACCCCAACAAATGAAAAGTACAAGGTAAGGGTTTATTTCGCAATCTCTTCATTATCCGAGGTTGTTTATACATAATTATCTACTGGGACCTCGTTATCATCCACGTCCATGTTTCTTCAAAATGTATTTCAAAACATTTTTAATATTTAAAAGAATATGGGTTAAAGTCATTTATACCCTTGTTTGACTTCTTATAAGAGGTTTATAAGGGAAAATTTCCGTCGTTTTCCAAACAAGGTGCTTTTTAACCTTTTCGACAGAATTAAGATAAGAATGTTTTTTTAACTTATACGGCGGGTGTGGTTATTTTCCGCCGTTATAAAATCATCAAAGCTTCCCTTAAAATCTTATAAGAATATTTTCAATAAAATGTTTCATTTTATATGTCTCTTAAATGATTTCAAAAATAGAAAGAGATATTTCTCTAAAAAGTGTTTTGATTTCATCTATGTCAACATCCTTTGACGGATTTTACGCTTATTTGAAGTTGATTTATTATGATACAAAACTTATATATTGTATTGAAGGTTTTGTGATATGTTTGACTGTGGATGTGCTATTTTTATACCATTCATAGTTTATGGTGAAATTATTGACATTTCGTATGCTAGTTTTAATACGAATGTTTATGTTATGTTTAAACCTTTTCATATGGGAATGCATTGGACTTAATATGTGACGGGTGGAGCCCGATATAGCTCCTCGATGCATCGGTAGGTCTCATGAGACAAACTAGTGTCTTGGCACAAGGCCTTGGAAAAAATATTATTTTTAGTCTTGGCACGAGGCCTTGGCTATGTGGTTATGATAGTCTGGCATTATGCATTCCAACATTATGAAAGTGGTTATTGATATTGCATGTAATTATTCGATTAGTAGAATATCCATGTGAACAAGTAAATGGCATTATTTCATTTTACTTTTGCCATACTATGTTGAAGTTCAAGTTTAAAAGGCTTTTGTTTTAGTAATTCATTGCCTTAAATGTTTATGCTTATTTTTGAATGTTCTGCTATATTGTTATCATTACTGGGCATTTGAGCTCACCCCTTTTCTATGTTTTATTTTTCCCAGGATGTGAAGATGTAAGTTATGAATGACCTGTAGGGATATTATGAGGGGATTATAGTGTCGACTGTGGAAACATTATGTTGTTGTAGTAGTTTTTCATTTTATGATGTAATGTAAAACTTATGAATATATCTAGTGTTTCCAAGGCTACTAAACCAATCGGTCTTTCGAGATTTGATCTTTCTTGTGATCATGCCAATGTTATGTAATAATGCACCGACTCTGGGTAACTGGGGTCGGGGCGTTACAGTTGGTATCAGAGGAAGTTTAGTACAATCCTTGGAAGCTAGATTTAGATAAACTCTGATTAGAGCACGTAGACCTAAGATGAACTTTGAGGATTAGTATAGAAGAACTTCCTAGAATTTTGGTATTGTAGAGATTTTGTGAGTTTTTCGAGCAATACATCCCTGTCTGGATACGAGCAGGTAGAGGCGGCTCTGGCACAGATGTACCTAGGGGTAAAACCCGAAAACACCGCTTTGAGCTAGACTCGAACGGGAACTGGTGCACGACAACGGGCCTTGCTGCACTCTTGGTTACGACACTCCCGGGGGATATGCTTAGGATAACTCTCATTTTCTTTAAAAATCATTATGAAGGGTTTATGAGTATATACTTCCTCAAAGAAAACATTTTTATGATTATGGATTATATCCATAAATAGTTCAATTTATGTTAAGTGTTTTATAAGTATGGGATTATGTATTTTGATTCATAAACTGATCTAGTTTATGCCATTGTTTAGAAATGGCGCCTAGTGGAAGAAATGGAAACCGTATCAATGCATGCACTCCATGTAGGGATTTCCCTCCTGCTCAAGATAATTATAGTGGGTCTGGTGATGCAACTGGTGCCGATCAGCTAATCACCATACTGGGACAACTTACTCAGGTTATGAATAATAACCTTACCCGTATGGAGCACCCTGATCCGCAGCGTGGAGGATCAATGTTAGATCGATTCATGAGGCAACAACCACCAATGTTCAATGGGAGTAAAAATCCCTTAGTAGCTGAGCAATGGATAAATTCCCTAGAGAAAATATTTCAGGCTTTGGGGAGCAGTGAAAGGGAAAAAGTTATCATGGCAGTTTACCGCCTCACTGGAGATGCTGATCAATGGTGGTCATTGATTCAAAATACGAAGGAAGATGATGAAGTATCAAATATTGAATGGAGGGAGTTCAAAGATCTGTTTTTAGAAAAATACATTCCTCGCGACCATCGAGCAGATATGGAAAGCCAATTTCTGAGTTTGAGACAAAAGGAGGATGAGAATGTCACAAAGTATGAGGCTAACTTTACAAGGTTAGCGAGGTATGCTGGAGATTATATTCGCAACCCAAGAAGTAAGATTGATCGTTTCTTTGATGGGTTAAAACCATTTCTCCGTTGAGCGTTAGTCTCACAATCCTTTTCATTATATGAAGACATTGTCTCATGTGCTATCAAGACAGAAAAGGAATTCTCTAAGTCTTATGACTTTAAAAAAAAGCAAGAGAAGAAGAGACCTACTGATCAATCTGGGAATGGAAATAAGGGGAAGAAGGGAAAGGTTGAATATCCATCCTGTGGTAAATGCGGGAAGAAACACCCTGGTACTTGCTTGAAGGGAATGGGAGTCTGTTACAAGTGTGGTGAAAAAGGCCACCAAGCTCGTGATTGCAAGGGGAAGAAGGAAGCTACCAACGTTTAGTGCTATAATTGCAGGGAGATGGGGCATTATGCAAATGAATGTCCTAAGCGTCAGGAGAACTTACCTCAGAAAAGGCCAAGGGATCAAGGCCAGGCTTATGCTATCACTACTGCTCAGGTAGAAGCTTCGAAAGATGTGGTGGCAGGTAATTTAATGGTTTCCTCAAGTTTAGAAAATGCATTATTTGATTCTGGATCATTGCATTGTTTCATATCTTCCCAGTTTGCTAAGAAAATTAGATATTTCCAATTTGATTTAATAAGGGAGTTTTCAGTTAAAACTCTTAAGGGAAGTATCGTTGCAACAATGTTTTGTGAATCAGTCCCCATTAGAGCACATAAATTTTCTTTATCTGCTGATCTCATCGTCATACCTATGATTGAGTTTGATATAATCCTCGGTATGGACTGGCTTTCGGACTATGATGCAAAGATTTATTGTAAGAAGAAAGAGGTTACGATTCTTGATGATAATGATAAGGAACACCTTATATTTAGAGCATAATTGTCACCACCTAATTCTTATTTATATCCACCCGCAGTAGCTCAACTTAATTCAATTATTGGGGAGGAAGAGAATGAAATAACTGTCGGTGAGAAAGGAATGTTCAAATAGAGGATGTACCTGTTGTGAAAGAATTTGTAGATGTATTTCCGGAAGATTTACCTGGACATCCTCCAGAACGAGAAGTTGAGTTTTCCATTGATTTGATTCCTGGATCAAGGCCTATATCGAAGACCCCTTATAGAATGGCCACTGTAGAATTAGTCGAACTAAAGAAACAACTAGAAAAATTGACTAATAAAGGATTTATTCGCCCTAGTGTTTCTCCATGGGGAGCCCCTGTTCTTTTTGTTAAAAAGAAAGATGGATCTATGAGGTTATGTATCGACTACAGGGAGATCAATGCTATAACGATAAAGAACAAGTATCCCCTACCTCGTATTGATGATTTATTTGACCAACTGCATGGAGCTCAATACTTTTCAAAGATTGACCTTCGATCTGGATACCATCAGTTGTGTGTGAAGAAGGAAGACATTCCAAAGACAGCATTTCGAACCAGGTACGGGAATTACGAGTTTACTGTAATGCCTTTTGGATTGACTAATGCACCCTCTGTATTCATGGATCTGATGAATAGAGTTTTCAAGGAGTATCTCGATGAATTTGTGGTGGTATTTATTGATGATATCTTGGTAAACTCCAAAACCAACGAAGATCATGAAAATCACTTGCGCATTATCTTGAAGACTCTGAGGAGGCATGAATTATATGGGAAGTTTAGCAAGTGTGAATTATGGCTTCAGGGTATTTCTTTTCTTGGCCATATTGTCTCTAAAGATGGAATCTCTGTTGATCCTTATAAGACCAAGGCAATCCAAGAATGGCCAGCACCTATGAGTATAACTGAGGTACGTAGTTTTATTGGTTTGGCAGGTTATTATCGATGTTTCGTCCAGAATTTTGCCCGATTGTCTAACCCATTAACGAAGCTCACACGTAAAGGGGTTAAATTTTTTTGGACAAAAGAGTGTGAAGAATGTTTCGAAGAACTGAAGAGAAGATTAGTCAATGCTCCTATATTGACTCTACCATCGGGGAATGATGGGTTCGTTATTTATAGTGATGCATCAAAGAAAGGACTTGGTTGTGTCCTTATGCAGAATGATAGAGTTATTGCCTATGCATCACGACAGTTGAAAATTCATGAACAAAACTATCCTACTCATGATCTTGAGTTAGCAGCTGTGATCTTTGCTTTGAAGATATGGAGGCACTACCTCTATGGTGAAAAATGTGAGATTTATACTGATCACAAGAGTTTGAAGTATATTTTCTCACAAAAAGAACTCAACATGAGGCAAAGGAGATGGCTTGAATTACTCAAGGATTATGATTGCACGATACACTACCACCCGGGGAAATCAAACAAGGTGGCAGATGCTTTGAGCAGAAAAGACCATGGAGTTTTGAACATGATGAGAATTGAAAGGGATCCAATTTTCATGGATCTAGTGAAGATGGACATGGGAATAACCAGGGAAGGAGAAACATCAATGCTTTTTCAAATGGTTGCCAAACCATCTTTACTAGAAAGGATTAAGAGTTCTCAGACCGATGATGAAGAATTTCAGAAGAAGATTAAAGCTGTGAATGATGGGAGATTGAGAGACTTTGTGTATGAAGATGGAATTTTGAAATTCGGGAAGAGACTTTGTGTTCCCGATTTACCTGATCTGAAAAGGGAATTGCTGGATGATGCTCATAGTTCCAATTTCTCTATACACCCTGGGAGCACCAAAATGTATAGAGATTTGAAGGAACATTTTTGGTGGGACAAAATGAAGAGGGAGATTGCTGATTTTGTGTCAAGATGTATGGTTTGTCAACAAGTGAAAGCTGGAAGGCAATAGCCTGGAGGAGTCATGCAACCTCTTCCCATACCGGAGTGTAAATGGGACAATATTACGATGGACTTTGTCATGGGGCTACCAAAGACTCCTAGAAGGAACGATACAATATGGGTTATTGTTGATCGTCTTACCAAGTCAGCACATTTTCTTGCTATAAGAGAAGATCTACCCCTGGAACGTCTAGCAAGACTATATATTAATGAAGTTGTGAGACTTCATGGAGTACCCCTATCAATTGTTTCTGATCGTGATCCCCGTTTTACTTCAAGATTTTGGAAAAGTCTTCATAAATCTCTGGATACTGAACTTCATTTGAGCACTGCTTACCACCCTCAGACAGATGGACAATCAGAACGGACTATTCAAACCCTAGAAGACATGTTGAGATCTTGCTCACTTGACTTTCAGGGTATGTGGGATCAATATTTACCACTTGTAGAATTTTCCTATAACAATAGCTTCCATTAGAGTATTCAGATGGCACCATATGAAGCGTTATATGGAAAGAGATGTCGTACACCAACCTGTTGGGATGAGGTTGGTGAAAGAAAACTTGTAGGCCCAGAACTGGTGGAGGAAACGGCGGAAAAGGTGAAAGTAATCCAAAATCACATCAAAGCAGCTCAAAGTAGGCAGAAGAGCTATGCCGATAATCGAAGGAAGGATTTGGAATTTCAAGTCGGTGATCATGTTTTTCTTAAGGTATCTCCATGGAAGGGAGTCATACGTTTTGGTAAGAAAGGTAAATTGAGTCCCAGGTACATCGGACCTTTCGAAATTCTAGAACGAATTGGGGTTGTAGCTTACCGATTGGCAATGCCGCCAAGTCTCTCCAAAGTTCACGATGTGTTCCACGTATCTCTATTGAGGAAATACATGCCTGACCCAACGCATGTACTCACCTATGAAGAATTATAACTGGAACCCGATCTGTCTTATTGCGAAGAGCCCGTCAAGATTCTTGATACGAGAGAACAAGTGCTGAGAAACCGGACGACGCGTCTGGTAAAAGTTTTGTGGAGAAACCATAAGATGGAAGAGGCAACGTGGGAACCCGAGGAACTTATGATGAAGAACCACCCGAGTCTTTTTATGCAGTAATAACCTAGAAATTGCGAGGATGAAATTATTTGAAGGAGGGGAGAATGTAACACCCCATGCTTCCACGGTACGTTTCCCTTCGAATAATGTGATAGCGTGTGTTGTACGCAAACTCGAGTTCTAACACACACCACAACTAATTAAACTAGTCGTTGTGAATAGTAATACCTACTTTTTGAAATCATATATATTTTATATTTCAAAATGGACTTCATTTTTGGATTCGGAATATTGAAATTAGCCTAGGGTGAAATTTTGGTACTTTTCGGATAACTTTTATATTTTGATGAATAGTGAAAATTACTAAATTTTAATTAAAAACAACTTTTGTAATCAAAATAATTAATATTGATAAATTATGAATTTGAGTGGTTTTAAAGTATATTTAGAATATATTTTTACCATTTAATATAATGTTGGTCATTGAACATAATTTTACAATTAAACCGAACATAAACAAGTGTCAATCTTTTGATAGTTATTATCTCTTAAAAACACGCTTTTTGTTTTGACAGCGGTAATTAATTTTAAATTAATTTCTGCCACTTCTGTGTTTTGAATTTAGGAAAATGGATTCCATATTTGGAATCAGGATGTCCAAATTATGTAAATAGTTAACTTTTATTTTTACACATTTTGAATAATTACTGCGGTAAATATTTTATTTACCATGGTTAAAGGGTAAATCCGGTAAATAAGGGTTAAAAATAATATTATAATAATACAAAATTACCCTAAAACGTGTCCTAACCTTATTTGTGGACACATAACCGACCATGGGCATCCTTGGGTCTATTTGGGGACCCCTTAGAGCCACTTGTATGTGGTAGGGACACATTATATTAATAATGTTAAAATAAAAATAAAAATGGCATAAGCTTACATCTTTTAGAAGAACAACTTTTAAATAGGGTTATACATGATGGATTTTAGATTATAAATATTAATTAGAAATATAAAAAGATTTACTACATAATTATATTTTATTTATAATTTTTAGACCTCAAATAAGTTAAATTATTAATGACACAATAATGATGCAATGTTTACCTCATTAATAAATCATTTAAATAAATAAGATTATAATGATTAAAATATTATCTAAAACCTGTCCAATTCTTATTGGTTGATTTTATTTAGAAAATTAGTCATCTTATCTTCGACCTCAATGGTTTTTGGACCATTATTAACCGAATATAAGTATATTATAAAGTAATACTTTCACTTTTTCCTAAAGAGCCCCTCCTCTCCCTTATAAAAGGAGACCACTTCTACTCATTCCTCACACCTCTCAAGCCACTTGGCTCGTCCAAACCCTGCCCAAATAATCTCCCCACATCCCTCTCCTCCTCCTTGAAGCTTCCCTTTAGGCAGAAATCATTTCACGAAGTCCTTTGGTTCCAACCAAAGTGAGTTACCTAAATTAAAGGTAACGATTTCTCTTAAATTATTTTCATTTATTTTGCTTCTCCAACCCCCAAAATCTTTTTATTTCCATTCTTTTGTAACAACACCAGTATCCACAATATACTAGGATGTTTTTATAAGAAGGATTCAAACTACACATACACACAACTCCATCTAATGGATGATGAACATAATGTTTCTGTGGATGGAAAACTAACGCCTCACGAAACGATGATTGTTCAAATACATCTTACCACCTCTCATGGTGGCCATTATGATGGAACTGTAATTAAATATGATATTAATGATATATATTTTATATATAAGATTCTGTAATTCCATTTTATTTCATATCATTATTTGTTTCATGTTGTATATACATACGATAATTTCATTTGAGGAAGTGCGGACTACCGCCCCCTTAAAATGATATGACTCGTTAATACCACACATGGAACGTATAAAGGATGGTGTTAATGAACTTAAGTAACATATATAAAATATTATATTATACTTGAATAGTAATATACCTATGTATCATTTGGATTCAATTCTTTTAAAATAAAAATTAAATGGAAGTAGCGTTCGTGCGTACGTACGGACTACCGTCTCCACGAACGCGATGAGATTCATTCTCCATCGTATCCATTCAAGTCTTATTCTCATTTTAGGGTTAAAAATAATGTTAATATCATTCTGATTATGAATAAGATATAATCTATCCATTACAAACATTTCTTACGTAACCAATCATTTAAGAATAACGAATCGATTATCACCCGAAACGACGATAATACTAAGATATTATTAATAAAACAATGTTAAAAGATCATATATGATATCATATTAATGTATATTATTCTTGTATAATTTAATAACAATTATTTCACCATTATACAGGAGGTTAACCTACCCCAACAAAGGAAAAGTACAAGGTAAGGGTTTATTTAGCAATCTCTTCATTATCCGAGGTTGTTTATACATAATTATCTACTGGGACCTCGTTATCATCCACGTCCATGTTTCTTCAAAATGTATTTCAAAACATTTTTAATATTTAAAAGAATATGGGTTAAAGTCATTTATACCCTTGTTTGACTTCTTATAAGAGGTTTATAAGGGAATCTTTCCGTCGTTTTCCAAACAAGGTGCTTTTTAACCTTTTCGACAGAATTAAGATAAGAATGTTTTTTTAACTTATACGGCGGGTGCGGTTATTTTCCGCCGTTATAAAATCTTCAAAGCTTCCCTTAAAATCTTATAAGAATATTTTCAAGAAAATGTTTCATTTTATATGGCTCTTAAATGATTTCAAAAATAGAAAGAGATATTTCTCTAAAAAGTGTTTTGATTTCATCTATGTCAACATCCTTTGACGGATTTTACGCTTATTTGAAGTTGATTTATTATGATACAAAACTTATATATTGTATTGAAGGTTTTGTGATATGTTTGACTGTGGATGTGATATTTTTATACCATTCATATTTTATGGTGAAATTATTGACATTTCGTATGCTAGTTTTAATACGAATGTTTATGTTATGTTTAAACCTTTTCATATGGGAATGCATTGGACTTAATATGTGACGGGTGGAGCCCGCTATAGCTCCTCGATGCATCGGTAGGTCTCATGAGACAAACTAGTGTCTTGGCACAAGGCCTTGGCAAAAATCTTATTTGTAGTCTTGGCACGAGGCCTTGGCTATGTGGTTATGATAGTCTGGCATTATGCATTCCAACATTATGAAAGTGGTTATTGATATTGCATGTGATTATTTGATTAGTAGAATATCCATGTGAACAAGTAAATGGCATTATTTCATTTTACTTTTGCCATACTATGTTGAAGTTCAAGTTTAAAAGGCTTTTGTTTTAGTAATTCATTGCCTTAAATGTTTATGCTTATTTTTTAATGTTCCGCTATATTGTTATCCTTACTGGGCATTTGAGTTCACCCCTTTTCTATGTTTTATTTTTCCCAGGATGTGAAGATGTATGTTATGAATGACCTGCAGGGATATTATGAGGGGATTATAGTGTGGACTGTGGAAACATTATGTTGTTGTAGTAGTTTTTCATTTTATGATGTAATGTAAAACTTATGAATATATCTAGTGTTTCCAAGGCTACTAAACCAATCGGTCTTTCGAGATTTGATCTTTCTTTTGATCATGCCAATGTTATGTAATAATGCACCGACTCTGGGTAACTGGGGTCGGGGCGTTACAGGACTGGACCCGGACCAGTTTCAACCCTATACGTTCTTTTGGCCATAACATTGGAACCGGGTGTCCGTTTGTCGACCCATCTACAGCACTGGAAACCCTGTAGCGATACGGTCCCTTGGGTATACCGCACTTGAGATTTGGATAATGTTCGGGTACGATTGGGTTGGATCGAGCATGAATCCAATCGGGCCCTCAAGACTAAAAGGCCAGTAACATACAAACCGAGCGTCTGATTGACACACCGTCTATTGCGTTGAGACCCCAATGATGTGGAAGTACTTTGGGATACATCTTTGTGGGACTTCGTGGAAGTTGGTGTATTGACCAGTAGATTGAGGAGCGGATCCTCCCGCAAACAATCAAGCTTACTGCAGGATCCCTGTATCTGGATGTGACGTGAGAAAGGGATCCTTCGTGGGTTTGTGATTGAGGGTCCCACATGGAACCACTCTATAAATCCATGTGGGAGTACTCTAGGATACTGTATGGGTCTGTTGCACTAGGATCTTTTGTGGGTTTGACAATGTACTAAGATCTTGTGTGGGTCTGACGACGTACTGGGATCGTGTGTGGGTTTGAAGATGTACTGGGATCCTGTGTGGGTCTAATGATGTACTCTGATTCTATGTGGGTGTGACGATGTACTAGGATCCTGTGTGGGTCTGAAGATGTACTAAGATCCTATGTGGTTGTGACGATGTACTAGGATCATGTGTGGGTATGATGATGTACTAGGATCATGTGTGGGTCTGATGATGATTTAGGATCCTTCATGAGTCTGCCTCTTAACAGAGTAAGATGATTCAGTAGTTACATCTAATCATCTCTACTACTGTATCTATGATATACCTGGTGTGATCAGAGTCTGTACCTATGTGGTACTTTCCTTCGTGGTAATACCTTGGTGGTATTTTCTAGTGTTGCGTACCTATGTGGTACTCACCTTTGTGGTAATACCTTGGTGGTATTCCAAAGTGTGACGTACCTGTGTGGTACTTACATTGGTTGTATTCCTTCCTTTGTGGAATAGCTGAGGTTTGGGCTTTTGAGTTGGAATCTCTTTTTCCCCATGATTGAGATGGGTTTACTTGATGACATTGCTATATGTATGGGCATATACCTAAGTATGGTTGTCAGCTGATTTCATGTTGTGTGGTTTATCCTTTTTGGATTTTGTGAGACCTTGAGGTTCTTGGGGTCCCTACTGAGTATCGTTATACTCACCCCTGCACAGGCTATGCCTGCACCCTATTGTGTTTGGTGTAGACGACAGACATCACTGACTAAAGATGAGAGTATCAGGACACCTGGTACTTCAGTGGTGGACACTAGACGAGGAAAACCACAGAGACGGCCATTCGTGAGCTGTACCTACCCTTCAGGTAGGATCCTTGGTGGATGATTCAGGAGCTGCTTTTCACCTTTCAGTTGTTTTGTACTTTTAGTTGTACTTGAACTTTTTCAGTTGGGCTTGTATTCTATCCCCTTTTACTTACTGTACTCACTCTATTTACTATTCGGTTTACTCGGGTTTGTATCTTGTTGTGTGCTTGGTTGTGTGTGTTTACAGGATAAAGGCAATACCTTCCTAGTTTTATGGAATATGCCTTTTGGTGCTAGTCGCCAGCCCCTGGCCTATAGAAGGCGGGCTTGGGGTAGTCACGGCATGGGCCCTGGGGGACGGGTCGTGACAAGATAAATTTGACTATAAATATTCATTAGAAATATTAACAAATTTCCTACATAATGGTATTTTTTTTATAATTTTTAGAGATTAAAAAATTAAATTTATTTATGACACAATGATGATACACTAATTATTCTATCAATGAAAGATTAAAATAGTTGATATTATAAATATATAAATAAATGTAAATTGAATTTTTTTTCCATACAAGGATTTTCTAGGTTAATATGAAATTTTAGGGTTGATTAAATAAATTTTATTGGAAGTGATAAAGTTGTTATGACTTAAACAAAAAATAAATACCAAATAATGTCAAAATTAACATAAATGATTTTTTTAAAAAAATATTATATTATTAATTGATATAATATTTTTTTTAAAATAATGATTGGCCAAAAAACATAGATAAGTTAAAATATATCAATGATGAACCACTTGGGTTTGTCTTGGATTTTTATAGTATGTTTATTAACCATTTATTATAATAATAAAAGAGGACATGATAAAAGTTAAACTATTTAACTAAGAGTTAAATCTAAAAGATAGGGTTAATATGGTGAACTAAAAATGTCTAAAACCTATTGGTTGAGAGAACATCGACCCATACCCACCTTATCATCGAAATAAATCAATTTGGATCCATTAAAAAACGAAACTTATTTTATAAAAAAATAATACTTCAAACATTTCCAAAAGTGACCCTCACCTGTCTTATAAAAGGGTACTTTTTCTACACTCAAAATCTCACCTCCAAAGCCATTTTTCATGGCCAAACCATGCCCAAATATCTTCCCAACATCCCTCAGTTTAACCTAGATGCATTTTTTTAGAATAAAGTCAACCTAAAGATCCCTTTTGTTCAAATCAACACGAAACACCCAATGAAGAGGTAATTATTTTATCACCTCTTTCAGTGTTCATTTCTTCTTCCACTTTCTCTTTCTTTGTTATTTCTATACCAAAATAATAACTCCAGTTCCTTATACATAATGTGATATTCTTATAAATATGGTACAATCGTACTCATTATTCTATCCATCCTATGAATTATAATGTCAACATGCGTGCGTACATACGGCTTACCGTCTCCACGTCGTGGTGTAATTTGTTATTCAACACTATGTTATTTGGAAAGATATAATGATGATTAAAATGTATATAATTAAAATAACATGATAATTTCTCTGTAAACTTAATATACCTTCCAATTCCACCCCTTTTAATCATTAAATAAACAATATTATCGCTTGTGTGTACGTACTGCTTACCATCTCCAGGACGCGATGAGGTTCATTTCAAGGTTCACCATTCCACGATGATTATAAAAATATATATTATTAATAAGTATGTAATACATGACATAATAATGATGTTGGATATATATATATATATATATATACTTATATATATATTATTCACCTACTTCCATTCAATACAATATTAAAATGGAAACATCATTTATGCGTACAAATGACCTACCGTCTCTATAAACGGTGTTTTCCATTTGATATATCTATTGTTGGTCGGAGTGGATACTCAAGAGGGGGGGTGAATTGAGTTCCAATTAAAATTTCTGTTAAAATATTTTCTATTTAAAATCCCCCAATTTATAAAACAAGTTAAACTGTAGTGAATTTATACAGATTGTAAATGTACACTTAGCTTCTCAAAGATTTATTACATCTCAGTTAATTTAACCACAATATTAAACTAACTTTTGAAACTAACCTACTGATTTACAATAAGTGTAAACACTTTCTAATTTAACTATCAAATTAGCTTCAAAATAGTTTTTCTATTTCAAAGTAACAGCAGTGGAATATAAAAGATATATGTAGTATAATTTAAACTTAAACTAAAGATGCACAGTAGATATAACTAGAGGTTTAGTCTCAATCCGAGACTTAGTCCTCTAAAATATATATAAATTTGATCCACACCCTGGATCGGGGTTAAAAATAGTTTACAAAACTGTCCAGGCCACGCAGGGACCTCTACCACTGTTCTTCGTGGGAAAAAAACAAATAACAGGCCCCACAAGGACCTCTTCCATAGTTGACGTGTGTAAAAAAGATTTAATAGTTTTGGAGTGAGGATTTTGATATCCTCCAGTTTCGTGCAAGAGACAGTGTGTTTGTAAGATATATAGAGTACACCATACTTCTTGAAAGTAAATAAAAAAATCACTTAGAGTGAACAGATAAGAGTTTAGAAAGCTATAGTGATTTTCAATACAGCTCTGGACTCATTGGATTCAGTAGGAATGATTCTGAGTCCTTCTTTGGTTTTTCTGTTGAAAAACAGAGTGGCGTAGTTCATCTTCTATTCTATAGGAGTGAAGATGATCTCTTGATTCGTCGTGTGTTCTTCAGTGGTGTTGGATTGCACTCATGAGAGTTCTTTGAAAGTCATGCTATATATTTCTTGCTTGGGATTGTTTTTCTTGTTCAGCACAGTGCTCTCAAGCATATGTAAGTTCTTCTTGTTGTATCGTCACACTTGCACTCTCTGCTTCGCTCGTGTACTGCATCTCAATCTTCCTTATATTCCACAAGTTCTGGTAGTAGGAATGATTCCATTTTCATAGGTACGAGATATGGTTTCCTAACATGCCAACAACTATCATTAAAAAACATTAATTGCATTAAAAACATCAAATATGGTCATTTCCATTATTTAAATAATATTGAAAAGAAGTTAAGAAACGGTGTCACAGTGATTATGTAAACAATGTCTTCCTTACGGTATAGTCTTCACGGTATTTGGTCACGATATGTGCTTCACGGTATGTGCTTCACGTTGTCTGGGTCACGATTTTTCCTTCATGGTGTCCGGGTCAAGGTTTGTCCCTCATGGTGTCTGGGTCACGGTTTGTCCTTCACAGTTTCTAGCTCACGGTGTCTCAGTCACTGTGAGTCCTTCACGGTGTCTGGGTCACGGTGTCTGGGTGACTGTGTGTCCTTCACGGTGTCTGGGTCACGGTGTATGGCTGACTTTGTGTCCTTCACGGTGTTTGGGTCACGGTGTCTCCATACATAGACAAATATCTATATTTAGAATTAGACAGTAATATGCAGAATATAGATTAAGTTTAACCAATAGAGAGTAAAAGAACATGAATCATAAATATGAAGGCTTGATAACATAAGTGAGATTTGTGATCATCCATAAGACTTGTAAATAATCAAGAGAGTAATTAACACAAATAATATTTGTTATCATTAAATCATGATGTGTAGTTATTATTGAGATTGAAGAGAATTAGCAAGATGTGCAATTAAGATTGAGATTAATTAACAATAATAGGATTTTTGATCATTAAAACATGATTAATACATGAGGAGTCCAACAATATCCCCCTTTTTGATAATCACAAATCATGTATAGTCAAAATATAAAATAAATGTAACATTAAAGAAACTAGCATAGTAGAATAGAAAAAATTAGAGAATAATAGATTCGATAATAACATATCTCATTGTAGTAATGATACTTTTAGTTTTTCTCCCTTTTATACTTGTAGTTTTTCTCCCCCTTTTGGGATTATCAAAAAGTAGAGAAAATAAAATGAAACACTTCATTTTTCATTAAAAAGGGTTATGAATAGAACATACAAGAGAAATACAAACAGTAAACAAGGAATGACATCCCATCAAAAAGAAAACAATCCCTAGAAACTTCAGGGATCCACCTTTTCCTTACCTTTATCAGCAGCAGGAGCTGGTGCTGAAGTAGAATAAGGCATAGATGTGGTAGATAAAGAGGGTATGGATAGACCTTCAAAAACAGATGGATCCAAAGTAGGAACAGTAGAAGATCTAGGCTATGGTTGGTCAAGAATGGCTGGTCGGATCTGAGAAAGAGCTTGGCTGACTGACATGGTAGTTGAGGATAAGGCAGGTAGACTAGGTTTAAGGGGTGCAGCAGCTGGAGCAACTATAGCAGTACTCTGCACATGAAGATACGACTTCAAAAGATTGGTGAAATCAGTAATGATACCTCCACCATATTGCATAGCCTTTTCAAAATCGTCCTTATTCTCTATGAATTTTTCCAACAATCTGGTGAACTCTGTAAGCTTCTGAACTTGAGCTTTAAAATCTTGATTTACCGGTGGGATTTTCAGGTTTTCCACAAGATATCTAAAGTGCTCTATCATATCACTTTTGGAGAAAATCTGGGTGAGATAAAAATCTATTTTCTTGGTGATCTCATATTGAGAATCATTGGCTATCTTTGAATGAATCCTAACCAAGTCCAATGCTCGATCACTATTCTAAACCACTTCTGACAAAGAAGACAGATCCAAGCCACTAAAGGCATTCTGAAGTTCTTCCTTGATTATGGATCTCAGCAGAGAATCATCCAAAGGAGGAACAGAAGGTTGAACCGAAGTAGGAGAAGCTTTTACGGCTATGGAATGAACTTTGAGCTATTTTAGAACTTTCTACAGACATCCAGTGTATTAATATGTGATCTTATTCAAATTTTCTATAAGCTACCTCATGCGTTCCAGCATCTTGGTGTTCCTTGTTCCAATATTTTCAAAAAAAGAAATTAGATATGGATGAACATGAGACACAATCTCCCTAGCAAGGATGGAATCAGATGGCTCAGGAGAATCAGCAACAGATGCAGGGGAAGAAATAGGAGCAGGATCTGATGTCAAAGACAAATCATTCGGCAAGTTTGCTACCATACTATTCAGGTCTGCAACATCAGCACTCAGCAGCTTTTTTTTACTCCGAATTCTTGAATTTCTCGCATCATCCTTGGTTGAATATGAAATATAATATTTTCCAAGAGAATTGATGCATCTTCTTGACTTAACCGAGTCACTGTACAAGGTTGAGTGGATAATATTTTCTCAACTCCAGCTAACAGAGTTTCTCTAAAAACATTCAGATCATCATTATTCACAAAGGAGTGTTGCTCGGGTAAGAGTGCAGGTAAAGGCAGAGGAGCAGGTTTTGGTTGCGGTTCAGAGTCATCTTTAGACTCAGATTTTGATTCAGATTGAGAATGAGGCTCTGGTTCTGGTTCTGGATGAGCTACAGACTTTAGTTAAAACAATGAAGAAATATCTATACCAGTTTTAGTCATTTTCTCTGACTCATTCACATCATAAAAACTTGTAAATTCATACCGAGTGTACACAGAATATGAGAAAGTATGTTGAGAAGCTTCAGCAGATCCAGCTTCTATAATCTCATGGTTTTGATGTTCCTCCCCCTCAAATTGTGCTTCCATTTCATAGACTATAGGCTCAGCATGATGGTCAAGATCCACATGGTCATCTCTAATATCTTCAGCAAACTCTTTCCTTGCCAGCTGAAAGGGAATTTCCATCCTCTCTTCAGTGGAGGGAATTATCTCAGGAACTGATTGTTCCACTGATTGTGCTTCTAGATTTTCTTCTTTCTCAACAGGGAGATACTCTTCAACAGGATCTGTCTCTACCCTTTCTTGTTGTTATAAATCAGGAAAAACTAATTTTCTTGCAGTCGTAGGTTGAGTTTCTAGATTGACATCCTCATTAGAAGCAGGATCTTCCTCTTCTCTCAACCCAACAACAACATTCTCTCCTTGAGGTATTCTAGCAGGGATAACAGTAGGGACAGAAGTCCTTTATTTTTCAACAGGATCTGCTTCCATTTGTGGTATTTCAGCTTCTTCTATAGGTGATGCTTCAGCTGCCACTTCCTCTTCTTCGTCTTCTTCTGCTGAATACTCAGCCACATCATCTGGTTCCAAACCAGGATCAGCTAGATTCTTAGTTCTTCTTGGATAATCAACAGGATTAAACTTTTTATACAATTGATCATTATCCCTAACCCACTGCTTCTTCTAGGGGTTCCAGCTAATCTTCATCCTTCAGATGATATGAATGGATAAGTAGAAATCAAAGTCCTATAACTTTTCTTCATTCGATCCAACCATTCCTTTGGCAACTAGCATGGCTGAAATCATCCTTGAGTAAAAAAGGAGGTGGATTTGAAAGTGACTTTAATCTGCTCATAGATATGGATAATGACATACTTGAAAAGATTGACTTATCGCCATTATTCAATAGTTGAATCAAGAACACATCATGATACTTCATTCTATTAAAATCCCCATTTCTCAGACTGATCAAATTCTGAACAAATTTGAATAGAAGTCTAGATTCTCCATCTAACTCTGCAGCAGTAGCCCTTCTCTTGGTGCCATTACCAGTTAGAATTTCCAAGGCATTTTCTAGATTGAAGATATCTGATGATGGAGGAGGGTCTCCCTGATAGACTTCACACACTTCTTCATGAGGAATCCTTAGGCATGCAGCCCATAGCCTCGAAGAGAAAGAACACTTCTGACCATTTATCCAGCTTGTCACCATAAAGACTTCTCCAAACTCAAATAAAAACTTCACATACTGATAGAATTGGGATACCAGCCTCGGGTAAATCCATCTATTTTTTTCAGAGAACCATTCAAGCCATCCTTGTTCTCTTAAAACTTTCAAAACTAACGATTTGCTAGACAGCAGCCACTCAGGGAAAATCTCTTTTTCAGGTACAACAGTACGTCTTACCAAGTTTGGGTTTAGAGGTCCTTCGGGAGCTATCCTCGGTATCTTCTTCTGTTTCTTAGAGCGGCGCTCCTCAGACGAGGGTGAAGATGGGCGCTTCATCCTTGGAATCCACTGATGGTTCGGGCGAGAAAGGAGAAGGTTTTCAAGAATGAGAAGGTTCAAGAGAGAGTTCGGATAAGGAATCGAATGAAACCCTTAAGTTCTATCATTTGGGAATGTCAAATGTCATAAAAACAAAAACGCGGGAAATCAAATAGTGGTGAAATAAAAATTACCGTGATACAGGTTAAAATAAAATTATAAATAATCTTCACGGTGAGACCGTGAGTAGGCATTACGGTGTGATGAAAACCAGTCATCACGGTGAGACAGTTGGTGGTCATCACGGTGAGACAGTGAGCTGACAGACCATGAGCATAAGGTCTTAACGGTGAGACCGTATGCATGAAACAGTAATTGTAAAACAGTAAGTATGAAACCATAAAGTAAAATACAGTAAAGTATTAAACATTAAGATAAGCAAGATATCTATTTATTATTAATCATGCCAAGATCATGTATGATGTAGTCTAATATTTTATAATTTAATGGTTTAGTGAATATATCAGCAAGTTGATATCCAGTACCAATGAATTCCAAAGTGATATCACCTTTTTGATAATGATCTCTCAAAAAGTGATGTCTTACATCAATATGTTTTTTCCTAGAATGAGAAACATGATTCTTAGAAATATTAATAGCACTTCTATTGTCACAATTTATTGGGACATGTCTGAATTGATATCCATAGTCTAGTAATGTGTGTGTCATCCAAAAAATTTGGGCACAACAACTTCTAGCAGCTATGTATTCAGCTTTTGCAGTAGATAATCCAACAAAATATTGTTTCTTACTACACCATGATACTAGTGACTTGCCTAAAATGTGACATGTTACAGAGGTGCTTTTTCTATCTAAATTACATCCAGAAAAATCAAAATCAGAATAACTAACTAATTCAAATGATTTTCCTTTGGGATAGAACAGTCCTAAATTGGGAGTACGCTTGAGGTATTTGAAAATTCTCTTTACAAAATTTAAATGTGACTCTTTTGGGGTTTTATTAAAAATGAGTAACATACACACACTCAACTTAATATCGGGATGACTAGCAGTCAGGTAGAGTAGACTTCCAATCATTCCTCTATAAGTGGTTTGATCAACAGATTTATAATCGTCATCATGTTCTAACTTACAGGTGGTACTCATGGGAGTGTTACTACTTTTCGTGCTATCCAAACCAAAACGTTTTAAAAGATCTCTAGTATATTTACATTGAGTTAAAATAATTCCATCATCATTTTTAAAGATTTGAAGTCCAAGAAAAAATTTTAGTTCACCCATTAAACTCATATCAAATTCATTTTGCATTATTTTAGAAAAATCAGTACGTAGGGAATTTCTTGAAGATCCAAAAATAATATCATCTACATAAATTTGTACAACTAAAACATATTTATAAATTTTTTTTATAAAAATATTAGGATCAGCTATACCTTTTTTAAAACCTTTGGAAATTAGAAAAGTACTTAATCTATCATACCAAGCTCTTGGAGCTTGTTTTAAACCATAAAAAGTTTTTGATTATTTAAAAATATGATTTGGAAAATGAGGGTTTGAAAATCCAGGTGTTTGTTCAACAAAAAAAGCCTCAGCAATATATCTATTTAAGAATGCACTCTTGACATCAGTTTGATATAGTTTGAAATTTAGATGTGCAGCATAAGAAAGTAAAATCCTAATAGCATCTAATCTGGCTACTGGAGAAAAAGTCTCCTCATAGTCAATTCCTTCTTCTTGACTGTAGCCTTGTGCAACTAGCCTAGCATTATTTCTATCTATGTTTCTAGATTCATTTACTTTATTTCTAAACACCGATTTAGTGCCTATGGTGAAAGTGTACTTAGGTCTATCAACGAGATTTCAAACTTTATTTCTTTCAAGCTGATTGAGTTCTTCTTGCATAGAAATTACCCAAAATTCATCATTAATAGCATCATCAATGTTTTTAGTTTCAAGCTGTGTCAAGAAGGCTTGATGTTCAATTGGAATTCTAAGAGAAGCTCTAGTTTGTGTCCCTCTATCCATATTTCCTACAACAACATCTAAAGGATGATTCTTTAGAATTCTAGTTGATCTAGCAAAGGTAGGACTTGAAATTCCAGGTTCTTCTCTAGGTTTGGATTCATTAGAAGCAGATTCTGGAATAAGTCCAGAACTGGTTGTCTTTATTGCAGGTTCTTTAGATTTTTCATTAAGGTCTAGAATAGATAAATCTTCTTCAAGACTTTCAAGAGAGTTTTTAAGCTCATGTGGATGAGTTTCATCAAACTTGATGTGAAAAGATTCTTCCACACACTTGGTTTTTTTATTTAAAACTCTATAAGCTTTGCTGGTTAAAGAATATCCTAGAAATATTCCTTCACCACTCTTAGAAGCAAACTTATCAAGATTATATTTTGTTTTAAGAATAAATACATTACAGCCAAAGACTCTAAAGTAATTGACTTTAGGTTTTCTATTGTTCCAAAGATCATATGGGGTCTTCTTAATAAATGGTCTAATTAAGACTCTATTAATAATATAACAAGATTTATTCACATCTTCATCCCAAAAGTAAATAGGCAGGTCATATTCATTAAGCATGGTTCTAGCTATATCTTGAAGGGTTCCATTTCTTCTTTCTACTACACCATTCTACTGAGGTGTCCTAGGAGCAGAAAAGTTATGATTATAGACATTGTGTGATCAATAGGATTCAAATTCATGATTTTCAAACTCATGGCCATGATCACTTCTTAGAGTTTTAATCTTAAGTCCACTAAGATTTTCTAAAGACTTGGAGTATTTAACAAAGTAAGAAAACACATCACTTTTGTGAGCTAAGAAGTAAACCCATGTATATCTAGAAAATTCATCTACTAGTACATAGACATAGTGCTACCCATTTAATCTAGAAACTCTAAATGGTCCAAAAAAATCCATGTGAACCAACTCGAGAGGTTGAGAAGTTGAGACTTCTTTCTTTGATTTAAAATAAACTTTAAGTCTCTTTCCCTTTTGAAAAGGATTACAAACTTTGTCATTTGTAAACTCAAGTTTGGGTAGGTATCTAACTAAGTCTTTCCTAGTTATTTTCCTAAGTGAGTGTATATTGCAGTGTCCTAATATTTTGTGCTAAAGAAAAGACTCTTTATGAAAATCATTTAAACAGGTAACATTTTTCTTAGCTAAGGAATTTAAATCAACTGCATAAACATTTTCATTTCTTAAAGCAGAAAATACTAAAATATTTTTAGAATTAAAAACATTACAAGAATAATTTTCAAACATGACATTAAAACCATCATCACACAATTGAGAAATACATAACAGATTATATTTCAGTCCTTCAACAAATAAAACTTTGGAAATTAAAACTGAATTAGTGTTACCAATTTGGCCTAGGCCAATGATCTTTCCTTTAGAATTATCACCAAAGGTGACATAGCCTCCATCGACCTTTATTAAACTCTTGAAGCATGAGTAATCCCCAGACATATGTCTTGAGCATCCAATATCCAAATACCATGTCTTCTTGTGGGAACTCATTAAGTAGGTTTCCTACAAAACAGTTTTAGATCGAAACTGAATTTGGTACCCATATCTTCTTGGGTCCAGAAAGGTTAGAAATAAAAGATTTAGGTACCCATATTTGTCTTATGGGTCTCATATAATTTGAAAAATAAATAGATATTGAAATATAAACATTATTTTACCTATAAACATATAAATAACTAGTTGAATCATAGGGATTTCCAGCACTAGAATTAGCAGTATTCTGTCCAGATTTAGGAATAATTCTATTCTTAGTAATCTGTCTCTGTCCAGGTTTTTAGCCTATTCCAGTAGTGTATTTTGGTGCCACATGCTTTCCTAGCATTTGAGTTAGTGCATCCTTTCCATTTGTGAACTTCTCTAACTCTTTTCTAAGTTTCTCATTAGACATTTTCAGTTTAGTATTCTCTTTTAACAGTTGAGAGTTTTTCTATTTTTCAATAGTATGTTCAGTTTTAATAGTTGTAGTGAGAGCATGTTGTTTCTTCAATGATTTGTATTTATCCTTAAGTTAATTACATGTCTCTTCCAGCATATTACAATATTCAAATAATTCCTCACAAGTCATATTTTCAGAATCTGAATCAGATTCTGCATCATCTCCAGAATAATAATAATTTAAAGCAGGAGTATCTGAGGTTTCCTCAGATATGTTTGTCATGAAACACATGTTGGCACGATTTTTTTCAGAATCAGTAGCTTCTGATTCACTTGAGCTGTCTTCTGAAGCACTCCACGTTGCTTTCATTGCTTTCTTTCATTTATTTTCCTTATAATCTTGTTTCTTTTTTAACTTCATTTTTGGACAGTCTTATTTTATATGTCCTTTTCTTTTGAACTTGTATCAAACAACTTCATCTCTTTTATCTGGATTTTTCCAGTCCTTCTTCCAATGCCCCTTATTGTCATACTTTCCCTTGTAATTTGATTTTCTGAAAAATTTCTTCTTCCTATAAAATTACTTAAACCTTATGGCTATCAGATCCATTTCAGTATCACTATCAATGTCTGAGATTTCACTTGTTGAACTGTTGGTTTGTATTTGAGATTTTTCTTTTTCCTTGCTCTTTGAAGCAGTAGTCTTGAAAGACACTAACATCCTTTTTGGTTTATCCTCTTCCTCTTTATTTACCTTTAGTTCTTCCTCATACATCATAAGCTTACCAATGAGTTATTTGACAGGTATAGAAACAATGTCACATGACTCTCTGATTGAAACAGATGTGCCGCTCCATCGTTCTGGTAGACATCTCAGTATCCTCATAATTTTTTCCTTTTTCTGGAACAACTTTTCCGAGTGAATTCATTGTGTTGACTATCTCATTGAACCTGAGATACATGTCAGAAATGGGTTCATCAGTATTCATTTTAAAATTATCATATTTAATAGTATAAGTATTTAATATCATTTCTTTAACATTAGTTGTTTCTTCATTAGAAACACCCAAAGTATCCCAAATTTCAAAAGCAGTTTTGTAGGTAGAAATTCTGTTAAATTCCTCATCTCCTAGAGCAAAGTACAGGGCATTCATAGCATTACAGTTATTATTTTAAATAGTCTTTGTAGGTTCATCCCAAGTTTTTCTTCTAGTTTTTGGAATTTTATATTGTGACTCTATAGCAGTTCAAATATCAAAACCCATACTCTCTAAATGAATTTTCATTTTCTGTTTCCACTGGCCATAGTTTGTACCATTGATGAAAGGTGTCCTGTTAGTAGTAGCACCCTCTAGTCTATTGTCCATAGCTATATTTTAGAAAATAAATTAAAGAGATAAAATTTATAACTAACAGAAATTTAAGATATTTAAAGATGCAACTAAAATCATAGTTGAAAAACAGTGTATTTCAAAAATCCTTTAACAAAAACAAAACATTTGATACCAAAGGTTGGTCTGAGTGGATACTTAAGAGGGGGTGAATTGAGTTCCAATTAAAATTTCTATTAAAATATTGTCTATTTGAAATCCCCCAATTTATAAAACAAGTTAAACTGTAGTGAATTTATACAGATTGTAAATGTTCACTTAGATTCTAAAAGTTTGATTAGGTCTCAATTAATTTAACCACAAGATTAAACTATCTTTTGAATCTAACCTACTAATTTACATTAAGTTTAAACACTTTCTAATTTAACTATCAAAGTAACTTTAAAATAGTTTTTGTATTTCAAAGTAACAACAGCGGAATATAAAAGATATATGTAGTATACTATAAACTCAAATGAAAGATGCACAGAAGACATAACAAGAGGTTTAGTCTCAAGCCGAGACTTAGTCCTCTCAAATATATATAAATTTGATCCACACCCTGGCTCGGGGTTAACAACAGTTTACAAAAATGTCCAGGACACTCAGGGACAACTACCACTGTTCTTCGTGGGAAACAGAACAAAGACCAGGCCCCACAAGGACCTCTTCCACAGTTGACGTTGGTAAACAAGAGTTAAGAGTTTTGGAGTGAGGATTTTGATATCCTCCAGTTCAGTGTAGAAGACAGTGTGTGTGTGTGTGTAAGATATACAGAGTACACCACACTGCTCGAAAGTAAATAAAAAATCACTTAGAGAGAACAGATAAGAGTTTAGAAATATCTAGTGATTAGAAATGCAGCTCTGGACTCGTTGGATTCAGTCAGAATGCTTCTGAGTCCATCTCTGGTTATTATGTTGAAAAACAGAGTGTCGTAGTTCATCTTGTGTTCTACAGGAGTGAAGATGATCTCTTGATTTGTCGTGTGTTCTTCAGTGGTGTTGGATTGCACTCATGAGAGTTCTTTGAAAGTCTTGTGATCTCTTTCTTGCTTGGGATTGTTCTTCTTGTTTAGCACAGTTCTCTCAGGCGTATGTAAGTTCTTCTTGTTGTATCGTCACACTTTCACTCACTGATTCACTCATGTAATGCATCCCAATATTCCTTATATTCCACAAGTTTTGGCAGTAGGAATGATTCCCTTTTCATAGGTACGAGATATGGTTTCCTGACATGCCAACAACTATCATTAAAAAACATTAATTTCATTAAAAACATCAAATATGTCCATTAGCATTATTCAAATAATATTGACAAAAAGTTAGGAAACTATGTCACAGTGATTATGTAAACGGTGTCTTCTTCATGGTATAGTCTTCACGGTACGTGGTCACGGTATGTGCTTCACGGTATGTGATTCATGGTATGTGCTTCACGGTGTCTGGGTCACGCTTTTTCCTTCACGGTGTCTGGGTCACGGTTTGTCCTTCACGGTGTCTGGGTCATGGTTTGTCATTCACGGTGTCTAGCTCACGGTGTCTCGGTCACGGTGAGTCCTTCACGGTGTCTAGGTCATGGTGTCTGGGTGACTGTGTGTCCTTCACGGTGTCTGGGTCACAGTGTCTCCATACTTAGATAAATATCTGTATTTAGACTTAGACAGTAATATGCAGAATATAGATTATGTTTAACCAGTATAGAGTAAAAGGACCTGAATCATAAATATAAAGGCTTGATAACATAAGTGAGATTTGTGATCATGCATAAGACTTGTAAATAATCAAGAGAGTAATTAACATCAATAAGATTTGATATCATTAAAACATGATGTGTAGTTATTATTGATATTGAAGAGCATTAGCAAGATGTGCAATTAAGAATGAGATTAATTAACAATAATAAGATTTGTGATCATTAAAACATGATTAATACATGAGGAGACCAACATCTATCTATTATACATATTTATATTCTAAATATATATTATATATAAATCATGTTTTATATTATGGATGTATTTAAATCATGATCTAAATGATATGATCAAGGATAACAATTCAAAACACGTACGATAAAGAAAGCGATTATTAACTGAAATGTTAAGTTAACATGGAAATGACTATTAAATGGGTAGTATAAAGTCATAAATGAATAATGTATGATATAACAAATATGAATATGGTTATGGTATAATTTAATAACATACTATGGTCATTATATAGGATGTTAAACGTTCCCTCGACCAAAGGAAAGTGCAAGGTAAGGGATAATTCCACAATCTCATTATTTTTCAAGAATGTTTATGGGTAAGTATTATCTAGGACATATTTATTATCCATGTCCTTTTTTCATGAAAGAAATTTCAAATTGATTCTTTTAAATTAATATTTAACTAAAACATCATTTTA
The DNA here is from genome assembly GCA_963277665.1 of Viscum album. NCBI lineage: Eukaryota > Viridiplantae > Streptophyta > Magnoliopsida > Santalales > Viscaceae > Viscum > Viscum album. The sequence goes on along the minus strand of OY728167.1, from coordinate 599,104,504 downwards.
AATGTTTTAAATATTTATTCTTCTAAATATTTCTCATTATTATCCATGTTTTCTAAATGGTTTGAGATATTTATTTATATGGAAATTAATGTTTTTAATTGATAATTACTATCAAAAGTTTCATTGTGGTATGGTAAACTTTGATTCAAAAATATATTTTAAATGACTTCCTTTATAAATGTGTGACTTTTAAATGATTTCATAAAAAGAGATATTTCTATCAAAAAGTTTTACTGATCATTTACAACTATGTCAACATCCTTTACTTGATATTATTCTTGATTAAGGTTGATTTATTATAATACAATCATACATATTGTATTGAATAACTTATGATATGTTTGACTATGGAAGTGTAATTTTTATACCCTTCATCATTTAGGGTTGTATTATTGACTTTTCGTATACAAGTTTTAATACAAATTTTTATGTTATGTTTCAACATTTTCATATAAGGAATGTAGTGGACTTATTAAGTGATGGGTGGGGCCCTCTATAGCCCCTCGATGAATCAGTAGGTCTCATGGTACAAAATAGTGTCTAGGAGCAAGTACATGACATAACTTTTATTTCTAGTCTTGGCACGAGGCCTTGGCTATGTGGTAATGATGTCCGGCGTTCGGCATTCCCTCATTATGAAATTAATTACTACATGTGATTATTAGACTATTAGAATATCTATGTGCATGTTTATATAGTAATGTTGGATTTATTTTCTCTATATTATGTTTATGTTTACGATTAAAAGGCTGCTATTTTTATTATACATCTTTACTTAAAAGTTTATTGCTTCAGCTAAATTATATACCCATTCTGAGCATCTGAGCTCACCCCTTTCTTATGTTTTCTTTTCCCATGATTCCAATAAGTGTATTATGTTTGATATATAGGGTTAATCTTGGGTAATAATGGTGTTCTCAATTGGTTATTTATGATTTTATTTATGTTTGAATTTTTAATGTATTGTTAATGTATGGAATCTATTTTCCAAGACCACAAAACTTATCGGTCCTTCGTGACTTGATTCTCTATAATCATGCCAATGTATTAAAATAATTCACCGGCTCTGGGATTATGGGTTCAGGGCGTTATAGTTGGTATCATAGGGTGTTTAGTACAAAACTTGGTAACTATATTTATAAAAAAAATATGATTAGAGAAAATTACCATAAGACAGACTTTGATGATCAGTATAGAAGTACTTATTAGAATTTTGTTAATGTAAAGATTTTGTCAATTTTACAATAAATACATCTCATTCTGGATATGACCAAGTAGAGGAAGCACTGACACAGATGTACATAGGAGTGAAAAACTCTGACAATGAGTTTTGGGCTTGACTTGGGGTATCCTGGTTCATGACAATGGGCCTTGCTGCACTCTTGGTTACAACACTCCCAGGGGATATTATTAAGACAATTCAAATTTTCATTACAATCCATTATGAAGGATTTATTAGTAAATACTTCCTAAAAACATTTTTTATGATTATAGATTATAGTCATAATCTTTTCAATTTTCTTTAGGTATTTTACAAGTTTGGAATTATGGATTACGATTCATAAACTAACCTAGTTTATTCCATTGTTTAGAAATGGATCCCAGAAGAAGTAATGAGAACTCCAACAATTTGCATGATCCAAAGAGTAAGAAGGATCATATCTTTCATGGTATTAAGCAAGAATTTAGAAGGGAAATAGTCTCCCATGTATTCTCATCATATGAAGAAACTGTATCATGCATTAATATGATATGTACAGAATTTTCTGAGTCCTATGGATTTGAAGGTAAGAAAGAGAATAAAAGGATGATAGAGGGAAATATGGATAAACGGAAGAGGGTAAAGAAATATTTTCCCATATACGAAAATTGTGGAATGAATAACATTGTTAAATTCTTTAAGGGAATGGTAGTTTTTTATAATTGTGGAGAAAAAGGACACCAAGTACGTGATTTCAAGGGTAATAATTTTTTTTTCAAATGTACAGTTCTTCATCTGCAAGGATTTGGGACACTACGCGAATCAATATCCAAATCATCAGAGTATTCCCCAAATGATTCTATTAGACAATAATCATGTTATGATAATACCCCAAATGAATTGGAATTACTAGTGTTCTTATGTTTTTATTAATAAATTATTTCATTTGATTGTTGTATCAATGATGTACTGGTTATCGAATTATGGAAACAAAAAAGGATTGTACTTGAGTACTATTTCATTGAGGATTTGAGATTATATGGTTCTAAGAAAAGTGACTCAATATCAAGTTAATTTTTTTGGAAAATACATGGTTGAAGGAAAGATAAACCTTAATATGGTTCTGATTCTGAGTTAGTGATATTGGAATAAGATATGATTGATTTGGATAAATTATATTCGATATTATTCACTACTTTGAAAATAATTAATTGTTTTTTTATTCCATTATTGTTGGAGTTTACATCATTTCTTGATATAAAGATTATATCCAGTATTCTATAAGGAATAAGGGAGCATGAATGTAATCAACAAGGATTTATGGTAATTATGGGTGTTACTGTGTTTTAAAATAATACATGATGAAGGTATTAAAATTTTATTACGTAGAAAAAAAGATCTTCATTGTATTTACCTTCTTAATAAATTTTGGACTGTGAGTTTGGACATAATTATTTTGGATATGTCTAATGGTTGTTATTGATTAAGTTTGACATTGGTTACTATTTTTAAGGTTAATAAATATTTTAAGATTATTTTTTATTGTTATAAAAAGGAAAACCTGAAGGTGAGGAGACAACCTCTCACATCCGACAAGGCCACGAGACTTGACAATGCAATCAAAGGGCAACAAGGGTTCATCACCTACCATTGGCCTACATGATGTCCTAGTTTTTATAATTTAGTTTTTTAAATAGTCTGACAAATGAATTATAAATTCATTATTTTTGGAACCTTATACAATTAGGATAAATGGAATATTTTTGAATTTTATTATCATTTGGAATGAAATATTAGTTTGTGGTAGGAATTAGTTGTACGATGAAACACTACTTTTAATGTATATTTTTTCACTTATTTTATGAATAAATTAATTCTTAAACATTAGGGAAGGTATCTTAAAACCAAAAATGTTTTATCCTAATACCTTATGTTTTCTTGAACTGATGATATTGTAAATCATCAAAAATTAATGTCTTAGAGGCCCTCAATTGTACACTTTTTTTTGTGATTGATGAACTCAATAAATCACTATAGATATGTATGTTTTTCGTCCAATTATGTGTCTCTAATTTTCACCGACGTTCTTCTAATTGAGATCATAATTTGGTGGTGACTATTTCATTTCCGTTTCCCTCTTATTAAGAATAATTTTTATATTCCCAATTTCCGATGTGGGTTTTCCACAATGGTATTTTTTTATTTTTAGCCTTTTATTTTCGATGAACAATTTAGTATTGCGAGGAAGAAATTTATTGAAGGTGGGGAGAAAGTAACACCCCAAGATTTCATAGTAAGTTATCTCTTCAAAGTATTTCAATAACATGCTCAACACGCAATACCAAGTTCGAGCACACCACGAGTTACCAAACTAGCTATAAAGCCCCAGCCTTAAACCTTTCATAATCTTGAGTTATTACAAGATTACACATTGAGGATCTTTTCAAGTTTAGAGTTTTAGACAATTATATCATAAAAATTTCATTACATTCCACATTTAAACAAAGTGGTTACATAAAAGATAGTATTCATTTTTCCCATCAACAGAAACATATTTAAAATAAAACATGGATTCTCTCTTGACACTTCCTTGACACTATCATCATATCATGTACCTTTCCCTTGACCTGTGAAAAACATTTCAAAAACTTGGGATGAGCATAAAAAGCTCAGTAAGGGATATAAGAATATAGAAAGAAAACATGAGTACATATATACATTAGAATGAAATCATACTTTACCCATAAAACATAAGCACTTTAACATACCTCGTAAAATCATGAATAAATCATAGAAATTATAAGACATAAAGGTGACTTGAGGCATTCATAACATTCTTACGTAGGGAGTAACCCTCTTGGTTACGTTTGGAATACCCATCACTGTATATTCCCTAAATATCTTCGGAGAAACCTCAATGTTTCACTCTTTCGCGTTACCCAATGCATTGGAGGTCTATATCGGGCTCACCCGCCCTTAGTTTATCACAGAACCACTCGTCTTCATAACAATTCCCAAGAACCATAACATAATCGTATCACATAAAACATGCATAAAGGAAACATAACATTTCCACATTTCAATCACAAGATATCAATAACACAGTGATATAATAAAAAAAATTTCAAAACCATTTTAAATACCAAAATAAAAGAAAAGTAAAACATGGTATTTATTTTTATTTTTTTTAAAAAAGGTATGGCTAGTAGAGGAAGCCGAAACTCAAATAATTGTCACGGTGGCGGAGAAGTCGTTGTCACCGCATACGTACGAGAAAAACATTCCCTTTTATCGTTTAGTAAACGCTTCGTATAAAAAATATTCCTTTTGAATAAACGGAAAAGTCAAATGGGTTTATACACCGTATAAAATAAGGTTGTGTATAAAACAAAATATGCCTCAATGAAAGGAGATTGAGACGAAGTCCCATACCTCGGGTCCGACATGACTCGATCGTTCTTTAATCTCCTGAATAATAAACTTGAGTTAATTTCTACTTGATTAAGAACCTTTTTAAAGTTCATTATTCCTTTTATATCACTTATTACCATGTCATGAACACTATGTTATTATTTAAATTAATAACTGTTATTTTAACGATCTTTGGTACTTGAGTCAAAAATAAACTCTTTATAATTACAAGTTGTTCATGTTGTAAAATATCCATCGTATCCAGAATCTTATTCATTATTTAGATATCATATATATCATATATATCCAGTACATTCATGCATTTATAATATTACATAACATTTAGAGGTAAGAAATGAAATGCACCGTTCATGGAGACGGTAAGCCGTACGTACGCATGAACGCTACTTCCATTTATATTTCATATTTAATGGAATTAAAACATAATGATACAAAATAGTATTTTAATTCCAGTATGGTAACATATATAATATCATTAAATATATCCTTTATACGTACCACATATGGTATTAACGAATCAAATCACTTTGAGGGGGCGGTAGTCCGCACTTCCTAAAATGAAGATATCGCGTATACACATAATGGAAGCCATAAAGGTATGTCATAAATGAAAAATACAGAAGCTTAAAGAAAAAAAACATATTATATATCATATATAAATATACTGACATCTTAATGGCCACCTTTGAAGGTGTTAGAAGAATTTTGAACAATCATCATTCCGTGAGGCAGAAATTCGCCATCCACGGAAACAGTATGTTCTTTAACCGTTAGATGTAGGTGTGTGTAAGTTTAGCTCGAATCCTTCGTATAAAAACATCCTAGTATATTTAAGATACTGTATCTATTACAGAATAAATTAATAAAAAGAGTTTAGGGGGTTGGAGAAGCAAAATAAAACAAAAGGACTCAAGTGAAGACATTACCTTAAAATCGGGTAACTCCCTTTGGTTTGAGCTCAAAGGCTTCCTTGGGAAGAATTATTCCCAAAGTGAGTATTCTAAGAGTTAGATAGGTATGTGGAGAGACAAAATGGGCATTGGTTGGCCGAGCCAAAGGCTTTGGAAGTGTGGTTAAGGAGGTAGAGGTGGGGGCCTTTTATAAGAGGAGAGGAGGGGCACTCTTGGAAAGTAAAGAAATGTTACTTTATTTTAAAATGAGTTTCCAATTTAAAAAGTCCCAAATTGATATAATTAGAGGATAAGGTGATAAGGGTTATAAATATTCCCAACCAATAGGTTTTTGACAAGTGTAGGTCTTAGATTTTACATTATCTTTTCATTTTATTTAAATCGTTAAATAATGAGGTAATCGATGCATCATCATGATGTCATAAATAATTTAATTTATTTAATGTCTAAAAATTATTAAAAAAATTCTATGATGTAGGAAATATTTTTATCTTTCCAATGACTATTTATAGTCAAAATGATGACTTGTATAACCCCATTGGAAATTATTTTAGTAAAATAACTCATGTTTGTGACATTTTTACTTTAACATTAAATAAAAAGGTATTAATGTCATTTTCCTACCAAAGTGGCTCCATGGGGTCCCCAAGTTGACCCATGGATTTTCTTGGTCGTCCATGACACATAAAATAAGGGTAGGACATGTTTCTAGGTCATTTTATATTACTAAAACATTATTCTTACCTTAAATTACAATAATTACCTCTAATCGCGATTAAAAACATAAAAGTTACTATTCACCAAAAAATTATTTTAATCCCATTGAACCAAATTTTTCTTCTTAATGAAATCCAAGTATGTCGGATTTTTGAAATTCAAAACGCAGAGGTGGTAAATTTTCATTTAAAAGAAAAATCAGTTTTTTAAGTACCACTTAGTGGTTTCACTATTCATCAAAAATTGAAGTTTTTCAGAAAAATATCAAAATTCCACCCTAAGCTATATTTGATATTCCGAATTCAAAAAAGATTTCTATTTTACAAAATTCAAAACATATAATTTGCATTAATTAATTTAATAATTAATTCCCGCTGTCAGAGCAAATAGGGTGTTTTTTATGAAACAATAAGTATCAAAAGATTGACACTAGTTTAAGTCCAATTTCAAAGTGAAATTAATTCCAACGACCACTTGGATTAAATGGTAAAAATATATTCTAATTGAACTTTAAAACCAATTCAAAAGATAATCAAACCATATAATTAAATTAAATGAAAAAGCAGTTTTGATGTAAAATGCAGTACTTTTCACTATTCATTAAAAAAATGAACATTGTCAGAAAAATACCAAAAAACTATCTAATGTAAATTTCAATGTCCCAACCATAAATAATATGTTTATTTTGACAAATATAGCTTATAAAATTGTAAAAATATAGATTTAAAAATGGTTTTCCATGAAAAGGCAGAAAAACAATCTTTTAAAAATATTAGTATATTTCATTCTTAAGATTGGATTTATTCTCATTTTAAGCCTCTAAAACACAATATAATTCATTAATAGACATAGATAAAAATATCTATTATTCATTACTTACTTGGGATGTTACATCCTTCCCCCCTTTAGAAATTTTAGTCCCCGCAATTTATTTACTTATCGAATAAGTGGGGGTATTTAGCCCTCATTGCATTTTCAGATTCCCATGTTGCCTCTTCAATCATGTGGTTTTTTCACAAAACCTTTACCTGATGAATCACCTTATTTTGTAACACTTGCTCCCTATGTTCAATAATCTGGACTGGTTGCTCCTCATAAGATATGTTCTCTTCCATCTGAACTACCTCTGGACTAAAAACATGAGATAGATCTGGCATGTACATTCTCAACATCGAAACATGAAAAACATTGTGTACCTAAGATAAACTCGGAGGTAAAGCCACTCGGTAAGCAACTGATCCAACTCTCTCCAGAATTTCATATGGCCCAATGAACCTTGAACTCAGCTTTCCTTTCTTACCAAATCGCATCACACTTTTCCACGGTGAGACTTTGAGAAAAACATGATCACCTACCTCAAAAGACCGATCCTTCCTATGGTTATCCACATAACTCTTCTGCCTGCTCTGAGCTGTACTCATGTGTTTCTGAATCAACTAAACTTTTTCTACCATCTCTTCTACCAATTCAGGTCCCATCAACTTCCTTTCAACCACTTCATCCCAGAAAGCTGGAGTTCGACACTGCTTCCCATATAATGTCTCAAATGGTTCCATCTGTATACTGGAATGAAAACTGTTATTATAATAAAACTCAACCAAAGAAAGATGTTGGTCCCAACTTCCCTGATAATCAATCGAACAAGCACGTAGCATATCCTCCAAAGTCTGGATAGTTCGTTCTGACTGTCCATCTGATTGAGGATGAAAAGTTGTACTAAAATTTAATTCAGTACCCAACGACTTCTAAAGGCCTTTCCAAAAGTTAGAAGTGAACCTGGGATCACGGTCAGATACAATGGAGAGAGGAACTCCATGTAACCTGACTATCTCTTTAAGATAAAAACAGGAAAGTTGATCTAGGGAAAAAGTATCCCGTATAGCAAGGAAATAAGCAGATTTAGTCAAGCGATCAACAATAAACCAGATTGAATTATTACCTCGAGATGTTTTCGGTAATCCCACAACAAAGTCCATGGATATATTCTCTCATTTCTACTCTGGCACTGGTAAAGGCTGAAGCAACCCTTTCGGTAACTACCGCTCTGCTTTAACCTGTTGACATGTCAAACACTTCACAGTAAAATCAGCAATATCTCTTTTCATTCCATCCCACCAGTAATACTCCCGCAGATCACTGTACATCTTAGTACTGCCAGGATGAACTGAAAATGGAGAACTATGAGCTTCACATAACAACTCTCTCTTCAACTGTGAATCACAAGGCACACACAATCTCTTCCCAAATCTCAAAACACAATCATTATCAATGATGAACTCAGTCAACTTACCCTTCTGAACCAGCTCTAACTTTTTCTGCAACTCACTATCTTGCTTCTGTGCTTGCTTGATTCTGTCTGATAGAGAAGATTTCACTGATACCTTAAACAAAACAGAAGGACATCCTGCACCAACAACTTCTATGCCAAAGTTCATCAAATCCTTAACCAAAGGATCACGTTCCAAACGCAACATTGTTAACGAAGCATTACTTTTTTGACTCAAAGCATCATCCACTTTATTTGCTTTTCTCGGATGGTAATGAATTGTACAATCATAATCATTGATAAATTCTAGACATCTCCTCTGTCTCATGTTTAATTCTTTCTGAGTGAATATATACTTTAAACTTTTGTGATCGGTATATATTTCACACTTTACTCCATAAAAATGATGCCTCCAAAATTTTAAAGCGAAAACAACAACAGCTAATTCCAAATCATGTGTAGGGTAATTTACCTCATGAGTTTTCAACTGTTGTGAAGCATAAGAAATTACCTGATCATTCTGCATTAGGAAACAACCAAGTCCTTTCAATGAAGCATCACTGTAGATAACAAACTCACCATTCATGGAAGGTAGTGCCAAAACTGGAGCCTTCACCAATCTTCTTTTCAGTTCCGGAAAACAATCATCACATTCTTTTGTCCAGATAAACTAAACACCCTTCCGAGTTAGCTTCGTCATTGGACTAGATAACCGTGAAAAATTTCTAACAAACCTTTGGTAATAGCCTGCCAAACCAAGGAAGCTACAAATCTCAGTTACATTTGTGGGTCTTGGCCATTCTTCAACAACCTTTGTTTTTGCCGGATCAACAGTTATCCCATCTTTAGAAACAATGTGACCAAAGAAAGAAATTTGTTGCAACCAAAACTCACACTTGATGAATTTCCCATACAATTTCTTTTCATTTAAGGTTTTCAAAATAACCCTTAAATTTCTTTCATGCTCTTCTTTACTTTTAGAAAAAAACAAAATATCATCAATAAAAACCACCACAAACTTATCCAAGAACTCATGGAAAATTCTATTCATTAAGTCCATGAATACAGCAGGTGCATTGGTTAGCCCAAAAGCCATTAATACAAATTCATAATGTCCATATCTTGTATGAAACGCAGTCTTCGGAACATCAGCTTCTTTTACCTTCAGCTGATGGTACCCCGACCTCAAGTCAATATTTGAAAAATATTGTGCTCCATGGAGCTGATCAAACAAATCATCTATATGAGGCAAATGATATTTGTTCTTAAAAGTGATGTTATTCAAGGCTCTGTAATCAATTCAAAGTCTCATAGAACCATCTTTATTGTTAACAAATAAAATTGGAGCACCCCATGGTGATGTGCTAGGTCGAATGAAACCTTTCTCTAATAAATCTTGCAATTGCTCCTTCAACTCTAAAAGTTCAATTTGATCCATTCGATAAGGGGGTTTTGAAATTTTCATAGCATTAGGAACTAAGTCAACAGTAAATTCAACTTCCCGATCTGGTATTATTCCAGGAAACTCATCAGGAAAAACATCAGGATACTCATTTACCACTGGCACATCATTAATCTGAACAGTTCCCTTGTTTTCAACAATGTGTGCAAGGAAACATTCATTTCAATCTTTTACAAGTTTCTCAGCCTCTTGATATGTTATCAACAGTAAGGGTTCATTCTTGTACAAAAACTGAAAGTCTTTCTGAAAAGAAACTTCTTTAGCACTACAGTCAATCTTAGCATGGTAAATAGAGATCCAATCCATACTCATGATAACATCAAACTCTACTAGAGGTAGAACAATTAGGTTTGCAAGTAGGTTCTTTCCACAGATAAGGATAGTAAGATTATTATAAATTCTTTGTGCCTCAACATTCTCCCCGGGTGTTTTTACCACAAGTTCAGGAGTCATTTCTTGAGATGGTGTTCCCATTTTACTAGAAAAGGTTTCAGAGATGAAATAATGTGTACACCCCGAATCAAACAACACACTGGCATAATCTAAAAAAACAAACAAAGTACCTCATACAACTTCATTTGATGGCCCAACATATGCTGAAGTAGTTACAAATGAATTCACCACCCCTTTTTGATTGTAGTCTAACTGCTTCCCATCACTCAAGCTCTTTGTCGGACACTCGTTTTCATAGTGACCCATCTAATTGCACTTAAAACATTTTACTAACTGTAAATCGAATTTGGACTTACTATCACCTTGATCTTTTTCAGTGCAATCACGAGCCTTATGTCCCATCTTACCACATCGGTAGCACTTTCCAGAATTTAGAAGACATTCCCCAGCATGCCTTTTACCACATTTATCACAAACTGGAAACTTAGTTTTATTACCATTAAACTTTTTTGAAGAATTCTTTCCTTTCTCATGCCACCTCGGTCTCTTCTTCTGTTGGTTGTTATAGAACACTTGATCATCGGAAAACTCCATTTCCACCTTCTCAGCACATCAAAACAGCTTTTTATAACTTTTGAACTCACGAGAAGCTAAAGCCCTTCGATATTTTTGCTTTAATCCTGAGTAAAAACGATTGATTTTACTATCAAGGTCTCGGATAAAATTTGGAGCATACCTTGCCAATCGAGTGAACCTTTCTTCATAGGCAGCCACTAAGTCTTCCTCTTGCCTCAATTCCAAGAATTTCTTTTCCATCCTAAGTCGAACAGCCTTAAGAAAATACTTCTCAAGAAACATACCTTTAAATTCATCCCAGTCGAGAGCATCAATCTCATCAGCATCACTAACTTTTTTAACCATCGACAACCACTGATCTGCCTCACCCTCCAAACGTTAAATAGCAAGACTAGCCTTTTGATTGTCTGAACACCCCATGACATAGAAAATCTTCTCCAGTGATTTAATCGACCCTTCAGCTAGCATAGGGTCAGATGATCCTCTGAATGATGGGGGATGTTGCCTCATGAAATGTTCCACCACTGACATGTTCCTCTGCAGTTGATCTGGCTGATCTCGTGCATGGATACCACCACCATTTATCGCTTGAGTCAACTACGCCATTACTGCAACAAACTGTTCATTTCCAATTCCGACCATCTCAGGATGCTGATTCGGAAGGTTATTTCCTTCTGTATGCCTTCCTAGCACTTCTTCCATGTTTCCTCTGCGGAAACCCATTCTGAACAAACATGTCTTAGATGAAGAAACATGGTAATATTCAAATGTTATGTCATTTCAATTTGACCAAAAAAATATTTTTGGATAATCATTTAACAAAATTCTAACTCCTAAAGTTATCTAAACTGACCTCTGATACCAAATATAAGGCCCCAGCCTTAAACCATTCTTTATCTTGAGTTATTACAAGATTACACATTGAGGATATTTTCAGGTTTAGAGTTTTAGAGAATTAGATCATAAAACTTGCATTACATTCCACATTTAAACAAAGTGGTTACATAAAAGATAGTATTCATTTTTCCCATCAACGGAAAAATATTTAAAATAAAACATGGATTCTTTCTTAACACTTCCTTGACACTATCATCATATCATGTACCTTTCCCTTGACCTGTGAAAAACATTTCAAAAACTTTGGATGAGCATAAAAAGCTCAGTAAGGGATATAAAAATATGGAAAGGAAACATGAGTACATATATATATAAGAATGAAATCATACTTTACCCGTAAAACATAAGCACTTTAACATACCTCATCAAATCATGAATAAATCATAGAAATCATAAGACATAAAGGTAACTTGAGGCATTCATAACATTCTTACGTAGGGAGTAACCCTCTTGGTTACGTTTGGAATACCCATCAAAGTATATTCCCTAAATCTCTTCAGAGAAACCTAAATGTTTCACTCCTTCGCGTTACCCATTACAATGGAGAGCTATATCAGGCTCACCCGCCCTTATTTTATCATGGAACCACCCGTCTTCATAACAATTCCTAAGAACCAAAACATAATCATATCACATAAAACATGCATAAATGAAACATAACATTTCTACATTTCAATCACAAGATATCAATAACATAGTGATATAATAAAAACATTATCAAAACCATTTTAAATACCAAAATAAAAGAAAAGTAAAACATGGTATTTATTTTTCTTTTTTTTTAAAAAGTTATGGCTTGTAGAGGAAGCCGAAACACAAATAATGGTCACGGCGGTGGAGAAGTCGTTGTCGCTGCATACGTACGACAAATACATTTCCTTTTGTCGTTTAATAAACGCTTCATATAAAAAATATTCATTTTTAATAAACGTAAAAGTCAAATGGGTTTATACACAGTATAAAATAAGGTTGTGTATAAAACAAAATATGCCTCAATGAAAGGAGATTAAGACCAAATCCCATACCTCGGGTCCGACTTGACTCGATCGTTCTTTAATCTCCTGAATAATAAACTTGAGTTAATTTATACTTTCTTAAGAACATTTTTCAAGTTCATTATTCCTTTTATATCACTTATTACCATTTCATGAACCCTATGTTATTATTTAAGTTAATAACGGCCGTTTTAACGATCATTGGTACTTGAGTCAAAAATAAACTCTTTATAATTACAAGTTGTTCATGTGGTAAAATATCCATCATATCCAGAATTGTATTCATGATATAGATATCATATATATCATATATATCCACTACATGCATTCATTTATAATATTACATAACATTTAGAGGTAATAAATTAAATGCATCGTTCATGGAGACGGTAAGCCGTACGTACGCATGAACGCTAATTCCATTTATATTTCATATTTAATGGAATTAAAACATAATGATACATAATAGTATTTTAATTCTAGTATGGTATAATATATAATATCATTAAATATATCCTTTATACATACCACATATGGTATTAACGAATCAAATCACTTTGAGGGGGTGGTAGTCCGCACTTCCTAAAATGAAGATATCGTGTATACCCATAATGGAAGCCATAAAGGTATGCCATAAATGAAAAATACATAAGCATAAGGAAAAAATAAAAATATTATATATCATATATAAATATAGTGACATCTTAATGGCCACCTTTGAAGGTGTTAGAAGAATATTGAACAATCGTCGTTTTGTGAGGTAGAAATTTGCCATCCACGGAAACAGTGTGTTCTTTAACCATCAGAAGTAGGTGTGTGTAATTTTAGCTCGAATCCTTATTATAACAACATACTAGTATATTGAAGATACTGGATTTTTTACAAAATAAATTATTAAAAATAGTTTAGGGGGTTGGAGAAGCAAAATAAAACAAAAGGACTCAAGTGAAGACATTACCTTAAAATCGGGTAACTCCCTTTGGTTTGAGCTCAAAGGCTTCCTTGGGAAGACTTCTGCCCAAAGTGAGGCTTCTAAGAGTTATATAGGGATGTGGAGAGACAAAATTTGCAGTGGTTGGCCGAGCGAAAGGCTTTGGAAGTGTGGGTATGGAGGTAGAGGTGGGGGCCTTTTATAAGAGGAGAGGAGGGGCACTCTTGGAAAGTAAAGAAATCTTACTTTATTTTAAAATGAGTTTCAGATTTAAAAGGTCCCACATTGATAAAATTCATGGATAAGGTGATAAGGGTTCTAAATATTCCAAACCAATAGGTTTTTGACAAGTTTAGGTCTTAGATGTTACATTATCTTTTCATTTTATTTAAATCGTTAAATAATGAGGTAATCGATGCATCATCATGATGTCATAAATAATTTAATTTATTTAATGTCTAAAAATTATAAAAAATACTATGATGTATTAAATCTTTTTATCTTTCTAATGACTATTTATAGTCAAAAATATGACGTGTATAACCCCATGTAAAAATTGTTTTGGTAAAATAACTCATGTTTGTGACATTTTTACTTTAACATTAAATAAAAAGGTATTAATGTCATTTTCCTACCAAAGTGGCTCCATGGGGTCCCCAGGTTGACCCATGGATTTTCTTGGTTGGCCATGACACATCCAATAAGGGCAGGACATGTGTCTAGGTCATTTTATATTATTAAAACATTATTCTTACCTAAAATTACACTAATTACCTCTAATCGCAATTAAAAACATAAAAGTTACTATTCAACAAAAAATTATTTTAATCCCATTGAACCAAATTTTTCTTCTTAATGACAACCATGTATGTTGGATTTTTTAAATTCAAAACACAGAGGTGGTAAAATTTCATTTAAACAAAAAATCAGTTTTTTAAGTACCACTTAGTGGTTTCACTATTCATCAAAAATTGAAGTTTTTCAGAAAAATACCGAAACGTCACCCTAAACTATATTGGATATTCCGAATTAAAAAATGATGTCTATTTTAAAATTTTCAAAATATATAAGTTGAATTAATTAATTTAATAATTAATTCCCGTTGTCAGAGCAAATAGCGTGTATTTTATGAAACAATAAGTATCAAAAGGTTGACACTAGTTTAAGTCCAATTTCAAAGTGAAATTAATTCCAACGACCACTATTGGATTAAATTTTAAAAATATATTCTAATTGAACTTTAAAACCAATTCAAAAGATAATATAACCATATAATTAAATTCTATGAAAAAGCACTTTTGATGTAAAATGCAGTATTTTTCACTATTTATTAAAAAAATGAACATTTTCAGAAAAATACCAAAAAATTATCCAATGTAAATTTCGATATCCCAATCATAAATAATAAGTTTATTTTGGCAAATAGAGCTTATAAAATTGTCAAAATATATATTTAAAAATGGTTTTCCATCAAAAGGCAGTAAAACAATCTTTTAAAAATATTAGTGTATTCCATGCTTAAGATTGGATTTATTCTCATTTTAAACCTCTAAAACACAATCTAATTCATTAATAGACATAGATAAAAATAACTATTATTCATTAATTACTTGGGATGTTACACTAGCAGTTCAAAAAGAGGTTATGAATTTTATTAACTGAATTTTGAATTTTATATACTCTAAATAATTTTAGAATCCATAATATTTGTTTCTTATACATAATATAAAAAATTCATTTTTTCAGATAAAAGAATTAATTTTTAAAAAATGAAATTTTACCGCATTTTAATGGAAAACCCTTTTTAAAAGATATATTTGACACTTTTATATATTCAATTTAATTAAATTAAATTCTTATTTGGAATTGGGACATAAAAATTTAGTCTGTATAAATTTTTGGTACTTTTCTGATAACTTTCATATTTTGATGAATTTTGAAAAATACTAAATTTTAATTGAACACAACATTTCTAATCAAAATAATTTATAGTCTTAAATCATGCATTTGAATGGTTTGGAAGTATAATTAGATTATAGTTTTTTCATTTAATAAAATACAGGTCATTATATGTAATTTCACATTTAAATTTGACACAAACACATGTCAATATTTTGATAATTTTTACTTTTAAAAACCTGCTTTATGGTTTTGACAACGGAAATTAATTTTAAATTAATTAATGCAACTTATATGTTTTCAATTTGGTAAAATAGAATTCAATTTTGAATTTGAAATATCAAATTTATCTTAGGGTGAATTTTTTATATTTTTATGAAAACATTAAATTTTTGATGAATAGTTATGAACATTGCATTATTGATTAAAACTGACTTTTTATTTAAATAATTATTTATTTTATTTAAATTTATTGTAAGTTAAAATAGATATATAATACCTATATAAGTTTAATGTAATTCATTGGAGTCATTTTATAATAAAATTAAATGTATAAAATTTTATTGATCTTTTTTACGTCTTTTACCAACCACCTAGGAAAATTTTCAAATTTGAATAAAATGTAATTTTATGGCTTTTGTGAATTTAATTAGAAAAATATGAGAGACACGGTTGACATCAGTAAGTAATATGTGGTTCAAAAGTGTTAAATTCAAATTTTAATAACTAAACCATTTTTAATATAGGGTTATACATAAGATAAATTTGAATATAAATATTCATTATAAAGCTAAAAAGATTTCATACATAATGGTATTTTATTTATAATTTTTAGAGATTAAATAATTAAATTTATTTATGACACAATGATGATGAAGTAATTACTTTATCAATGACAGATTAAAATAATTGATATTATAAATATAAAAATAAATGTAAATTGGGGATTTTCTTTTCTATATAATAATTTTCTAGGATAATATAACATTTTTAGGTTGATTAAATAATTTTTTTGAAGTGATAATGGTTTTATGTCTTTGGAAAAAAAAACAAATAATGTCAAAATTGACATAATTGATCCTTTAAAACAAATACTATATTATTAATTCATATATTTTTTCTAAAAGTCTATGGTTCGGCCAAAGTACATAGATAATGCTATATATATCAATAACGAACCACTTGGGGATCTATTTTCTTTTCATAGTAAGTTTATTAACCATTTATTATAATAATACAAGAGGACATGGTAAAAGTTAAACTATTTAGATAAGAGTTAAATCTAAAAGGTAGGGTTAATATGGTAAACTAAACTTGTCTAAAACATATTGGTTGAGAGGATTTAGACCCATACCCACTTTATCATAGAAATAAATCAATTTGGATCCATTAGAAACCGAAAATGAGTTAATAACAAAATAATATTTCAAACTTTTCCTAAAGTGACCATCACCTCTCTTATAAAAGGGTACTTCTCCTCTTTGAAAATAACTCCTCCAAATCCATTTGGATCAGCCAAACCCTACTGAAATATGCTCCCAAATTCCCTCAATTCACCCTAGAGGCATTCCCTTGAAAATAAAGTCAACCTAAGGAGCCCTTTTTTCAAATCAAAAGGAAACCCCCAAAGCATAGGTAATTATTTTATCACCTCTTTCAAAGTTCTCTTATTCTTCGACTTTCTCTTTATTTTTGATTTAAATACCTAAATAAACACTCCAGTAACTTCTACATACTATGATGTTATTATAAATATGGTACAACCATATTCATTATTCTATCCATCCTATGAATGATAATGTCACCATGCGTGCGTATGTACGGCTTAACATCTCCACGCCGTGGTGTAATTGTTTATTCAAAACAATATTATTTGGATGGATATAATGATTAGTAATATGTATATAATGAAAATATCATTATAATTTCTATGTACAATTAATATTCCTTCCAATTCCACAACTTTTAGTCATTAAAGAAATGATATTTTTGCCTGTGTGTACGTACGGCTTACCGTCTCCACGACGCGATGAGATTCGTTTCTAGGTTCACCATTCAATGTTGATTATAATAATATATATTATTATTAAGTATATAATATATTAAATAATAATACTAGTGCAGATTTATATATATATATATGTACTTACATATATCTTTTTCACTTACTTCCGTTCAGTACGATATGAAAACGGAAACAACGTTTATCCGTACGTGCGGCCCACCGTCTCTATAAACAGTGTTTTCCATTTCATATATCTATCTATTAAACATATTTATATTCTAAATGTTTATTATATATAAATCATGTTTTATATTCTTTAAGTATTTAAATCATGACCTAAATGATACGATCATGAATGACAAGTTAAAACACATACGATAAAGATAGCGATTATTACCTGAAATGTTAAGATAACATAGAAATCATTATTAAATGGGTAGTATAAAGTGATAAATGAATCATGTATGATATAATAAATATGAATATTCTTCTCTTATATTTTAATATCATACTATGGTCATTATACATGAGGTTAAACGTACCCTCGACCAATGGAAAGTGCATGGTAAGGGTTAATTCCTCAATCTCATCATTATCAGATATTGTTTATGTGTATGTATTTTCTGGGACATATTTATTGTCCATGTCAGTGTTTCATAGAATACATTTCAAAATTATTCTTTTAATGTACACTTTGACTAAAACATCATTTTTAATGTTTTAAATATGGATTCTTCTAAATCATTCTCATTAATTTATATATTTTCAAAATGGTTTTGAGGATTTATTTATATGGACATGATTGTTTTAAATTGTTAATTCCTTTAAAAAGATTCAAAGTGGTCTTTGACACTTTGATAGAAAAATATCTTTTAAATGAATTAATTTATAAATATGTTAATTTTAAATGATTTTACAGAAAGGGATATTTCTCTCAAAAAGTTTTACTGATCATTTTCAACTATGTCAACATACTTTACTGGATATTATTCTTGATTAAGGTTGATTCTTTATAATACAATCTAACAAATTTTATTGAATATCTTATGATATGTTTGACAGTGGATGTGTTATTTTTATACACTTCATCATTTAGGGTTGTAGTATTGACATTTAGTATACTAGTTTTAATACAAAGTTTTATGTTATGTTTCAATATTTTCATATGAGGAATGCAGTGGACTTTGTAAGTGATGGGTGGGGCCCTCTATAGCCCTCGATGAATCGGTAGGCCTCATTGTTGGAACTGGGCATGTAGCAGAAGCCCCGAATAAGTGGGTTTTAAAAATTTCCACTGAAGATTGATGTAAACTTGTCGATGTCGGAGAAGAGTAGCCCGATTAAATCCGAGGATCTCGCTTAAAGGGTTTTAAGCACAAAAATAAACCATAGAAAAACCCGGTTTAATTCTGAATCTGCGGATGGCGTTTTCTCGTCATTGGTGATCAATGCTCAAAAAATCCACATTTAAATTCCTCTAGATCGTCCACACATGCTTCAAGGAATCTGTGGGAGCGTCGTTCGTCATAATCTGGGTGCTAGCGCGGAATTGCGACAACGCCTTCGATGCTCCAACGATCACTGCATCGCTTCGCTAGCGATGCATGAGAGAGAGATCCATCTGAGCTCATTGGATCCAGAGACTCTATCTCTCAAGATAATGGGATAGAAGAGAAGATAGAGAAGCACCGTGAATAAAAATTATAAATCTCCTCTCCTCTGATATTTATAGTGGTTAATTAATTTCCCAGAAATGCCAACCCCGCCCCTGAAAACATAACGCACAATCAACGAGATTTTATGACTACTAAACTGAGTCATAAATATTATTATCACATAATTTTAATGTAAATATAATACATGATAACAATTAAGTCATTAAATCGACTCGTCGCTCCCATAAATATTAATTGAACCTTGAATAATTTAATATTTGTTAATTAATATTTCTCATGTATTTACTTAAAACTCGTAAATACATTTAATAAATAAATTCAATACTAATTATTCTAAACTAAAATAATATGAATTTAAGTATTTCACTGGTGATCGTTTAACTCTAGACAAATCCCAGACCCATGTGGTAGGTCCCACTAGGTCAAAAACTCTTATTCAACTAAATAGGGAAGATTCTTTAATACTCTATTGTGTGTGACCCTATAGGACCTTACCTCGACAATAGTGAATATTATTCACAGACCAAGAGCGGGATCTAGGAGCCCATTTTGTTCCTTGAAGAGACATGGATTTTCAGAGTAGCGAAAACCAACCTACGAACACACACTGTGTAACATAATCTCTTTGTCTGTGATATCTCATAAAGCATAAAGCAGTCACGTGTCATCGCACTTTTTCTTGCTTTATTGTTTGTTGATTTAACTGGATGGAGTACCCTTGACTGCCATGGTCATTGTCTTATAAAGGTACTACCATCCATATCAACATTTCATGAGGTATATTACTTCCATGACCTGGAAGCGAAAAATCATTTCTTGACCATTCAACCAATGTCATGCCACCAATGGCACACCCAACAACAACTACCTTTCCACGACTTCATTGCCATGGTTTTATTCTTTCATAAAAGTATGCAGTCAAATGACAAACATTGGTAATGATCTAAATTATTGAGACTATTACACATGATCATAGATAGGAACATCCAAGGAAACCCGGAACATGTGGTGTTCCTGTTGGCGTGTCAGTCCTCATGATCTCACAACTGGATATCACCAAGTGCAGACATCATGAGAAGTCTCAATGCTTATGAGCCCCCAAAACCTGATGGCCAACCATATACTTTGTCCAATCTATAAGATGAATCTAGACCATAGAATATATATTTAAGATCAATGTCATGGTATCTAGAGGTTCTCATTATAGCCTGGGAACTGCTATAACCTTTCGATACGACAATTAATATTTGGACATTACCATTTCAATGGTGGATGTAGAACAATCTACAATATAATGTTAAGATGACCTCATTCATATCTTACGGTATACATGATATGGTAATATAAATCACTGAATAGTTGGGTCTAGGGTACCCACAATTTCAACACTCCCACTTTCACTATAGCCAACTTGCTAACAAAACATATTAGCTACTCACATGATGAACATCACGTTTCTGCTAAGTAACTGCTTTAGCTACTGGGTCTGCCACAGTTCCTCCGCTTGGCTATTGTATTATTGTGACCTAATCTCATTGAGTAAAACTTCTCTAGAGATGGTATCCTGAGTATATACCTTTTTTTCCACTATCATAACTTGACGTCTTGGCTAGTAAGAATATCATAATCTACATTATGATAACACTTTTCTCACCAGGTGCGATTCCATGAACTGGAAAAAATCATTGAATTTAACAGCTTCTTAGATATCTTAGAAGATACATGGTACTTGGTCTTGTAGGTATGTCCACCACTATCTAATATGATACTGACTCACTCATCTTCTTTAGCCTAACTATAACAGTAGTTCACATCGATCTATGGAAGTCTAGTTTGTATCCCCAAAAACTAGTATCCATTATTCTCCACTTACCAGGTATATATCATTTTTACTTTTCGATGTAAAATTAGATAGTTCTAATAGAACCCCTTGTAGTGATCTGTGATATAACTGATATATGTCAAATCGATCTTAGTAATATCAGTTCTTGTAAATATCTTGGCATGTGTGATTGATCCATCAGTTTGACGTATGGATTGTAACTCACTATGTTTATCTCTTCCCATGTCACGGACCTGTCATCATGGAGAGATTATGCCTTTTGACATGGGCAAAAATTAATCTCTTCAATTGTTCCAATTTTTATTTTTCAATACAATGTCACTATATGTACGATTGACTGGGACCAATAAACCTATAGATCTACCTTAATATATCTTGTTCCCTAGAACTTCGGTTGCTACTTTATGTCAATCTATGGAGAATACATTTTATCTTGGTCTTAACTAACTGTAAGACCAATGACTATTTTCCATATGTTGTTGAACATATTTTTCTTGGAAAACATTTCATGATAACATAATTCTCCATGATTATTGTCGATTATGGATTCATGTTGTGTCCCTATTCATACCATGATATTTATGCCATATATATTCCATGGTTTCTTCATTTATATGTTTCCTTTACTAATATTTTGATCTCACCCTTATTATTTTTCAAACACCCCATGTTATTGGAAAAAATATTACACATGATGTGTTTAGAAAGATAAAACAAGTGAATGAACCTGTAGGAGATGTTTAAGACTTTAATTGAATTATGTAGTCGGGTATATATTGAAAAAAATTCCATTTGACACAATGAACATGGTATTTATCAGTGTCTTAGTTTTCTAAATCCCTAACCCAAAAAATATTTTTGGATATTGTAGATTAAATAATAATTACTGATTTTGTAATTATAGATGGTTATATCATAGATTTTACAAGTAGTAACAAAGAAATTATGTAATGTATATGTATAAGGGAACCATATCTGGGAGTGTGGGTTTATATTATCACAACATAACCATGAGTTTGAGTTCTGAATCCACTATATATACTAAACCTGGGTACTTCCCAGCTGATGTTTCACCTCCACATTTTACCACGTCACCTAATATACTAACTCAATCCCAATTATACCCCCACACCCTTGCGCCCTATCTCCAATTTCTTTCCTCCCCGCCCGTAGCTTTCCTATCACCTCTCCATCTAACCCTACTTCTCTAGCCGCAAATAGGGTTTCATCACTCCTCGAATCTATTCATCTCCTCCCGTATACCTTCACCGGCATTGGAGACCCAGCTTCCAAGCACACTCTCTACACCTCTCCATCGATTCTGAGATCCAAATCTCTGACGCCGGCTGGCCGATCCATGCGCACCGTACGCTCCACTATCTTTAAGAATGACCGGAAGCAGTTGCGCCTTCACTGGATCCACCGTCAGAAATTCATCATTCCTTTACAAGAATCTGAGCGACTCTATCTTCGATATGCAGCGCAACAAGCTCGCCTTGTGGGAAACCCAGGTGAAAACGTTGTCTTCTTCATCGGATACATATTTTCTAGACTCCCCCGCCTCCGGCACCACGACCTCCGGCACCACGGCCTCCGGCACAACCGTCTCCGGCTCCACCGCCTCCGTCACCACCACCTCCAGCACCACCGCCTCTGGAACCTCTGCCTCTAGCACCTCCTCCGTCTTCTAGGGTTCCCGGACATATTTCATCTTCTCCATCATATACCTCCCTTGCCTCTGATTTATACTTCATCATAAACCAGGTACTCTTCCTCCTTATACCATCGCTCTCCGTCAATATAATCCCTTCACCTCCCACTTTGGAGTTCCATCGATTTCTGATATGGTTTGCGATTAATGATGTCTCTGCTATGATTTACCTCCCAAATCAATGCGACTATTTCTACACCATTGCCCGCTTTAGAGGTCACCCAACAACCTCTTTGTAAAGCTATTCAGCATCACTGACACCTATTATTTCCATCAAAGATCTTCCTTCTTCTTGCTTCTAATATCTCGAAGATGGGTGTACATTTACGCATTGCACATATTGAACCGTTTCAGGATGCATCCAGTATATAGTTTGTTTTCCTTCATAACAGCTCTGTACAAATAATCTTCAGTTTTAAGTATTCCATTTAACTATATTCATACATAATATACAAATTGTATTTAAATGCATCTGCTTTCACAAATCAGTAATTAGGGATCCATTATGTTCGATCAGCAACCAGGTCTGTAATATTTTCTGTCTTCAAAAACATTAAAGATACAAACCTTCAGTAAAGGCGTGTTCTTCTCAATTTTTATAAATTTTTCCCTTAAATCGATGAATAATTATTTCTAGTTACACATGAACTTTTCAAACATTACTATAACACATCTCGAGTTCTGATTCTCCAATTACGTCCAATCCTAATTCTGTTCAACTAATGTTACTTTATTTTTTATTTTTAGCGTCATGTGATTGTTCTTAATATATCTTTTATTTAACTTAATTTTCATGTTCAAACATTTATAATATAAACTTTTAGTTTGCAATAATGATATTATATATGACATATTTATCGATACGTGACTTTTTTGGATTTTGGGAGTTGTGTTCACATCAGGGAACAAGTATTTCGATGGGAAGGTGTTAGTTTAGATAAAGTTGGTACCTTTCAAATCTGCACTTCTTTCTATGTAAGCTTATTTGACTGAATAATATAATTATTATATTGACATATTCATCTCTTTATATGCTGTATTCAAAAATTAAATTCATGTCTGGGCATGTGGGATAGAACTCTGATTATTTGTTTGAGAGTTTTATGTTAGAAATCACAATTGACATTGTTTTTGGTTTTATGTGTAATTTCTTGCTTGAGTTTTCAATACATATGTTCTGTACAATTAATCTTCGGTTTTAAGTATTCCATTTAACTTAATCTGTGGATGAGGTCTCACTTCTATACATAGATTTATGTTCTTGAATTTCATAGTTTTTTATATTAGAAATCATTCAGTGTTTTATTCATCACTGTGTTAATTTATCCACATATTTTTTGATTCATAGATGCTGAAATGGTGGTCATTCTCATTATGGTATGTTCTCCTCATGCCATTTAGGTGTTGTTCAATTAACCTATTTGAGCAGTGATGAAAGGGTTTTTGTTGCATTATTATGCAATTTTATTGAAGTTGTTTCAATGTTTTATTAATCACTGCGTCAATTTATATATCTATTTTTTGATTCATAGATGCTGAAATGGTGGTCATTCACATTATGGTATGTTCTCCTCATGCGATTTAGGTACTGTTTAATTAAACTTTTTGAGTAGTAATGATATAGTTTTTGTTTCATCATTCTGTAATTTTATTGAAGTTGTTTCAGGGATCTATTTGTTTATATTTATTTAATATACAAATTCGTATTCTAATTCTCTGTTAGTCTCTATTCAAATTTGTAAATTGGAATATATTGGTTTATATTTTTTATACTTCCATTTAATATTTCATTTTATTTTTCACTTTATATTAGTTCATGCTGTTTCAATATAACTTCATATTGCAGTTTATATTGAAGTTTATATTGCATTTTCATTTATTGAGATTGCATTTCCCTTGTAGATTATATTATCATGCATGTTGTTTCTTTATGCAGAATACAATTTCCTTCTGCAAGAATGCATTATCATGAATGATAATATGTGAGTTTGGTGGTTACTCTTGATTTCTATATTTCCAGTGATTAATATTTTTTCTTCCATATATACATTTGCTTCCATTGGTTTTATTTGTACTTAAAGCAACCAACTCAATGTAGCACAACCACAATTTGGTTATTTACTTGAATCTTGTGTTTCCTTATAGTTTGTAATAACTTATAGCAATTAATTACTTCAATGTTTTTCACAGATGTTTTTTTAACAGTGTTCTTAGGATGAATGTTTTTATGTGGCTCTTGAGGATTTTTTATGCAGTGTCTCATTTGATGGCCATCATAGGTTAATAAAGTAGGTGTGACTCCAACAATATCAGTACATTGTTTCTGCATTATGATTACTTCAGCGCAATTGTTTAGATTTTTAAAATTTATTACCATAATAAAAATAATGACTATAGTCATTTTTTAGAAGTGTGGTAAAACTTTTTTTTTGAATGATGTTTTACTGAAGGGAAAATACCTAGAAAAACATTATGTCATGAAAAATATGATTAGGAAAGAATATGTTTCCTAGATTTAAGTGATAAATAAAATTCAATACGACATATAATGTATGAAAAATTATCTTGTTGTCATATTTGATTTGAAGTGACATTACTTCTCCATGTGTTCATATGTTTACCACGTAAGCATTTTTATACTACTACTATCAGATTCCAATTCTTCAAAGGATTAACTAGGAACTACACTATCTTATTCATGCGAAATTTGAAAAAAATTACTGAATTTTTTGCTTTAATTGCAAGGTAATACTACAATTTGATCATTTCATTTATTTTCATATTTTATTTATGTATTATGTTTTCAGTAAAAATTGTATTAGATTGTTGTTTACATAAGGGTTAATGAAATATGTTTACACTGTTTTCTGAATGATCCTCTTGCATGGATACTGCATGACATATGTTTCCAGTTTATTTGTTTTCTATGATCCATATAATGTTTAAAACTTCCTTTTCATGTGTTTACTTCACATATTAGTTCGTCATGTTTCAACATCTTCTTTCTGGTTTTATTTTTCTAATTGACCAATTTGCTCTCAGAGAGTGACATTCATGAATTTTTTTTGCAGAGGATGTCCACCTTTTGGCTAGGTATCTGTCCAATTATTAATCTTATTCCATCCATCGTTGTCTCTCAAATTGGTCACTTGATTTCCATGAAGTGTGAGCATATATGGAAGGGATTATGTCTGGAATATTTTTGAAGGTACAGATGATGAGGATAAACAAAAAATTTCATGGAAAGTTGTCACTGCTCTTCAAATATTAGGAGATGATGATTCAAAGCATCCACAGATTTGTTGGCATTGCCACAAGAATAGATGGAAGGGATTATACCATCCATCGCCTCCTGCTGCTCTTCCTCAACCTCCTCTTCCTCACCATGCTTCTCTTCTACCTTCTCCACCTCCAAAATAATCCCATAGATGGTAATTTACCATTCATAACTTTTTCACACCATTATGCTTGTATTTTAAATTTATAATTATAGTCTATTCATAATGAGATAATATTTTAACACATTTGGTATTTTTTTAGGTCCTAAATGATTGAAATAGAGCGGAAAAAGTGGTTTTTGGTAAGTCCTTCCAAATTATCCCTTACCAATTGGTAGGAGTTGCGTCCCAATAATATTGTTTTTGTAAGACAAGATTTTGTTTCTTCCTATAATTTATCCCATTCCACTAATCTCACCCTTTTCCCTTTAAATACCAGTTTATAAATGGCATCCTTTTTATTTTGCGTTGCTGTTTATTTCCTGCGTGCTTGTTAGAAATATGATTATGGTGCTATGTTTAATTGTTTTTAGATGAGTTTTGTTTTCCAATTCCTATTATTATATTCTCAGATGATTCGAGTTTAATCATTGAAAATCTCGTGTTTTATGTTTTTCCCATCTGTGCTAGATTAACTGGGGAAAAATGATTTTGTTCAGTGACTTTTATTTGTCTCTGATAGAGATTAAAAAATTATAAAACCCACATCTACAACTATTAACTCTTTCTGCTCAATCGCGTTTCAAACGACGTGTTTCTCGCCCCACAACACGTATGTGTTTCTATGAAATATTTGGATATTGTATTCACTGATTGTTTTTTCGTTGATAATATGGTGTGTTTCTGTTACAAATGTGCTTCCAACATTATATGTGTTCTAACGGTTCATGCTCATATTATATGATGTTCTCAATGTATTTTCAAATGTAGGATAGAGAAAAAATTTCCCTAATTTCCATTGGTCTTTTTTTATTTTTTTCTAGCTAAAATTAAACTAGCTGAACATGTTTGGTATACCTATATTACTCAGTTTTTAACCATTTTAATTAAATTTCATATCTTTGATAACATGTTCTATTTATGGTGGATACTTTATATATAGATATCAATAGTTGTATGACATTTCAATATATGTTTTTTTATTTTATTTCATGTGTTTTTAATCCAAAAAGTTCTCTAAATATGCCATTTTACTTGAAGATTCAGATGACCAAGATGCTGAAATATAGAGGTTCTCGGATAAGAACGTGATGAAGAAAAAAAGTGGCCAACATTCCCTTCAGGATTATTTGGAGCTTAGTAAGGATAACAATCTACTTTAAATTTTTGGTATGTGATCTGAAAGTTATATGAATATTGGGAGTTGACTAACTGATTTAGATGTTTCATATGCTATTTGTAGTTTTCATCAATATTTTCCCTAATTTTTTAATTCTCTATCTTGATGTGGTTTTGGAACGGAAGCATATTGATTTAATGGGCAGGTATGAGTTATTTTGGTTGTTTTTGCTTGTATAATAATGTTCATTTCCTATTGTTTTTTCCAGCAAGCAAGGTTTATATTTTTCATCTTCAATGTCAATGCGTTAGTTTCAACCTATAGAAATCAAGAACTGTGAAAAAGGTGTTCTATCACTTATTGAAAAAATAATCTTTATATTCATTAATAACTATTTGAAGTTTTATTTTACTGTTTTCTAGATTTTTTCTCAGTGTATGTGAATAAAGAAACAAGAATTGGAAATGAAGGAAGGTAATTTTTCCTATTAATCATGAAGTTATCATCCCTTCCCTCCAACATATGAATGAATGCGATTTGTTTGCACTATTAACTCCACTATATATTGTTTTTTATGCACTAAAAACATTCTTTAGAATAACCTACATGTCCAGATCTCTACAACATGTGTGTTTTCCTAAAATTGTGAATTTAACCTCTCTTTCATCTGTAATTTTTTATTTGTGTTTACACACTATATGAATGAAGTTAATTTGTACAAAAATCGTGGTGTTAACCACCCTTTCGTCCTACATATGAATGTAGGTAATTTGTATCAAACAATATATTATAGATATTATTCTATTTTTATGATTTCTTTAATATATTATATATGTTTTGTAGATCAGATTTTATTTTTATTATGTTGTTTCCTGTTGTTAAGTGTGTATAACCCTGCATTGATTGTATAATTCATTTCTGAACTGTTAATATTTGGAACTCTTTTACCATGATTTATGGGCTTGTAGTTTGGATTTAAATTTTTCTCAAATTTATATCCATATAGCTAATAACAGACATTTTATAATATGTATATGGTCATTAGTCATGCACTAATATGTCATACAACTAAAAAAGAGAAAACCTATCGAGTTTCAATGAGTTATTTGAAGAACTAGGAGTAGATATAACATATTTATGAGCGGGGGTAGAAGATTTGTTTTAGTGTTTCCCATAGAAAACAATACTAATGTTGTTCACTTTCAGGAGCAATTGTTTTACTTTTTAATTGAATAGATGAGAAACTGACAATTCAATGCTAAAAGAAAGTGATATGTGTGCATAGAAGGTTAGAGATTCATTCCTTCCAGCACCCTACTATGGTGAAATCCCACTGTCAATGCCCAATGGCCTGCCGTCTATGCCAAGGTACGATGACCTTGTATGCCAATGAGGATTCAGAAGATCATCTACGTGAAAATTCAGAGGCTCTTTTCTCTCTAGATAGCACTGTTTATTCCTCAGTTTCTGTAATTCCTTTTCCTAGGCATTAAGTCTTTCTATAACTTTGGTTCCTTCATTATTTATTTTGTACAGAAGGCTGTTCAGTATCTAAATTTTGTTCCTCAATTTCTCTAACTTTTATTCCTCTATGTATGTAATTTTCTTTTCAAATATATTCAATATTAATATAAACTATTAAGTTTTATAAATAGTAATCTATAGTTAATAATAAGTATTATTTTATAGTTCCGCGCATCGCACAGGCGGAGTACTAGTTTTACATAAACCTAGAGGTTTTTGGATACCGAAGACCCCAAAAATAATTTCCACTATTCCACTAGAAGAACTAAAAATATAGATACAAGAGATTATGGAAAAGGGTTTCATATTCCCATGTTATTGACCATGGGTAGAACAATTATTTATTTTTAGTAAAAATGAGTGGTCAATGTTTCTCAATATTGATTTTTGTGAGCTCAAAAATACCATTATTAAGAACTAATATCCACTTCCACGGAAAGATGACTTGTTAATTCACCTACATGGGGACCAATACTTCTCTAAAGTGGACCATCATTTAGGATATCATCAATTAAAGGGGAATAATGATAATATTTCAAATAATAATTTTCATTAAATTTATAACAGCTATGAGTTCATGGAGATTCAAACTAGTCTCACTAATAATTTGGAAATCTTCTTATACTTGGAAAATAGTGTCTCTAAATATTACATTGATAAATTCATGATAGTATTTATAGATGATATTCTTATATAATCTAAAATAATGGAGGAACATGTGTACTATTTGAATATTGTGTTGGTGACATTGAAAAGGGAAAAATTTTATGAAACATTAAGTAAAAGTGAGTTTTTTATGGGACATGTATCATTCTTGGGGAATGTTATCAATGGTAAAAGTATATATGCGAATCATTCAAAGAATAGGGTGGTTGAGGAATGGCTCAGACCAAAACCTATAAAAGATATCAATAGATTCAGTATATTATCTAAGTATTATCGGTGATTTATGTGAAACTTATCATGATTTTAAAACCAGCTAACTAGTAAAACATGAAGGTATATAATGGTTTTTTGGACTTATGAATGTCGATATTATTTCAAGGAGTCTAATAAAGAACTAATAAATGCACATTTACTCACACTACCCTCCTATGGGGAAGTATTTTTTATCTATAGTGATGGTTCAATAAAGGGATTAGGTTTTTTCTTGATGAAAAATATTAATTTGATATCCCATGTCTCTCAAAAAGTTTAATGTGCATGAGAAGAATTATTTAATTTATGATATGGAGATGTTTGAAGAAATAATCACATAGAATATTTTGAATTTTTATCTATCTATAGTGAAGTGTGACATATATATTGATCATAAGAAAATTATGTATGTATTCACATGGAATGATCTCAAAAAGATCTTATGAAGATGGTTAGAGATAATAAAAAATTATTATTAATCAATCAATTATCATCCCTAGATGATGAATGCTGTGGAAATTTATATAAGTAGAAAAGAGCATGTAACATTATATATGATGAATATTTAGAAATATCAAATGTTATTAGACATAAAAATGTTGTAAATTATAATAATATGGGAAGTAACACCTGTTACATTGCTCAAATGATTTCTTAACCATCCATTTTGGTGAAAATTAAGGAAGATCAAAGGGATTACATGGATATACAGAAGCAAGTGGATTCTATAAGAATAGGGAATTCCCCAAAGTTCAATATTGATGAAGTAAGATTCACGGGGTTTGATTCCAAACTATAACTACTATCAAGGCTTTCCATAAAGAAGTAACTGTCAAATAATAAAGATATCTGAACATTTTTCATCCACCCTTAGAGTAAAAATATTTATAGAGATCTTGAATAGTACTATTAGTGGAATAATATGAATAATAATATTGTAGAATACATATCAATGTGCCTAATTTTTTTAAAAAGATAGGAAAATAAATCAAAATATCAAGTGGGGTGATATACCCAAAACCTATAGATTTATTGAAATGGGAGAATATCACATGGGAATTATTCATGGGACTTTAAAGGATTACCCAAAGGAATAATGTAATATTTGTAATAATGGACCATATTTAAAATAAAAACCACTTCATTTCCATTCAATAAGACTTCTAACTTCATCAAGTTGCAAAGTTATACATTAGATAAGTCACGAGGTTGTGTGGAACACCATTATTGATTGTACCTGATCATGATTCAAGATTCACCTTGATGTTCTAGAAAAGTATCTACCATGAATTGAACATGGATTTTAACATTAGTACAACATATTACCAACAAAATAATATATATTGTTTGAAAACTATCTCAAAACATGAGTATATGTTGAGATCCAACTCTATGGACATCAAAAGTTATTGGGAATAACATCATCCTTTAATCGATGTATCAAATAAAAATAACATCCAATCATATATTTAGATGGATCGCTATGAAGACCCTTATGGGAGGAAATGAATAACTATAACATGTTGTGATGGAGTTGGATAATAGAATCTATTTTTACCCGAACTAGTAAAAAAATGTTTGGGAAGGTTGAAGCCATTGAACAACACATCCAAGAAGTAAAAAAGTCAACAGAAGAGAAATGGAGGAAACCATTGAAGAGACCTAGTGTTTTAGATTTGTGATATATTGTTCCTTTATACATATCTATTGAAGATAATCCTGAGGATTTGGATGAAGGGATAGTTAAGTCACAAATACATTGTCCATGAGATATTTTTTATTACATTTGAGTTGTGGACTACTAACTAGCACTCCCACCAAACCTATCACAAGTACATGGAATGTTTTGTTTCATCCCTCTTAAGGAATTAAATATTATCTTCATCACATTTATTGATTTAAAATGTGACATGGTTTTATAATTATCTCTCTTATAAGGAAAATTCAGTTATGATCTCGAATCATAGAGTCAAATTTATATACAACAAGACAACTCACCTAGTCAATGTATATTAGTGTAATCATAAATGCGATGAGGAAAACTAAGATCCTAAAGAAGAAATGATGAAAAAGTTCTTTATTTTTTAGCTTATTATATGAAATTAATTTTCAATAGCGAAATTACTGTAAGTGGGATCATTTAATGGCATGAAAATTCCAACTATTTTTGAAAGAAGAAATGTTACAAAATAACTATTTTATTATGTTTTATAATTAAATAAAATAAAATAATAATAGATTACATAATTATAATACACATAATGAAATAATATTTTCTATAATAGAAAATAATAGTACATGGAGATAAACACCAAATAATAGTTCAAACACTCAAGAAGACTCCATAGGATCAAATTATCCTATGAAAGTCACTTCTTTCATAAATAATGTAAAAATAATGAGAAGCGTGTGAAATAGGACTGAAATTGTCAAGTGAAATGTTGAACCATTATAAATTAAATGGTTAATGATGAGTTATGATAATTGTGGAGTATATATTTGGTGTAATTGGTAATGTGATTATTAAGATCTGACTGTTACATTATTGCAACCTACCCATTATAATGTTTCTAATATATAAATGTTGAAATAGTAGTAATATTCAACATAATAGTTAAATAGATATCTAAAATTATATTTATATTTATTATAAATATAATATAAATATGATATTTTATGTTCATATACTCTTTATGAACCAATATCTAGGATGTATTATAATTTAGAATTCTATAAAGTGAATAAATTATTTGTTTCCATTCAAAAATAATAATTTATAGAACACATGTAAATTCTATTTAAAATAATTATTCCTTATACTTATAAATTTATTTTAATAAAATAAACATAAATTTTCAAATTAGTACATTGGAATTAGGTTAGGGAGAAACATTAAGAATGTTCAAAATGATGATATTTTCTACTGAATAGTAAAATGAAAATTTTCATTTTTTGTATACTTTAAAACTTCATGAATATGTCAAAATGAATTAATAATTTTTATAATTTAATTCACATGAACTAGTAAGTTATATTATTAATATAATTTATTTTAAGGAATTAATTTTTTTTCCAGACTTATAAGTTTTTTCCCAAAGTCTAAAATCAAAATTAAGGGTTTCAAAATAATATTTTGGGAAATATTATATTCCCATGGAAAATGAAAAAAATGATAATTTTTTATTATAAAAATTAAATAATGTCAAAAACCACCATCTTAATTTCTTAAACTGGAAGTCAAAACCATTGGTGGCCTATGAAAAATGAATTTTAAAAAATAGAGAATTCTAAAGGCTATGTTTCAAAAATAATAAAAATGTATCCTCATTTTTTGATAAATACCCACCTCTACACCCCATTTCATTCACTCCAGGCTCATTATATTTTACCTCCCTATCTTAGTCACATATTTTTTATTTTGGAAAATACCACAATATCTCAATGAATTTCATATCTAGGTTTATGAAGTGACATATTTTGTAATGGATTCCATTTATCTATCTTTCTATTCAAGTACTCCATTATAATAAGAATTTTTATTTTCAATTGATTATGATTCCATGTTTTTACAATCAGTCATTTATTGTTCCAATGACTCCCTTTTATTGGGATACTACCTTTCTATCTCATTAATATTATTCCAGAGACTTTTATGTATACTTGTTTTACTAATGATATCATTCTTTAATTTTCCATGAAACCATATATAATTATGAATAAAAAATCATATATTAATATTGGGGTATTTATATTAATTTAATTTTACTTAATTTATGGGGTACTTCCTTGTATAAAACTCACAATCCCTTTCCATGGGTTTTAAATTTTGAGAGTATCATCACTTAAAGATCTTATTTACTCAAAGATTATATAATTCCTATTCTCATTATACTTGGGATATTGATGATATGATTCAATATTATATATGATATACGTGGAAAACATAAAATTATACATATTAAGGGTGTGACTTTATACTTCTCTAATTTGTTGGGTAGTTTTTTCATCTATTGAGATACAATATACGATACATGGGTTGTTAGTCTAGCGCACTGTGTTATGATTTCTAGGTAGTGATCCCATGATTATAGTTATACTGTCATGTTTTTTGTTTCATCCAAACTCCTATAATTACATGATCTTATGATATCATCTTCTTCTTGTCATTAATCTATGTTAATTTTATATTTTATGTTTTAATGAAATAGATTTTGTATCATATGCCTTTTTTTACACTGGTTGTCCTCTTATAGGGTTGTATAGATCACCCTTATCCTTTATGTATTCCCCATGTTATCATATGAAATATTATAATAGAAAAGGAATATAAGATAAATTTATAGAGTTAAAATATTTTTTTTGTATTTTTGTATAAATGTTTCGACATTTAAGTGTATAATATTTCAAACACAATTGACGTCCATATTTTTTTGTTGTGCTTGTGGATTATTATGTTAAAAATAATATATAATGAGACATGAATTTTTATACCCCTCCTTGAATTTATACATCCACTATATTTTTTAGTGGTGGGATCTGAATTTAGGGGTGCTTCCCTTTTTTTTCTAGGTTTGTGGTTTCCACATCATCCTTATATGCAACAGTTTGTAACTCCACTAGCATGAATATTCTCTCTTCAAATTTTTTTATCCATTATTCAGCACCATCTTGTATATATTATTGGTAAAACTCATGGATTAATGAATCTATCAATTCAAAATAGGGATTATCACTTTTTAAATTAATTTTAGAAAAAATTAAGAAAAAATAATCAAGAGTTTTATCGTCTCCCTTGAGCGGATCATCTTGAATCTATTGTTTCTCCTTGAGTACCCCAATTAGGTGCTCAATATGGATGGGATGTGGGTGATATGAAAGTGTTTACTCTACTAATTAGATATTTGAATATGTAATGTTAGGGGAATAAAGTTGATATATATGTTCTTATACCACTAGTTCATATCATTTAATGTTTTATCAGAGCTCCTAGAGTTCCCTGACCATGGTTTCAAGATAGTGTGTTTATAGGTCCTCTTGGATATCTTTAGGAAAATCCTTAAGAACCTCCACTCTACTAATGTTTTTCTAAACTCTATATATTTATTGGGAAAACAAGTCAAATATATTACTTAAATTATACGATATCAATATAGTTTCATGTTTTTTAATATTTTCTACGTAAAGAAAAAGAAAAATATTTGGAACATTTGAATGAATAAAAAATGATCAACTTGGATCCCAGGAAATGATGAATAATTTTGGAACACAAATTATGGGGTCGTATAAAATTATATTTAAATTTTAACATTGTCTAGAAAATTAGGTGAATAGGGTTTTCTCTCAATGTTCCTAATTTGGATAAATTAATTATCTTTCCACATTGTTATATTTTTGGTGTTTTTGTATTTTTATGAATGAAATGAAAAATTTCAGGGTTTTTTATTTGAATACAATACATGAATTTAAAATTAAATATAAATAACACAATAATGATAGTGATAAATATATATATCCTATGTTTGGGAACATGGGCTCCTTCAATATACTTTTAATTCATTTTGAATTCATTTGATAATGCATCCCATCCTACATTAGGTATCACCTTCTATGTTATTGTTAGTCTAAGTGAACTTAGTATATTTATTTATAACACCAAGTATCACCTCCAACTATAGTAAATAATTATTATTACATATTTATTGAGCACACACAACTATCCCAAACTTGTCTCCATCATATGTAAATTCATCCCACAACCAATCCAACTCCATCATATGAAGGGAATCCAAAGAGAACAAAGAGAATAATGTATAAGTGGATATTTGAAAAAAATAATCGATAATATGTTTTAAATATTTAAAATCTATACATAAATACTTGATACAACCACTTTATTTAAAATAAAAAAACATTTAATAATTATAGAAAAATGATTTTAGAACACCAATTAACCTCCTTTGGGGTCACTCCTCGAGTTAGTGACTTGCCATCTTGAGTATTAAATAGGTAAAATTTAATAACATAAAAAAATGAGATAATTGATAAAGATATATAGAACAATAATTTTATAAAAACTCATGAAATTAATTAAATAAGAAACTAATAACTAAACCCCTATTATAAATTTGTAATGTTAAGGGAAAGATTGCAAACCATGGGGAAGAATTATCCACCTTTCACAGGAAGGAAAAATAAATTTTGAATGATAGGGGGAAAATAATTTTAAATTAATTAGAGTTGATTTGACTATTTTAGTTCCAAAAATCATGTCTTCTATACTAAATTCAATGCTCTCGTAATTCAATAGGTTTATTATTATTTGAATTTTTCTCATTTTTCATAGTTGATCTTCCCCTTTTTTTATATTTATCACCTTATAGATACATGGATTATTATACATTTAAATATCTATACATCAATTTAATTTGGGTTTATTTAAAAAATTTATCCTTGTTTTAAAGTCCACTATTGGGTGAAATATAATTTTACAAAGGGAAAAACAGTACATGAATAGTCTGATAAATGAGAAAATAATTTATGTGATCATAAACATATTACATGAGAACTATAAAAGATTATATATCTACATTCTATCAATATTATATTTTTTACCACTAGTAGGATATTTTATTATTAAGAAACCCTTACGTATCACTAAATAAATATTATGTTTCAAAGGTAAGATCGACTGTTCACTTAATATGAAAATGGAAAATTTCCCACATACCAATTAAAATTTATTACATAGGATCAAAAAAATATTATGCATCACTTGTAATATCTTACATATCCTAGTAATATATTAATTATATCGAAGTTATCCTTAGTTATAAATTCATTTTCCCTACAAGTGAAGGGATTCAGTGGAGTAAACATTTTATATTCCCTTGTAAATTTAAAAAATGAGATGCATCAAATTTGATAAAATTTATCTTCATTTATTTAATGACATTCATTTTTACCGTCATAAATAACAAAAAAATATTATAAATATATGGCTATACATTTTATTTGAAAAATTAATGTTATCAATTAAATCAAATTTTATTCTATTTGAATTTCGATTCACAACATCTAATGAAATGATACTTTAATTCCCGAACTCTCTGAAACTCAATTAATTAATAAATTTGAGGGTATATAATGAATTTAATATCATAAAAAATATAAGTAATTAATATTATCTATAAATTCCCATTCACATAAACCATTAAATCATATAAAAGTTAACCTAAAATATGTTTACCAAGTCAAATTAGAAACATGTACCATTTTGAGTTCAGTTTTTGACATCCATGTCACTCAACATCATCATGACACCTATATGTTCATTATTTTATTTTAAAAATGATTTAAATTTAATTCATTTCCAAAAATTTCTTTCTTATATTCTCAACTATACATACATTACTATAATTATTACTCTCATCATGTAAATAATGAATTTGATTATTTTTTTCATTATGAAGTCATTCCGTGGTCACCATATGATTGATGAGTTTCTAAATATCTAACAAATGATTAATCTGTTGGTTTTTATCTTGAATAATTTTAGAGTTTTATATGGATAATGACTAATGTGTGATAATTTTAAAAATTCATGTACTATATTGAGGATGTTCGGATCCAAACAAAGAATAATTAATGATTTACTATATTCAATAAATATTGGTATCCAACTCCACTCCCATTCTCAATGACTCCCCTCTCATATTATTTTGATTCTCAAAGAAGGTTCACATATTTCACTTTACCAGTAGTAAATACTTCCCTCTCTATTTCCATGACCATATTTCTTTCTTTTACAATATTATAAAAATTTCTCATTGTGAGGATAAATCATATTTATTTAACTTCAAATCATTTTTTGAACTTCCCTACCCAACATTAAATGACATTTTTGAAACAACATTCATAAAATTAATTATTCTCCGAATATATAATCAAAAGGCTTCTTTCCCCACACACTTGATTTCAACCTTGATCATGAATTTACATCTACTAATGGTTGGTTTAGGATATTGGATTTTAATGTGGCTACATAAAAGGTTTTCTCCGTAATGGTAGGGGATAATTGAAAGGTCATATGTCAAGGTAGGTTTAAAAATAGTTTTATTTTATTAAAGGAATCTTCAATCAAAATAATTTCTCATTAGTTTTCTACCCATATTCATAAATATTAGATTATTTTGAATAAAATTAATATAAAATTATGTTTATTAAATAATTTCATGGTTCTCTCAAGAAATGAGTACATTATGAAAAATATTTCAAAAATGTTTTGTAACTCTTTTATGTAAGTCATTTTATTAATGGATAGTATTTTATGGATTGGAATTAAAAAATTATGGGTATTTTCATGAATTTCCCAAATGATGAATCTAAAGATAAGCTCATTTAACCATCCATCTATGTTTAGTTTTCTAGGTAAAATAAATTCCAAAAAATTTGTATACGTTTTAAAAAAACAATTTCATTCAATTTAATCTCATAATGTTTTATATATTATTAGTAATAAAATAAAAATGAAAAAAATGAAAAAATAAAATAAAAAAAGGTTTATTTCCCCCATAATTTAATCATAAAATTATCTCATTATATTTTAACATGTATTAATATTTTGTTATTTTTTAATTATGAATACAATTGTATTGGTAATGGAGAAATAAACCATATTTTATTCTATATCAATTGTCCTGATTTAAGCTTCTAAATTATAACTTCTATAACTTATTAAGGAAAACAAATTAATTAAAAATTATTTCAACATTAAATACATTAGTAAACATAAAAATAAAAATTTAAACATATTTAATCCCCCAATATGTAGTTTTTTATACTACATATATCCAGGAAGTCATGATTTTTTCCCTAACCCACAGGATTATGATGTTTCTTTGAGTGGAACCACTACATCACTTACCTTTCTATGTTATTAACATTTAAATTTATATGAAGAGATACATGGAATGATATATTCTTGTACCCATCCATATATTTATACTTTCACTAGATTTTTGGAGGTGGGAACAGAATGTAGGTGTGATCCATTTCTTATCTGGTTAGATGAGTGGTGTCCACATCATCATCGTATACACTAGTGTGAAAATAAACTATCTCCTCCATTACAAACCCAATCTAGGACATCAATTATTATGGATCATCATATTTAACATCCATGTAAACATCTATAATTTTTGATATTATTAATTATAAACAGGGAGTATCATTTTTCAAACAAATTTTAAATAAAATAAAGATAATAGAATCAAGAGTTTCATCATATCCCTTGAGTGGTTAATCTTGAATATATTGTTTCTCCATGATTTACCTAGGTATGTTATCAATTTGGTTATCTTGTGTTTGATCTTTAAGTGTTTCCTAAAACTCTTGGAACTTTTCCTTTGTAATGAAAGTTGAATAAAGGTGTTTTATAGGTACATTTTAAGTTATTGAAATTTAAGAAACTATTTTGAGATGTCATGAAGTACTTTAGACCAAACTTAAAGATACCATGGTTTGAGGTCAACTTTTATCTCTTCAAGAAACTCAAAAAAAAACATCTCACTACTAATGATTCTTCAAAATACCTTTCATTTTCATGTGCTAAAAAAGGTATAAAATCATCAAAATTAGTTGATGATCTTAAAAACTATAAAAACTATCTTAATACTTTTTCTTAGATAAACGAAAATAGAAATATTTAAAACATCTGAGAGAATAAAAATTGTTTGACATGGATCCAAATAAATTACTCCATGTTTCGATGCAACTATCACATCATCATAAAAAATAATATTTAAATATTATCCAAGTGTAGCAGATTGGTAGACTAGGGTCATCTCTCAAGGATCCTGTTTTGGATCACCTAATAATTTTTTCAATTTATTATATTTTTTCATGTATTTTTATTATAATAATGGAAATTTGTGGGGTTTTATGATTTTAATGAAAGAAATTAAGTGAAATTAATTAATAAACAAAGGAGTAAAATAATAGGATAATTCCAATCAAAAATAATTTGGTTCTATGTTTGGATATATGGGATCATTTATTATCCATTTAATTAATTTATTTTAAATTTGATAACTAATTTCATCACATATGAGAAAATATAATCTATTATGTTTTGATCCTTATTTAAACTAGGAGATATCTTCATCACACATAGTCTCACCTCCTCTAATTATAATGCACAATATTTTAATCTTAGTCAAATATGTCAAACCATACTAATCTTGGCTCCACTGTATATCATTTCACCCTTTTTCTAATCCAACTTAATAATATCAATGTATACCCAATAGAATTTAGGGAATAAAGTTTAGTTATAGTATTAAAAACATAGTGGATAATACCTTGTATGTATAGATAATAATCACATCATTCCTTGAATCACCCATTTTATTGTTACAAAAACAAATTTAAATAAAATTATCAGACATGGATTAGGGAACATGATTAAACCTCATACAAGATCAATCAATAGGTTAGTGTCTTGTTATCTTGATTAATATAGAGGATAAATGCAAGAACATTAAGAAATATTGTATTAAAGAGAGAGGTAACAAAACTTTTATTAAAATTAATTAAAGTATTAAATAAATAAATAAATAATATAAACATATTAAAAAATTTCAAGACCATGGGGAAAACATTAATCCTCAGGGTTTAATCATACCCTACTCAGAGGAGAGGAAAATAAAATTTTAAAAGATAAGGGACAAAATAATTTTAAAAGCATGGGATTGGACTTCTTTTATGTAGTTCCAAAATTAGAATCTTCTCCAGAGAGTTTCAAGATCCCCAGATTTACTTGATCTATTATTCTTTAAAATATTATCAAAGTCCTCTTTTGATCTTTACATTTTTTATTTTCTATTTATTTATTCCCAATAATGTATTATTATACCTTATAATATCCTTGATACACTATTTCTTACATCCTATAATATATAATAATGATAATCAATTCTTGATTAAGTATACCCAAGCATCCCAAACATGACTTCATCTTATGTCATTCCATCCATCAACCAACCCAACTCCCTCATATGAAAAGATTCCAAAGAGAATGGAGGGAGTGAAATTTTTATAAATATTGAAATAAAATAGTGGACAACTCCTTCAAAATTTATAAAATCCCCACATCAATACTCGATACACCCACTACCTTGTTTCAATAT
Source organism: Viscum album (assembly GCA_963277665.1). NCBI lineage: Eukaryota > Viridiplantae > Streptophyta > Magnoliopsida > Santalales > Viscaceae > Viscum > Viscum album. The sequence goes on along the minus strand of OY728167.1, from coordinate 599,063,404 downwards.
AATTAGAACAATTATTATGTGTAGAACAAGGATTCAGTATCATCATAAATCCTCCCATGGATCACTTATCATGATACTTTCTCACCGTCATGAGTATTAGATAGGTATGGTGGAATAACAGAAGAAAAAAAAGAATAGAGATTGAGAGAAAGAGAGAGAGTGAGAGATAAATCACTCCATTTATTATAACAGTTGAAAGGAATATTATGAGAAAATAAACTATCGAACCCTATTCTAAAATCCATGGGATAAGGTTCAAATTGAAAAACATTGGGTAGAATCATCCTCTTTTCAATATAGGATAATTGTTTTTAATATAAATGGAGAAGGAAGACTTTGATGTTCTTGGGATAAAATTACATGTATAAAATAAAAAAAATTGGGATCAAATCTAGTTAGTAGTCATCCTTTAGTATTTTCATAGTTTATTATTATTCAAAATATTTTCACGGTCATTGGATAATCATTCCATTTTTATATTCCATTCAATTCCACATAAAAACATGGATTACTATCCTTTAATGTATTCGTTTGGTTTTGGAATTTTGGGAGTTAAAAAATATTTATCCTTACATTAAATTTCATTCCCGGGTACAACATGACTTTACAATGGAAAAAACCTTATGTGAGTGGTTTGAGATCCAAAAAAAAACTTATATTTGTTCCATAAAATCATATGCATCCACCTAGAAATTTTGATAAACAAATGTATCACCAATTTAATATTAGGTTTGAGAAATAAATTCTTAAAAATCACAAGATATATATTAAGTATCACAGGGAATCTTATCACATCATAATAAATGACAATGTAAAATTCCTTCCCAATGAGAGAAAACTGCTTACACATAATCCATGAAATATTATATATCTCTTTAAATATCATACATATCTCAGTAATTTGTTTATTCTTACCAAATTATCCTTAGTGATAAAGGAATTTCCAATACATGTTCCCATTGAACTTCAAATAATTCCATATACAGTATTTTCCAATCATTATCTTCACTACTTCAACCAAAATCATTATTAAAATAATAAAAAAAATCAAAGGACTATCAATAGACGACCATTCATCTTATTCATGAAATTTAAAAATTAAATTAAATTGAAAATTTTATTCATTTGAAATCAATATTCAGAATGTCTAATTAAAATAACCATTAGTTGAAAAACACTATGAAACTATGTTAATTGACAATTGTGTGTGAATAAAATAAATTTAATATTAACAAAATATAATGAATTATTTACATTAATCACTAATATCACTTCAATGTACTACCAAAACATTGTCATCTATGAAATAGCTCATCCCAATCCATATCTCTTGATTCATATTGAAAATTCACACAAATCATGACACATTAGGTCTATCTATATATCTTAAAATCCATGTCCTGTAATGGGTTGGGGATGACTAATGACCAAATAAGAATCACCCATCTTCGTAAACATGTTGAGTACTAGTGATCATGTAGATATGCATGCACAAGTATATACATAGTTCCAAAAAACCCACACAAAAATATTTTTTAACACCCAATGATTTTATGATATATTTATCCTTAAATTAGTTTTACATATCTAATATCTTTCTTTACATGAAACATTGAGTTTAAATGAACCAAAATATACTATTGAAATATTATTATTAATTGAAAAAGTTATCACCTATATATTGAATTATAGGGTATGAATAAAATAACTAAAGTATTAAAATGTACTTTTTATATAAGTATAAAATTAATTAAGTGGATAAAAATTGGTTATAAATAAAATCAGTTGAAAGCTGAAAAAGTGATGTTTTTATGAAGAAACTATATTTATCGCCAAAATGTATTTTTTATTAATAAACTAAATTATTGAATATTAATGAATGATTTTAAATTATCGTGTAGATTATCTAACAGACCAAATATTTTTTTATTCTTCAAATGGTTTTTACATTTAATGGAAAAATGTATACATTCAATTTGAATCTTAAAATGGATTTTTTTTTCTAAAAGTAGTTTCTGATCCTTTTTGTGCACTTATATTAAAATAAATTTCACACACCTATAGAAAAAGAATAGTTCCAAATGGATTCTGTAGTCTGAATCATCACAATTAATATAATTAAATAATTTCATCTTCTCCCATAATGAATCGTTACGATAATATAAATCTTATTACCATGGTAATGGGTCAGAAGAATTAAATGATGGGTTGACATATGGGATAAGTTATAAAATTTGACAAAAATGTTTCTATAATTTTATTTTTTGAGGGGATCTAGACCTTATATTTATTATATTTTATTTTTTTCCATTTTGGTGCCACTTGACTTGATTATGAGATATATTATTTAATAATGATCCATGTATTTGCATGTTTTCCACCCACCTCAATTATAACAGGGAACCTACTATCCTCTCTCATACACAACACATGATCAAGTTAACATGAGAAATATTCTCCAAAATACTCTCTCAAAACCCTTATACACTGAATTTAGGTTACGTTATTCTCAATAGACCCATCCAAGAATCATTAAGGTTCTTTTCAAAGTGGGATACCTAAATAATAGGTTAATGTGCATATAATTATATTTATTGTTTTGTTTCTTATTAATACTCCTCCAGATGAACTATAACCATCCTCACATGATGGAACATGTATCCTCAATATAATTATATATTGTTATGTTAAATATATTTGTTTTATATCTTTATACCATCTATTAGAAAATCATAATTTTACTCATGTGTACGTGTGGAATACCACATCCATGAACCAATGTGATTCATTATTCATTAACTCTTTAAATTTATTTTAATAATGATATATTTAAGAAATATATATAATATTTAAGATATAATTATAATTTTTTAAATTTTAATTATAATATATCTTTATTTTATTCCATCTCATTGATAAGTGAAAACATCAAATGTGTGTACATGTGTATAGATGTAGTCATTACCATAGAACCAACTTTTTAGAATTGGATTACATGTATTCATTAATAATAATGTTTATTATCACATTATGGTCTTCATTTCCATGAATTGTTTTCTGATAATGCCATATGATTATATAAAACACTGAAATTTCATGTTCGTTCCTCACTATGATGGGAACCTAGAGGTTATATGATTGTATTATTGAATATTTGTTATATGATAAGATGATATTGTCTAACGAAACATATATGATATAGGATATCAGGGATATGAGGCTCATAATACATTGATACACTTTATCACAGTCTTCAGCCATGGTAATATCCAAGATATAAGGTTATGAGAATATAATCACTAATAGAAAATCCACATTTCCATGTTCCATTATTTGTTCCTATTAGTGGATATTTTTATTTCTCCATTGAATTTAATATTATCATTAATAGATATCATGAGTAACATTATTTGATGTATTTTTGAAATCTATGATGAAATATTCTTGCGATAAGGTAAGATATATTGATAATGTGATGATTCAATAATTTCATTAATTTAATTTTGATTCCGATGATCACTAACACTCGAAATTGTGTTACAAATGAAATAAAATTAAATTAATTCCAGGAAATAAATATCCAGTGAAATATTTATTTTATAATTATACTCAATATTTTGATTAGTGTAGAATATTCATGGATGTTTTCAAAAAAAATTAGAATATTTTGGAAACACTATAATCAACCCTACATTAGTCAGTCACCAGAAGCAGAGCTAACATAATTGGAACAATTAGAGGGTATGGTAGTCTCCATCGGGACCAGGCACCGTGCAGCTTTCTACGGGGAAATTCTATCCGATCATCAATGAAAGGTGGGGAGCTAAAAGAGATCAAGGACACAGAAGCTAGGCAGGGGAAGTTCTACTAGGCTGGGCCTACGGGTCATGTAATGGGCATGGTATGCCTCTGGGCCTTCGAGTCATGTATTTTGGGTCATTTCAGGCCTTGTGCATTGGGCCTATGGTTTATGTATGGGTTCCCCTTAAACCGTTAAAAGGGGGATTATCCTTAATAAAATAAAAAGAAGGACTTCGGGCCATTCGAGAAAAATATAACAAATAAACCAAACATTTGGAACAATGTTATGGTTCATCAGCCCAACGTTATTATGGAATATGATGTTTGAGAAAGCAGAATAGTGGTTCATCAAACCTACATTCAGAAACAGCCCAAAATTTGAGGAAAAAAACATATAGTACATCAACCCTATATTTTCAACCATATGTTCTGTGTTTTTGGTCACATGAAGGAACCCTATGTTAGACTGTTAAATGATGGAGCTTTATATTAGCGATATTAAACGATATTTCTACAATGGTCTTAAAAGAAATAAAGATTCATTCAAAGCTATTTTACGACCAATTCAAAGGCTTGTTATAGTTGTTTTAAAGTCTCATATTCGTCAAAGTAAAATGTTACTATTTTTATGGGAAGTTATGACTATCTTGAATATTTTAGAATTAAAATATTTATATTTTATTTTTTGATATTTTTGGTGTGGGTTTGACCTGGATCTGTTCAACTTTCTCTGTAAATATGGAGAGGTTATTTTTCGAAAATGTGTGTATATTTACTTAATGGAGAAGATATGTGATGTTGAATTTAGAACTTCACTTTGGATACATACATGTTTAGATATATATGATTTATTCACAAATTTTTACATTACTACTAATGCATTTATTTGTTATTACTTTTTATACAATAATGGTGAAGCATTTGAATAATGAAGCATTTGGTGAAGATTTGTTTTGGATAAATTAATAGTTAAACATCTATAGAGTGTTTTCTTTGTTACCATCTTATGAATGGATATGTAAATTTTGAAGATATATATGTTGGTGTGCTATGTTTAAGGACTTATATCATCTGTTAGCAACTGCTGCTAGCTGTGAAGTTTAACTTGTATCATTAAAAAAATCAAAATCTTTTGATATATGTGTGTTTTTTAGATTGTAATTAGTTTTGTTTAAGTGTCTGATTCTTCTACTAAGCTATGGATATTCAGTTCCTTGTAAAAAAACCAGAATGAATTTTTTTAATCTTATTGTAAGGTGTCAACTACCTGCAATCATTTCTACATTTTAAAGGACATATGATAAGATGACCTAGTTGTATCACCAAGATCATGGAGTTGAGCGTCAGTGTATTATACTAAGGGATTTTGTTCCTTGAACCACTATATATCATTTTGTTCATTTTGTTTATTTCTTTTCACTAGTTTCTCATCTTTGAGATAAAAGGTTTGGAATACTACTCTACAAGAGAGGTGTTTAGAATCTATTAAATTTTTTGAAAAACACAATCCCCCCTCTTGTGTCTTTTTCTTTGTTTTATCAATCCTGACATCGTATTGGGTGTCAAAAGGTCTCTTGTGGTATTCAATTCGTCTACTTATTTGATATTAAATTTTTTTATCTAAATGTTCTACAGACTATTTTACTATCACTAACAAGACTGAGTTACAGATTCAGACTAATACATTGTGGAACGATAGATTCTAGAGAATGTATGTCGATGATTAATTATCCTTATTTAAATGGTAATGATTATGGGGGATGGAATTATTGTATGTTTATGTATTAGAATAATCATGGAATAAGGTTTTATTTAAATATTTTTACGACTTATGAGATTCCCAATATATATTTTGAAGTTTGGAGTACTGATCTTGAAAAATATTATGATCTCAATTAAAAATCTATGAATTCTATTGTGTGTGGTTTAGGAACATAATAATTTAATCAGGTTTCTCAGTGTTATACTTAATATATAATACAGTACACTATTTCCATTTACAATGAGGAAACTGAAAATTTTAGAAAATTAAGATACAATACTAAAGAGGTAATTTTCAATCATTTTATAATGGATAACAATGAAATTATCAATCCAACGGATATAATGTTATAAAATATTTTCAATAATGTTTCTTATTTTCAAGAATCAATTTTTATATCCGATCAGGAATTAATATTACTCAAAATACTAACTACTACGTGGAATAGAATATCTCAATCTATATTAATGTGTACATTAGAATATAATTTGACATTTAATTCCTTGATTAAGATAGTGATGTTGTATAAAGTCAAGATCATGGTCGAAGCAGAATGTCATATAAAAAATGAATAAGTCTCTCTCATGACTACGAATTATGAATCATCTTATTGAAATTGTAAAAAATGAGATAAATATCTATTAGATCTTTCTTAAAAAATTGAAAATCTGAATATAATTAAATAGAACAGAAATGAGGATGATAGATGTTTTGAATGAAAGGAATGAAGTCATAGAAAGGATAACTATATTTTACTCAAATATCAAAGTAAATAAAATATCAAAGGGGATGGAAGGAAAGCTATAAAATCTATCTGTGGTAACACTTCTAGTTCATATGGTGAATCTTATTCAAATTTAGAATCTATGTATTACTTTATATGTCTAATGGCTGATACTGATGAGGTATAATCCTATTACTCTCAAAACTCTTGTTCTAAAAAACATTTTTATGATGATTTAAATAAATATTGTTTTATGTTACAAGAATAATATGAATCATTAATAAAATACTAAAGAAAACTTAAGAATTATTATGATACTATTATTTTAGATAAAGAAAATTTATCTAGACATATTTTACATTTGTCTGGACGAGTCCACAGACAGGTGCGTCTTCAAGGGTTCATCTTCAGGCAGATTCTTAGCAAGGGACTACAGGAAGGCCTTTCCTAGGAAGCCAGTTAGCGACCCTTGGGGATTCGTTCACTGGTGAAAGTACATTATAGCAAAGTTTAACTTTCTAATCTGGGGGGTCCGATCCAATGCTATCCCAACAGAGATGGCTATCATGGCCAAAGGTATTCCTCTAGCCTTAAGGTGACACTGTTGTTCATCTCCCAAGGAGGAGACTTTGACCCACCTTTTCCTTCAATGTGACTGGGCTGGTAAGGTGTGGATTTCCTTGGGGGAGAATATGGCATTTTCGTGGATCATATCCTCGTTTGTGGAGTTCTTCCAGCACTGGTACAGTAGTGCCTCCACCATACATGAGGAGGATGGTCGCTCAGTTATTCTCACTACTGGTTTTTGGATCATATGGTAGGCGCACAACCATGCAAGGCACCACGGGTCACGCCCATCTTCCAATGATTTGATCCCCCAGACCAAGCTGTTAATAGCCGATTTGGCCTCTCTCTACAAGCATCACGAGGCATCTCCCTCCCTCAGTCGCTAATCCATCACTTTATGCTCACCAGGTCCTCCACCCCCTATGATGCCTAGTTCTTGGGTAAGTTAGTACCCTCCCTCTCACGGGATAAAGATCAAAACTGACGGAGAATGCGACCAGGGGGGAATGAGGGGAAGAGGGGCTGTTTGGGATACAACTAGCTTTGTTGTCCTTTCCTTCAACGCCTCCTATGGAGATGGTGACCCTATGGTGGAAGAGGCCAATTCCATGCTCAACGGCTTAGAACTTTTCTCCTTAAGGGATCTCCCCTTGGCTACAGTGGATACAAACACAAAGATCATGTGGAGTTCCCTCAAAGGCGACATCTCCCCTCCTTAGAAGATTGCCTATAACATCCAGAAATGCAAGGATCTTCTTTCCCATGACAATGAGATTCTCCACACGTGGTTTGAGGGTAATTGGCTTGCTGAATTCTTGTCCTCTAGGGCGATCCCCTGTCCCCCCTCTTTTGGTATTCAATTACCTTGGATCTCTTCCTTCGGGCAGAGTGGACATCACTATCAGGGATTCTCTTGGTCTTCACCTTTTCAAACCTCCTTGATTTTACCTTGTTGGTTTAGTTTTTGGTTTTGGTTTGGTTTCATTTTGGATGTTGGGATACTTTGGTTTTTTAATTTCTTTAATATAAATAAAAAGTACGATGTATAGTGATGAAAACTGTATAAAATATATTATTACTAATTGCTAACACCGCTAGACCCAAAATCAGATGGATACCAAAAATTAATTTATTTTATTACTTTTCAAGGTTATACCACTATTATATATTTTTTAATATTTAAGTGGTAAATTAATGGATATGAGTTAAATTATTTGCTGGAGGAATAAATAACTACGAAAATGTTCTTTATCAATAATCCACTATACTAAAGTCACTGATCCTGAAATTATTTTATTTTACTATTCATATACTTATGGTACATTAATTTTGATATTTAAGGGAAGAATGTTATTTCTAAATGTTTAATAAAATATTATTTGTTATATATATATATATTAATTTTTGTGTTAATAATATAATAGTTTTTTAAAAATATTTAGTACAAAAATAAAGTGTTTGTTATGAAATTTTCATATATTCGCTATCAAAAATTATTTTATTCCTAAAATTTTAGTTGGTTACACAATCCAAAAAAATCATTATACTTAACATTTCACTTTGAAAGGATTGTTCTATATTTTTCGCCTCAAGGAATTCAAACATATTCTATATTTTTTCAAAATCATACAATTCATCTTCTTATTACCTTTTTATTATTCCCCCTTTTTCTTTGAAATATTATGTTCAAATGACTGTTAAAATCAATCACATAAATATGAAGAGATCAAATACTTATATTTTATAAGAAACTATTTCTCAAAAAAGATCTAAAGGTAATCCTTATAACCTTCTGAAAGAACAACCAGTATCATTTGTCGAGGATTCATGTGTAGAGTCTTCTGAAAAAACAAGAGAAGCTCATAGTTCTGGTGAATTTGACAATTTTTTTCAAATATCATATGAAATTATTTTATTTAAATTTATCTCTTTTAATGAAAAAAATATTTTCTAAAAGTTGAGTTGGATGTGTTTAGAAAGTTTTATAATGTTTTATAAAAATCATTAGTATCAAAATAATTATTCGTTGAAAAAGTAATGTTAGAATACTAATGATGTTTCCATATCTAAAGAATATTTTAACTCATTTATATTTAAAATTCTATTTCAAACGAAGATCGTTAGAAGAGAATGAGTTAAAAAGATCAATCATGATAAATTGAAGATGTTTCCAGTTGAACAATATTCGTCTTATTATTACCATAGAACAACAGATGTTCAAAATAAATTATATGAACTATCAAGAATTTTAGCAGATTTAAGTGAAAAAATTCACATTTTAGATTGTTCAGAGGAATCGTTTACTCTTTCCTAAACTCTTTTTTTTAATCATTTCTTAAAAATTAAATGTTATTTACTTTTTTTAAGTAAAAATAATGAAACTAGTTTCTTTGTAATATCTTTTTTACAATGACCTATGAATGGATGGTTCTAATATTTGTCTTCACTTATGGAAAAAGTTTATAAAATTATTTAATATACTATGATTCATGGGGAGTTTAAAATATTTTATTTTCTTGAAAGTTACATGTTTTAATTTTATATTTTTTAATAAATCAAAAAATTAGGGGGGATTTAATTACTTCTCTTATCTTTTTGATGTCACAAAAAGGGGGAGAAGTCCTGATGATGTTATTTTGAAATGTTTTACTGAGATCTTAATTTTAGAGAAATTTATTATTTATAATATTCTTATGGATAATAAAAGGGGATATGTTTATGATTATCTAAAATTTAAATTCAAAACAGGATATCTATAACAGTGGAGAAGTTTATAGATTTTGTATTTACCATTATTTCATTTAATTTATGATATGATTTAATCCTTATATTGGGGGATAATTTTACTTTGTTCAAGAAAATTATACAAAGAAAAAGGCAGAAAATGTATTTTGGCATTATTATACAAAAATTGTTTTATTTTTTTTAATTTATTTATATGAATTATGTATTTGGTGAATGTAAAAAATGGTGGAGATTATTGAGCATGTGTTGATTCAATAATTTGATTCATTTATTTTTAATTTTTATGCTCTCAAACTCCCAAAAAAATTTAACAAATGAAAATAATTTATGTGAATTTCTTGGAATTAATATTTGTTGAAATATTTACATCAGAATTATATTCAAGATGTTGAACTGTATATAATATTTGTTGATGTGTTAGGGATGTGTTTTAGTGTATTTTTCAAAAATTGTTCTAAACCATACATTGGATGTGTAACGTAAGGAATAAACCCTAAGTTTGGAATAACACATATGATTCATATAACCAATATTAGTATGGAACCTGATGTTTGAGAAAGTGGAAAGTATGGTTCATCTACCCTAAATTCAGAAGCAAGCCTACATTTGAGGAAACACACGTATGGTATATCATCCCTATGTTTTCAACCCCACATTCTATGTTTTTTGGTCACATTAAGTAACCATATGTTTGAATAATCAATTGATGAGTTTTAAATCCACTATATTATTCGAAATATCTATAAATGTCTTCAATGAAATACATATTGATTCAAAGATATTTTATGACTCATTCAAAGGCATGTTATGGTTGTTTTAGCGGCTCATATTCTTGAGAGTAAAATGTTACTATTCTTAGAAGAAGTTATGACTATTTTGAATTTTCTTAAATTCAAACATTCATGATTTATTATGAAATATTTATTGAGTTGGTTTGACCTGGAGCAGCTTGAATTTCTTTATAATTATGGAGAAGTTCAACATCGAAAATTTCTGTAGACTCACTTATTGGAGAAGCTATGTTTTTTTCTTTAGAGACACACTATGGAGACATACATGTCATATCAATCTGATTTATTAACTATTTCTATCATTGATTCTACTAAATTTATTTACTATATATTTTTATATAAGGATGATGAAGCATTTGAACAATAAAGAATTCAGTGAATATTGATTTTGGGGAAATTCATGTTTAAAAATCCATTTGGTGTTTTTTGTCACCTTTTTATGAAATCATGTGAAAACATTGAAGGTCTATATGCTATTTTTCTATATTGAAGATAAAATTTTATTTACCAGCTGCTGATGCAAGATGTTAAGTTTAAACCGTATCATCAAGCAAATCAAACTCTTTAAATTTTTTTCACCTTCTTATACTCAGTTGTGGTTAACTTTAAACTTCTTATAAAAAGTTTTGGATATTGAGGTTCCATATTAAATAACCAAAATGATTTTTTAGTCTTAGTCTATGGTGTCAACTGTCTGGAGTTAGTTGTGTATTTTGAATGTCTTACTATAAGAGGGCCTAGTAAAATCACCATTCTCAGGGAGTTGAGAGTTTGTGGAGTGGACTAAGGTATCTTTGTGCCCTGAACAACTATACATCTCTTTGCTAGCTTCATTTTATTAATTTTATCTACACACTCATCATAGATAGAAAAGGAAAGGAAAATTTCTTTACTATAGAGGTGTTCCGAATCTATTGGAGTTTTTGAAATCCACAATTCACCCCACCTCTTGTGACCTTGTAATCATTATATCTATCCCGACCTAATAGGATATGATGGGTGCTTCATGATTTAAATTTCATTAATAGATAATGTGGTAAATAATTTTCCTATTTTTTGTCTTAATAGATGATGATATCTTATGGCCATTGATTGGAGTGGAACTGCCTAAATAAATCCATGTCCATGGTGTTCGATGGATTAGTTCATTTCCAGAATGTCAAAGAATGAAACATCAAGCATATAGGTTGATGGAACCATCATGAAACCTTATTAGCATGAGATATCATGATAGATATATTATATTACACGGTAAGTGTTCGTAATAAGTTAGATGTAGTTATGTCATAAAAATAATTCTATAGGAGCCTTAGTGTGTTGCTAGAGGCCAACCTTGGGCTTTTGGAGATTATTTCTATTAATACTGATAAAGATGCATAGAGGGTCACACAATACGGGTATCTAAAATCTCAGTTAAATTCAAGTATTAAATCTAACTATTTATAATTAATAATTTTTATTGAGGTTTGGTTGATCAATATAATTTAATCGTAAATTATTTTAAATCTTAAGTGATTTAAATAGTGGAAATAAATACTTGTTTTCATGTTTTGTTGAAAATAATATTTTTATACTATGTTTATTGATTAATATTATCGTGATATTTGTTTATGAAATAAATAGTCATTATTCATTGATCGATATATATCCACAATGTAAATAGTACTAAGATTAATGGCCCAATTAAAAATGTTATAAATGATTTTTTATTTATATTTTTAATGATTTTTATATGTAAAGAGATTAATAGTAATAATAATACTATTAGACATGGGGTCAAATAAGTATTTTAATGTAAGGAAAATTAATTTGGAAAATTTTCCATCTCTAATAATTCCATAATAAATATCAAATTATATCACTTTCCATAATCACACTTGGTTTGAAAAATAAAAATTCTACTACAATCTACCAAGAACAACACAAACGATCAAGATTTTCCATTCAAGAACATAGTGATTATATGATGGAATTTAGATATTATGGTATATGTGTGGATAACCACTAGAGGGAATATTCACATGGATCTCATAGCTTGATAATGTTATAATGATATCTAGTCAACCAGATTACCATGAAATAGATTATTTCAATTTAAGGTAATTTTATATCCTCTCCTAAATTAATTATAAATTACATGTAAAGATTATACTCTTCACATTTTTATGTTTTTCCTAGTCATGTACTCTATCAGTTTAAATGCAAATGAAATTTTAATCTTGTGAAATAATGATTATGTGTAAATTAAGACTAAAATCTCACTTGGTCATGTTACTAAAGTTGCTTCCACTGTGCCTGGAACCTATAAGTTGTATCAGAGGGAGGTCACATGTTCTATTTATAATTATTTATTATTCATTGATTATTTTTAACTGTTTTAATTTTCTTATACTGAAGATATATTAGTTTTAATACATGAACATCATCGTCACATCCTTTATTTGTTCTCACTAAAACCACTGGTAGATAGTTAGGACTAAAAAATGAAGAAACACTTGAATAACACCATATAGTGGTTCCTAAGGATATACACTGATAAAGCCATTGAAAATGAGATATAAATTCTAAGTTAATTTTTTGTATTAGTGTATTCTCATCTACATCTCATGATAAAATAGGATAGAACAAATGAATTCATTTATCTGATCCAAAAAATGTGACCATCTTGTAGATTTCGACAAACTTAAACATAAGATGGATAATTACAAGTTGTGTAACCATTGTACATGATATGTAGTCCTCATCTTCCTGTGAATGAGAAAATAGGGATTCTTTGCATATTTAGGGATAGGAATATTGGGAACTGACATGTTGTGCAACTCTGAGGCCACACATTATGTAATATTTACAACACACCTTGTACTATAAAATCGATTGTGGAAGGAAACATGCCCAATTCCTAGGTGAGTATTATAGTCATAGGTAGAAGACAGTAAATTCCATGTAAAATAGTGGACACTGTCTACTATTATGTAGATAGTGTGCCAAAGCTTATGTGGAGAAAAATTAAATATATAAACAGACATATTCACATGTGTTCCATGTGTCATTTATTTTAAATTACATACCATGTTATAGGATTGATAATGATATACTAAATTAATTTTGGTTTTAAAATTCTGGATAAGCGAATGTAACTTCCTCCAAGTACACTAATGTACTTTATAACATTTTAATGAATTTAATTTTGTTTAAAATTATAAATTATGGTGAGTTTAGGATTATTGGACAAAATTAAGTTAAATTTAATTTATTGAATTAATTTAATGGCTCATTATCCTTTTTAATGAAAATGTTTAATTAATTGATAACCAGATTCAAAATGTATACATTTTTCATGTTTAGTAGATTATAATGATATTAGAGAAACCTAATGTATTTTATTGGGATCTTTAAATTTATTGTTATTTAATTAAAATTGATGGCATGTGTCTCATCCCTTCAACTTTATTTTGAAAAGGTCTGCATGATTGTGGTTTATTTTATGTAAAACCATGTTATCTAATCCATTGGATCCCCTTACATTTATATGAGAAAAACATTATGTAGGTATGGATCTCCTGAGAAATAGGAGGTTTTCCACATCTTGGAGCCAAGGAAAAACCAATCGAGGTGATATATAGAATCCAAGGTGGAATAATGCAAGAAAACAAAGCTAAGTTTCATAGTGTTTTTCCTTATAGTTGAGGGCCATTTTATAATCCACTAAATAAAAATAACATCAATGTATCTCATGATTATGAAAGATATAATCTATTTATATTACATTCTTGGTTAATTATTTATGTGGACGTTTCATGATCACCTAATAAATGAAATAAAAATCTTTTAATATGGAATTAAATATGACCAGCTTATGCGTGACTTTTTTATCAAACATGGCTAATCACCTAAGTAAAATACACTTAATATTAACAAGTAAAGTGAGAAAATTTTCATTATGCATAAATATTAAAAAATCATTAATTAAAGTATTATGCTAATATAGTCTTCCATTACTTAAGTTATAAATAACATCATAGTTCAAAGTTCTTAACTAACCAATATTTTGGTACATTCAATTATCATGGAAATTTTATCTTGAAGTCTTTGGTTGAATTAACAAAGTTTTAATTAAAGGTGTACTATATAATAAGGATGTGTTTTAACTAAGAGTTATGTTCTAAGGAAATATTTATTCATGATTGAGGATTGGGCATTCCACTCAACTTCTTAATGAGATCTTATTGAATATAGTTGGAGAGTTAATCCAACCTAAAACCCTTCATATAACTAGGTAGTCTGATGTTTGGGTTATGAGAATGGGAATATGGATCCAATCAACTAGAATATCTATGAAATAAGATATTTCAAAAATGATGGTGAGGTATAGTATATTTCATAAAATAGTTAGAGAATATTGTAATTTAATTAAATTTAATGTTATTAATCTATTTTTATAATAAAGTAATGTACTTACTGTCTACTCATAATTATTATAAATGGAAATTAAAAAAACTTCAATAATATCACTGTGATCCTTACTAGATAAGTATGACCATATCACCTATGTAAATTTCAATTTTTTATATTTTATTTCACATTATACAATGCCATGAATAGAAATTATGTATTCTATAAACCCTACTTACAAAGATTCTTAATGAAAACTCTAGTGAGGAAGAACAATTTGTCTTCCAAAAGTATGTGAATGATGAAAAGGATGAAAATATTTTAATTATATCCTCCATGATCAATGAGTTTATAATGAAATATTTGGATATGGATGAGTATATAACAGTTTATTAAATTCATTGTATCTATCAAGAGAATGAGAGATCAAAGAGTTGGGATATCTCCATTTCACTATTCATGTACAAGATTGGAGATTCGACACCATGTGGACCACATGTATTAAAGATGATTAGCTAAAATGAGAAACTGTACATCATGGGTTTTATGATATCTCCTGAGTTCCACATAGATCTAATTATCCCCTACTATCTAAAACATCTCCAATTTTATTGTTAATTATAATATGAAAAATAATTAGAAGACACTTTTATAACTTCTTACTCTAATTTTCATAGTTGATAAAGTCATGGTTTGTGGAAAAACCATGGTCCTTATAATGAATAAGAATAGGAGGAATAAGGAAAATGGGATAAAGAATCATTCCAACTCTAAGTCTCTAGAGAACCTTTCTTCCAAGAAGAGATATCTTTATAGGAAAGAAAAGGAATATAATGTGATGTTTTTTATGTGGTAGGAAGGGCCACTAGAAGAGTGAGTTCACCTGTATAATGAATAAAGGGGAATCAACAGGTTCATTTGTTATTGATTGTAAACTCTCTATATCAGTATTTTGGGAATTAGATACTGTATATGGAGCTGAAATTTGTATCAAATATAAGAACCAAGTATATTTTGGATGGTTTCTAGGATCAAGGTGTATATACTGGATGCTAATGGACAAAGGTTGGATTCTCTATCCATTAGAGACTACCATATCACATTTCAAACAAGATTTATTTTTGTTTTTAAGAATCATTATTATGTTCTTGGAATTTCCATAACATAATTTTTTATTTTTTATACATGGAAGGATTTATTTTTTACTTTAGAAATAAGGGTTTATACTATTATAATGATACCATTTGTTGTGATATAGTACCATTAAATAATAGTATTTATGTGTTTAATTATGAAAATCCAATATTGGAAATTAATAATTGAAGAAAAATGTGTGACTTATATAAAACCCAGTCGTGGAATTTCCATCTTAGTCACGTGAATGAGATGTGATTAGAACATCTCTATCAAGATGGTTACTTAGAATTTTTTTAGACTGATCCACATGAAGGATGTCAAACTTATTTACATGGAAATATCACCATACCACCATTTAGTTCTCAATTTGAAAAGCTTATAAAGCTTATATAATTGGTACA
Source organism: Viscum album (assembly GCA_963277665.1). Classification (NCBI taxonomy): domain Eukaryota; kingdom Viridiplantae; phylum Streptophyta; class Magnoliopsida; order Santalales; family Viscaceae; genus Viscum; species Viscum album. The sequence continues at coordinate 599,047,084 of OY728167.1, read as the reverse complement.
CATTGATGTGTGTAGACCTTTTTGAGTCGAAGGTTTTTGTTGATTATCATACATTATTACTTTTACTAGTAACTTTTTGTAGGTATAGATATATATAATAGATTATGTATAAGCCTGAATCCTCTTAGATGTTCAAATAGTACAGTAATGAAGTTGAGAACAATCTTGGTATTAAGATAAAGAAATGTTGATCTAATCCAGGTGGTGAATATCTTAATGAATACTTTATTAACTTTTTATGCGATTATGGGATATTATCTCAAATCACTCAACATTATATATCTAAAATGAATGGTGTTAGTGAAAGGATGAACCATACACTAATAAAAATGGTAATTTAGATGATTCATCATTAAATCCTTGCATTTTAATTTTTAGGATATTAATTGCTGACAAAATCACAAAAACTAAACATAGTTCCATCTAAAGTAAAATACAGTCTTATATTTGATTTATAAAGTGGAAAAAACCTGTTTTCACATGTTTGTGTATAGGGTGTGAGTAATTTTATAAGTCTATCTTGAGAAAGGAACTTTCAACCTAAAAATGATGTGTATTTATATAGTGTATCCCAAGGAAAAAAAATAGGATAATATCATTAAAACAATTCAGAAAATAATGTTATTGTCACAAAAAAGATATATTTCATAAGAGGGAGAAATTATTTAGGGAGGATGGTGGGATAAAGATTGAATTTTATTATCATGATACAATAGATTTGTTACAAAATATATTACATAGGGAACCATGGAAGAAGTATCTCCTAAAACACAAGTACTACATAGGTGTGCTAGAAAGGTAACATAACTAGTGAAACTTTGTTTTAAATTCACTAATGATGGTGAATCATTATTGGTTGAAAATAATCATCCCTTTTATTATTGGGAAGTATATAACTCAAAAGCATTAATATGGAATGAATCAAGAAATTATGAGATAGATTCCATGTAACAAAATCTTGTTTTGGTTATAATCGATCAATAAATGGATGTAATTCACGTTGGTTGTAAATTACTATTGAAGAGAAAAATGTATATGGAAATGGAAATAAATACCTATAAATAATGGAGAGTGGATACATGTGTTATAAAATTTTATGGAATTGACTAAGATGAAACATATTCTCCATTATTCGTGTCTGGATCTATCATAATTTTCATTCCACATAAGCTTTCCATTACTTTCTTATTTGGAAAATGGATGTTGAAACCACTTTCCCTAAAGTGTTCCTTTAAGAGGATTTGTATATGAAAAAACCAAAAGGTTTTGTGACTCCAAAAAATTAAAAAAATTATTCAAATTTTAGAGATATATTTATTGATTAAATCAATCATCTCATTCAGTGAATATTCATTTCAATGAATAAATAGTATAATTTTATTTCATTAATAAAAAATGTGATACATGTGTTTATTGGATGTTTATTGGGAGTATGATTGTTTTCATAGTAGAATATTTTTCTGAAATACTAATATTTTGAAATGAGATACCAGCCTTATATGAGGTTAATTCATGGTTGAGAAAGCGGTCCCCCATTAAGGACTTAGGTGAATCATACGACATTATAGGGATCAATATCATGCATGGATCATCCGTGAGGCTTCTAGAACTAATATAATAGACATTAATTGACAAAATAATTAATTGGATTGGTTCTAGTGTGACATGTTATACATATTTCTAATAAAATGTTTCCTTATACATAATAGTTAAGAAAGATAATGAGTAAGATCTCATATTCTTCTATGATATGATCTATCATGTATTTCATGTTATGTATAAAGTGTAATATTTCCTATTCATTGAGAATGGTAGAAGATATCAAAAAGATATAGGTGAACTAAATTAGACTATTTTTATGGCTATCCTTTAGTATATAAGTTGAACTAAGGATATGTTCCTGGTGTGTGGATGGGTTGAAGAGTTGGTCATCAGTGGTTATATATTTCCTAGATTCTAGATGAATAAGAATGATTTGAAGTCATAGTTTTGATATATATTTTTCCTCAATAGAGGGGATGCGAGTTAATAGTTTTATGAATCATGTTTTCACTGATTCTGTAGTAGATTCCCAGTATATTTTGGCTTCTGATGCATATAAGAAAGTAATTTAGATTTGTAACTTTTTCCAAGAGCTTGATTTGGTGCCTAGAAGTAAAACCCTATCATAGTTTACTATTATAACACTATAGTTGTGGATCTATACAAAGAGTTAAGTTTATTCCAAATGGAAAAAACATAACATAGAAGTTTAATATCTTTAGGGAATCTTTTCATTTATTTGATGTTATTGTGAGTAGATTACCCACAGTGGTGTTGAGACAAAAGTTGTTTTTGACCATCCCATTCATTTCTTTTTTGTTTTAGAAATCACAAGTTATTCGATCTTTTTCATCATAACCACATATGTTTTTTTCATTGTAACCACATTTATTGTTTTTCATTGTAACTGCATATGATGTTTTTCACCGTAACCACATGTATTTTTTTTCATTGTTACCACATGTATTTTTTTTCATCGTAACCACATGTATTTTTTTTATCGTAACCATGTTATGTAACATAATAATGTTATACAATTTAACGATGTTATACATCGTAATCATGTTATATATGGTAACCATGTTATGCATCGTCACTATGTTTTTCAACATAATAAATCTATAAATCGTGACCATGTAGTGCATCGTAATCATGTTATCCATTGTAACCATGTTATGCATCGTACACATGCTTATCATCATACCCATGTTATTCATCGTACTCATATAATGCATTATACTCATGCCTTACTCTAATATCGCATACATGTTTCACATTATCCATTTACTCATGATTTATATATGAATCATACTCATTCATTCAAATTTATATAACTATTATTTGTTAACCAAAACGATGTAAGGTAGTTAGTTATATACTAATCAAAATGATGTCATGTATTCTGTTTTGTTTTGACCATTATAGTTCCATGTGTCAAAGTCCCTCTAAGTTCTCTCTAGAAATATGACCGTTGAAATCAAATATGACTGTTGGATAGGAGGCCTATAAATAGGAGGTTATTTGAACTAGAGAACACACCCAAGACTTGTACTATTGAACAGAAAAGATACTCTATTGTGATTTAAGTTATAGATAGAGACGGTGTAGCCTCTCTCTTGCTTCATTCAAAAAGACATGAAGATACAAGATGTGAACGAATTGTTCATAGTTTATGTATTTAAATATGTGATTTGTATTTCTTTTTTCAACTGATCATTATGATAAAAATTAAGGGCTTCCAGGGATTAGGAGATGGAGTTGTCTATCATTGTAATGAGTGATTTTAAGTATTTGAAATACAGAGTTGTCGATTACATTCTTAATCGAGGGATTCTATGGATAAGACGATAGGCATGCCGATCATCGTATCGAGGTATTACTAGGGTGGTGGTAAGACATACCTATTATCCTAGGTGAAAGGATATCATACGCCTTTTAATAAAATAATTGTAATACCCTTTAATTTTCCGCTGCTATTTGTAATAGAAAGAGAATAATTTTATTTCCTCTTTCTATTCATATTCATTTCTATTGTAATTAATATTTTCAATTACAATAAAATCATTTACATTACATATTATATTAAAATATTATTTATGTTTTATAGTAGAATCGTTTACATTTTTTAAACTATGATCATTGTATTCAACCTAAATACAATTGTTTTAATATCATGTGGTATCATATTATATCCATCAGATATAGGACCAGTTCGATCATTTTTTTTTTGTTTTATAAATTGATTTGTGAATTATATTTGTTTGAGATAGCTTAAACTATGTTTCTTTTTAAGTGTTTAAAAACAACACTTTTAAAGATACAATTCACCCCCTTTTGTATTGTTTCATCTCATATACATATACATCTATATTTCGATACTACGATTATTATGAGAGAAGGATTCACTGATTTGTTTTACTTGATTTATTTATTTCTGTAAGACAGTTATATTTTTTTTATAAACCTTATGTTTATAATTAATTACTAAACTAATGTGTGGTGTGGAAAAGTGTTGTTTTATAAGATGATAGGAATAAATATCAGATGAATTGATAATATAAACACAGCTGGACCACTGATTTTTTATGGGAATGATTATGTGTACTGGAGAGATTGAATGAAGACATTTGTTATTAATACAAGAGTATATAATTTTGTGATGATCACTGGAGATTAAAAAATTCCTGACAATGAAGTCAGAACATTCACTAACCAATAAAAACAAGAATATCAACAAAATTACAAGGTACAAAAAACATTTTTATGTTCTATGACCAGGAATATATATCGTCAGATATAATCATGTGAAGAATCCAATTGTATCTAAAAGAAACTATAATTCACACATTTTGGTAAATCTAAAGTTATAGAAACAAGAATATTAATTCTTTGAGATGAGTATCATGGTTTTGTTTTTCCTACGGAGAACTGGTATGCAATATTAAACAAAGATTTATAACAATCATCTATAGTGTAAAATATATGGGGGAAAAGTAGTGGTGATGAGATACTTGTGTAAAAGATTATTGATATCATGCCCAAGGAGTGGGAATCAAAAAGGAAAACTATTGATGAGAACATGAAAGTTACTAAAATCTCCCTTGATGAGTTACTTTGTACTCTCTTACACCACAATACAAAAACGAAAAGAGATATAGATATTAATAAGAAGAATAGTGGTAATGGAAGTGTAGCTTTTACTACTACATCTAAATCCAAGACTACAGAAAGGGTAACAATATCTAAAGCTATGAAAGATTTGTTATATCTGAATCTAATGAAAGTGATCATTCAGGTAATGAACTTCCCAATCTTGCTCGAATAATGAACAAGATTTTGGTACAGAAATATTTTCAATACATATTCAAAAAGAAAGATAAAAAGGATAAGAAAGGCTGAAAAGTAACTTATTATGAATGTATAATATAAGGTCATATTAAACCAAATTGTCCTTTTCTTAAAAAAAATACAGAACGTATAAACATTTTGAATGAAACAAGAAAAAGTATTACAAGTATAATACTAAGAAATTCTTGAAAGTAAATGATACCTAGGGTTACTGTGGTGGTGAATCTTCAGATGAATAATCTGAATATGAATCTTATGGTCATAAGAAAATTGGACTTATAGCCAATCTACCTATTGAAAATCATTATCTCATGGCTAAGGTACACAATGAAGAATCTATTACAAATGTATCTTTAAATGCCAACTACCATGATGAGAAATATTCTTACTCTTCGGATGAAGAATCTTCCTCAGTAGAGGATAATTTACCTTCTTTTGAAGAAGTATCTATATTTTCCATTCAACACGAGAATGATAATTTCAAACTCATGGAAAAACATGAAAAGAAAGATTCTATAATATCAATCCTTACAAAAGAAGTATCAGATCATTCAAAAGATCTTGATTAGAAAACTCTTAATTTATGAAATATTTCAAAAAACCTTACGGAAGTAAATTCTTATAAGGATAAAATTTCTAAGGACTTTGATAAACTTGTTTATGAGAAAAATGTTTTTGAAACAAAAAACTAATTCCAATAAAAAATTATTGTGAGAATGAAAATTTATCCACTAAAATAAAATCTGAAATTTTTTCTTATAAGAAAGTTTTATAAAAATTTACATTGGGTAAAGAAACCTTTGACAAGATGTATACTCAAATTCGGCCTCTATGAAATAATTCTGGAATAAGTTATTCTTGATCAAAACCTATTTTTAGACATAACTATTTGGTTCCTAAAAGTGCCCCATTTTTCACTAAGTGTTAGAGTGGTATAAATTGGGGATGAAATTGTTCCCTTATTAAAACCCAATCATTAGGATTTCATAATTCTCTCTTTGCTAAAAAATATGGATTCCTAAAGTTCTTTTATCTAACATTGCTGGATCTAAACAATTTTGGGTTCTGAAAATATAATTGTTTCATTTTTAGGAAAACAAAAACTGTATCATGAACAATAATATTTGGTACATAGATAATGGATGTTCTCGACATATGATTGGAAATAAATATATATTTGAAAAGATCATTGAAATGAAAAGTGGAAGAGTGACCTTCAGTGATAATTCTCAAGTAAATATCATTTGTATAGGTAAAATTGTACTATTAGGAAAAGTTTTAATTTCAAATGTTTTTTTGTTAAAGGTCCTAAGTGCCACTTATATGCATAACTCAATTATGTGATGGAGGTTAACTTGTAAATTTTAGGAATGATAAATTTTTAGTTCACAATTCCAAGGCTGATTTCATTATCTTCTCCCATATCCATTGGAATGTATACACACTTAACTTAAAAGACCTTAGGAGCCAAGACTTACCTAGAATGAGTTCAATAGAAGAAAAATCGTGGTTATGTCATAGAAGACATTAGGAAATGACTTACCTTGCTTAAGTGAACATGGGTATTTTTGGTCCTACATAGACTGGTTATATTGGTGGAAAATACAATTCCTCTGTATTAGTTGATGAATCCACCAGATTTACATGGGACTATTTTCTTTAACGAAATTTGAAGCCTTTTCCGTTTTCAAAACTTTTAGATCCCAAGTTAAAAATGAGAAAATCCTACCACTAATAACTATTTGATGTGATCATGGTGGAGAATTTAAAATTTTGTTTTTTGAAATTTTCATAGCAAGAAAGGTATTACACAAAAAATTTCTCCTCCAAGAACCCCTTAGCAAAATGGTGTTGTCGAAATAAGAAATCACATTCTTTAGGAAATGACAAGAACAATGCTATGTGAATACTAAATTGCTAAGAATTTCAGGGCTAAAGCTATAAGTACTACATGTTATACTCTAAATCATGTTTTAACTAGGAATTTCCTTAATAAAACACATTATAAATTATGGAATGGTTGAAAGTCTAATGTTTCTTACTTCAGAGTATTTGGATGGAAATTATTCATATTAAAAACTAAATATAACTGATAGAAAATTTCTCCCAAATTCTATGAAGGAATCCTTTTAGTTTATTCCACTACTTCAAAGGCTTACAGAGTTTTTAACAAAAAACTCTTGTACTTCTAAGGAAATAGTGCTTGTTAAATTTGATGAAACTGATCCTTTTGTATTAAAACAACCCTTTCCTACATCAATAGATGTGTTTTCACAAACTAATTGTCAGATTTTGATTGGAAATTCATCTAATAAGGGAATTACTCAAGAAAATGATTCTGAAATATTTACCCCAGAAGACGTTCTACCATATGTTGATGAACATGTTTTTCAAAACCCAAATCAATTATTTATTTGGAATAAACCTAATGATAATATCATTGGTGATGTAAATCAACCTGTAAGGACCATTAATTCTTTGAGAAACGAAATATAACATCTTTCATTTCAATCATAATTAGAACCTAAAACATCTAATGAATCTATATGTGATGAGGATTGGATTAAAGAAATGAAATATGAACTAATTGAATTTGAAAGGAATAAAGTTTGGACCTTGGTTAAATAACCTAAAGAAACAACTGTAATTGGAGTAAAATGGGTTTTCAAAAAACAAAATTGTGATGAAAAATGATTCATTATAAGAAATAAACCTAGAATGATTTATAAAGGCTATAATCATTAAGAGGGAAAAATAAATAAATAAACCTATACTATGGTAGTTGGACTTGAATCTCTTTGTATTTTATTATCCTTCTAATAATTATTTAAATTAAAATTTTTTCAAATGGACATAAAATTTTCTTTCCTTAATAGATGTGTACCAGAAGGATTTTTTGTAGAAAAACCTTATATATTTATAGACTCAAAACATCCTGATCCTATTTTTAAACTTACCAAAGCTTTATATAGCCTTAAACAAGACCATAGATCCTTTTATTAGAGGCTTAAATTATTTCTTTTACAAAAAAACTATGCTAAAGGAACTGCAGATCCATCTCATTTTATAAAAATGGAAAACAAAAATATTTTTATTATAAAATATTTTTTGATGACATTATATTCGAATCAACTCAGCAATCCCTAACTATTTTTTTGATAATCTCGTGAAATATGAGTTTGAAATGAGTATGATGGGTGAGTTAACATTATTTTTAGGTTTTCAAATATCTCAAAAACCATAAGGAACATATATATATCCCAATATATGTATATCAAATATTTACTTAAAAATTGTGGATATGACAACACAAAAGTATTAGTACACAAATAAAAAACTCAAATTATCTTGATCTTGATGGAACTAGGAAACAAGTTAATCAAACAATTTTCAGATGAATGATATAAAGCTTACTATATTTAATTGCAAGTCATCAAGACATAATGTTTTCTTTATGCTTATGTTCAATATACCAAGGAAATCCAAAATAATCTCATTTAAAATAAGTAAAAAAAATTTCTCGATTTAAAAGGAACTATAGATTTAGGACAATTTTATTCTTCTGAAAATGTTTTTTTTAAAAAACTTTTTTAGATGCAGAATTTAGTGTTTGTAGAATGGATAGAAAAATTACATCTGAAACTTGTAATTTCCTAAGAGAATCATTAGTTTATAGGTCATGCAAAAAACAACATTTAGTAGCACTTTTCACTACTGAAGCTGAGTATGTAGTAGCTGGATGTTGTTGTGCTCAAGTGTTGTGGATGCAACACACACTCAAATATTATGGCATGATTTTTTCCAAAACTCACATACTATGTGATAATATTAGTGACATTGCTCTAAGTAAAATCCCTGGACATCACTGACATGAAAAAACATAGATATTAGGCATCACTTTCTTAGATACTGGACACAAAAAGACATATTATTTTACAATTCATTGGAATGAAAGAACAACTTGCTATCATTTTCACAAAACTATTATATTTTGATTGATTTGAATACATTAAAATGAATCATGGAATGATCAATGTAATGTAATAATTCACTTATACTTATTTTTTAAATCGACTCCTTACATTAAGTTACTCCTTTTCAAATGTGGAGTATACATGTTTTATTGGTATCATTTTTTTCTTTCTTTTCTTTTTTATTTGTTTTATGTTTTTCAATCGATTTCATGTATTTATCGACACAAAATTTTATCAGTATTATAATTTTATCATTTTTACATTAAATTAGTATAAGAATTTTAATAGCTTTACATTTTATAGGTATTATAATTTTATCATCTTTATATTTTATTGGTATTTGAATTTTATTGGCTTTTATCGGTTTCATATGATTTTCTGTATTAAAATTAATTTATTTTAAAATAGTACTTAAGTATCGTTATGATAAAAACAATATACTAAAACCAATATATCTATCTTGTTACTCCTAAAGGTACAACTAATAAAACCCTACATCGTCCATTATATTTGAAATTTTTGGTATTTAAATTCATTAATTATTTTACCTCTAATTAGATTCATCTTGAAAAAATTTTCTTAAAGAAAAGTTCAAGTGTTCAATTTATTTCTCAACTATTATATATTTAGATATAATATCAACCATCAAGTTACTTGTTAAAATACCCCTACCCATCCCACATTGAAATCCTTCTGAATTTCACCAATGTTATGATTCTCTATAAATAGCTAGTGCGGTTCATCAAAGAGAGGACCATAGTTTTTGTAATCAGTTATCACCTAAATTTTCATAATCGGATAATTCCTCATATTTCATAACCCAAAATAACTTCAGTGTTTGATATTTTTTTATAGCCTTTCATGTCCAAGTCAAATAATTCTTCTCTAAAAAAATTTCTCCAAAAGATTTATATTCTATGACCTTTTGAGGGGAAATGTTAGCTTCATGATAATTTTATGAATCTTATGATTCTTCATTGAAAATAATATAAAATTTATGAGGATGGGAACCCCTATGAATTGAAAGACTAGAATCAGATCAATATTTTTGTGTGTTTATGATGAAGTGTTAGAATTCTATAAAACAATGGATATAAATGATACACTCAAGGTTTTCATTTGAGATGTGTGAAAAGAAATAGACAACCCCAATTTAAGAAGAATATTATTTCATTGGAGTTCTATATGAGGTGGGGTGAAAATTTCCCTTCAGACAATTTACCAGAACTGGATGGAGCTTTTGAAAAAAGAAAAGCAGAGGAATCCCTTTTTGAGATTCACAATGATAAGAGGAAGGTAAAGAATTTATCAACTAGAAACCATTTTATTACCCTTTGGATTCAAGGATTCCTAGTACAGAGAATGGTTGATAAGGAAACACTAAAATTATCTGATGTATATGTTATTAACTACTTAGTCAATATGATGAAGTGCAATCTCATGGGTATTATTTTTATTACCCTCATGAAACATAAATCTAGTGAAATAAAATCTTATCGAATCATGTTTCCCACCATCCTTAGAATGTTTTTGAAATAATTCATGAGTTTTTACAACATCATAGTTAAATCATTTCTGATAAATTTCAAGGATCCTCTTATTAGTAACGTTGCGATCAGGAGACTCAACTTACGATTCATCCCTAAATCCAAGAAGTCTGAGAAGGATCCGGAAGCTGAGAAATAAAAATAAATAGATAATGGGAGTGAAAAAAATTCATATCCATCAAAATTAACAGTGAGAGAAATAAATATAGCTAAGGCTACCCAACCAAGAAATAAAATAAAACAAATAGTATCAGATGAGGTTGTGGAAGAATAAGGGAAAAAGAAGGTAGAACGGAAAGAAGGTGATTCAAAATTTGGATTAGACCCTGCTAAATCCCTAGATGAAAGAATAAAAACCGAAGAAACCATAAAATAATAAGAAAAGGAAAATAGAATTAAGAATAGAAAGGCTCAATCCATTGATATTTATAGTGTTCTTATGATATTTGAGGAATCCATAACAAGAATAGTAATAAGGGAACCGAATTATCAAACCCAACTGGACCTAACAGTGAAAGGAAAATAAAAATAGGTAGATGGACAATCAGTTACTCAAATCATCAATCAAGAAAAGAAGAATAAGAATAAGGTGGAGAAGAAGGAGAAGTAAAAAAATAGGAGGAAAAAAATAAAGTTGCAAACAAGAAAAGTCAGTCTCAAAAATTTTCTTCTGTAGAATCCTTCGAAGATAATCTTTAATGTTTCCATATCCCGATCCTCAGTTATAAAAATGAGTTTATCAAAATAATAGTTCCATGAAAGTTATTCAAATCTCAGAGAAAGAAGAATAATAAGAATGCACTGTGAATCTGAATCAACCAGCTGAATTTTTCTGTATGGAAACTCATTTTGGAGAACTTCTAAATTTCAATTAAGACACATATTAAAAAAGGAAAATCACAATAAAGGAAGTTCAATATATTGAACAATCCTTGAACATATTATAAAATATTATAGCTTTCTTTCCAAAAATTAAATCCAGGCTAGATTTTATTACCAACAGTCATAATGAAAAAATAGATTTTGTCAAGACTCAGCTAGACAGGTTTTTGAAACTTTAAGCCGATTTAAAGGTGTTCAGAGAACATGTTGCGGTGCATATAAAGGCTTGAAAAAAAATTGTTAAGTGTTCATACAATGTTGATGAGAATCTCAAGTATCATTTGGAAAAGATTGGGGAATTGGTGAAGCGTGTAAATGATCCAAATTCAGTCTAACAATAGTTGGTCACTAATATGAATAAACAATTAGAATCCATTCAAATGCCGAGTAGCTCAAAAAGAAATATCCTCTAAAGAGCATGAAAATCTAAATAAAAAATTAGAAAGTGAATGTAATTATAATTTTTTTCTCTCAAATAGAGTTATTATCTTAGAAAATTCTTACATATTTAGAGTAGATGATTATAATTCCTAGGAAGTAAGGAACATTGAACAAGAAGCAATCAATTGAATTCATGAAGAAAGGCTCTGTAAACAAGAAAAGACTATTGCAGAACATGGTGAGAAGCTGAAGGATTAGCAAGAATCTCATGAGAAGTTGATAGAGGATAGATAAGAGTTCCAAACTATGAAGCTATCTATTTTCAACCACTTGAAAAAAAAGGAAAAAATGAATTTTTAACTCGTATTGTAATAAAGCATATTTAAATTTCAAGTGATTTCTATTATTTATTACAATCAATTTCTCCATTTCCTTGAAGTAAAATAATGTTTTACCTTATTCTATTTGAAAATCAAAATGGGGGAGATTAATTATGAAAAGTAGAAATTGCATTATACAAAAAAAATTCTCCCATAAAAAGTAAAATGGGAGAATATATTATTAGGGGAGAACTAATAAGAAAGGGTGAAGAAAATAGAATAAGATTACTAGATAAATTTTTTTCTATGGTGGAATTTTTCGTATTCACTATTACTTTCATAATAGTTACAAAAGTCAGGGGGGGATAGGCCTTTTTTTTTGTTCTGGTTTGTGATTTCCAAAAATGCGGAGATTGTTGAGAAAAAATGTGTTTTCAACCTTCCCATTCATTTCTTTTTGTTTTTCAAATCAAAATTTATTTCATATTTTTCATCATAACCACAAATGTTTTTTTTAATAAACACAAGTATTGTTTTTTTTCTTAACTGCAAATGATGTTTTATATCATACCCACAAGTATTTTTTTTCATTGTAACCACATGTGATTTTTTTTCATCGTAACCACATGTATTGTTTTTCATCGTAACTGCATATGATGTTTTTCATCGTAACCACATGTATTATTTTTTATCATAACCATGTTATGTATCATAATCATGATATACATTTTAACCATGTTATACATCATAACCATGTTATACATCATAATCAGGTTATGTATCGTAACCATGTTATGCATCATAACCATGATATACATCGTAATCATATTATGCATCATAACCATGTTATACATCATAATCATGTTATACATTGTAACCATTTTATGCATCATTCTCATGTTATGAATTGTACCCCTGTTATTCATCACACTCATGTAATGCTTTATACTCATTCCTTACTCTAATACTGCATACATGTTTCACATTATCCTTTTACTCATACTTTATATATTCATCATAATCATTATTTAAAATTTCTATACCTATTATTTTTTACCAAAACAATGATGTGGAGTTAGTTATATACTAATAAAAATTATGTCATGTATTATATTTTGTTTTGACCATTATAGTTTCAGGTGTCCAAGTCCCTCCGAGTTCTCCGAAGAAATATGACAATTGAAATAAAATATGCCCCTTAGACAAGAAACCTATAGATAGAAGGTTATTTGAACAAGAGAAGACACACATGACTTGGATGATTAAACATAGAAGAAACTATATTGTTATTTAAGTTCTAGAGAGATACGGTGTAACCTCTCTCTTACTTCGTGAAAAAATCCTTGAAGATACAAGGTATGAATGGATTGTTCCTAGTTCTTGTATTTCAATAAGTGATTTTTAATGCTTTGTGTGATAGATAATTGTGATAATGATCGAGTGCTTTCAGGGATAGGAAGATGGTGTTGTCAATCAATGTATCAAGGGATTTCAAGTATTTGAAAGATAGAGGTGTTGGTTACCTTCTTGATCGAGGGCTTTCGTGGATTGGAATACAGATGTACTGATCATCATATCGAGGTCTTAATAGGGTTATGGTAAGATAAACCTATTATCCTCTGTGAAATGAAACTATACTCTTTGGGATAAAAGATTTATAATACCAATTACTTTTCCACTTCTATTTTTAATAGAAAGGGAATCATTTTATTTCATTTTTATTTTCATATTCTTTTCTATTGTAAATGTTTTAATTAATATACATTCATTTACATTACATATTGTACTATAAGATTCTATACGATCTATGGTAGAATCATTTACATTTTTATACTCTGATCATTGTATTCAACCCAAATGCAATTGTTTCTAACAACCTATGGTATCATTTTATATCCATAGAATCCAGGACCAGTTCGATCATTTGTATTGTTTCATAAGAGGATTTTTGTATTATATAAGTTTACGATCTCTTAAACTAAGTTTCTTCATATGATTTTAAATACAAAACATTTAAACATACAATTCAACCCTCTTGTATTATACCATCTCATATACATATACTTCTAGATTTTGATCCTATAAGTGGAAACCATGGTGGACCCCTTCACTAAGGTATTATCTCAATAGAATCACGATTTTCACGTAAAATCTAATGGAATGAGTGATTTTGTTAGTTTTCTCTAGTGAATGTAAGAGTCTACTGGATTTTGTTCCCTAGAACTATATTTCTCAGTACATGAATAATTGTTTTTCATTATTAATGATATTTCATATCATTTCATGATCTCTCCATTTCATGTCATTTGTGGGTGATAATTCCCTGTAAATATATGTCACACTAAAAGGTCTCATAAGTTACCCTCTATGATGAGATACTAGAGGTTCCACAATTGTATTCTTGAATGTATGTTCTATGGTCCGATGATATTGTAGAAAATGACATAGAAGATGTAGGATATCTTGGGTAATAGGATCATAAGACATTGAGATAACTTATCATATTATTCTCCCTTAGTAACCTCAATGATATGATGTTATGAGAAGATACTCGTCAATAGGAAATCCACATTTCCATGTGTTATTAGATGTTAATTTTAGCGTACATGACAATTGATCCTTAAACGTTAAGATTATCATTCATGGATTCCATAACTCTTGTACTTATATGTATTGGTAATAAATTTGATTAACTATTCTCTATATGAAGTTTGATGAATTGGGTGTTTCACGAGTGATATGCATTAGTGGATAATATATGAAAGGATTTATATCTTTTATCCCCTAATGGAATTTGATATATTAGGACCTTTTATGGGATTGTAACTTACTGAATAAATCCATGGACATGGTGTTTGGTGGGAGAGTTCATTATCAGAATGTCAAATAAAGAGACATCAAGAATATAGGTTGATGGAACCAACATGAAATATTCTTTATTATAGATTTGGTGATAAAGGTATTTTAATAAATTGTAAGTGTTATTAAGAAGTTGGATGTCATTTTTGAAAATAGAGTCATTCTTTATGGGTACCTTAGTGTGTTGAAATATTATAACCTTTTCTTTATACAGTTATGAATATTTCCATATGGAAATTTTCTTAGAGGGTCACACACTAAGGGTATTTAAAATCTCAGTTAAATTCTCGTACGGAATTTAAAAAGTTAAAATAAATAATTATTATTCGTTTTTGGTTGATTTCCATAATTTAATAATATGTTATTTGAAATAATATACTCATTAACTAATAATAATAAATATTTTTTGAATGGTTGGGTGAATGTATTATTTTTCATATTAAATTTATTGATTAATAGTGTGGTGATATTTATTTACTAAAAAAATATTCATTATTCAAGTATTGGAAAATATCGGTGAGGGAAAGATACTTAGATTATTGGCCCTATTGGAAATTGTATAAATGATATTTATTTATTTTTTTAATGTGGTCCACATGTTAGGAAATAAATAATATTATTATTACTATTGGACATGGTATCAAACCAGAATTGTAATTTAGGGAAAAGGCTTGTCTGAAATTTTTTAAACATAAAACATCCTTGAAAACTATATAATTATACAAATTTCTATAATCACTATTTTTGTACCCAATAGATATAGAAAGAATCTCTCAGGACCTATAGAGAGATATAAATATCTATAATAGGATTTTTCATCCTCTTATCTCAAGTCATTGGGAGATCACAAAGAGTTATTTCTCCATCAAAAATAATTCAATAGTGATCAATAACCAACAAAACAGGAAATTAAGATTAGCCATGATAGCACCAAGAAATTTTACGATGCTATTTAGAGATTGTGGTGAATTCAAGTATTTCATCTTGTTGAATTATTCACTTGGGTCCTATAGCACAATAATGGTTTGATGGTATCTAAAAAATTGTATCATCAATGATGAGATAATTAAAATTTGAGGTAAATCTATATATGTTCCAAAATTATTTATAAATTACATTTAAAGATCATCATATTCAACTTTTATTATTTGTCTTTAGTAATGTAATCTATGGTTTTCATTAAACACGATTTTTTAATCCATTATAGAAAACATTAAATGAAAATTACGAATAAAATCTAAGGTGGACCTCCACCCCAGGTTCATCTGTTGTGACCATAACCTACATTGAGTACCACCTCAAAAAAGTGATGTAATACGTTTTCATCACCAAATTATATGAATAGTTATAAATTTTTATATAATGAATAGATATTTTACTTATTTAATGATTACTATTATGGATATTATGAAACTATGACCAAAATGTAAGTGTCAGAACAATTGAACCGAAAAATGCATGGAAAAGAGACCAATTTTCACATGAATGTTCATTTTAATGAAGAATTTGTTAATAAAAGGATATATGGAAATTATAATGTTACGATACATTGGAATTGTTTTTGAATATGGTTCTGTAATATATTTAAAATAAACATATATTAACATGATACTTGAGGTAAGGGGTTGTGTTTAAATATCATTTATTTTTAAGATTATCTACGCTGAATTTTTTTCAATGGAAATTATATATATCTTATATTTAAACCACATATATTTTATTCTCCTCTATTTATTCTTATAATATTCAACTAATAGTACCATTTTCTCCTCTTTAATATGTTAAATGATTAGGAAAATGTTTTTATGAAAAAACCTTATCTCTTTTTGGTCAATGAAAATTTTCATCCCTATCCATGTTATTTAAAAAAATCAAGAATGTACATTTCTATGATCCAATGATATTTTAATGAAATTTTAAACCATATTTTAGTTTCATTTAAAATAAAAAATAATATTTTTTTTTAGAATGGTTATTTATGAATTTATATAAAAAGTGTTAAATGAATCATTATTTTAACTTTTACCACACATACATATTTACCTATTATCAGGGATAATATTTTCATTCAATCTTCCATTACAAGTCCTAATTTATTTTGAAAAAAAATATTTTAGACACTATTTTTGTATTTTTTTAGTTTTTAAAGACACCAAATAAAATTTTTATCTTATCCATTCACAAAAAATGTGCATAGTTTCTTATGAATGTATTTTTCATCTATTTACACAAAATTTAAGTATTTTTATGCTTTAATATGGAAATGTTCTTAATATTAAATTCACTTTCATTATCTATATGTCTTATGATGATTTTAGAATGATTCAATTAAACCTATTTCTTTCCCATTGGTTAATTAAGTTATGAAAAAATATTTATGAAACCTGTTTCTTTTATTTGGGATATGATATGATAAAATTATGGAATGTTTATGAACCATGTATCCATTGAATGATTTATAATATAATGAATTAGTTAAATTTTTATAATCTTGTGGAACATGTATGTATTATTTTCATTATGTGATGGGTGGGATCATAATTATATAGACCTCCAATGTATTTGGTAATGATTTATATCTCATGGTATAATATGTCCCAGAATCTAGAATGAACCTAAAATAGTAAGAGATTATGTACAAGATGATCGTCTTGGGAGTGATCCTTGACTATGGAAATGATATAATGTGAAGTGAACCCAATCCACTATGATAGTCACAGTTATGAGCCTTGACATGTAAATCATTTTTATACATATTTGTGACCTACAAAACTATTTATTATGCTTATGAAATTCTCTCATACCTCATGAATGAGTATTGATGTATCTTTACTCTTATAATTTATTCATTTAAATGGGAAATCCTTATTCCAGTATTCATGATTAAATATATTTTACTGATTATGTTTTAATTTCATACATTATGATCCTATTATCATCCCTTTATTCTTATCTTATACTCACATGTGATTATTGATTTATATGAACGATGTTTATCCCTAATGGGCATCTAAGCTCACCCTTTCTTATGTTTCATTTCCTTATAAAGTGATGAAATGTTTTAATTAATGTATGTATAAGAAGTGTATTGTTAGGGAATAAATTAATGGGAGATGATGAAGATATTGGATAAAATAAGAATATTATATATCTAGTCTCTTAAAATAATTAACCTTTATAGTTCAAGTGAATATATTTTTTATGATATTTATTGAATATTAATCTAAAATGAAGTAATATTCATGTATCTAATCCATAGGATTCCCTAGATAGTGTCAAAGGGTATTTTTTATTTTTTGGATAGGGATTATAGAATATTGGTGAAAACCTAGTGCATAAGTATTAGAATATCATAAACTCCAAATGTTTTGGTAAAGTAGAGATTGTATGGTCTCTAAAAAATGACATCCCAATCTAAATACTGGAAAGTTGATATAGAAATGGAACATATGCACCTAGGGTTAAAAACACTAAAAATGGCCTTATAAGTATCTACATGATCTCCCCTCAGTTCATGATCAGTGAAATTAAGATTGAACATTTATCTAGATACTCCTAGGGGATATTATTTGGTTAAATCACATTATCTTTATAAACCATTATAATGATTGAGATGATTATACCTTTGAAAATTGATGGTAATCAATTGTGATATTAGATTAGCATAATGTTTCATCATTTGAATGAATGTTTCATAATTTATTACATTAAAATACTAATTTTCTTAATCATATGATTATTTACTTTGATTATTGAAGTTTAATAATCACACTAATTTTGCGATTTTAGTAAATGGATTTAAACAACTTGAATTGTGTAAAAAATGAATGTGATGTCCAATTCAATGACTATATTCATGAGAGACCAAATTAAATGGGAGTTATTATATGAAATATTATGATTATTCATAACAAGATATCTTGATATATGATTAACAACATCAAAAAGGGTGAGTTTCATAACATAGATAATAATAGAAAAATGGAGTTTCATGGGAATTTAGTGGATGATGAATATTGAGAAAATAAGATTCGATATCCTATATGTTGAGAATGTTGGAATAATCACCCCTAGAAATGTATCCAATGAATGGTAATACGTATTATGTGTGAAACATAAGGGCATAAGGTAACTAATTTCCATGGTAAAATTAAAAATTCAATTTAGTAAAATGAAGTTCATCTTAAGGTACCACTAATATATCTATGTTTTATGTGTGGGAAAATTGTACATTATCTATGTCGTTACCCTAATCTGAGGGATAAATCGTAGCCCATGGGAGTTTATATGCTCTGATAATTACTGAAGTGGATCATGGTGGTTATGTAACATGTATATTTCACTCTAGAGTTGACATGTCAGGTTAAATATATTAATAATGTTCCTTATAAAAATCATATTTGTGATCCTGTTGTGAATATTGATGTAATTTTGAGAATTAATTTTCATATCTTATATAGTCCACATATAAATTTCTAAGTAAGGGAAGTAAAATTTTATATTCTGAATCAAAATATAATCATCTTTAATTGTAAGGATGAATATAAGTTTCCAATGAAAATTAATTTTATAGCATGGTTCTTACTAAATATTCATAAGGGATATTTATCTGAAATGTTTGTGGAGAAACTCTACTTTTAAAATATTCTAATTGTGTGGGAATATGTTGATATGTTTCTATAACACATTCCTATTCATCCATTAAATAATGAAGTTGAATTTTTAGTAGAAGTCATACATGGTTTTACACCGATTTTAAATACTTTATATAGAATGGACCCTTTTGAGTTGTTGTCATTGAAGAAGAAAGTATAATTGAATCATGATAAGGGATTCATATACCCTAGTGTATCCCCCTGGGGTTCACATATTATTTTTTTAGGAACAAATATGGGTCAATGAATATTTTAATTGATTATCGAGAACATAAAAATCACCATTAAGAACAAATATCCTCTACCTTGTATGGATAATTTAATTGATCAAATGCAAAAATATTAGTAATTTTATAAGATTGATCTTCATTGTGGATGTCATCAATTTTGGGTCATGAATGAGGATAATTCCAATAATGACTTCCATATGAGTTATTTTCATTATAAATTTATAGTGATTCTTTTTGTAATTTCCAATACACATGCTATTGTAAAGACCCGTAAAATTCAAGAGAAAATTTTTCTTAATTTTCTTTGGAATTTTACAAGAGCGCGGTTTCGGACGGCACCTGATTCCGAGGCCTGGTGTGCCCGGAATCAATTTCCGAAGTTTGGCTCGGGTACGTTCAGTGAATGAACGAGCGGGAATTCCTAACTTTTGATCCGGTGTTCGGAATTGAAATCCGAGGGCACCGATGAACTCGCAGCGCCAATATTCGCTTAAGGAGACCTTTTCCGAAGTTGGGTTTATTGCGGGACGAAAGTTAATTTTTGGGAGAATTATAAAAAGTTTAATAAAAATGTGGAACACTTTTTATTTTATTTTTATGTTAGTTAACTTCTCCCAAAGGGAGTTAAAGGTGGGACCCACATCCACTAAACCTCCCTTGGGAGGATTAAGTGTGGTGGGGCCCACACGAAACCCAACTTTTCAACTTCTCTCAAAAAACTCCCTTTAACCCCACTTTAAATGTTTTGACAACTTAGCTTATTAATTAGGTTGAGTTGTTTAAACTTTTTCAAACCTTTGAAATTCAAAAAGGTTTGGTTGAGTTAATAAAATAAGCTCTTAGCTTATTTTATTTGGTTAGAATTGTTTAGCCATCTTGAGAGCATTTTGGGTTCTTCTTCTTCTTCTTCAAATTTTGACGAAGAATGCTCAAGCTTTGACGAAGAACGCTCAAGCTCCGACGAAGAACGCCGCTCCTCTCTTCTTCGTCTTCCGTGTCAACGAAAGGGAACACCGCTTCCTCCTCGGACTTCCTTCGTCGGCATACGAAGATTCTCCAACGACGTACCTCTTCGGACGTACCTCTTCGTCATCGAATTTGACGAAAGATTACCGCGACGCCCGACCTCCGCGACGTTGTCTTCCGCGGGTCGTTGACAATCTTCGAACTTGAAACCAAGGTAGGGGAATATTGTATATTTCTCATTTATGTGGTTTATATCCTCGAACTTGAGCATTTATTTATAGGATTTATCTTTGTGGATTCCTTACCCCGATTTTAATTTATCCTGATGAACGAGAATTAAATAAATTAATTCGCGGATCAATAAACAATTGATTGAATTAATTTTCTTCTCATTTATCATGAGATTGAAAATCTTGAAGTGTGATAAATAATTTTTTTCCAATTACTTGTGTTCTTGATTCTCAAGGATGATGGCCAAACAAACATGGCCATCAATTTGGACATTGTCCATGACTCTTTTATATTTCACTCTTCGCAAATTCCCTGAGCGTTCGTTCACGCCAAATAATTAAACGCGTCAAAACATCGATGTTTCTTTGAGCGCGACATACGGATGCGGAGATCTCGATCCGAGGATCAAGAATCTATGACCATTATAAATTTTGGGGTTTGAATGAAGATGTGGCGGACTTGATGACATGACGGAGGCATTCCGACGGTGTGCATGAGGCAGGGCGCACGACGGTTGCCGGAAGGGACTTTCCGGCGAGGCCAGCAAGAGGCGGCTAATAGGGGGTGTCCCGTGCAGATGATCGATGCAGGTTTATCATCAAACGCGAATGGCGGATGGTGTTCCGCGGGTGCGGAGAAGCCCTGCCGTTATGTTTAGAAGAGGTGCAAATCGTGGAAGAAGAATTGATTGGAGAGAGAGGAGTTATAAAGAGTTTTAAATAATAATAAAAAAATAATAAAATCAATCAAGTGGGGCGTGGATGGCATTGAGTTAAGGCAAGGGAGGCGCTGATCTTTTTTGGGGATGCGTGGATTTTGGATTTGTGAGATTTAAGGAATTAAATCAAATTAAAAATAATAATAATATAATAATGTTATTGTTATTTTCGTTGGGAAAACTGTTTTTTGACGGTATCTTCCTCGTGCGACCTCGGTTTCACGAACCGTCAGCGGCAGTGTGACCCTGACTCCGAGGCGGAATTTATGAGTCCAATATTGGATGACTTTTTCGGGTTTTTGGATCGGGTACCCGAAGTGCTTCGAAAATAATAGATTTAATATTATTATTAAATCTTCAACCTGCCATAACTCATGCGTGCGACGTCCGATTGCCTTGCTGTCAGTGGCGATGTAATCCTGTCATTAATACGGTCGAATCAGTATATCGCACTCAAAGTTTCGGAATACTTTGAGTTCGGCCGGGTTGGTTCGTTCACGAAACCAACCGGGCCTTCAGAGCGGAAACGCTCATATCTTGAGCTACGGACGTCCGTTTGACGTGCCGTCAGCTTTGTTGAGTTCCTCTTAGTGAGACGGATCTTTTGGCATACTCCGCCCGAGGTTTGGACGCAGGTGGAGTACGGTCGGGTTGGTTTTTGCCTTAAAAACCAACCGGGCCCCGGAGATGAAAATGCCAATAACTCTCAGACCGGGCGTCCGATCGACGCACCGTCTGTTGCGTTGAGTTCCTGTTGACGATACGGAACTTTTGGATACATCAACTCTAGACTTTGTGACAGTTGATGTATCAGCCTCTCGGCTCGTGGAGCGGACCCTCCGAACGAGTTTGCTGTGTGCGGGAACCCTAGTGCTGGCTGCGACTGTTACTGTGACTTCTACTACTGCTACTGCTACTGTGACTGCGACGACGACAGTACAGAGATCCTGTGTGGATTCGACGACGACGACTACAGCACTCAGCAATCCTACGTGGATCAGTGCTACATGTCCTGTGTGGGCCCGATCCTGTGTGGGTCCGATCCTGTGTGGGTCTTTGCGCTCAGCGGTCCTGTGTGAACCAGCGCCTACAGGTCCTATGTGGGCCCGATCCTGTGTGGGTCCTTTGCAGGGGTTAGTTATCTATCGATCCTTCGTGGGTCCGACGACTTAGATGGATCAGAGATCATCTTTATCGTCTTTCGAAGAAGTATACCTGTGTGAGCTTAATCCTATTATTTTCCTGTGAGGATTGTGTTGTGCTATCCTGTGTGGATTACGTTTTGCTTTCCTGTGTGGAATACGTTTACTTTCCTGTGTGGACTGAGTTGTACTTGGGCTCAGAGGTTGGAGCGTATTTGAAATTGATGACTTAGGTATATGTATGGGCATATACCTAAGCAGTGTCGGTTTTTACTTCGTGATTGTACCTTTCTTCGTGGTTTATCCTTTGTGGATTTGTGAGACCTTCAGGGGTCTCGGGGTCCCTACTGAGTAGCTTATACTGACCCCTGCACGGGCTTTGCCCGCACTACGTTGTGATGGTTGCAGACGACGGACAGCATTGATCTTAGCTGAGGCTTGCAGAGCAGGACGGTACCTGGAGGTGGACCACTGGGCGCGATGTGCTCGGAGCGGACGGCGGGACCCGTGGAGCAGTGGAGCTATCTGTACCCACCCTTGAGGTGGGATTTCTAGTGGACAGCTCGGTGTAGCGGCTTTTACTTTTCAGTTGCTGTTATCCCTTTCGAGTTGTACTTTACTTTCAGTTTGGGTTTGTATACTGGCCCATTTACTTTTCCGCACTTTCAGTTGTACTCTGCTTTTGCTTAGTGTTTACTTTCCGCTTGCTTACTCTGTGGTGTTTGTTTACTTTACAAAGGTAATGCCTTCCCTTTTTACCGGGATTTACGCCTTGGTGCTAGTCGCCAGCCCCTGGCCTATGGAAGGCGGGCTTGGGGTAGTCACGGCACGGACCCCGAGGGCGGGTCGTGACAAATTGGTATCAGAGGAGTTCCGTTCTACCGCGAACTCTGATCTTTTCTATGTGAAGCAATAATGTTTAGCGTATTGAGTGTGGTTATCAGTCCAGGGAGTCCAGTGTTGGTGCGGCGGCCGACGTATCCGTACACCAGGACCCTGACTTCTGATTTCCGACTTAATGCACGAAAACATTGATTGCGTGTGTGTTTCAAAGTTTTCTTTGTGTCAGCTGACCAGGTATACTGTTTGACCGTGGCGCACCTGTTTCCTATTCAGGATGGCCCCACGACGGCAGCCAGCTAGGGTTCCGAGAGTCGAGTGTGACGACAGCCCACTGAGCGATGAGGCTTCGGTGCAGGGCCCTTTGTCAGCAGTGGTACCGGCGGTAGTTCTACCCGCCGAGCCCCCGATGCTTCCAGCACCAGCCGCTGACGATCCACGTCGCCTCAGCGCACTGCATGAGTTTCAGCGCCAGCGACCACCCAGGTTTCGCAGGGAGACGGATCCCCAGGCAGTAGAAGACTGGCTGGAGGCCGTGGTACGTGTGTTTAGGCTAGTGAGGACACCAGCAGACCTCATGGTGATCCTTGCTGCGAGCCTACTACACGCAGCAGCAGGACGATGGTGGAGCTTGATGCTCCAGGTGCACGATGAGGCATCACTACTTTGGATGGACTTTGAGAACCTCTTCCGCTCGGAGTTCGTCCCAGCCACCCTTCGTGTGGTGCGTATCCAGGAGCTTCTTCAGCTGCGGCAGGGTAGCATGACGGTCGCCCAGTACTCGGCGAGATTTACTGATCTCTCGCGCTACTCGACCGACATGGTACGGGACCCATTTTTCCGGGCCCGGACCTTCGAGCAGGGTTTGAGACACGATATCAGGTCATCACTGATCTCCCTCAGCATACCGACTCAGACAAGAGTACTGGAGCGGGCCCTTCTGATCGAGAGCTTCCTTGCTGAGTCTACACCAGTGCAGTGACCCACCGCAGGGCGGCACGTGGAAGAGTCATTTGCAGCAGGCAGTCGATGGATGACTCAGGGGTCCAGACAGACCAGACCCTCAGGCAGACGACCTCAGGACACTAGCTCAGCAGTGCGGGGCACACAGCGCGGAGCCAGTCTTTCGAGTGGAAGACAGTGCTATGCATGCGGCGGGCAAGGCCACATGGCTCGTGACTGCCCGACCCGCCATGCAGAGGAGCAGCAGACGATTGAGGAACCACCTAGGCAGAGGCAGAGGTTCGACCGTGGCGGTCCGCAGGGAGGAGGCAGACGAGGCAGAGGAGCTGGTCGAGCAGCAGGTGGTGGGCGACGCTTTGAGGCTCTACCACCACCACCACCAGGAGGTCCACCCCGACCTCAGGGGAGAGCACAACTTCAGGCAGCTGAAGCTTACGATCATGGAGCTCCGGAAGCGGGTGGACTAGTGCGGGACTAGCTCCAGGAATAGAGGCCTTTGCCCATAATGCCTCTAGCTTCGTATTTTGTGTTGCTTTGTGACCTTGTTCTTTAAGTTGAAGTAATAAAAGACACTTTCCTTGGTGACTTTTGTTTTCTTGTCTTTTGTTTTTACTAAGAGGTTCCGGTTAAAAACTGTTGACTTGACCCTCACTTGCGAGATTCGTACTGGAGGAAACCCAGTGACCACACACTGATGCCGACAGTGTGACTCAACCCTTAGAGGCGAGAGTAACGGTTTGATCTCTTGGTAGCAGCGTCGAGGCCTTACGACGTCATCCATGCCATGAATTAAATAATCATGACGGGATTGACTATTTTAGGCAAGGAACGTGGTTCATCCAGGGGATGAGACCGGATTTCACTTTTCGGCAAAGGAGAAATCTTTGCAGCTAGTCTCTTTGCAGATATCCTTCGTGGATAGAGATGGAGCAGCCTTCCTCCAGTCTCTCACAGTCACCCCTCCTCTACTACAGCAGGTCAGAGAGGCACAGCGTGAGGACGCTGACTGTGAGACACGGCGTGCACAGATATCCTCGGGATAGACACCTGATGGTTTCTCCCTTGGAGCAGAGCACGACATCCTTTTTAGAGGACGTACCATGGTACCAGTCGCTTTGCGAGAAGGAGGTGCTGAGAGAGTTTTACACTTCTCCTTTGGCGGTACATCCTGGAGTGGCGAAGATGTACCAGGATCTCAGACGACAGCACTGGTGGCCGGGCATGAAGAAGGCTGTAGCAGAGTTCGTTTCTCGATGCCTCACCTGCCAACAGGTGAAGGCAGAGCATCAGGTACCAGCAGGCTTGGTACAACCCTTGGAGGTTCTAGAGTGGAAGTGGGACGACATATCTATGGACTTCGTGACTGGACTTCCACGCACTTCCAGAGGTCACGACTCCATATGGGTGATTGTTGACCGACTCACCAAGTCGGCACACTTCTTACCCATCAGAGAGCAGGGCTCAGTGGAGAGCTTGGGACGTCTCTACGTTCAGGAGATCGTGCGACTCCACGGCGTGCCATCATCTATCATCTCCGATCGAGATTCCCGCTTTACTTCCCGGCTTTGGAAGGGGTTACAGGAGGCATTCGGGACGCAGCTACGTCTGAGCACAGCCTTTCACCCTCAGACGGATGGTCAGATGGAGGGGACCATTCAGACTCTCGAGGACATGCTCCGCGCATGTGTCCTAGACTTTGGTCGTAGCTGGGAGGACCACCTACCCTTGGTGGAGTTTGCGTACAACAACAGCTACCACTCCACCATCGGGATGTCACCGTATGAGGCGTTGTACGACCGACCTTGTAGATCTTCTTTGTGCTGGACAGACCCTGGGGAGTCAGCACTGGTGGGACCGGAGATGGTCCAGGCCACGACAGAGAAGGTCCAGGTCATCCAGGAGCGGATGAGGACAGCTCAGAGCCGGCAGAAGTCATATGCTGACAGGAGGCGGAGGCCACTGGAGTTAGAGGATGGCGACCACGTCTTCTTGCGGGTCTCACCTCGACGTGGTATTCAGAGATTTGGCCGAGGCATCAAGTTATCTTCGCACTTCATTGGACCCTTCCAGGTCCTCAGCAGGGTTGGCGAGGTGGCTTATCGCATGGCTCTGCCACCTCAGTTGCACCGGGTGCACTTCGTCTTCCACGTATCTCAGCTGAGGAGATACGTGCACGACCCGACGCACATCATTGACCATGGGGAGCTTGACGTTGACGATGGGGCGACTTTTACGGAGGTCCTGGTGGAGATAGAGGATTGACAGGAGCAGGTCCTACGTGGGCGATCGATTCCTCTTGTGCGCATCAGATGGCAGCACGGGAATCTCTAGGAGAGCACATGGGAGCGGGAGGCTCAGATGCGTGCTCAGTACCCTCATTTGTTTCCCTAGTTTTTGATGTATCTTTACGGGGACGTAAAGCCCTGAGGTGGGAGTAATGTAAAGACCCGTAAAATTCAAGGGAAATTTTTTCTTAATTTTCTTTGGAATTTTACAAGAGCGCGGTTTCAGACGACACCTGATTCCGAGGCCCGGTGTGCCCGGAATCAATTTCCGAATTTTGGCTCGGGTACATTCAGTGAACGAACGAGCGGGAATTCCTAACTTTTGATCCGGTGCTCGGAATTGAAATCCGAGGGCACCGATGAACTCGCAGTGCCGATATTCTCTTAAGGAGACCTTTTCCGAAGTTGCGTTTATTGCGGGACGAAAGTTAACTTTTGGGAGAATTATAAAAAGTTTAATAAAAATGTGGAACACTTTTTATTTTATTTTTATGTTAGTTAACTTCTCCCAAAGGGAGTTAAAGGTGGGAACCACATCCACTTATCCTCCCTTGGGAGGATTAAGTGTGGTGGGGCCCACACGAAACCCAACTTTTCAACTTCTCTCAAAAAACTCCCTTTAACCCCACTTTAAATGTTTTGAAAACTTAGCTTATTAATTAGGTTGAGTTGTTTAAACTTTTTCAAACCTTTGAAATTCAAAAAGGTTTGGTTGAGTTAATAAAATAAGCTCTTAGCTTATTTTATTTGGTTAGAATTTTTTAGCCATCTTGAGAGTATTTTGGGTTCTTCTCCTTCTTCTTCAAACTTTGACGAAGAACGCTCAAGCCTTGACGAAGAACGCTCAAGCTCCGACGAAGAATGCCGCTCCTCTCTTCTTCATCTTCCGTGTCAATGAAAGGGAACGCCGCTTCCTCCTCGGACTTCCTTCGTCGGCATACGAAGATTCGCCAACGACGTACCTCTTCGTCATCGGATTTGACGAACGATTACCGCGACGCCCGACCTCCGCGACGTTGTCTTCCGCGGGTCGTTGACAATCTTCGAACTTGAAACCAAGGTAGGGCAATATTTTATATTTCTCATTTATGTGGTTTATACCCTCGAACTTGAGCGTTTATTTATAGGATTTATCTTTGTGGATTCCTTACCCCGATTTTAATTTATCATGATGAACGCGAATTAAATAAATTAATTCGCGGATCAATAAACAATTGATTGAATTAATTTTCTTCTCGTTTATCTTGAGATTGAAAATCTTGAAGTGTGATAAATAATTTTTTTCCAATTACTTGTGTTCTTGATTCTCAAGGATGATGGCCAAACAAAAATGGCCATCAATTTGGACATTGTCCATGACTCTTTTATATTTCACTCTTCGCAAATTCCCTGAGCGTTCGTTCACGCCAAATAATTAAACGCGTCAAAACATCGATGTTTCTTTGAGCGCGACATACGGATGCGGAGATCTCGATCCGAGGATCAACAATCTGCGACCATTATAAATTTTGGGGTTTGAACGAAGATGTGGCGGACTTGATGACATGACGGAGGCATTCCGACGGTGTGCATGCGGCAGGGCGCACGACGGTTGCCGGAAGGGACTTTCCGGCGAGGCCAGCAAGAGGCAGCTAATAGGGGGTGTCCCGTGCAGATGATCGGTGCAGGTTTATCATCAAACGTGAATGGCGGATGGTGTTCCGCGGGTGCAGAGAAGCCCTGCCGTTATGTTTAGAAGAGGTGCAAATCGTGGAACAAGAATTGATCGGAGAGAGAGGAGTTATAAAGAGTTTTAAATAATAATAAAAAATAATAAAATCAATCAAGTGGGGTGTGGATGGCATTGAGTTAAGGCAAGGGAGGCGCTGATTTTTTTTTGGGGATGCGTGGCTTTTGGATTTGTGAGATTTAAGGAATTAAATCAAATTAAAAATAATAATAATATAATAATGTTATTGTTATTTTCGTTGGGAAAACTGTTTTTTGACGGTATCTTCCTCGTGCGACCTCGGTTTCACGAACTGTCAGCGGCAGTGTGACCCTGACTCTGAGGCGGAATTTATGAGTCCAATATTCAATGTCTTTTTCGGGTTTTTGGATCGGGTACCCGAAGTGCTTCGAAAATAATAGATTTAATATTATTATTAAATCTTCAACCCGCCATAACTCATGCGTGCGACGTCCGATTTCCTTGATGTCAGTGGCGATGTAATCCTGTCATTAATACGGTCGATTCGGTATATTACACTCAAAGTTTCGAAATACTTTGAGTTCGGCCGGGTTGGTTCGTTCACGAAACCAACCGGGCCTTCGGAGCGGAAACGCTCATATCTTGAGCTACGGACGTCCGTTTGACGTGCCGTCAACTTTGTTGAGTTCCTCTTAGTGAGACGGATCTTTTGGCATACTCCGCCCGAGGTTTGGACGCAGGTGGAGTACGGTCAGGTTGGTTTTGCCTTAAAAAACAACCGGGCCCCGGAGACGAAAATGCCAATAACTCTCAGACCGGGCGTCCGATCGACACGCCGTCTGTTGCGTTGAGTTCCTGTTGACGATACGGAACTTTTGGATACATCAACTATAGACTTTGTGACAGTTGATGTATCAGCCTCTCGGCTCGTGGAGCGGACCCTCCGAACGAGTTTGCTGTGTGCGGGAACCCTAGTGCTGGCTGCGACTGTTACTGTGACTGCTACTACTGCTACTGCTACTGTGACTGCGACGACGACATTACAGAGATCCTATGTGGATTCGACGACGACGACTACAACACTCAGTGATCCTACGTGGATCAGTGCTACAGGTCCTGTGTGGGCCCGATCCTGTGTGGGTCCGATCCTGTGTGGGTCTTTGCGCTCAGCGGTCCTGTGTGAACCAGCGCCTACAGGTCCTATGTGGGCCCGATCCTGTGTGGGTCCTTTGCGGGGGTTAGTTACCTATCAATCCTTCGTGGGTCCGACAACTTATATGGATCAGAGATCATCTTTATCGTCTTTCGAAGAAGTATACCTGTGTGAGCTGAATCCTGTTACTTTCCTGTGAGGATTGTGTTGTGCTATCCTGTGTGGATTACGTTTTGCTTTTCTGTGTGGAATACGTTTACTTTCCTGTGTGGACTGAGTTGTACTTGGGCTCGGAGGTTGCAGCGTATTTGAAATTGATGACTTAGGTATATGTATGGGCATATACCTAAGCAGTGTCGGTTGTTACTTCGTGATTGTACCTTTCTTCGTGGTTTATCCTTTGTGGATTTGAGAGACCTTCAGGGGTCTCGGGGTCCCTACTGAGTAGCTTATACTCACCCCTGCACGGGCTTTGCCCGCACTACGTTGTGTTGGTTGCAGACGACGGACATCGTTGATCTTAGCTGAGGCTTGCAGAGCAGGACGGTACCTGGAGGTAGACCACTGGGCGGGACGTGCTCGGAGCGGACGGCGGGACCCGTGGAGCAGTGGAGCTATCTGTACCCACCCTTGAGGTGGGATTTCTAGTGGACAGCTCGGTGTAGCGGCTTTTACTTTTCAGTTGCTGTTTTCCCTTTCGAGTTGTACTTTACTTTCAGTTTGGGTTTGTATACTGGCCCATTTACTTTTCCGCACTTTCAGTTGTACTCTGATTTTTCTTAGTGTTTACTTTCCGCTAGCTTACTCTGTGGTGTTTGTTTACTTTACAAAGGCAATGCCTTCCCTTTTTACCAGGATTTACGCCTTGGTGCTAGTCTCCAGCCCCTGGCCTATGGAAGGCGGGCTTGGGGTAGTCACGGCACGGACCCCGAGGGCGGTTCGTGATAGCTATCATCATTGATTTCATGAATAGAGTATTTATATATTACCTCCATCATATTTAAATAGTCTTTATATACGATATTTTTATATATTCCAAGTGCAAGTAAGAGCATGAAGATCATTTCAGGATTTTATTTAAGACCCAAAGAAGGATAATTTGTATTCGAAATTTATGAATTTTAAATTTTAGCTACACAATATTTCATTCATAAGTCATATAATATCATGAGAGGATAAATCCGTATATCCTTGAAAGATAGTAGTTATTAAGAAATGACCCAGACCAACCACGGTGATCGAGATCCATAGTTTTCATGGATTGGGTGGATACAACTAATTGTTTCTAAGATATTTCTCATTGATATCTAATCAGATAACCTTGTTTAATTGAATGGAATCAATGTTCTTATTGGATGGATGAATATGATAAAAATTTCTAGGATCTACAGAAAAAGTTAATCAATGCACAAATGATAACTCTACCCTATGTTGAAGAAGGGATTTTTATCTATTATGATGTATGGAAAAAAGTAACTATGATACATCCTCATGAACGATGATATGGTGATGGAATATGTCTAATTCTAATTGAAGATTCATTAGAAAAATTACCTGACTCATGATTTAGAGTTGTAAAAAATATTTTTTCTTTTATAATATCATTGAATTATATTTACGATCATAAATGGGATGTATATACTGATCATTAAATATTAAAAAATATATTCTCATGAAAGGAGATAAATATATTTCGGGGAAGATGGTTTGAGTTGACTAAAGATTATGAATCCTCAATACATTACCACCATTGTAAGTTAAAAAGGGATATTGATTCCTTGAGTTGAAAGTAACATGCTAGTTTTTCCATGATGAAAGATATCAAATAATTAAATATTATTATTAGAAGAACCGTAAAATCATAATGATGGAAAAAAAATCATGCCTTTACCATATGAATATTCAATCATCCATCCATGTAAGGATTAAATAGCCAAAGAAGGAAGATGTGAAACTATGGATGAAGGTGAGGAATGTTCATCAACAAAATAATGATTGTGATTCAATAATAAGGATCACCATAAGAAAACCTCCATGTAGAGGCAATTTTTTTGCATTTAGCTGCGGTTTAAACCGCCGCTAAAACGTACGTATTTTACATTTAGCGGCGGTTAAAACAGCCGCACAAAGTTGACCAGAAAAGAATGATGCTTCCACTGCGCCACTGCCCTGAAAAACAAATCAAACCAGACAAACCAGAAATAATCTCATAAAATAACATCAACTCAATGATGTGTTGGACCTTTCAAGGATATAAAATTGGAATAATTGGTTGTTTATCAAAACTTTTATGGTTAAATGGGTTGTGAGATAACTAAGGGGATAAATAATGAATGGAAAATGTGGGAATATCCATTTTATAAGATGGAATTGAAAATACGTACAATGGTTTTTTATGAATGAATAGTAAAATAGAATAGTAATGGAATTATGTTATGTGCAGTGAAAGTGATAAACTATGTGAATATTGGTGAAATGAAATTGGTTCACCCTTGATATTGTAATTTTTTAAAATGGTCAAGTGTGTTTGACATTGTAGAATGTGTATAGATGGATTAGTAAATGACGAGGGACACAGTAGATCCCACCCATGGTTAATAATTTTTATAAAAGGAATTATTTATCTTTGATGTGGGATGGATAGATAAGAAATTTGACATAATGGACTTGATATGATGTATACAGAGTTTCCTATGCTTGGATAGTGTATTGGCATGGCTTTCTAGGCACTAATGCCTATGTGTATGATATGAGTGAACTGATTAGTGCACCACAATATATGAATTTGAAATGATTAATGAATTACCATTGTTTTTAATGAAAATGTAAAACCCATTTATATTAATGGAATATAATTTTGACATGGCGGAAGAAGGTTTGGTGGGATTTTATGTCATCATAAAACTGAAGGATATACAGGGTTAAATGCCTGATATTTAATTATGGAACATGTTTACCTTTTCTTCATTTTTCATTATTTAATAGTTCTTATGTATATAGTATTATTGTTATTATAATATTTATTTGTTTAGACACTATTGGTGGTGTCCTATTAACCTATACTCACACCCTTTTTAGGATGCCATTGATACCTGAGTAGATATCATGATTGTAGGGAAGTATAAGGGAAAAATCCTTTTGATAGATGGTTGGTTTGGGATATGGTATGGAGTATGTATGAGGGAACTGGATGGACATCGAGACCCATTTTAGTATTTTTATAGGTTTTTTATTTTGTTTTTTCCTTTACACATGACACTTGTATGAACTGACATATTTACTATATTGGTTTTGGGGATTTACCCAATTTTTGGAATTGAATACATCATGCATGATTATTCTTATAACATACATGGTTATCATTTAAATTGATTTATACTATTTTTTTACACTGGTAAAGATGGTATATTATCCCCACATACCTCATTGGACCCTCAATACTAGTAGGAATCTTCTTGTACATGAGGAGGCATTCCTATGGTCATGTGGCTCATTGGTTTGGGGAACTAGTTTAGTGGAACCTAGGTAATGGTGTCACAATGTTGTATCAAATCCATTTTATTTTATATTGAATAATATTTTTGAATGTTTTATATGATATTAAGGTGTTTCAGTACTTGGTAATGTTTTTTGTGGGATTATCTAACCCATATATGGGGGAAAACCCAGGTTCTCGGTGTGGGATTGTTGTTCTTGTTGTTTGATGTTATAGTTGGATGTTATTTCACCTTGGGTGATACACTAGCTGTGAGATATTATTGTTTTCTAAGGTTTTATTCATGGAATGTCATGTAATTTGTTATATATTCATGAATAATTTTAGTAAATCAGGATTTATATAACATGAATCATATTAGGATCAAATAGAAAACAAGGTTATATTTGTGTTATGGAAAATGAAAATCATTTTCTATTGGTTTCATAGAAAATAGTTCCTAATAAAGAGTTATCAGTCCACTTGTTTTTGTGATTCACGGTGTCATAGGATACCAACGCCAGAAGGGTTTAACTTCTTGGATGATGATATTGAATAATTACATATTATAATATTAAGCATTAAGAATTTATTCAACAAATCAACAATGGGTTTAAATCCTAGTCATCCAAAATCTTGACTACCAATTCAAATATAGGCCTAAATGGAATGACGTATACCACACTCAAGAAATCAAGACATAAAAGGAAACATGAGAAATCAATAAAATGCATAAAAGGAAACATGAGAAATCAAGAAAATGTTAGGACATGAAAATGTGTGGTGGAAACTATGTGCCACACATGGTACATATACAAACCAACAGTTCCCATATTTATTCAACACATCAACTATACAACTCTACTCGCGGTCTGATGATGCATCGTCACCCTCTCCACCTCCATTTTCACTTTCTGCTATCACCTATAAGAACATTATTATGGAAATTAAATATTTTTTCATATTTATATTAAAAAATAAAACCTATGAAAGTTTTCAAACTAAATTATTTTGATTTTTTGTGATTTACTTGCTGACCACCATTCAATGCACTACCACCGGGGTCATATCTTCTCATCTGCTGATGCATAGTAGTCATTGCTTTTTGAAAAGCGGATATCTGACCCCCTTATCATGAACTATGCTTCGTAGAGAAGAAATCTCCCTCTAAGAATATTCGTGTATGGACTGACTATAACCAGGATTAGATGCAGCTAGAATCCCTAGTGGCATGCCAAATACCTCAGATGGTACGGGTCCGAAACCCATCCCGCACACTCTACCAGGAAGCTCCTTCCCAAGGACTTTAGCAATTGGGACATCCAGGGAGACTGAGTAAGACTGCCTAGGATTGGAATCACATAGTTCTTTAATTTTTACCTATAAATCAAATATCAATATATATTAACACAGTAAAAACTGATAATAAGTTATTATAATAAAAAATTGGCTTCATACCCAAACTTCTTTGGCAGGCTCATTAACAAAACTTCCATCTGATTTTTTTTCTGAACATCCAACCACAGTTCAGTTAGGGATGCTTCGTGCCCTAAACTCTGTGACTGTATTAAGAAAAGATAAACCAACAATTAAATATATTAAACAGATAATATTGTCTTATAAATATTTAAAATAATTAAAAGATTACCAATGTCGTTCGGCTTCTAGAAAAGCTTTTTGAGCCCGCAGTGTGAGGGATGACTTGCTTATCCCAATTTAATGCATTCTGTCTTGAGAGATCCTGAAATAAATAAAATGAAATTTAACAGTAATGCATTCAATTTCATCTCCTGTTCATATACATGTATAAATTTAAAATGCGGATAATATAATAATATATATTTCAATACCATCCGCTTCTCATCACGATGTCTGTCAACATAAACTTTCCACTGTTCTTTTGGTACCCCACTGGGTAGCTTCTCATACATTTGTTGCATGGTCAACAAAGTATCGTTGACATCACACCACAATCTCCATTTGAAATATTTCCATTTCTTACCAAGATTTTTCAATGTCCACTTCCGTGCTATCACATCAGCAAATGTAAACTGGAAGAACATCTGTATACAGAAATTTATTTTGAACATATTTGTAACATGACATTCAATTAAACCATAATGTAATAAAATTAAATTTATTTAGGAATCAAAAACATCATTTTTCCAGCTTGGAGGCATATGTCTCCAATCATCATAAGAAATAGAAAGGGAAATGGGCTCCGCTGCCAGCTGGCCTAGAATCTGGCCAAGTAGCCCCTCAGCGTCATCCATAGGGACCCCATAAGAATCAAATGGCATGACTATATTCTCACCATTAATATTCAAAACATCTGAACATTTGAAGTTTTTCTTCACGGTTTCATTTTTTTCATCTTCAATGAGCAAAACAATTAGTATAAACAAAATGCAAAAAATTTATTTAATTAAAATTTGTACCTATGACAATGACACTCCAGTATGTCCATGATGAACTGGAAGGGGCGTGTCGCCACCCCACTGTTGGGGCCTTTGAATGGGGAGTCGATGACTCAGCCTCAAATGGGACACCCACAGATGGTGTGAGATATGGTGTAGGGGGAGATGGTGCAGGGGTGTAGGATGCTGGTGCCTCAGATGCCGTGGAGAGGGAGCCAGATAGATCGTCATCTGTCGCAGAACTAGATGAAATAGTGTACTGCTTTTTCCTTGGAATTACTATCATTTAATCAAATAAAATTTAGTTCAGAATATATATTTCAAAAAAATTATGCATAAAAAAAGTAAAAATGATAATAGATACCCAGTACTAACAGACAAAATATATATAACAATGATAACGAATGACTACAGAAATGAAACATGTGGTTTCTGAATGAATAAATAATTGTACATATAATCATTTTCCCCTTCAATAATGTCAGTTTCATGCTCCATTTCTTCATCTAGTTCATTCAACCTTGCTAGAATAATATTTTCAATTTCATGATGGACTAAACATTTTGCATCCTGTTGTTGATGAAATTCAATTTCAGAGGTCAAATCTTCCACTTCATCACCCATATCATACAAATATGTTTATATTATGTGAAAAACTACACTCCACCCTTCATCCACAACACAATTCACATAATATACCATTTTTTATTGCGATGCTAAGAAATATGGATCATGCAGTTCACGATCACCAACATCAATCAAGCGAGAGAAGTTCACATAAGTAAATTGCAAGGAATATCTTTTAACACCTATGATAATATCGACCCATTTGAATTTGAATAAAACAATAGAATGTATGTGTTAGTTTAATTCAATAATATCATGCAGCTTTCCATATTATCCCACTTTAGCAAATGTAAATATACCACTATTCTGTGTTTTTAATCCCACTTCTCGATCGACTTTACGAAATCTAAAGCCATTCACATTATAAGCGTCGAACTTTCTAACTTGTTTTATAGGGCCTCTAGCAAGAAACATAAAATCTTATGACAAGTCTGCTTGAGTATCAGTATTCATGATTTGAGAAAAGAAATATAATTTAATAGATTTAAAAAATGTATGTGTCAAAATAATATTCATATTTATTGCAATATTTATGAACTTACACGTTGTGCAAACCATTCTACAAGCTCTTTATTCACAGCTTTCATCATATCTTTCTCATTTCGTGTTCGGCCTCTAATTCGTATCTTTTTTTGTATCCTCAACTCTTCAATAAATGGATCTGCAATTTCACTATTCCGCAGCACATATCTATGTGCCTGTAATAATTCCAATTCTGTCAGTATCACATTTGAGGTCCTCCCAACTGATTGACCAATAGAAAGAAATATTTTTTATTTCTGATGAATTTGAGATTGAGTTGATGTGTCGTCAACACATACAACTTGGTTAAATCTTGTCTCAATATCATCCAAATATCTAGAACAAAAGGTAAGACACTCCTCATCCAAATATCCTTTAACAATAGAGCCTTCTGGTTGAGATTTATTTCTCATATATTCTTTCAAATACCCAAGATCTATGTGAAATAAAATAATAATATTATGAATTTATTTAAATTCCAAAAATTATATACTTAAATGAAAAACCTATAAATAAAATACCTCTCAATTGAATACATCCATCGATAATGAATGGGACCTCCTGATTTAGCTTCCTCAACCAAATGCACAGTTAAATGCATCATGACAGTAAAAAACGATGGAGGAAAGATCATCTCCATTGCACAAAGGGTCAATACAAACCTCTCCTGAAGGTTTTCAAGCTGAAATGGATATAGAGATTTCTCACATAATTTCTTGAAAAATGTGCAGAATTGGTGTACAACAATAGTTACTTTTTCATGTAATAATGTACGCAATGTCAATGGTAGTAACTATTGTAACAAAATATGTGAATCGTGACTTTTAAATCCATGTAACTTACGATTCTTCAAGTCAACACACCTTGATATGTTACTCGAATAACCATCATATACCTTCACATTCGTTAAAATTTGAAGGAATGCATCTTTATCCATATTTTTCATTGCAAAAATGGTAGGAGCATACTTTTAATTCTCATTTGGCCAGAGATCACGTTTTATGTTCATTACTTGTAAGTTATAGTGAGCATTGATATGATCCTTTAACTTTCCATGCTCATTAAGTAATGGAAAAATCAATTTATCACAGACATTCTTCTCAATATGAATCACATCAAGATTGTGACGTAAAAAATTAAATTCCCAATATAGGAGTTTAAAGAATATACTTTTTTCCTTCCATTATTGCATTCTGATTTCACCTGACAATGCACTTCGGACCCGTTTTCCATTATCATTTAAATGATGAAACTTCCCAAATTATGTTTCCACATTTTCAAGCTGTTTCAATATTTCAGAACCGGTTAGAAACTTTGGAGGTGGTCTATGATCAATGGAACTATTAAATTTTGATCTGTTAAGCCGAAATATATGAGATGCATCGGGAAATATTCGATTGCACAAGAAGCACCATTTTCTACTGTGAGGTAGCTGTTTGGGCTTAAAATCGAAGTTGCAAACGGGACAATCCAACCCCATGTAAGTGTTCCAACCAAATAAATTACCAAGCCCAAGGAAGTCACTAATGGTCCACATTAAAGCAGCATGCATTTGGAACATTGTTTTAGAATAATCATCAAATGTCTCAACACCATTGCTTCATAACTCCTGCAATTCATCAATCAAAGGCTGAAAGTATACATCAATATCATTTCCAGGAATTTTTTCCTAGGAATAATCATCAAAATGATAAAAGATGTTTATTTCATACACATCCATGGAGGCAGATTATATGAAATCAAAACAACTGGCCAAATGTTATAACTGGTACTCAATGTCCCAAATGGGTTGAATCCATCGGCACCCAATCCCAATCGAACATTCCTAGGATCAGCTGAGAAATCTAAATGTAATGAATCAAATGTCTTCCAAGATTGGGAATCTTGTGGATGTCTCATTAACCCATCATTTTTTTATCTAAAGAATGCCACTTCATGTGTTCAACGGTTTTCGATGACATGAATAATCTTTGCAATCAAGGCTTCAAGGGAAAGTAACGCAAAACCTTTACAGGTGTGTTATTTTTCTTCTTCTCCATGAAATTATGTTCATTCAGGCTTCCAAAACCACCCTTTGACTTCCATCTAGAAGAAGAACATTTCTTGCAATTCTGTCTACTTGAATTCTCTCCCCAATAAAGCATACAATCATTGGGACACACATTTATTTTTGTATAATTGAGACCAAGCTTGTTAACAAATTTTTTCATATCATAAAAAGATTCTGGGATTTTCACTTTAGAAAATGCATCACGAATGAATTCCAATATCATGGAAATTACCTTATTTGTAATTCCACATAGACATGTGATATGGTACAAATTTAGTAGAAATGAAAGCTTTGAATATTTGAAACACCCACTATACAACTCTTGATTTCCATCGTCAACTAAATCATGAAACACATTTTTCTCAGTGATGTTTTCTCTTACATTTGACTCCATAGAATCAAGAGGAGGATCCAATGATATGTTACAATCTTGATCTAGTTGTGTTATAGTCTCAAAAATATCACTTGTCACGTTGCAATTTGTAGCACCCTTTTCTGGTTGTTCTGTTATGTTATGATGCTGATAGCGGTGTCTTACAGTGCTGAATGTATCATTTATGAGGTTTTTCATTTAATTTTCCAATGTCAATGAACTTAGGACCTCATTCTGTGGATTAACATCAATACTCAATCTTTATGTAACATTTGATTCTCCATGCCAAACCCAACCCCAATTATTGAACAGGGAATTTCTTCAGTATTAAATGTTCATAAACTTCATCCCTCTTTAACCACGTTCTAAATTTACATTTAGAACATGGACATATTATTCTCCCTTCAACAGATCGATTACAAATTGAAAAATCTAAAAACTCATTCAAACCCTTAACATACTGAGGTGTGTTCCTCGGTAATGTGATCCAGCTTTTATCCATGTATATCACAATTTGCCTACACAATAATAAAAAAAATTAAAACACATAGTTACTACTAAATAGAGAAAGATATTCATATATACAATAGTGTAAGATTACAGAAACATAATATAATATATATGAGCCCCTAAGTTAGTTATGAACCCTCTAGTGTTTGGGATAGGGGAAGTTTCTTTGGTAAAGAGAAACAATGTGCTAACAATACCATATTACTCAATTACCACATGGTCAATACTAAAAGTTATGCTAAACAGTATTCCTATCATGTTTCTCCCAAATCTACAAATTTTCAACCCTTGACTTTTGAAATCTTTTATAGCATCAAAATATAATATTAGATAACAAAAAGTAACATAAGCATAACTTGGTTTGAATCATAGTTCATGAGGAAAAAATAATGTTTCCAATATCGATGAAGAAGCATAGAAATAGTAGGATGTAACACTTAATTGGTCCTGATTGTGTGACTCTAAATCACAAAGCAAATGGTATGAGCTTCATGACCACAAACTAAATGACCCATGTTCCAAGACCGTATCGACACCTTCGTTTTTTTGGAATTATTGGGGAATTTTAACTACTTTACTTTTTTTATAAAAATGCTTTAATGATTATCAGGGAATTATTAAATTAAAATGAGAATACTAATATTATTTTACATAGACATATTCTAGAACACCTAGGTGAGATCCTACATAGTCTACTATCTAACACCCTATTCCCCTCTTATGTGGTCATTATGATTAGTTTTATTGAGTTATAATTAATTATGATATCATCCATATTTATGATACCATATTTTACCAATTCATATCACCACTATAGAATTTACACCATTATTCCATGAATGGGAATCTTAAAAAATATTTTTATAAAATTCTATGACCAGTTGGTGCAACAAGATCAACTCTACCTCTGGTTTTGTATGCTCAGATGGAATAGTCCTATTAGACTAGTTCTTAACAAAAGACTTAGGAAAACTAAGAGGCATCTAGGAACAATTAATTTTATTAGGATGGGCCTCATTAGAGAATGAATAACTATCTTGTGACATTTGAGAAGTAGTTTTATACATAAGTGAACGATATCATGAACAAGAAACATAATTCTTATATGGTTTGAGGTACCATTTGTCTAAATATGGAAATTATGGATATCATATATGATATTTTTGTATTGGATACATCCATCATTCATCTATTGTTAATCAACATGTGGAAACTATTCCTCATACCATCAGTGTCAACACACCTCATAGATAGTGGTAGTGAGGGGGATTGAAATGGATAGAATTTTACATGACTATTATTACAGTATAATTTATCTAGTTTATTTAGATCATATACATGTATTTCATTGATTTAATCTTTTTTATGAACTACATAGTGGGATTTAAAGCTTGTATAGTCCACCAAGATTATTAGGTAGCGTTCACATCTCTATACAGAGATCTTCATGAATTCACTTGGGATTTAGTTCTAAATATTGTTAGAATTAAAGATATACTAATTGTGGTTGGAAAAATCAAGGACTAGTTTGTGTTAAAAAATTTGATTGCTGCTAATGAAACATGAAATGTAAATCTTCCTATCATAGTGGATTGACACACCAACATCTTTCCAAATTATTTCTCTAGGTTACCATCCAAGAATGAAAAAATATATTATATCAATCTACGTCAATGATCATTCCCATAATTGACTATTTATATCCCATTTATAATGAATAACCCATTAACATATATTCCATTTATAATGGAAAATCATTTATCACATATATCAATTCCATACCTTAACCCATTTAACACAATCACATTATAGAAAATTCACCTTATGTTATGTCATCAACAAAACACATTTATCACTTATTTCATTTAATAAAACAAGTTAACATTCCAACCTAATTGTCGGGGGTTCTATCTCACTGACCCATATATCATTTAAATGACTATGTTCTCAAAATATCTTTAAAATCAGATCATGGAATAAAACACATTTCAAGATAACCAATTGAAATAATCTTGAATCCTCCCTTCAAAAAACGAGTCTTCCTCTTTTAAAAACTCAACATGTCCCAAGAAATTCATTTATATTTACAACCGTAAAAGGAGATTTTAAATCATTTTAAAAAAAGGGGAACCACACCCTCATTTATAATCACCATTTGAAATCTATTAATATAACCCATTTTTTCCTATAACATTGAGGTCAACACCTCCTTTTCAAAAAAATACCCACTTTCAAAAAATTGTTGTCCTTTATGGAAAACCATAACCAAATCAATGTGAAAAATTATTATTTTAATCAATTTTAGAATCCGACAGGCCATTTCAAAAAAATACCAATTTCATACTTCAAATATACCATTAAACATGACTAAATACCAACATAAAATTCTCTCCCCATTCACTTTCATAATTATATTATTAAAACAATTTAAAAAATATTTCACCAACCTTAAGGGGTTTTCATGACCCAAGGGTAGACCTAGGTATGATCTCAAACATCAATGGGCCCAACAAAGTCCTTAGAGGGTTTAATACATCAATCTAAGTCCTAATATCACTTTTCTAACTCAGGAACACAAAACATAGTAAAGAATTAAATTAGAACAACTATAAATGCATATAATACCTAAATTTTATGAGAGAAATCTTCAATACCACGTGGGGTCGTAGGGGTCGCAGGGGGTTAGGGTGGCCGGGGTCCCGGGGTCGTCAGCATCGCGGGGTCGTGGGGGTAACGGGGGGCCGGGGTCACGAGGGAAGCATGGACAGTGGGGAGAAGTGGAGTCGGGGGGGGGGGGGGAAGGGTCGGCTAGGTTAAAATAAAAAAATGTTTGGCGGCGGTTTATAATAAACCGCTGCGAAATCATTTAAAAAAAACTTTTAGCTGCCGTTACCAGAACCGACACTAATAAACCGCCGTTAAAACGAATTTTTGTTGTAGTGTATCAATAACTGAGTATGTCGATCGTTAATAACATTTTATAAGAAGGAGTTATTGGATGAATCTTATAGTTTATCATTCTATATTTTTTGTAAGTATGATGCTGTATTGAGATATGAAGGAGTATTTATAGAGAGATAATTTGAAAAGGGATATTAAAGAGTTTATATCTTGATACATGGTATGAAAAAAAATTTATGGAAGGTAGAAATAATTCTAAGGGGTTGTTACAACTATTAAGCATACATGAATGAAAATAGGGAAACGAAACCTTGAATTTCTTCATCAGATTCCCAAAAACATCTCAAGGACACAATGATAATTGGGTTGAATTAGATTTCCTTATTAAATTAAGACATTATATTACTATTAGATATATTTAATTCTTGATTATCTTGATCTGTTATATATTAAAGAAGTGGTAATTTGCACGGATTACCACTCCCAATAGTATCTAATCAATATTTTAGGTTTACCTTGATGTTTTGGAAAATTATTTAGCATGTCTTAATTATGGGGTTTACATTTAGAATTTAATAACAACCGTGGATATATAGTAAGTCTATAAGGAACATTAAAACCCTATAAGATAAACTATGATTTCACTCTATGGACATTAATATAGGTTGGAATCATTAACTTCTATTGCTTAATTTTTTATAAAATAAAAACTTTCACTCAAGAATCTAGACAACTCCTTTTGAAGGTAGTTAATAAGTCCACTAGGCAGTGATGAAGTTATTGAATAAAATATATTATAAATTGATCTAGTAGATAAAAGGTATGATAATGTTAGATTCATTCAGTAACATATCTTGGAAAATGAAAGTTGATATACAAATTATTTTTAGAATTTTCAGTGCGATCTAGTGTTTGATCATGGTGACAAGGTATTCATATGAATTTCTCCTTTGAAGAATGATATGATATTTAAAAACGGAATTCTTTTAACTATATATATTAGTTCCATCAAAATTCATGATCATATTGTGATGGTTTCTTCTCACTTTCCACTTCTATTGAATCCCTCTTAATGTCATGATGTGTTCCATGTATCTCTTTTGATAAATTAAATATCATATCTCTCAAATGAACTAAACTAAGAGATCATAACACTATAGAATGATATCTAATATGAGGACAAACCATTTTGGATTTATGATTGAGTAGATAAGGTGATATAGATTAATACAACTCAATTGGTCCATGTTTAATGGAGATACCATACATTTAATGAAGTTATATGAGAACCTGAGAATATGATGAGGCAGAAAAATTCTTAGTATTTCATCAGAGTGTTGTATTTTAAAATTAGAAGTTTTATAAAGAGTATATATTGTTACCCCATTAGATTTTATGACATCTTTCTCTTTAAATAAGTTTGGTTTCTTTGATTTCATTCATTATATGTAGCACCAAGTTTAAATAATCCATGATATAATTTTGAAATATTATTATTAAATCTGAAAATAATCATCTAGTAATTGGATTGGATGGAATGAAGATGACTAACTAAATTATTAATATCAATTTTTACAAGTGTATAAAATTCATTCATTTTTCAATGATTGGTTATAAATGAACATAAATTCATTTGAATGTAAAAAAGTGTTATTTG
The DNA here is from genome assembly GCA_963277665.1 of Viscum album. Taxonomy (NCBI): domain Eukaryota; kingdom Viridiplantae; phylum Streptophyta; class Magnoliopsida; order Santalales; family Viscaceae; genus Viscum; species Viscum album. Next base: position 599,002,826 of record OY728167.1, on the reverse strand, counting down.
TTCTATAAAAAAATTTATGTGTGAAATGATATTTTATATTAATAAATATGAATAAAAAAATTTGATGTATGATTTTAATTATAATTTTAGATAATATATTCAACCAATTATTCTATCATTAATATAATAGTTTTATCTTGGAAATGAATAATAATAAATTTAATTTTAATCTTAAAATGTAATTTTATAAAAATTGTTTTTGTTTCTTTTTTCACACATATATTAAGAGGAATTTATACCACTTATAGAAATTTATTTTTTTCAAATGTATTATGAATTTTTAACTGAAATAATTAATATAATTTAATAATTTCAACTTACTTTTTTCCATAATGACTAGTTACCATGATAAAAAACATTTTAACACATTAATGGTTAAAAGGGTTTAAAGAGTGGTTAACCTAAGATATATTGTGTAAAATATCACAAAAACATCCAATAATTTGATTTTTTATAGTATTTCAAACATAACCTTCTTATATTTTACAAATTATCATTTTTATCCCCTTGGATTAGGTAATACATATATTATATAATAAAATTTCAATTATTTTCCAGCATTCCACCCATCTAACTTATAAAAGATCGTATCTTATATTCTCTTATCCACAGAACATGTTCCCTTTATATTGACCGGTATCTACCCAAATAATGTCCAAAAATAATTATACATGGCCTTTAGGTGATGATATTCCCAAAATATCCAACCAAAGATCCTTAGGGTTCTCTTCAAATGAGGATTCATGAAGAATATGTATATGTTCTTATCGATATTTTTCATGTTTATTTCTTTTAAACATCCATATAATGTTATATGACCATGATAAAGTAATGGAATAAGTATAATCACAATAATATGATGTTTTTAATTTTATATCAATTTTCATATTTACTTTATATCTTTTGGAAAATAACAGTGTCACTTCTATGTACGTGTGGACTACCACCTCCACGAATCAATGTCATTTGTTTCTCATAACCCTATTTACATGGATAGTAATAATGATTGATTTAATGGATAATTATTACAGTTATGATTATATAAAGTTAAATTATTATATACATTTCTTTCGTTCCAAACATCAATAATTGAAAGCATCACTCGTCCGTATATGAGGACAACGACCTCTACGATGTAATGTAATTTATTTTTCATTATTGATTTAGATGAATCATTATAGAAGTTTAGATAATGAATAAATATTATACATATTTAATCATTAATATTTTAAATATGATGAAACCATTACCAAGGTGCATAGACTGGAACCATCGAACCAAAACATGCATGGAAAATAACCAGTTTTCACCTAAATGTGCATTTTCATGGGGGAATTGTTAATAAAATTATAATTGGAAATTTTAAAGGAATTATAAATAGAAATTTGTATATAAATATTTCTTATATAATTATTTATAAAAAAAATTATATTTATTATACATGATATTTGAATGTGTATGAATAAAGGAGGGACTTGCGGTAAGGATTTATGTAACAATCTCATTTCTTTATAGGATTATCTATGCTAGATTTAGATTGAGGGAAATTATGCGGATCCTATCATGAAATAACCGTATATTTTATTCTTTTATATTTATTCATATAATTTTAAATTATTATTACCACTTCCCTCTCCTTGGTAATTAAAATGATGGAGACATTTTTTATATGGAAAACTGGCTTTATTTCCTCTTTGGTCAATGAATGTTTTCCTTCATCTCCATGTTATTTAAAATGTTTTTAAGAATGTTATTTTATATGATACATTTATTGTTTAAATTAAATTTACACTATATTTAAATTTATTTTCAATGTTTTAAAATGTAACTTCAATAATGTTTTATGGATTGTTTATTTAGGAAATTTTAAAAAATATGTGAAAGGAATCAATATTTTTGCATTTAATGAAAATAAAAATTTTCTGACTATCATGATTTTTCTTTTAATGGAAGTTTCCTTTAATAATTTTCTAGTTTATTATCAAATAAAAAAATTTTCTATATATTATTGTAATTTATAGTTTTTAAATACACCAAATGAAAAATAAATACTCCTTGTTTAGAAAAAAATGTTCGAATACTATTATAAATGCATTTTCAATATATGTGAACATCATTTATGGATTTATATTCTTCACTAGGTGATTAATTTTACTATACCACCCACTATCATTCTCTATGTTGTTTATTACAGTTTAGGAATGATTCTATGAAAAGTGTTTCCTTCGTATGTGTAAATTAACTAATGATGAAATATAAATGAAACCTAGTTATTTTCCATGGATATTAAAAGATGAAATAATTGGATGTTTATAAAACATATTTCCTTCCCACTTCTTATGATATGATGAATTGGTGAATTTTTTATCACCTTTTGGAACATATTTTTATGGTTTTAATTATTTAATTAGTGGGCCCAGAATTATATACCCCTCTAATGTATTGGGTAATGATAGATATATTATGAGTTAATATAGACAATAATAGTTATTTAATCAACTTTTGTATGGAACTATGTCCAATATGATAGCCTTGGGAGTAATCCATTAAAAGGGAAGTGATGGAATTTTTAGTGAACTCTGTTTAAAATGATAGAGCTGACAGTGATCCTTGATGAAGGAAATGATTTTATATAATTAATTTTGATCGAAAGACCTATGTATTTTTCTTGTGATATGTTCTCATGGGTCATGATTAATTATTGATAATTCCACACTCTTAAGTCTTATGTCTTCTATGATGGAAAATAATTATGTTTTAATTAATGATTGAAGATCTTTCAGTAGTTGGGTAAGACTTATGTTACTTATAGTCATGTTATTATACTTGTATGCCAAACCTATTCTCATTTATGATCATTTATTACTATTTTATATGTTTACCCATATTGGGAGTCTGATCTCACCCAATATTATGTTTCTTTTCCCAAGGATATTAAGAAATATTATATGTAGGGTATGTCTAAGAATTTTACCTCTTGAGAAGAGAATTATGGGATATATTTACTATATTTCTTTAAATAATATGATTATATATATAGTCTCCAAATTCACTAACCCATATTTAATTAAGGGTGTGTATTTTTATGTGATTTATTGATATTAATCTAAAATTATGTCATATTTATGTATATACTTCTTGGTTCACCTAAAACATAACCCATAAAAAGTAATACAAATCCATACTTCTGTTCTGTCATGGAAAGGAAGACACACACACCAGAATTATAATAGTAGAAACAACCCACCCCCACATAGGCTAGGGACTATACATCTATCACCAATTAATTATATACACTTATGTCATAAAAAGATATACTGTACAATCCCTCTCATCCCACTAAAAAATATTTCAACAATTGTTCACCATAGAACCATAAAAACTCATTCCACAAATTCCCACAAATCCTAGTAGCTATATAAAAACCCATAAATTAACAAAAACCTTAAATTTCATGCTAATTATTTATCATGATAAGAAATAAAATATTGGGAAATAGAATAGGGTAAAACTATGAATATAAAACAGTAAACGACAAAAAAACTAAAACGTACTTCAAAAATAAATCATAAATAAATAAATAATAATATAATAAAATAAACATGATAAAAAATAGTGAAATAATTTATTACGACCCGCTAATAATAAATAAAAATCCCATATATCATGTCCTACCTTATCAAACCTCAGTAGTCCCCATTAGAAATACTAACTAAACTACCTATTGAGAACATCTAACATTGGATGATATATTTCAATTATACATAGGGATTAGGTCCAATTATACGATAATTTATCACTATGTCTATATTCACACCAAAAAAATGATTCATTAATTTTTACAAAAAGACTATAATATGACCCTCACTCTGATGACATGAGTTGAGTGAAATATTAAGGAGTATAACACTTGATGATGAAGACACAAATATGTTGTTTATATAATGAAAAAATATTCACACACTAAGGGATAGAGATCCTTTAAAAATATTTCCCAATCTTGTGATATGGTTGTGAGAATATCTCATTAGGAGTAGGCTATGGAATTTATCCATTAAGGAGAAATTGTTTCTAAAATCATTATAGACGTTTTTAGAGCCATTTTGAACCTATCTTGGCCACTTAAAGTAAATTATTAAGGTAAAACCTATATCCAAGATATTAGTTTGCCTCACGACCTATAATTTGATAAATTATAGAGACAAAATTAACATATATATCAAAAATTACATCCATTTGATGTTTGACATTTTATGAAATAGTTTTTTCCAATTCCACACTCTTACCTAGATAACATGCACACACATGACCTGATCAGGTTCTTAGCTTCAAAAAATGCATCATGAACCCTATTAATATATGCATCAATGATATCTCGTGTTACTTGTTCAACGATTCCTAGCTTCAAACCATGTTTCAGATGTCGTGTTGTATAACCAATGCTAAATGTTACATCACATTCCATGTTCAAGAGAAATGAGTTCCCAAGATGGTTACTGGTAGTTGATTTGGAAACCATTACCCCTTAAATATATAAATACCCTCTAGCCTCCCATTTTAGTGGATAAAAACTTCCATTATCATCTGAGTGAATTAAACATCATCCCTACATAACGAAGATTTTATAACTTATTATCAATGTATTTTAAGTTCAATACCTAGGGTAATGTAATAGAGATAAATGGTATTTATGATATTCGATTACTCTGATCATTATAGGTTACGACATTCCCATGGACTAGGTAAAGTGAATCTTCCCAAGATATTTTCCTAATAAAATAGTGTATGACTATATGGACCCCTATATATCCTTCAACAATCCTATGTATAGTCCTAAGAGGATGTAAATGGAAATCCATTCACTTAGTCATCATATATATGAACACAAATATCCCCTAAGGACTCATAATAAAGTAAAATATAACTATACAATTATATTCATGATAATATAAACTAATTGAGCACACGTTCACCTAGTTCACCAAATTTGGTACTAGTTCACCCCATTTACTAAATTGGGTGTGCCTTCACCCAGATATCCAAACATGTGTCCCTACAAGATTTAGATATTCATCTATCATGATAACAAAATTAGCTACTCTAAGAAGATTATTCACAAACCACATTAAATATAAATGGGTTTCCTATTAGTGGAGTTTATATTCTTCTGCTAAATTGGTTGACCAAAATAACTTTTTAAAACACTTTAACCCTGTAAAAACATTCATAGGATCTCATCCACTGAGGAATCTTATGCAAACTCTTAATATGTATAACTAGGTTATTCAAAACAGTTCTCACCCTTTGGATCATGTATTCCATAGATAATGGGAATCAAGTATCCTATGAGATAACACTTCTAGTTATCATCCTTGACCAATGAGATCCTTGTGATATTTTCAATTGTGTATTACTTTTTTATGAGGTATATCTTTTAGAGGTTTGGTGGGTTATTCTTTGAATCATACCACCCATATCAGTTGTCATAGTTTTTCTAAACAATCAAAATATTAGCCAAGTTCCTTAAAAGTCCTTTAATTAGGCCCCCTAGTCCAGTCAATGATCCATGAACAGAAATGGGCTATCGTAATAGTGTAATACCCAATATAAATACAAACAACCCATATTAATGGTAAATATAAAAGGTTTACCCATGTGTAATCCCAATACAAACCATTTTTACATATCTTTACCATGGAATCCATTCTAGAAAAAATTAAACTACATGGAATATGTCCCAGTGATACTGCCTTAAACTATAATATATAATGGTTCTAGCTGGATCAACGTAGAAAGATCTATCATTATCCTAAAATCAAAATATTAATAGACACTTCTATGTTCTTCAAATAATGGCCTTAAAAGGTAATCCCTTATTTATAGTTGCATGACAATAAAATTCACAATTATGGTCCTTGTCACGTGTACATAAAAGGTACGACATGCCTTTTTTAAAATGAAACCAAAATATGTGGTTTTTTATTCCCTTAATTGGGATATATAGATAACCATTATCATTGGTGAAATTATAATTTTTACTCACCTTCCACCTCCATGGATGGAGATAAATTCCAGAGTTCCCAAAAATATAGCTTGAAACCATAGTGTTACCAACTAGAAAGAGAGATGATATAGTTCCTCTCAAACATACATATGAATTATCTATGATTTTTAAATAGGTTCCCCTAAAATCATGGTATAAATTTATCATTTTTAGGAAAAGGGTAATCAGTACTGTTAGTTGATATAATTTCATGAATAAATCAAAAATATATAAGAGTGTTCTGAACTAGTCAATAAAACCCTTATGGGATGAGATGGATTCTTATACACTCTATCTAGATGAAAAATTTGAAGAAACATTAGCTCATCCTAATGATTAAGATACTTTGGAATATTTGTCTACACCCAAACGTAATAGGGGACATGAATTAATCGGAAAAAGGCTGTTAACATATCCCGAAAATAAAATAAGAAATAATCAAACTTATCATTTTCTGTTGTCATGGGGTTTTCATATTAAGTTTAGATGGAATAAATCCCTCCTCTAAGGAATGTATTATCTATTACATCAATATTAATACACATCAATACTATAAAATAATCCCCTGTCATAATGAAACTTGTCTCCAAAATGTAATAAAATCACTAGGGGAGTTTTTATCCACTAGAAATAATATCTTTTATGCATAAAAATAATAGCACCATTTTCAGGTTACATTTAAAATAATATTACATGATCCCCTCCCAAATTATATTTTATTTATATCATCATATAGAGGATGTTCTAGAGAAACATGGGAGCTTTTTCCATGAAGGAATGCACTATACAGTAATATACACTATATTCGATTAATCAATAGATTCTAATAGAGATATGTATAATTAAATCATTCACAGTTTGTTTTTATTAAAAATATATAAGAGAAGATAGAAACCCTACATTTGGAGGCTATTAGTGTTAAAAGTAGTGTGAAAATTTCTTCACAATGATAGAACAATCATTCAGTAAGGACCATGTGTGAGACAAAACTAAGATATTAGTCATAGGAATGCCTTTCCTCACTAGATAATCGGCTGCATAGTTTCCCTCTCCACAATTGTGACTGACACTGATATAGGGGTTGATGAAACTCTTTAATTTGTGGATTATATAAGTTATCTACCAAGAGAATTCATCCTTATTCCATAACATCCCAACCAACACACTAGATTACGACTCCACCTCCAAGATATAGTTATTGTAAATCCAGAACAACAACAGAACAATAACAGTTACTCTATCCTCATCCTCAAATTCATCACCAGTCCCAAATATTGAATTTAAAACATAGATAAATAATCCATTCCCATATCTCAAATACCTTATACTCACATGGTTCTACAAACATTGGATCTTTTTGTGTTCTTATTCCACCCTGAGAAAGGAGCCTCCCATTTCATCCACCTACCCACGTTCTTGTCAACTCTATCCACCAAACCTATAATGGATATTGGATTAATTTTACATATCACCACAGAATATCCCACACCTCTGTTGAGCTTCCCTTGTTACAATACACAATTCATGACATTGATTTTTAGAAATGTAATAGAGAATAGTTTTCCACCCCTTATGGTGTTCCTCATCTCCCAAATACTGAAGCATGTTGGTCTGGAATGCTAGAAGTGTTATATTCCATGATGTCTGTGACCAAACAATAGTGGAAGCCACATGATATTAAAAATATGGTAAATAAGGGATTTTGGATTAGAAATATTCCATAGTTAGAATATGGAAGAAAAAATTATGGCTCTGGATTGTTATGTATTAGGAAATTCACACCCCAACTTGTGAATTGTGTCATTAAATTTTAAAATAAGGAATGTTACATGTTACAACACGATGATTACACCATGTAAGGTATGAATATAGATGAATTATTGAATATCATTATTGGTTTAGGATCCGAGGATTTATTCCCTGATATTTTATTTCATTCCTTAATAGGTTAAATGATCATTAATATTTATATGATTATTCCAAAATATTTGGAGTTAAATATAAAATATTTTATAGTTTTTTTGGATCATGTCATCGACTAAGATTCACAATGTGAAGAATCATATCCCACCTATATTATTCTATGGAATTCAGAAACCATATCATAGTGGAGAAGAATATGTCATAGAATGGTGTGGTTGATTGGGATAACACCGTATTATAAAGAATCATGATAATATCAGGTTACTTATTGAATATATTAAAGAATTTTCTAGAATTTTAAAAGAGGAATATATATCCCATAACTCAAGATGTTGTATTTATTTAATTTTTAAATGAAAACAATAAAACTTATTGTAAACTTTTACTGATCAGGGAGGATTGGAGGAAGAAGTGTTTATCCCAACTATTTGATAAAGTTTTGGACTCTTTATGTCCATTATAAAAAAATATTATTGTAGTTTTTAAAATTGGGTATGTAATTTAATTGATATATTTATTATGATTCCAAATATTTAATTCATTTTTTCATATTTAATTTATTTAATTAGAGAATATAATTAATAATTATACCAATAGTCGTGGTGAGAAAGTATGTTTCTAAAGAGAAAATTCTCATATGTATATAATGTTATAATATCAAAATTAAATATGATTTTTATTACAATGACATAAATTTGTAAAATTTTAATATTATTTACCAATTATTACTTTAAAACCAAATTAAAATATATTTTAAAATCGTAATTTTTTTAAACAATAAAAAGTTTTCAATAAAATAAGTATTTTAACTATTCATTTAAAAATGAAACATTTTAGAAAAATCCAAATAATTCACACAAAGATAATTTTTATATGATGATTTAAAAAATAATTTTTTTTTCAAATAAATTTTTTCTAAAAGTGGTAAAAATTAATATTAAATTTTGTTTAGGAAGTGTAAATAAACCTCCTTATAAAAGATATAGTCTTTCAAAAAAACATTTTTTGAAATGATTTTTACATTTATTTATATTCATGGGATAACTAATTAATTTGTTTATATATGTGTAGACGATAAACATTATATAATACAGTTAGTAAAATTCACACTCAACAAGTTAATTTAAACATTATTACAATAACGTTTTAAATAATAATGTTTTAATAGGTTGTTTTAATTCATTTAAACCTAGTGTTTCATGAATCACAAGATATCGGAGAGACTGAATTTATTTAAAAAATTTATATTTTAAATTCTCAAGGTGTTATATTCTTTTTTATGTTTAGTGTTTCATGTCATACACTCTATTGAACATGATGTTCCTCTTTTAAAATCTTGGTATTTTTTATTCTACCAACCTTTAATAAATTATGGGTCATAATTTAATCTTGATCATCGAAGTAAAGGGTTTAAAATATGAATTGTTTTTGTAAATCCACTTCATAAAAAGGGTTAATAAAAAATCCTCTTCATAAGATTGATATGGATGTATAAATTTCTTATAGAATAACACATAAATAGGTTTCAAAATATGATAAAATTAATGGTTTGTAAAGCTAAAGACATAGAAGAAAAATGTTTTTAATTTAAAGATTTATAGAGATAATTGAACACAAGAAATTGAATGATAAATATAACATTAATGAACTCAAAAAAAATAAATCATTGGTGTGTTAAATGTTTATTTACTCATCCGATATGAAGTTAATTCGATACCATATTTGTTTCATGATCTTTTTCATAAATATAAGGGATTATTTTACTATAAGGCCTCATTGTTAAACCTTACATAATATTGAGTTATGTAAAGAATTTACATTGAGGATCTTTTCAGGTTTTGAGCTTTAGAGAATTAGAACATAACTGTTAAATAAAAAAACATAGAAACACAAAGTGTACACTTCCAATAGTATTTTTTTCTTCCATAACATAAAAAAATTTAAAAAGAAACATGGTTTATTTTCTTGATTAATCATCATTACATTTCCTTGATTCCGTAAATGATAGTATTCTCCCTTAAATCCTATAAAAACATTTAAAAATTTGGGATGATCAGAAAAAACATTGTAAGGGCATAAATATAAATAAAAACCAATAGTATAGTTAAAACATGATAACCCATTCAGTGTTCTTTGAGTGGATAAAACAAAACATTTTCACATGAATAACACTCTTACTTTTTTCTCAATTAAAAACAATAAAACCAACAGAAAAAAATTAAGACTCATTTAGGTGACTTATAATGGCATATACATAAAACCCTTTCAAAAATCTTCCAATTGGAATAACTATAAGTTTGAATTCCAAATTGGAGATCTATGATGGGGATCAACCTCTATATAAGCTATATTGGGCTCCCTCGTGATCTATAATAGGGATCAACCATTCATATAAGCTGTGTCGGGCTCACCTGTGAGCTATACTGGGAATAACCCCTTCGTATAAGCTCTATCGGGCTCACATGTGAGCTATAATGGGACTCATCCCTTTGTATAAGCTATATTGGGCTCACCCATTTCATATATTGCTCCTGTATCATTTCATGAATAAAACATGTTCATCAAAAAACCAATTTTTTGAAATCTAATTTTAATACCATATGAAAAACATTCAAACATAAAAAATTCTATTTTCATTTAAGAACACATTTTCAATATCAAGATACCCAAATAAAGGAATATGAGAGTTATTTTCATTTTAAAATACATTAAGTATTATAGAGGAATGAAAATATCAAATAACAGTTTTGGTGGTAAAGAATTCATTGTCTCTATATACATTAAGAACAATTCCTTTTTCGTTTTGTAAAGAAATTAAAATCATTCATGTAATAAGATTATTTTTGAAAATGTTGATTGAAATTCAAGATGGATATAAAATTTCCTTTATTTTCCTAGGAATAAAAAGTTTTGATAATTAAATATTTAAATTTTAATGGTGTCCCATACCACTTTGAACATTTAAATATTAATCTCAATGAATTAATTAATAACATTATTATTTATAAAATATTGATATAGAATGTCATAGTTTCTATATAGAGACCTTATAAAAGAATAAATGTGCATATTATCATGAAATGCCTCAATGAAAGGTGATTGAGATGAAGTCCCTTACATTGAGTCCCACTTTTCTCATTCATTCATTAATTTCCTGAATAATAAACATAGGTTAATTTATAGTTTAATTATAAGCTTTTTAAAAATTATTATTCATTTTATATCACTTATTATAGTGTTATATCAAATTTTAAATTATTTGAGTTCATATCGGACGTTTTGTCGGTGTTCGGTATTTGAGTAAAAAATGAACTTGTTTTGATGAAAATTATCCATGTGGTCATAATTACATTATCTCAAAAATATTATTCATGATTTAAATATCATATATATCCATCATATATGTATTTAAAATATTCTATAACATTTGGAGATAAGAAATGAAATGCACCAATCATGGAGATGGTAGGCTGTACGTACGCATAAACACTACTTTCATTTAATTGTCATATTAAAGGAATATAAAATTAAAGATACATAGATATATTATAATTCTAGTATAATATGTATGTTATACATGTTTCATTTTTTAATTATCTTCATCCTTTATACATTATATGTAAGGTATGAATGACTCATATCACTTTGAGGGGGCTGTAGTCCACACTCCCCCAAATGAAATTGTCGTATTTACACTTTATAGAAAGAATAACGGTATGTTGTAAATAAAAATTACATAAGAATAGAGAAAATATAAATATAATATAAATCATATATAAATAAAGTTTCATCATAATGGACACAATTAGAGGAGGTCAAATAAAATTGAACAATCATCATTTTGTGAGGAAGTAGTTTTTCATACACAAAAATAGTATGTTATATATCCATTAGATGGATGTGTGTGTAACTTTAGGTTTAAAACATTTCATAAAAACATAATATAATATTTAGGATACTATTTTTTTATATATTAATGTAATAAATATAGGTTTTGGTGTTGGATGAAGAGAATAAATTAAAGGAGCTTGAGAGAAGATGTTACCTCTAAATCGGGAAATACCTTTTGATTTTAGCCAAAAAGATTTTCTCAATTTCCTTCTTCCCAAGGTAAGGATTCTAGGTGAATGTTATGTATTTTTGGAGATTATTTGAGTAGAATTTTTACTAGATAAGTGTCTTTAAAGGTGTGAGTAAGTCGGTAGAGGTGGTGGCTTTTTATAAGAGGGAGGAGGGGCGCTTTAGTAATGTCTGGAAATATTTTTTTATTTTAAATTGATTTTTGAATTATAATAGTACCAATGTAACGCCCTGACCCCAGTTACCCAGTGTCGGTGAATTATTTTAATACATTAGAATGATTACAAGAAATCAAGTCCCGAAGGTTCGATCAGTTTAACAGTCTTGGAAAATAGATTACATACATGAATGTTACATTGCACTTTAAGACATACAAAACAACATAAATAATCTTTATGAATGCCATTATTCCCTTGGCTTAACCCTACATATCAATCACAATACACTTCTTGGAATCCTAGGAAAAATAAAACATAGAAAGGGGTGATCTCAAACGCTCAGTAAGGGTATGCAATACAACGGAACCTTTAATAAATAAGCATAAACATTTAAGGCAATGTATAACTAAAACAAAAGCCTTTTAAACTTGAACTTCAGCATAATATGGAAAAAATAAAATGAAATAATTCCATTTACTTATTCACATGGATATTCTACTAGTATAATAATCACATTCAATATCACTAACCACTTTCATAATGATGGAATGCATAATGCCAGACTATCATAACCACATAGTCAAGTCCTTGTGCCAAGACTACAAAAAAGATTTTGTCAAGGCATTGTGCCAAGACACTAGTTTGTCTCATGAGACCTACCGATGCATCGAGGAGCTATAGTGGGCACCACCCGTCACTTACTATGTCCAATGAATTCCTCATATGAACAAGTTTAAACATAACATAAACATTCATATTAAAACTAGCATACAAAATTTAAATACTTTATCCATAACCATTGAATGGTATAAAAATAACACATCCATAGTCAAACATATCACAAAACCTTCAATACAATATGGAAGATTTGTATCATGATAAATACACATCAAAACAAGTTTAAAATCCATTAAATGATTTTGACATAGATGAAAATGATTTGTAAAACTCTTTGAGAGAAATACCCCTTTTTCATGAAAACTTTTAAAAGTCTCACAATTTAGAAAGGAAAACATTTAAAAAATTTTTTGAATCGAAGTGACCCATACCACTTTGAAACTTTAGAAATGAATTCTCATTTTAAAAACATTCATGTCCATATAAATAAATCCTAAAAACCCATTTTGAAAACATGGACATTAATGAGAACGATTTAGAAGAATAAATATTTAAAACATTTAATATGATGTTTTAGTAAAAAGTACCCAAAAATTATCCCTGTGAAAACTCTTTTATGAAACATGGACATGGATAATAAATATTTCCCAGTAGATACTTACATAAAAATAACCTCAGATAATAAAGAGATTGTGAAATTAACCGTTACCAATTTGGAAACTTACGAAACATACAACCCATGAAAGAGGTATCATACAATGAATATGTAAATAAACATAAATTAAAGTTTATTACACAAAAATACAATTATGGGCCATACATAGACCACACAAAAGGTAATAGTGGAAATATGGCATGAATCTCACGGGAATAAGGAGTGAGATGAAAACCCCTTACCTTGCACTTTCCTTTAGTCGAGGGTACGTTTAACCTCTTGTATGAAGACTATAGTATGTTATTAAATTATAACAGAACCATATTAATATTTATTATATCATACATTATTCATTTATGACATTATACTACCCAATTAATAATAATTTCCTTGTTATATAAATATTTCGGGCAATAATCGCTTTCATTATCGTACGTGTTTTAACTTGTTACTCTTGATTGTATCACATTGATCATCATTTAAATACTTAAAGAATATAAAACATGATTTATATATCATATATATTTAGAATATAAATATGTATAATAGACATATATATGAAATGGAAAACATTGTTTATGGAGACGGTAGTCCGTACGTATGCATAAACGTTGTTTCCGTTTTCATATAGTATTGAATGGAAGTAAGTGAATAAGATATATGTAAGTACATAAATACATATATATATATATATATATATCCAGTAGAATTATTATTTCATATATTACATACTTATTAGTAATATATATATTTTTATAATCGTCGACGAATGGTGAACTTGGAAATGAATCTCATTGAGTCGTGGAGACGATAATCCGTACGTACACACGAGCGAAAATATCATTCTTTTGATATTATAATAATATATAATTGGATGTTATATTATATATAAAGAATACTTATCATGTTATATTTATTATTTACATCAAATACACATAATTATTATACCCATCCGAATAATAATGTATTGAATAAGAATTCCACCACGACGTCGAGACGGTAAGCCGTACATACGCACGTATGGTGACATGTCATTAAAAGGGTGGATAGAATAATGAATTTGGTTGTACCATAATTATAATAACATCAATGTATATAGAAGATACTGGAGTTATTATTTTAGAATGGAAACAACAAAGAAAAAGGAAGTGGAATAAGAAAGGAACTTGAAAGAGGGGGGGTGAAATCATTACCTCTTCTTCGGGTTCTTCCTTTTGATTTGATAAAAAGGGCCCCTTAGGTTGGATTTCTGATCAAACTAAGGAATATTGGTTGAAGGTAGGATAGTTTAGAGGGTATTTGGGCAGGGGTTGTCTGATCCCAATGTCTTAGAAGGTGTGAATTAGAGTGAAGGGTGAGTGCCTTTTTATAAGAGGGGTGAGGGGAACCTTTGGAAAAACTTAAAATATTATTTTATAATAAATTCATATTCGGTTTATAATGGCTCCAAATTAATTTATTTCGAAGTTATGGTGGGCATGGGTCGAAATCCACTCAAACAATAGGTTTTAGATAGGTTTGGGCATTTTATTAACCTTGTATTTTAGTTTTAACTCTTTGTTAATTAGTTTGACATTTACCAGGCATTTATTTTTATTTTTATATTATTTGGTTAATAAACTTACTATAAAATTCAAAGAGACCCCCCAAGTGGTCCATTAATAATACAACTATCATTATATAAGTTATTTGGCCGAACCTTAGATTTTTAGGAATATAATATCAATTAATAATAAAATATTTGTTTTAAATACTCCTTTATGTCAATTTTGAAACTATTTAATAATTGATTTTTGTTAAAGTCCTAAAAACATTATTAATTCGAAGAAAATTAATTTAAACAATCCTAACATGTCTCATTAACCAATAAATTTTTTTTATGTCATAAAAAATTTCAAATTATATTTATTTTAACATTTATAATACTAATTATTTGATTCTTTCATTAATAAGGAAAATACTGCATCATTATTGTGTCATAAATAAATTTAATTATTAAATTTTCAAAGAATATAAATAAAATACCATTATGTAGGAAATTGTTTTATCTTTATAATGAATATTTATATTCTAAAATATAACATATATAACCCAATGTAATTTTTTTTTCTAAAAGATATATGCTTATGTCATTTTTGTATTTACTTTAACATAATAAATATAAAGTGTCATTATCACTTACAAGTGGATCCATGGGGTCACAAAATCGACCCAAAGATTATCATGGTCAGCCATTACTCTTCCAATAATGTTAGGACATGTGTTATGATAATTTGGAATTATTACAATATTCATTTTACCTTGAATTACCCTATTTACCTTTAACCACGGTAAATAAAAGTAAAAAGTTACTATGCACCAAAAAATATTTTTATCTTATTGAACCAAATTTTAATACTTGATATTAACCGTGTCTCTCAGATTTTCAAAACTCAACTAACAGAAGTGGTAAAATTAAGTTTTATGTGAATTTTCAAATTCTCCTAGGAGGTGGGTAAAGGACGGTGAAAAGTTCAATAAAATTTTTATATATCTAAAATTATTATAAACTGACTCCAATGAATTACAATGAAATTATATTAGTATTATGTATCTATTTTGACATAAATTAATTTAAATAAAATAAATAATTATTTAAATAAAAAATCGGTTTTAACCAATAACTCAGTGTTATTCACTATTCATCAAAAATTGATGTTTCTCTGAAAAATACCCAAAATTAGGCCTAAGATATATTTGATATTATGAATTAAAAAATGATGTCCATTTTACCAAATTCAAAAAATATAAGTTTCATTAATTAATTTAAAAATTAATTCTCGTTGTCAAAACAAATAGCGTGTTTTTAAGAAATAATAACTATCAAAAGATTGACACTTGCTTATGTCCAGTTTAATTGTGAAATTATGTCCAATGACCAACATTGGATTAAATGGTAAAAATATAATCTAATTATACTTTAGAATCACTCAAATACATAATTTATCACTATTTATTATTTCGATTAAAAAAGTTTTTTTAAATTAAAATTTAGTAATGTTCACTATTCGTCAAAATATAAAAGTTATTCGAAAAGTAACAAATATTCACCCTAAGATAATTTCGATATTACGAATCCAAAAATAAAGTTCATTTTTAAAGATAAAATGTATAAAATTTCAAAAAGTGGGTATGACTATTCTTAATGGCTAGTTTGATTGGTTGTGGTGTATTAGAACTCGAAGTTGCGTATAACACACACTATTGTATTATTCAAAGAGAAGCGTACCATGAAAGCTTTGGGAGTTACATTCTCCCCTCCGTCAATAAATTTCTTCCACACAATTTATTCTCGGTATTGGAAACATGGTGTTGACATTTAAAAATATCAGAGCTGAAATCCGACATCGAAAAATGGATTAATGAGGCCTCTATTTAAAATAAAGGGTTGTAAGTATGAAGGTTACTGAAAATAAAACATACTAGGGTTCCATGTAGGAAAACATGGATATGGAAGATAAATATAACCATCAATATCTGATGGAGAGTTGTAGAGAACATGGCTATGAAAAGGCCAACAATCACAAAGCCATAAATTTGTGATGATCTAAGGTACTATCTAGGACAACATTTTTTTTCTAAGTTTCTTTTCTTAATGTTGAGGAATTTATTTATATAATTGGCTAAAATAATAAGGAGATATACTTACTTTATAATTAGAGTTTTATCCATTAATAAATTTCTACCACAAACTCATCTTTCACTCCAAAACATAATACAACTCAAAAATACTCTATTTATCCTAATCGTATAGGGTTCCAAATATAATGAATTTATAATTCACATATAAGACCATTTAAAAAAAGAAACTACATTATAAATTCTAGGGAATTAACGTAGTCCAGTGGTAGGTGATAAATCCCAATTGCACTATGGTTTTGGGTACGATTCCCGCAGCTTTGTCTGATGCGACATGTTATCACACAGTCAGCGTGTTGTCCTTTTATAAAAATCCAAAAATAACCTTTCAAACTTAATTCATTACAACCTTTAGACTTATCCAAAATACTTATATCCAAACTCACAGTCCAAAACTTATATGGACTTTAAACACAATGAAGATCCTTTTTCCATGTAATAACATGTGAACACCTTCATCATGTTTTATTTTAAAACATGGTAACATACTGAATTACCATAAAACCTTAATTGATTACATTAATTCTACCTTATTACTTATAGAATAATGGATATATTCCTTATATCCAATTTTTTTGAATATTCCAACAATAATGAAATAAACAAACTATTAACCAGTTCCATGGAAGTCAAGAATATCCAATATAATTTATCCAAATCAACCATCTCTTATTCCAAAATTACTAACTTAGTTTCAAGACCATATTAAGGATTACCTTTCCTTCAACCATGTATTTTCAAAAAATAAAGTTTAACTTGTTGTTGAGTCACTTTTCATAGTACCATATAATCTCAAATCCTTAATGAAATAGTACTGCAATACAATCCTTATTTATCTCCATAATTCATATAACCAGTACATCGTTGTTACAACACTCAAATGAAATAATTATTTAATAAAAACATAAGAACACTAGTCATTCATCTTCATATGTGTTAGTATTATAACTTTATTATTATCTAATAGAATCATTTGGGTCATACTCTGATGATTTGAACATTGATTCGCGTAGTGTCCCCACTCCTTGCAGATGAAGCATTGTACATTTGAAACCCTTTTCTTACCCTCACAATCATGAATGTGGTGTCCTTTTTCTCCACACTTATAACATACTCCCATTACCTTCAAGAATTTTCCAAGGTGATTCTTTCCACAGTTATCACATATGGGAAAATCCTTCTTTACCTTCTTCCCTTTATCCGTCCTTCTCTCTACTATTCTTTTCTTCTCTGGCATCCCTTCGAATCCATAGGACTCAGAGAACTTTTTACTTATCTTATCAACACATGATACTATTTCTTCATATGATGATAATACGTGGGAGACTATTTCCCTTCTAAATCATGGCTTAAGACCATGAAATATATGTTCCTTCTTACTCTTTGGATCATGCATATTGCTAGAGTTCTCATTCCTTCTACTGGGTGCCTTTTCTAAACAATGGCATACACTAGAGTAGTTTATTAATTGAAATACATAATCCCAAACTTGTAAAACAATTAACATAAATTAAACAGTTTATGGACACTACAAGAAATCTAACCTTTCCCAATGCTTCTATACCCCCTTTCCCAATGGTTTGGCCAAACCATTGGGAAAGCCCACTTTGTGGAAACCGTTGGGAAAGGGTAGGCTTTCCCAATGGTTTTCCCAAACCATTTGGAAAGGTCCCCAATATATCAACATCACTTCTAGAATTTAGGGACCTATACCAACGGTTTTCAAAACTATTGGTATAGGTCTATACCAATGGTTTTGACAACCGTTGGTATAAGTCCTTTGATTTTTTATCAGATATTCTTAACGAGAACATTCTATAAATCAAAATTTAAAATAATTATGATAATACATATATATATTTATGAAATTATTTTCACAAAAGTAATGTTAGGTTAGTGGTTAGGTCGTTCAATGATAAGCTGGAGGTCCTGGGATCAAATCCCAGCGAATGTTTTTTTTGGAAATACATATACCAACGGTTTTATGGAACCGTTGGTATAGATTTTCATATTACTTATACCAATGGTTTTCAAAAACATTGGTATAGGTCTATACCAATGGTTTTCCAAAAACCGTTGGTATAGTCCTATCTCCACGGCTTACTTTCCAACGGTCCTCCAAACCGTTGGTATAGGCTATAACAACGGTAACCATTGGTATAGGTTAGTTTTCCAGTAGTGGGATATAATCCATATTAAAAAAAATGACTTCTTTGAGGTAGTATATACTCATAAACCCTTCATAATGGTTTGTAAAGAAAATGAGAATTATCCTAAGCATATACCCCGGGAGTGTCGTAACCAAGAGTGCAGCAAGGCCCGTTGTTGTGCACCAGTTCCTAGTTAAGTCTAGCTCAAAGCGGTGTTTTCGGGTTTTACCCCTAGGTACATCTGTGCCAGAGTAGCCTCTACCTGTTCATATATAGACAGGGATTTATTGCTTTCAAAACTCACAAAATCTCTATAATACCAAAATTCTAGGAAGTTCGTCTATACTAATCCTAAAAGTCTACCTTAGGATTATGTGCTCTAATCAGAGTTTATCTAAATTTAGTTTCCAAGGTTATTGCTAAACTTCCTCTGATACCAACTGTAACACCCCGACCCCAGTTACCCAGAGTCGGATCATTATTTTAATACATTGGCATGATTACAAGGAATCAAGTCCCGAAGGACCGATCAGTTTAGCAGTCTTGGAAAATAAATTACATACATCAATGTTACATTGCACTTTAAGACATAAAAAACAACATAAATAATCTTTATGAACGCCATTATTCCTTTGGATTAACCCTGCATATCAATCACAATAAACTTCTTGGAATCCTGGGAAAAATAAAACATATAAAGGGGTGAGCTCAAACGCTCAGTAAGGGTAAGAAATACAGTAGAAACTTTCATAAATAATCATAAATATTTAAGGAAATGTATAACTAAAACAAAAGCCTTTTAAACTTGAACTGCAACATAATATGGCAAAAATAAAATGAAATAATGCCATTTACTTATTCACATAGATATTCTACTTGTCGAATAACCATATGCAATATCACTAACCACATTCATAATGATGGAATGCATAATTCTAGACTATCATAACCACATAGTCAAGGCCTTGTGCCCGGACTACAAATAAGATTTTGTCAAGGCCTTGTGCCAAGACACTAGTTTTTATCATGAGACCAACCGATTCATTGAGGAGCTATAACGGGCTCCACCCATCACTTACTAAGTACAATGTGTAGAGACCCGTATCTTGACGTACATGGACTTTACATTACTTTTGCGGAATACTTAGTACATAACAAAAACACACACACAAGGACCGTAATAGTTTAGTGTCTTTGGAAACTCGGAGTATAATCTTCTAATCGTGGGGAAAGATCTTCAACATCTCCCATAAAGATCTTCCTTTTTATTTTACCTAAAACCTTTCTTTATATCCTGGGGAAAAGAAAACATAAAAGGGTGAGCTCAAATGCTCAGTAAGGGTAAACAAAGGAAATATCAATCACATAATTTTCATAAGAACATAACATTTTTGGAAATCTTAACCTGCAAAAGAGAGCATAATTTCATAACATGGGATAAATCATAGTAGTGAAATGAAATCATAACTTAAAACATTACTCATTGTGGCATACACACATAATCATAGAGAATCATTTCTTGTTAGTCAAGACTCATTTCCAAGACTATCTTAGTGTACAAAGTCCCTTTTCTGAATCGAGTAATCCTCGTTTCAGTCCTGTTTCACTGAACCGGTATAACCTACCATTCCAGCCATGTCTATATCATGAGATATGAAATCTTTACCCAATGCATTGGAGGGAGATATAGGTCCCACCCATCTCTTAATGATACCATTCTTATGTGTGCCACAAATTCATAAATCATACATCATTACATAACCCATGTAATAAAAATGGGATTCTTAAACAACATGACATCATAAAACCATTCATATAAGATAAAGGAATTCATAAACATAATTCCATCACAACATAGTCAAATCAATGTAAAAATATGGATAGAAACAGAACCCTTTATTATCTTATATGGAAAATAATTTTGATAAAACACTTGAATTGAATTCTTGAGGAAAATATCCTTTCTTCTTCAAAATCAATTTCTTTTCACAAAACATCATGCAATTTTAAAAGAAATAGATTTTATTGAAAATAGTCATGAAATCTTTTAAAGGAAGCTTCATGAAAATAAGGCTTTATAAAACATTATAAATCCGTTCGTGCCGTATAAGTTAAAAAAACATTCTTCGTACTTTTGTCGGAAAAGTCAAAAAGTACCTCATACGAAAAACGACAAAAGATTCCTTTCATATCTTTTACTAAAAACTCACCGAAGGGTAAAATTGGATTTAAACAATTGTAGGTTGTTGTAAATAACATTACATATTGAGGAAACATGGATGTGGATGATAAAATATACCCCAGTAAATTTCAAAGTACAAACAATCTCGGATAAAAATGAGATTGTGATATTTCCCTTACCTTAGGTCCGACTTGCTTTGTAAGTGTCCGAACCTCCTGTATAATGATTTAAATCATGTTATTGACTTATTACAGAATCATATTCATTGTTATGATATCGTATATGGTTCACTTATGACATTATATTACCCGTTCTTTTGTAAATTCCATGTTAAAGAAGCGTTTTGGGTAAAATCGTTTCATTTATCGTAGGTGTTTTGACTCGTTGTTCTTGACATCATTATTACTTATATCATGATTTACTTACTTCCAGAATATAAAATATGATTTATATATCATATATATTCAGTATATATATATATATAATAGGTAGATAAATAAAATGAAAAACACCGTTCATGGAGACGGTAGTCCGTACGTACGCATGAACGTTGTTTTCCTTTCCTTATTGTCTTGAAATGGAAGTAAGTGGATGACATACATAGGTATATATATACATAAATCCAGTAGCTTTATAATGTCATATATTTCATTATTATTTCTTATATATACATTATAATCATTCTTAAATGGTTAACATGGAGAATGAATCTCATCGCGTCGTGGAGACGGTATTCCGTACGTACGCACGAGCGATGATATCATTTCTATAAATATTGAATTGAATTGGAGTGGATTATAAAATATAACAGAATCAATATGATGTTGTAATAACTATTTATAGTTATTCTTTACACCATTATACCCATCCATGTAAGGTGGTGGTGGAAAATAGATTACACCACGGCGTGGAGACGGTATTCCGTACGTACGCACGCGCGGTGATTTCTTTTTCCGTAGGATGGATAGATGGTGAAATAGGGTTGTTTCATACTTATAATAACATATCAGTATATGAGTGATACTGATGTTATTACTTCATAATGAAACAACCTAAGAAGAAGAAGTGGAAGAAGAAATAAAGATGAAAGAATTGGTAACGGTAATTACCTCTTCTTTGAAGTGCCTCTTTGAGACCTCTTCTTAGGGAACTAGAATTGGTCTTTGAGGAAGACCAGAACCTCTAGGATGTTTCTAGGGAAGTGGAGAAGAGATTTTGGCAGGGGTTTGCCGAGCTTGAGTGCTCAAATTGGTGTGAGGAGGAGGGGAAGGAGGTGTCCTTTTATAGGGGAGGAGAGGGGCACCTTAGGAATATCTCAAAATATTATCTTATATTAAAGTCAAAATCGGTTTATAATGGTTCCAAAGGGTCTTATTTCGAAGCTAAAGTGGGGATGGGTCGAAATCATATCAACCAATAAGATTTAGACAAGTTTAGGGTATTATTTTAACCTTATCAATTAGATTTAACTCTAAGTTAAATAATTTAACTTTTACCGTGTCTTTTTGTTTTCTTTCACTATATGGTTAATACACTTACTATAACATGCCAAACGAACCCCAAATTGTTTATTATTAATATACATATCCTTATATAAGTCATTTGGCCGAACCATAGATTTTTAGGAATAAAATAACAATTAATAATATAATATTTGATTTAAAAACTAATTTATGTCAATTTTGACACTATTTGATATATGATTTTTGTGAAAGTCATAACAGAATTATATGTTCGAACCAAGTTGATTAAATCAACACTAATATATCATAGTAACCTAGAAAATTAGTGGAATTCATAAAAAGTCTCAAATTATATTTATTTCGGTGTTTATAACATCAATTATGTCAATATTTCATTAATAAGATAATTACTGCATCATCATTGTGTCATAAATAAATTAAATTATTTGATGTCTAAAAATTACAAATAAAATACCATCATGTAGTAAATCTTTTTAGATTTCTAATGAATATTTACAATCGAATTAATCTTATGTATAACCCCATATTAAAAATGATTTACTTATTAAACTTTGATTTTAACTATTTTAACCCTTCTTTAAATAAATTAATAATAAATGTCCTAATCTAATCCAAGTGGGCCTAAATGGTCATATTTTATTCCTAAGTTTGTTTTTGGTCGAATTACACTTGTCCAATAGAATTAGGAAATGTGTCAGGGTAATATTAATATCATATTTACCCTTAGTTACCTTATTTACTATTAACCGTGGTAAAAAAAGTAAAAAGTTACTATTCACCAAAAAATTATTTTCATCTCATTGAACCACATTTTAGTCCTTGATATTAACCGTGTCTCTCGGATTTTCGAAATTCCATTCACAGAAGCGGTAAAATTAAGTTTTATGTAAAATTCAGTTTTTAACCTACCACTTAGTAGTTTCACTATTCATCAAAAATTGATGTTTTTCAGAACAATGCCAAAATTTCATCCCAAGCTATATTTCATATTCCGAATTCAAAAATGAAGTCTATTTTAGCAAATTCATAACATAAAAGTTGCATTAATTAATTAAATAATTAAATCCCGCTGTTAAAACAAATAGCGTGTTTTTAAGAAACAATATCTATCAAAAGATTGACACTTGTTTATGTCTAGTTTAAATGTGAAACTACATCCAATGACCAACATTGTATTGAATTGTAAAAATATATTCTAAATATACTTTAAAACCACTCAAATTAATTATTTATCACTATTAATTATTTCGATTAAAAAAGTTGTTTTTAATTATAATTTAGTAATTTTCACTATTCATCAGAATATGAAAGTTATCCGAAAAGTACCAAAATTTCACCTTAGGCTAAATTCGATACTCCGAATCCAAAAATGAAGTCCATTTTGAGAGTTAAAATTTCTAAAATTTAAAAAGTGGTTATTACTATTCATAACGGCTAGTTTTAATAATATTTTAATAGCATATCATTGTTTCGTGAAACTCAGGATTACGTACCACACACGCTATCGAGGAAGGTTGTGATTGCGTGTAATGCAAGGTAAGTCAAGGATGCGTGTTGTGGAAGCTCCTTTTGGTGTAGCGTATAACACAAGACATTAGTAAAATAAAAAGAATATTTTTTCATAAAATCTCGGGCTGTTACATTCTACCCCCCTTAAAATGAATTTCGCCCTCGAAATTCGTCGGGGTTATAAATGGTTTACTATTTGAAAGTTTCTTTAATAGAAACCCACATTGTAAAAAGGAATATCAAAACCAATCTTTAAAAACAAAATTATGAAACGTAACAGTTACCCAAATAAACTAATCATTGGGTTTCCACATAGGTGAAAATAAGGATATGGAAGAGAAATCTAACCATCATGTTCTGATGGAGAGTGGTAGAGAACATGGCTATGGAAAAGCCAGTAATCACAAATCCATTGATTTGTGATGATATAAGGTACCATCTGATTCATCAGGTATAAGATCACTAGGACAACATTTTTGGTTTTCAAGATCATTTCCCCTAAAGTTGAAAATTTGAATTAGAATAAATACTTACTTTATTTTGGTACAATCTCACTGTTGTTCGTGCCTTGAACAATTTCCACTTCATCTCTTAAATAAATGAAGTTGAATTTGTTATTCGTGAAGTGTTAGGAGATCATGTGATAGAATGACGGGTCATTCCATCTGTCTCAAACAAAAGGTAAGCAAAATTATATGCATAAATCGATCTATAGTGAGATTAATCATATATGGTTCCTAAAATGGACTTATACTTCATATATCATACTGCTTAATATAATAAAACTAGTTTCTACTAAACAGGGACTCCCTGTAGGCCAGTGGTAGGCGATAAAGGCCAGTCGCACTTCGGTTGTGGGTTCGATTCCCACATCCTTGTCCGACGCGATGGGCTGTCGCCCGTCCTGCAGGTTGTCCTTTTTCTAAAACTACATTACTATAACATCCCATCAATAATATCGAAAATCTTCTATCCATAAACAATACTAACTTATGTCCAACATAATCCATTTTAATCTTTAGGCTTGTCCATAATACTGCAGTCCACTCTCATAATATAGTGAAAACGATTACCAGAGATTTAATACTATCGTTGATCCCCATATATCATAAGATATGTCTTGTTGGTCACATTCCAAACATTCAAAGTCCTTAATCGTGTATTCTCTTGAATACCTTAGTGAAAACATGAGTGCAGTTAAAAGTTAACACTTTCCACATACCAAAATCCTCAAAATTCTATATACTCAAACCATGATATCACTTAGTCCTTAAATCAATCATGAGCTCATGAATACTATCAAACATTTAATTTTCTCCTTATCCCTTCATTATGCGCATATCATCTATATTCCAAAAATATCTGAATAACCTTTAATGGATACTGGTAACATTAATCATACACTTTCAAAACACAAGGAAAGACAACAGTGTAACAATCCATAGATGTCTCTTTATTCCAAAATTACACATGTTGAACATGTAATCATTCCACTACATTCTCAAACCATTGACCGAGCTTCAAAAATTCTTTCATCTCACATATCATTTGTAGTCTCTTCATCATCATCCACATAAATACTACCCATATGACCATACTGATTCTCTTCATGAGTCTTTCCCTTAGGGCATTTGTTTGCATAATGCCCATACATTCCACATTTAAAACACTTAACCATTTTTGATGTCGTAGCAATACCATTATCCTCATCCATGGTGTTAACCGACCCTTTTCCTTTGCACTTACTTGCTTTGTGTCCTTCTTTTCCACACCCAAAGCATCTTCCAGTTCCCTTGAAACATTCTCCTTGATGCCTCTTCCCACATGATTTACATAGGGAAAATTGAACTTTCTTTCCTCTATGATCATCATGGAACTCCATCTTTCTCTTATTAGTCGAGTCAGGAAACTTACCAAATTTTACATTATTGATCATGTTGTGAGATTGCTGATTCGGCATAATAATGATGTTTGGGCATCCAAATCCCATTTCATTTGGTTGCTCATGAAGAATATCATTCCATTGTCCATCATATCCTCCATTATCGTGAATCATCTTGTTTCCAGCCATATTCTAAAACCCAAAAAAGAATAGTGTGAGAGGCAAAAATCATAATAAAGGGGGAGTAACTTAAATATCTAACATCTTTGGTTTAATCTAATATCGTTACCATAGTTCTAGGACTATATCCTATACGTATACTTATCCTTAGGGGCATCCCTAGACATACCTTAGAAATATCTCTAGGGATCTCACTAATGTTTTCGCGTCCTAGTTTCCAAAGGTTGACTAAACCTTTCCTCTGATACCAACTGTAGAGACCCGTATCTTGACGTACATGGACTTTACATTACTTTTGCGGAATACTTAGTACATAACAAAAACACACACACAAGGACCGTAATAGTTTAGTGTCTTTGGAAACTCGGAGTATAATCTTCTAATCGTGGGGAAAGATCTTCAACATCTCCCATAAAGATCTTCCTTTTTATTTTACCTAAAACCTTTCTTTATATCCTGGGGAAAAGAAAACATAAAAGGGTGAGCTCAAATGCTCAGTAAGGGTAAACAAAGGAAATATCAATCACATAATTTTCATAAGAACATAACATTTTTGGAAATCTTAACCTGCAAAAGAGAGCATAATTTCATAACATGGGATAAATCATAGTAGTGAAATGAAATCATAACTTAAAACATTACTCATTGTGGCATACACACATAATCATAGAGAATCATTTCTTGTTAGTCAAGACTCATTGCCAAGACTATCTTAGTGGACAAAGTCCCTTTTCTGAATCGAGTAATCCTCATTTCAGTCCTGTTTCACTGAACCGGTATAACCTACCATTCCAGCCATGTCTATCTCATGAGATATGAAATCTTTACCCAATGCATTGGAGGGAGATATAGGTCCCACCCATCTCTTAATGATACCATTCTTATGTGTGCCACAAATTCATAAATCATACATCATTACATAACCCATGTAATAAAAATGGGATTCTTAAACAACATGACATCATAAAACCATTCATATAAGATAAAGGAATTCATAAACATAATTCCATCACAACATAGTCAAATCAATGTAAAAATATGGATAGAAACAGAACCCTTTATTATCTTATATGGAAAATAATTTTGATAAAACACTTGAATTGAATTCTTGAGGAAAATATCCTTTCTTCTTCAAAATCAATTTCTTTTCACAAAACATCATGCAATTTTAAAAGAAAGAGATTTTATTGAAAATAGTCATGAAATCTTTTAAAGGAAGCTTCATGAAAATAAGGCTTTATAAAACAGTATAAATCCGTTCGTGCCGTATAAGTTAAAAAACATTCTTCGTACTTTTGTCGGAAAAGTCAAAAAGTATCTCATACGAAAAACGACAAAAGATTCCTTTCATATCTTTTACTAAAAACTCACCGAAGGGTAAAATTGGATTTAAACAATTGTAGGTTGTTGTAAATAACATTACATATTGAGGAAACATGGATGTGGATGATAAAATATACCCCAGTAAATTTCAAAGTACAAACAATCTCGGATAAAAATGAGATTGTGATATTTCCCTTACCTTAGGTCCGACTTGCTTTGTAAGTGTCCGAACCTCCTGTATAATGATTTAAATCATGTTATTGACTTATTACAGAATCATATTCATTGTTATGATATCATATATGGTTCACTTATGACATTATATTACCCGTTCTTTTGTAAATTCCATGTTAAAGAAGCGTTTTGGGTAAAATCGTTTCATTTATCGTAGGTGTTTTGACTCGTTGTTCTTGACATCATTATTACTTATATCATGATTTACTTACTTCCAGAATATAAAATATGATTTATATATCATATATATTCAGTATATATATATATAATAGGTAGATAAATAAAATGAAAAACACCGTTCATGGAGACGGTAGTCCGTACGTACGCATGAACGCTGTTTTCCTTTCCTTATTGTCTTGAAATGGAAGTAAGTAGATGACATACATAGGTATATATATACATAAATCCAGTAGCTTTATAATGTCATATATTTCATTATTATTTCTTATATATACATTATAATCATTCTTAAATGGTTAACATGGAGAATGAATCTCATCGCGTCGTGGAGACGGTATTCCGTACGTACGCACGAGCGATGATATCATTTCTATAAATATTGAATTGAATTGGAGTGGATTATACAATATAACAGAATAAATATGATGTTGTAATAACTATTTATAGTTATTCTTTACACCATTATACCCATCCATGTAAGGTGGTGGTGGAAAATAGATTACACCACGGCGTGGAGACGGTATTCCGTACGTACGCACGCGCGGTGATTTCTTTTTCCGTAGGATGGATAGATGGTGAAATAGGGTTGTTTCATACTTATAATAACATATCAGTATATGAGTGATACTGATGTTATTACTTCATAATGAAACAACCTAAGAAGAAGAAGTGGAAGAAGAAATAAAGATGAAAGAATTGGTAACGGTAATTACCTCTTCTTTGAAGTGCCTCTTTGAGACCCCTTCTTAGGGAACTAGAATTGGTCTTTGAGGAAGACCAGAACCTCTAGGATGTTTCTAGGGAAGTGGAGAAGAGATTTTGGCAGGGGTTGGCCGAGCTTGAGTGCTCAAATTGGTGTGAGGAGGAGGGGAAGGAGGTGTCCTTTTATAGGGGAGGAGAGGGGCACCTTAGGAATATCTCAAAATATTATCTTATATTAAAGTCAAAATCGGTTTATAATGGTTCCAAAGGGTCTTATTTCGAAGCTAAAGTGGGGATGGGTCGAAATCATATCAACCAATAAGATTTAGACAAGTTTAGGGTATTATTTTAACCTTATCAATTAGATTTAACTCTAAGTTAAATAATTTAACTTTTACCGTGTCTTTTTGTTTTCTTTCACTATATGGTTAATACACTTACTATAACATGCCAAACGAACCCCAAATTGTTTATTATTAATATAAATATCCTTATATAAGTCATTTGGCCGAACCTTAGATTTTTAGGAATAAAATAACAATTAATAATATAATATTTGATTTAAAAACTAATTTGTGTCAATTTTGACACTATTTGATATATGATTTTTGTGAAAGTCATAACAGAATTATATGTTCGAACCAAGTTGATTAAATCAACACTAATATATCATAGTAACCTAGAAAATTAGTGGAATTCATAAAAAGTCTCAAATTATATTTATTTCGGTGTTTATAACATCAATTATGTCAATATTTCATTAATAAGATAATTACTGCATCATCATTGTGTCATAAATAAATTAAATTATTTGATGTCTAAAAATTACAAATAAAATACCATCATGTAGTAAATCTTTTTAGCTTTCTAATGAATATTTACAATCGAATTAATCCTATGTATAACCCCATATTAAAAATGATTTACTTATTAAACTTTGATTTTAACTATTTTAACCCTTCTTTAAATAAATTAATAATAAATGTCCTAATCTAATCCAAGTGGGCCTAAATGGTCATATTTTATTCCTAAGTTTGTTTTTGGTCGAATTACACTTGTCCAATAGAATTAGGACATGTGTCAGGGTAATATTAATATCATATTTACCCTTAGTTACCTTATTTACTATTAACCGTGGTAAAAAAAGTAAAAAGTTACTATTCACCAAAAAATTATTTTCATCTCATTGAACCACATTTTAGTCCTTGATATTAACCGTGTCTCTCGGATTTTCGAAATTCCATTCACAGAAGCGGTAAAATTATGTTTTATGTAAAATTCAGTTTTTAACCTACCACTTAGTAGTTTCACTATTCATCAAAAATTGATGTTTTTCAGAACAATGCCAAAATTTCATCCCAAGCTATATTTCATATTCTGAATTCAAAAATGAAGTCTATTTTAGCAAATTCATAACATAAAAGTTGCATTAATTAATTTTATAATTAAATCCCGCTGTTAAAACAAATAGCGTGTTTTTAAGAAACAATATCTATCAAAAGATTGACACTTGTTTATGTCTAGTTTAAATGTGAAACTACATCCAATGACCAACATTGTATTGAATTGTAAAAATATATTCTAAATATACTTTAAAACCACTCAAATTAATGATTTATCACTATTAATTATTTCGATTAAAAAAGTTGTTTTTAATTATAATTTAGTAATTTTCACTATTCATCAGAATATGAAAGTTATCCGAAAAGTACCAAAATTTCACCTTAGGCTAAATTCGATACTCCGAATCCAAAAATGAAGTCCATTTTGAGAGTTAAAATTTCTAAAATTTAAAAAGTGGTTATTACTATTCATAACGGCTAGTTTTAATAATATTTTAATAGCATATCATTGTTTCGTGAAACTCAGGATTACGTACCACACACGCTATCGAGGAAGGTTGTGATTGCGTGTAATGCAAGGTAAGTCAAGGATGCGTGTTGTGCAAGCTCCTTTTGGTGTAGCGTATAACACAAGACATTAGTAAAATAAAAATAATATTTTTTCATAAAATCTCGGGCTGTTACACAATGCATTCCCCATATGAACAAGTTTAAACATAACATAAACATTCTTATTAAAACTAGCATACGAAATTTCAATACTTTACCCATAACCCATGAATGGTATAAAAATAAAACATCCATAGTCAAACATATCACAAAACCTTCAATAAAATATGGAAGATTTGTATCATGATAAATCAACTTCAAAACAAGTTTAAAATCCATTAAATAATTTTTACATAGATGAAAATGATTTGTAAAACTCTTTGAGAGAAATACCCCTTTTTCATGAAAACATTTAAAAGTCACACAATTTAGAAAGGAAGACATTTAAAAACATTTTTGAATCAAAGTGTCCCATACCACTTTTAATCTTTTGAAATTAATTCACATTTTAAAAACTTTCATTTCCATATAAATAAATCCTAAAAACCTATTTTGAAAACATGGAAATTAATGAGAACGATTTAGAAGAATAAATATTTAAAAAATTTAAAATAATGTTTTAGTAAAAATTCCCTTAAAAAGTAACCCTTTGAAAACTATTTTATGAAACATGGACATGGATAATAAATATGTCCCAGTAGATACTTACGTAAAAACAACCTCGGATAATAAAGAGATTGTGAAATTAACCCTTACCAATTTGGTAACTTACAAAACATACAACCCATGAAAGAGGAATCTTAAAATGAATATATAAATACACATAAATTAAAGTGTATTACAAACAGAATATAATTATTGTCAGTACATACCCCACACAAAAGGTAATAGTGGAAATATGGCTGGAATCTCATGGGAATGAGGAGTGAGATGAAAACCCCTTACCTTACACTTTCCTTTAGTTGAGGGTACGTTTAGCCTCTTGTATGAATATTATAGTATGTTATTAAATTATAAAAGGACCATATTAATATTTATGATATCACACATTATTCATTTATGACTTTATACTACCCAATTAATAATAATTTCCATGTTATATTAATATTTCGGGTAATAACCGCTTTCTTTATCGTACGTGTTTTAACATGTTACTATTGATTGTATCACATAGATCATGATTTAAATACATCTAGAATATAAAAAATGACTTATATATCATATATATTTAGAATATAAATATGTATAATAGACATATATATGAAATGGAAACACCGTTTATGGAGACGGTAGTCCGTATGTACTCATAAACACTGTTTCCATTTTCATATAGTATTGAAAGGAAGTAAGTGAATAAGATATATGTAAGTAAATAAATACTTCTATATATAAATATATATATATCTCCAGTAGAATTATTATGTCATATATTACATACTTATTAGTAATATATATATTTTTATAATCATCGATGAATGGTGAACTAGGAAATGAATCTCATCGCGTCGTGGAGATGGTAATCCGTACGTACACACGAGAAAAAATATCATTCTTTTGATATTATAATAATATATAATTGGATGTTATATTATATATACATAATCCTTATCATGTTATATTTATTATTTACATAAAATAAACATCATTATTATACCCATCCAAATAATAATGTATTTAATAACAATTACACCACGACGTGGAGACGATAAGCTGTACATATGCAAGTATAGTGACATGTCATTCAAAGGGTGGATAGAATAATTAATTTGGTTGTAAAATAATTATAAAAACATCACAGTATATAGAATATACTGTATTTATTATTTTATAATGGAAACAAAAAAGAAAAAGGAAGTGGAAGAAGAAAGGAACTTGAAAGAGGGGGGTGAAATCATTACCTCTTCTTCGGGTTCTTCCTTTTAATTTGATCAAAAGGGCTCCATAGGTTGGAATTATTATCAAACTATTACCTCTAGGTTTAAGGGAGGATATTTGATAGGGTATTTGGTCAGGGTTTGTCCAAGAAAAATGGCTTAGAAGGTATGAATTAGAGTGGAGGGTGAGTGCCCTTTTATAAGAGAGGTGAGGGGCACCTTTGAAAAAACTTAAAATATTAATTTATAATAAATTCATATTCGGTTTATAATGGCTAAAAATTGATTTATTTATAGGATAAGGTCAGTATGGGTCTAAATCCACTCAAACAATAGGTTTCAGACAGGTTTGGGTCATTTTATTAACCTTATCATTTAGTTTTAACTCTTAGTTAATTATTTTGACATTTACCATGTCTCTTTGTATTTTTTAATTATATGGTTAATAAAATTACTATAAACTTACAAGAGACCCCCCAAGTGGTCCATTAATAATAAAAATATCATTATATAAGTCCTTTTTCCAAACCTTAGATTTTTAGGAATAGAATATCAATTAATAATATAATATTTGTTGTAAAAAATCCTTTATGTCAATTTTGACACTATTTAATAATTTATTTTTGTTAAAGTCTCAAAAAATTTATTAATTCGAAAAAAATTTATTTAATCAATACTAACATGTCATATTAACCAATAAAAGTTTTGGATTTCATCAAAACTTTTATTTTATATTTATTTTACATTTATAATACTAATTATTCCATTCTTTCATTAATAAGTAAAATACCGCATCATTATTGTGTCATACATAAATTTAATTATTAAATGTCCAAAAATTATAAATAAAATAATTTATGTATTAAATCGTTTTAGTTTTCTAATGAATATTTATAGTTGAAAATATAACATATATAACCCTATGTAAAAATTGTTTTTCAAAAAGATACATGCTTTTTTCATTTTTGTATTTACATTAACTTAATTAATATAAAGTCTCGTTATCACTTACAAGTGGATCCATGAGGTCCCAAAATCTACCAAAATATGCCCATGGTCTTCCATTACTCATCCAATAAGGTTAGGACATGTGTTAAGGTAATTTTGAATTATTACAATATTCTTTTTACCTTGAATTACCCTATTTACCTTTAATCGCGGTAAATAAAAGTAAAAAGTTATTAGTCACCACAAATTATTTTTATATTATTGAACAAAATTTTACTCCTTTATATTAACTGTGTCTCTTGGATTTTCAAAATTCAACTTACATAAGAGGTAAAATTAAGTTTTATGTGAATTTTCAAATTCTTCTTAGAGGTGGGTAAAAGACGGTGAAAAGTTCAATAAATTTTTTATATATCTAAAATTATTATAAACTGAATCCAATGAATTAAAATGAACTTAGATAAGTATTATGTATCTATTTTTACATAAATTAATTTAAATAAAATAAAAAATTATGTAAATAAAAAATCGGTTTTAACCAATAACTCAGTGTTTTTCACTATTCATCAAAAATTGATGTTTCTCTAAAAAATACCCAAAATTAGGCCTAAGATATATTTGATATTATGAATTAAAAAATGATGTCCATTTTACCAAATTCAAAAAATATAAGTTTCATTAATTAATTTAAAAATTAATTCTCGTTGTCAAAACAAATAGCGTGTTTTTAAGAAATAATAACTATCAAAAGATTGACACTTGCTTATGTCCAGTTTAATTGTGAAATTATGTCCAATGACCAAAATTGGATTAAATGGTAAAAATATAATCTAATTATACTTTAAAATCACTCAAATACATAATTTATCACTATTTATTATTTCGATTAAAAAAGTTGTTTTTAATTAAAATTTATTAATGTTCACTATTCATCAAAATATAAAAGTTATCCGAAAAGTACCAAATATTCACCCTAAGATAATTTCGATATTATGAATCCAAAAATAAAGTTCATTTTGAAAGATAAAATGTATAAAATTTCAAAAAGTGGGTATGACTATTCTTAACGGCTAGTTTGATTGGTTGTGGTGTATTAGAACTCGAAGTTGCGTATAACACACACTATTGTATTATTCAAAGAGAAGCGTACCATGAAAGATTGGGGTGTTAAATACAAAGTGATTAATTTCAGTATAATATGAGGAGGGTTATAAATCCTCTCAAACAATAGGTTTTATAAATTTTTAGGTTACAAAATTAACCTATTCTTTTAACTTTAACCATTAGTAGAAAACATTTACTCTTACCATGTCTTCTTATATTTTCATAATAAATGGTTATTATAGTTAAAATAAAATGACAAAAGAACCAAAATCCTATCAATAATTAAATTTTTAACATTATATAATTCATTTGGCCAAATATTAGATTTTTAGTACAATTATATCATTTAATAAAATAGAATTTGTTTTAAAAACTAATTTATGTCAAATTTGAAAATATTTAGAAATTTGTTTTTATTAAAGTCATAACAACATTATTACTTTCACCAAAAGGAATTAAATCACCTATCACATGTCATTATCATCCAATAAATTCATTTATGGCACCTAAATTTTCAAATTATACTAATTTTAATATTAACAATATCATTTATTTGAATACTTCATTAATAAGGTAATAGTTGAATTGTCATTTTGTCATAAATATATTTATTAATTTAATGTCTAAAAATTGTAAAAAAAATACCATGATGTATGAAATATTTTTAACTTTCTAATTAATTTTTATAGTCGAAGATAATATTTATATAAACCAAATTAAAATTGTTTTATATTGGAGATACATATTTATGTTATATTTATCTTTTCTTTAAATTAAATATTATAAAAGGTCATTATCACACCCAAGTGGCTCCATGGGGTCCTATATTCAACCAAAGGATGATCAGGGTCTGAGATTCCTCATCCAAGAGGATTAGGACATGTTTTAGGGTTTTTTATATTATTATAATATTATTTTTTTACCCTTATTTACCCGATTTACCCTTTAACTATGGTAAATAAAAATAATTACTAAGGTTACTATTCATAATGTAAAAAAATAAAAGGTACCTATTTACATAATTTGGACATTATTATTCCAAATATGGAATTAATTTTTCCAAATTCAAAAAAAAAATAGAAGAAAATATTTTAAAATTAATTGACATTGTCAAAACCAGAAAAAAGATTTTTAAGAAGTAAAAACCTATCAATAGATTGACATGTGTTTATATCCAATTTAAATTTGAAATTATATCCAATGAAATTAATTGGATCAAATTACATAAAATTAATCCAATAAAAATTTAAAACCAATTAAATGGATAGTATAACTATATAAATAAAAGATATGAAAAGGCATTTTTGAATTATAATGCAGTATTTTTCATTATTCATAAAAATATGGATTTTATAAGAAAAATAAAAAAATGTAAACTAAAGTAAATTTTGATTCCCCTCTTCCAAGGAAGAAGTTTTATTATCTAATATAACATATAAAATTTAATAAAACTATTTTTTAAAAGGGTACGCCATCAAAAGGCGGAAAAATGACATTTTAATAATAATAGAGTATTTTATGCTTAAAATTAGAATCATTATCATTTTAAGCCTTTAAAATTAATTGGATAAATGTAAAAACGTTTTAAAAAATATATAAAATAATAATATAGTTATATTCATTCCCACTAATACAATATCTAGGTGTTAAATACCGTTTAAAATAATAATATTATTCCTAAATTATTTTTTGGTATAACTCAGTGTTATGTGCAACATAAGATTTCAGAGAAACCTATTATTGCATGTCGAGTGCACTGTCATAAATTGTGTTCCATTTAAAATAAAATTAATAATAAATTCAAAAACATTAGTTTATATGAAACTGTATTATTCTATATATACATGGTATATTGCATCATTCCCCCCTTTTAGAATTTTCATCCTCGCAATTTTAAAATTGATCTTGGAAACTTCATTGAAAATCCCACATCAACAAAAGATACAATAAAACTATCACTTTAAGAGAATGAAATAGTAGTTCAATGGTCACCTAAGATATCATACTATAGGGTTACTTATAGGAAAACATGGTCAGGGATGATAAAATTAACTCTCAAGGACTAATAGAGAGTGATAGAGAAAAGTAATTGGAAGGTAATCCATCACAAAACCATAATTATGTGATGGGTCAAAAGTAAATTGAGAAATTTAAATGAATAATGTATTTGTTTTAAGATCATTTTGATATAGTGGAGGAATTAATTTACTTCCCAGAATAAGAACATAAGGAAACATAATTACTTGATTTATTTATATTTTATAATCACAATTTCATCCTCTTAATATTCCCAGAATATGATGTACATCACTAAGAATAACCTTTAGTATAAAATATCACACAAACCATAAATGAAAACAATATATCAAAACCGAGGACCAAATTTAATGGCATACTTCCACTTTAAAAACCCATACATAAACATAACCCCACAATACATCTCCTAGAAAGTTATTTAGTAACTTATTATCACATCACAAAAAATCTCAGAAGGTGTGTCTAAAACCATGAGCTTATGGTTATCTTTCAAAAAATTCCATTATCTCAGGAGATTCCATTAGTTCACTAGATTTTTCAACATCAACTGTAGTAGCAAAAAAATATTTTCTCAAACCTTTTTGTTTTCAATCATACAAATTTCCTCCCTGTGTAATTAAATTCAGAATCATATTTTCATAATGTCCCAATGAATTTCATCTAATGAATATTACTATAGACTAGATATCAATTATCTCATTATTAGACTATTCCATACCCTTTACTTTATAGTCAAGAAACTTGTGACTAAACTTACTAAACCGGTAACACTTTCCATATCCTGACATACATTCCCCAAAATGTTTTTTACCACACTAGGAACATGTTTTTGGATTACCTCTAGAATTCATAGTTAGTTGTTGCTCCATTTCCTAGAACCTTTACCATTTCTTACTCTTATCATATCATGAAACATATGTGTCAGGAAACTCCATTTCAAATTTATTAGCACAACGAACTACTTTTTCATAACTTTTAAATTCTCTGGAGGCCAAAGATCTTCGTAGCCCTGGTTTCAATCCTGAGTAAAATCGATTAATTTTACTGTCATTGTATCAAATAAATTCCATAACATACCAAACCAATTTGTGAAGCTCTCTTCATATGAGTAAACTGAATCATCATCATTTTTCTTTAATTCCAACAATTGTTTCTCTATCATAATCCAAAAAACCATAGGGAAATATTTCTCAAGGAATATATACTTAAATTCATCCCATTCCATGGAATCAAGATCATTTTTTCACTGAAGTATTATTAAATAATGGCCAATATAAATCAGATTCACCTTAAAAACATTAGATGGAAAGAGTTACCATTTGATGTTCAAACAACCAAATGACTTCAAACATCTTCTCCAGGGTATTGATCCAGCCTTCAGCTACCACTAGGTCAGATGATCCATTGAGTGATGGGGGTTATTGCCTCATAAATTATTCCACTACTAACATATTATTTTGTGGTTGATCAGGATGATCTCATGAATTGATACCACTACTATCTATATCCTGAGTCAACTACACCATAACTGTAAGAATATGTTTATTTCCAATTATCAAAACCTCATGTTGTTTTATTAAAAGGTTTTTTTCCTCTCGATGCCTTCCCATTATATCTTTCCTATTTCCTTTGTGGAAAACTATTCTTAACAGACATAGTTTAATTTAAGCAACATGGTAATCAAAAAATGCTACATCATTTCAACTAAACCATAAAGTAAAATCCTCTAATGGAAGGCAATTAACTACATCCTGACCTCTAAAGTTATCTAAAATGACATATGATATTAATTATGTGGCTCCAGATTTAAATGTTACATAATTTTGAGTTAAATCAAGAATTCACATTAAGGTTCTTTTCAGGTTTAGAGCTTCAGAAAATTAAGGTAAAACTATTACATAACAAAAATAAAGAAAGAAAAGGTGGACACTTCCAATAGTATCTATTTCTTCCATAACATAAAACATTAAAAAAAACACGGTTTCTTATCCTGTTTACTCATCATAACTTTTCATTGATTCCATCCTTCACTATATTCTCCATTAAATCCTATGTAATCATTTAAAAACA
This sequence comes from Viscum album, assembly GCA_963277665.1. NCBI lineage: Eukaryota > Viridiplantae > Streptophyta > Magnoliopsida > Santalales > Viscaceae > Viscum > Viscum album. Next base: position 598,963,920 of record OY728167.1, on the reverse strand, counting down.
TGAGATGAGCACCAAAAGCGCAGTAAGGGACATAAAAATAAAGAAAACCCATTAGTATTGTTAAAACCTGATAACCCATTCAATGTCCATTGAAAAGATGAAATAGAACATTTTCACATGAATAACACTCATACATTTTGCTCAATAAAAGACACTAAAACCAATAGCAAGAAATTGAGACTCTTTTAGGCGACTTAGAGCATCATATAAATAAAACCCTTTGAAAAATATTCCAATTAGAATAACTATATGGAAGACTTCTTGATTGGAGATCTATAATGGGTATCACCCTTTTTATAAGCTATATCAGGCTCACCCGTGAGCTATAATGGGGATCAACCCATCATATAAGCTATTTCAGGCTCACCCATGAGCCATAATGGGGATCAACCCTTCGTATAAGCTATATCAGGCTCACCTATTTCATATAATTCTCATGTACCATTTCATGAATAAAACATATTTATCACAAAACCACTTTTTGAAAGATTCTTCAAATAACATTTGAAAAAAATGATGTATAAAAATACCATTTTAATTTAAGAACCCATTTTTAATACCAAGATACCCAAATAAATGAATAAGGGATTTATTTTTATTTTAAAAGGAATTAAGGGTTATCGAGGAAGCCAAATATCAAATAACAGTTATGACGGTAGAGAAGTAATTGTCACTATATATGTTAAAACACATTCCTTTTTTATTTTTGTGAATAAATTAAAATTATTCATTAAAAAATATTCCTTTTGAAAACTTTGAATTAAATTTAATATTGGTATTAAATTTATTATATATTCCTAGGAAGAAAAATATTTTATAATTAAATACTTAAATGTAAAAGGAGTCCCAAACCACTTTGAACATTTAGATATTAATCTACATGATTTAATAAATAAAATTTTTATATATAGAATATGGATATTAAATTTCATAGTGTCTATTTTTACACCTTATAAAATAATAAAGATTCATATTATCTAGGAATGCCTCAATGAAAGGAGATTGAGACGAAGTCTCTTACCTTAAGTCTAACTTGTCTTGTTCGTTCATTAATTTCCAAAATAATAAACATAAGTTAATTTATAATTTATTTTTAAAATTTTTATTGTTTATTATTTATTTTATATCACTTATTACAACGTTATAACAATTATTTAATTATATGAGTTCATATCAGACAATTTGTCGATGTTCGGTATTTGAGTCAAAAATGAACTTGTTTTGATGATAGTTATCCATGTGGTCATAATTCCATTGTATACCTAATATTATTCATGATTTAAATATCATATATATCCATTATATGTTTATTTATTATATTCCATAACATTTGTATATAATAAATGATATGCACCATTCATTGAGACGGTAGGTCGTTCGTACGCAAGAAAGCTACTTTCATTTCTTTGTTATTTTAAAGGAATAAAAAAATAAAATATACATTGATATATTATAATTGAATTATAATATATATGTTATATATGTTATAAAATTTCATTAAAAACACCCTTTATACATTCCATGTATGGCATCAACGAGTCATATCACTTTGAAGGGGTGGTAGTCCACTTTTCCTCAAATGATATTATCATATTTACACATTATGGAAAGCATAAAGGTATGATGTAAATAAAAATTTAAGAAGAGTATAGACAATATATATATATATATATATATAATATGATACATAAATACAGTTCTATCATAAAGGTCCCCATGAGAGGTGGTTGGAGAAAATTGAACAATCATCGTTTCGTGATGTAGTAGCTCGCCGTACACAGAAACAGTATGCTCAATATCCATTACATGGAGGTGTGTGTAAGTGTAGGTGTAAACCATATCATAAACAAAATACTATTATATTTATTATACATTATTTTTTTATAAAATATTGGAATAAAGATAGTTTATGGGGTTGGATGAATAAAATAAATGAAAGGAGCTTGAGAGAAGACGTTACCTCTAAATCAGGTAACTTATTTTGATTTTTTCCAAAAGGATTTAATGAATTTCCTTATCCATAAGGTATGTATTATAGGATAAAGGGAGGTATTTTTGAATATTATTTGAGCATAAATTTGATGATATAAGTGTCTTGATAGGTGTGAGTAAGTGGGTAGAGGTGGTGGCATTTTATTAGAGGGAGGAGGGGTACTTTAGGAAAGTATTGAAATATTATTTTATTATAAATTGATTTTAGAATTATAATAGTTAAAAGGTGATAAATTTCATTAATAATATGAGGATGGGTCTAAATCCTCTCAAACAATAGGTTTTATACATTTTTAGGTCACAAAATTAACCTTATATTTTAGCATTAACCCATAGTTAAAAACATTAACTCTTACCATATCTTATTGCATTTTAAAAATATATGGTTACTATATTTAATATAAAATTCCAAGATAACCACAAGTAGATCCTTAATGACATTTATAACATTATATAATTCATTTTTCTGAATCTTATATTTTTAGGACTGTTATATTATTTAATAAAATTGTATTTGTTTTAAAAACTCATTTTTGTCAATTTTGACACTATTTAGAAACTGATTATTGTTAATGTCATAAAAACCTGATTTATTCGACCCAAAGGGATAAAATCATCCCTAAAATGTGAATTTCTTCCAAAAAAATATATAATCTAATCAAAAATTTCAAATTATATTTATTTTAATATTTATAATACCATTTATTTGAATATTTACTTAATAAGGTAATTGTTGCATCTTCATTTTGTCAGAAATATAATTATTTATTTAATTTATGAAAATTATAAAAAAAAATACCATGATTTTGGAAATAGTTTTATAAATATAATGTCTATTTATAGTAAGAGACTTCATTTATATAAACCATATTAATTTTTTTTAGTTAGGCGATACATGTTTATGTTATATTTCCCTTTTTTAAAATTAAATATTATAAAAGGTCATTATCACACCCACATAGATCCATGATGTCCTAAATTATACCCAAGGATTATAATGGTCATAAATTTCTCATAAAATAGTATTAGGACACATGTTAGGGTAGTTTCATATTATTATAATATCTGTTTTTACCCTTATTTACGTGATTTACCTTTTAGCCATGGTAAATAAAAATAATTACTGAAATTACTATTCACAATGTCCACAAATAATAGGTACTTGTTTAATTAATTTTGAACTTATGATTACAAATATGGAGTCCAGTTTTTTCAAATTCAATACATAGAATTGGTATAAATTAATTTAAAATTAATTCCCGTTGTCAAAACCAGAAAACAAGTTTTTAAGAAGTAAAAATCTATCAAAAGATTGACATGTGTTTATGTCCAATTAAAATGTGAAATTACTTCCAATGAACATAATTATATTAAATTACAAAAAAATAATCCAATTACAATTTAAATCCATTTAAAATGACTATCTAACTATATAAATAAATTTGACAAAAATATAGTTTTGAATTAAAATGCAGTATTTTTCACTATTCATAAAAATATGTAATTTATCATAAAAATATCAAAATTTCAACTGAAGTGAATTTTGTTGTCTCTCATCTAAATAATAAGTTTATTTTACTAAATATAACATATAAAAGTGAAAAAATTGTTTTTAAAATGGGTTCTCCATCAAAATGCGGTAAAACAATTGTTTAAAAATATTAGATTATTTTATGCATAGAATTGGATTCATTCTCATTTTAAGCCTCTAAAATTCATTGGATAAATGTAAAAAAATTAAAAAAATATTTAAAATCATAATATAGTTATTCCTGTTCATTATTTCCAATACAATAGTTAGGCATTACATACCATTTAAAATTATAATATTATTTTTGTATTATTTTTTGGTAAAACACAGTTTTGTGTGCAATATAAGATTTCAGAGAAACCTATTTTTATGATTCGAGTAGACTATCATACGTAAATTCCCATTTAAACTAAAATTAATAATAAATTAGAAAATATTAATAGATATGATAATGTATTATTCTATAAATACATGGGATTTTACATCACCCCCTTTGGAAATTGCGTCCTCACAATATTAAAACTGATCTTGGAAACTTCATTGAAAATCAAATTTCAGAAAATGATTCAATAAAAATATAACTTTAAAATAATTAAAAATATGTACAATGGTCACCTGAGATATCATATTCTAGGGTTCTCTGTAGGAAAACATGGACATGGATGATACAACCAACTCTCAAGGACTAATAGATAGTGATAGAGAACATAGTCATTGGAAGGTTATCCATCACAAAACCATAATTCTGGGATGGGTGAAAAGGACATTGTTAAATATAAATGAATAATATTTTTGTTTTAAGATCCTTTTTATAGAGTTGAAAACATATTTAACATCTAAGAATAAGAACATAAGGAAATAAGATTACTTGATGTATTTTATTTTACAAGTAGAGTTTCATCAATATAATGTTCCTAGAATATGATGTACATCAATAAGAATAACCTTTTGTATAAAAAATCACACAAAGAAAATAGGATATCAATATCTTAAAACTGGGGTCCAAAATTAAAGTCAAAATTCCACATTAAACGAACCATACGTAAACATAACCCTACAAAAAATATCCCAGAAAGGTCCTTAATAACTTATTGTCACATCACATAAAACCTTAAAAGGTGTGTCTAAAACATTGAACATGTAGTTATCCTTAAAAAAATACCAGGATCTCAGGAGCTTCCATCAATTTACCAGATGTCTCAATATCAACTATAATAGTAGCAAAATATTTCCCCATACCTTTTTATTTTTGATCATAATGATTTCCTCCCAATATAATTAACTCGAGACACTTAATTGAATAATGTCCCATATTATTAAAACTAAATCATCTTAAAATAGATTGGTTATATGTTATCTCCTTATAGGACTGTTCAGGACCCTTTTCATTGCAGTCACAAACCCTGTGACCAAACTTACCACACTAGTAACACTTTCCAGATCCTGACATACATTATTGAAAATGTATTTTACCACACATGGAACAAGTTTGGGGCTTACCTACAAAATTATTAGTTGTTTGATTCTACATTTCCTGTAACCTTGACCATTTCTTACTCTTATCATCTCATGGAACATAAGTTTCAGAATAATCCATTTATACTCAGTGAAACAAACCAAGTTTTCATAACTTTTAAATTCTTAGGAGGACAAAGCTCTTCATATCTCTGTTTTCAATCCTGTGTAAAATTTATTTATTTTATTATCAATGTATCAAATTAAATTTGAAACATACCCCGCCAATATTGGGAATTTCACTTCATATGCGGAAACTGAATCATCATCCTTTTACTTTAATTCCATGAATTGTTTCTCCATCCTAATCCGAAAAAACATAGAGAAATATTTCTCAAGGAAAATACCATTAAATTCACCCATTCCATCAAATCAAGATTATTTTTCTCTCTATAATTCATAACTAATGACCACCATTGGTCCGCTTCAACTTCAAAATGATAAATGGAAAGATTTACCTTTTTTATGTTCTGAACATCCCATGACTTCAAACATCTTCTCCACAGTATTGATCCATCCTTCAGGTATCACTAGGTCAGATGATACATTGAATGATGGGGGATGTTGCCTCATTAAATTTTACACTACTGACATATTGTTCTGTTGTTTATTGGGATGATATCATGCATGTATACCACACCAATTTATAGCCTGAGTCCACTACTCTATCACTGCAACAAACTATTTAGTTCAAATTCTCACAACCTCATGTTGTTGATTTGAAAGGTTGTTTTCCTATCAATGCCTTCCCATTATAGCTTTCTTATTTTCTCTGTGGAAGTCCATTCAGAGTAGACATATTTTAGATGATTAAATGGAAAAAATCTTATAATGGTACATCATTTCATCGTAACTATAAAGTAAAATCCTCTAATTGAAAGAAATTAACACCATCGTAACCTATAGAGTTAACTAAACTGACATATGATACAAAATATAAGTCCCCATCCTTAAACGTTACAAAAATTTGAGTTGTTGAAAGAATTCATATTGAGGATCTTTCTAGGTTTAGGTCATTAGATAATTAGTCCATAACTATTAAATAACAAAAACATAGAAATACAAAGTGGACACATCCACTAGTATCGGTTTCTTCCATAACATAAACACTTTAAAAAAGAAACATGGTTTCTTTTCATATTTAATCATCATAACATTTCATTAAATCCATCACTGAATTTACTCCTTTAAATCATGTGAAAACATTTAACAATCATCATTTTGTGAGGAAGTAGTTCACCATACACAGAAACAGTATATTCTATATCCATTAGATGGATGTCTTTTTAATGGTAGGTCTAACCCATTGAATAAAAAAATACTAGTATATTTAGAATATTGGAGTTGTTATAAAATAATGGAATAAATATAGGTTTGGTGGTTTTATGATGAAAATAAAAAAAAGGATCTTGAAATAAGACATTACCTTTAAGTCAGGTAACTCATTTTGATTTTAGCCAAATTGATTTCTTGAATTGCCTCCTGTCCAAGGTAAGGATTCATAGTGTAAGGGAAATATTTTTGGAAATTATTTAAGAAAACTTCATATGATACATGTTCTGTGAGAAGTTTGATTAAATGGGTAGAGGTGGTGGCCTTTTATAAGAGGGGGGGGGGGCTACTTTTGGAAAGTCTTAAAATATTCTTTTATTTTAAATTTATATTCAAATTATAATAGTAAAAAACTGATATGTTTCAAGTATAAGATGAATATGGGACTAGATAAATAAACCAATACGATTTATACAAGTTTATTTCACAATATTAACCTTATCTTTTAGATTTAACCCTTATTTAAAAACATCAACTCTTACCATGTCTTCTTGTATTTTCATAAAATATGGTTACTATGGTTACTATAAAATGCCAAGAGAACCACAAGTGGATCCTTAACAACATTTTTATCATTATATAAGTCTGTTGGCCAAATCATATATTTTTAAGACTATTATATCATTTAATAAAACAATATTTGTTTTAAAAACTCATTTTTTTTCAATTTTGACACTATTTTGAAATTGATTTTTATTAAAGTCATAAAAACTTGATTCCTACGACCCAAAGGAATTAACTAATACCTAAAAATTTATATTGTATCCTCAAAATTCGTTTATGGAATCAAAATATTCAAATTATATTTATTTTAATATTTATATAATCATTTATTTGAATATTTCACTAATAAGGCAATCGTTGCATCATCATTGTGTCATAAGTATATTTAATTATTTAATGTCTAAAAATGATAAATAAAATACCATGACGTATTAAATCATTTTAGATTTATAATTAATATTTATAGTCTAATATATCATTTATATAAACCAAATTAAAAAAATTAGTTTGGAGATACATGTTTGTTCTATATTTCACTTTTTTTTAAAATTAAATATTATAAAAGGTCATTATCACACCCAATTGGATTCATAGGGTCCTAAATTAAACCTAATGATGATCATGGTCAAAAATATATCATAAAATAGGATTAGTACACATGTTAGGGTATTTTTATATTTTTATAATATTATTTTTAACCCTTATTTACCTAATTTACCCTTTAACAATGGTAAATAAATAATAATTACTAAATTAACTATTCATAATGTCAAAAAATAAAAGGTACATATTCAAATAATTTGTAACTTATTATTCCAAATACGGAATCCATTTCTCAAATTTTTAAAAAATTAATCAGTATAAATCAAATAAAAATTAATTCTTGTAGTCAAAACCAGAAAACATGCTTTTAAAAAGAAAACACTATCAAAAGATTGATATGTTTTTTGTCCAATTTAAATGTGAAATTACTTCACCTAACTATAATTATATATAATGAAAAAATTGAATCCAATTAAACATTAAAATTAATTAAAAGTATAATCTAACTATATAAATAAATTATATTAAAAGGTAGTTTTGAATTAAAATGCAGTAATTTTTACTATTCATAAAAATTTAGATTTTATCAGAAAAATACCAAAATTTTAAATGAAGTAAATTTTGAAGTCCCTTTTCCAAAGAATAAGTTTATTTTATAAAATAGAACATATAAAAGGGATAAAAAATATTTTTAAAATGGTTCTCTATTAAAAGGAGGTATAACGACCTTTTTAAAATATTAGAGTATTTTATGCTTAAAATTGGATTCATTCTCATTTTAAGCCATTAAAATGCATTGTATAAATGTAAAAACATTTAAAAATATGTAAAACCATAATATAGTTAATTATATTCATTCTATGCAATACGTTGGTGAGGCGTTAACTACCATTTAAAATAATAATAATATTGTTGTATTATTTTCCGGTATAAATTTGTGTAGTGTGCAACGTAAGATTTAAGAGACACTTTTTGTTTCATGTTGGGAACACTATCATAAATAGTATACCCTTTAAACTAAATGTAATATTAAATTCAAAAATATTAATAGATATGATAATTAATTATTTTATAAACACCTAGGATGTTACATTTACTATCTAAGAATATAAGGAAATATACATACATGATATATTATAATTACACTTTCATCCTTTTTTATCATTTGATCAATTTCAACATTAATTATTTCTCTATGAGATGAATATACAATATGATTTTTTTATTCATGAAGCACTAAAATTTTGTTTTGATGTATCTTAATATCAACAAAAGAATAATAAGTTATATAGGGACCCGAGGCTTGACGTACATAGATATTACATTACTTTTGCGGAATACTTAATACATAACAAAAACAGACACACAAGGACCGTAATAGTTTAGTGTCTTTGGAAACTTGGAACATAATCTTATAATCGTGGTGAAAGATCTTCAACATCTCCCATAAAGATCTTTCACTTTTTGTTTCCTTACCTAAAACCTTTCTTTTAATCCTGGCGGAAAATAAAACATAAAAAGGGTGAGCTCAAATGCTCAGTAAGGGTAAGCATGGATAAAATAAAATATACCATATAAATTTGAACTTAAAAACATGAACATAATGTTTAAACATCAAAATCTTGAGCAAAGACATAAATCATGGAAGTACATAAGGCATAGATCATAATGGAACATAAATCATGATAAAATATCATGGGAATAAAACATGTAATTGTGGAATCCATTAAGCACATGATATGATTTCCATATTTGTCAAGGCGTTGTTGCCAAGACCATCTTAGTGGAAAAAGTCCCTTTCTGAATCGAGTTCACGCCTCGTTCCAGTACTGTATTACTGAACCGGTTTAACTTTCCATTCCAGCCATGTCTATCACATGAGATATAAATCTTTACCCAATGCATTGGAGGGAGATATAGGTCTCACCTATCTCATAATGAAATCATTCTTACTTGTGCCACAAAATAAATATACATCATTCATAAAAACCCAACAAATAAAATGGGTTTCATAAACATCATCCCATCATCACATAATCCATATAAAAGAAATGGATATCATTTCTTAATAAGAAAAGTGGAACCATGTAAATCATAGAGACATTATACTTGAAACATACACATATGAAATAATGTTATCTTAGATGAATAAATGGTTATGATAAAACACTTGAAATGAATTCTTGAGGAAACTATCCTTTTTTCTTAAAAATCAATTTCTTTTCACAAAACGTCATGAATTTTAAAAGAAAGAGATTTTGTTGAAAATAGTCATTAAATATTTTGGAGGAAGCTTCATGAAAATAAGGCTTTATAAAACTGTAAAAATCCTTTCATTCCATATAAGTTAAAAAAAACATTCTTCTCATACTTTTGTCGGAAAAGTCAAAAAGTACCTTGTAGGGTAAATAAAAGAAAGATTCCTTCCATACCATGGGGTAAAAGTCAAAATGAGTAAAAATGACTTTAAACATACATGAAAATACTTTTATAAAACATGGACATGGATGATTGCATTAACCCCAGTAAATACTTACGAATAAGCAATGTCGGATAAAAATGAGATTTGCAAAATTATCCCTTACCTTAGGTCTGATATGATTCATACGTATCCAAACCTCCTGTATAATGATTTAAATATTGTCATTGACTTATTACAGAATCATATTCATTGTTATGATATCATATACGGTTCACTTATGACTTTATATTACCCGTTCATTTGTAAATTCCATGTTAAAGACCGTTTTGTGTAAAATCGTTTCATTTGTCGTTTGTGTTTTGACTTGTAATTATTCATATGATTACTTAGATCATGATTACTTAATTCCAGAATATAAAACATTATTTATATATAATATATATTCAGCATATACATATATATAATATATCGATAAATGGAAAGAAATACACCGTTCATGCAGACGGTAGGCCGTACATACGCATGAACGTTGTTTTCGTTTCCTCATTGAATTGAATGGAATTAATTGTATGACATACATATATATACACATAAATACAGTATCATTATTATGTCATATATTTAATGATTACTTATTATATATACTTTATAATCATTTATGAATGGTTAATCATTGAGAATGAATCTCATCGCGTCGTGGAGACGGTATTCCGTACGTACGCACGAGAGATGATATCATTCCCATGATCGTGGAATTTTATTGGAGTGTATGTATACTATTAAATAATCAATATCACTTTAAAATAATCATATATAGTTATTATTTACACCATTATACCCATCCAAGTAAGGTGGTGGCGGAAAATAGATTACACCACGGCGTGGAGACGATATTCCGTACGTACGCACGCGCGGTGATTTCGTTTTCCGTAGGATGGATAGATGGTGAAATAGGGTTGTTTCATACTTATAATAACATATCATTATATGAGTGATACTGATGTTATTACTTCATAATGAAACAACCTAAGAAGAATAAGTGGAAGAATAAATAAAGTTGAAAGAATTGGTAACGGACATTACCTATTCTTTGAAGAGCCTCTTTGAGACCTCCTCTTAGGGAACTAAAATTCGTCTCTGAAGAATACCATGACCTATAGGATGTTTCTAGGGAAGTGGAAAAGATAAATTTTAAGGGGTTGGACGATCTTGAAGGCTCAAAGTGGTGTGAGGAATAGAGGGACGAGGTTCCCTTTTATAAGGGAGGAGAGGGGCACCTTTGGAAATCTTAAAACTATTAATTTATAATAAATCTAACCCCACTTAATAACCTCAAAAAATGACTCATATTAGAATATTAGATGAGATAGGGTTGTAATCTCATCAACAAATAAAATTTAGACATGTTAGGAAATTATTTTAACCATTATCACCTTGATTTATCCTTATTTAATCAATTTAATTTTATTTGTGGTAATAACATTCTAAATTTTAAATTATAACAAATAATTACTTATTTGTTGTGAATTGTCCATAATTAGATACTTTATAACATTTTAGGCCATATAAATATAAATTTATAATTTTTAAATATTTTTTTTATTTTTAAACAATTTTATAATATGTTATTTTTATAAAATAACAATAGTGTCAATTTTGACACTATTTATTTATTTTAATTTAATTAAAATATATATAGAAGATATGTTCGAAATAAAAGCTTTATTAGATTCATAAAAGGTCATATGTATCTAGAAAATTAGTGGAGTACATTAAATAGTTCATATAATATTTATTTTATTATTTTTAAAACCATTTATTTGGTTTATCTCTTAATAAAATAATTACTACAACATTTTTGTATAATTATTTAATATACTTATTTGTTGCATAAAAATGAAAAATAAAATCCTATGATGACAATAAATCTATTACCTTTCACAATAATACTTTTACTCGAATTTATCATCTTAAAATCACAATATTTAAATTGTTATATTTATTAAATTATGAAGGTGACAACTTTGGCATCATTTAAAATAAAATAATATAAGTGTCATAATCACTTTTATAAGACTCCAAACGGTTATATATTAGGTAATTAGATGATTATGGTGTAGATATACACTACCAATAAGTTTTGGTCAGGTTTTTGGGTCTTTTAATGGGTATTATTATTTCAATAAAAACTATATTACTGATTTTTCACTTAAGAAATAATTTTTGCATCATTAATGTATCACCATTAATGACAATTATTTAATCCCTAAAAATTCTAAATAAATTATCATGATATAGATAATTTAATTACATTTTTGTAGACTATTATGTTTCGAAGTTTTATGATTTTTATCACTAAATTAAAATTATTATACTTATAAGATTTAAGAGAGTGACATGTTGTCACTTTCTTTGGTTTTAATAATAATTAAATTATTTTCATGGTCAAAAGTCCATAAAATTAATCTAATACGACCCTTAGGTGATATGGGTATACCTTTATCCATCCAATAGAATTTTTGCATGTGTTAGGGTAATTTTATAATATTATATTTACCCTTAATTACCTGATTCACCTTTAACTATGGTAAATAAAATTTACCGTAGTTACTATTCATAATTCCCAAAAATAAAAAGTATACTATTAACATAATTTGGACCCACTTATTCCAAATATGGAATCTATTTTTTCAAATTCAATACACAGAAGTTGCAGAAATTAAATTAAAATTAATCCCGTTGTCGAAAGAAAACGGGTTTTTGTTTAAAACATTGCCAAAGATTGAATTGATTTAACCTACGAATTCAAGGTAAAATAAATGGTAATGACTTAAATTATATTAAATGGTAAAAATATATTCTATTTATACTTTAAAACCATTAAATATTATAATTTAACCATATAAATTATTACAATGAAAAAAGTTGTTTTTAATTAAAATATAGTGTGTTTTTACTATTCATTAAAATATGAAAGTTATCATAAAAATATCAAAAATTTATCCAATGTAAATTTTTATATCCTGATTCAAAAGAAGAAGTTTATTTTGTAAAATTAAATTTTTAAACATGTCAAAAAATAGATTTAAAGTGGGCGCGTCATCAAAAGGCGGCAAAACTGCATTTTTTAAAAAATACTTATTTTACCCGAAAAATTTATTTTGTTCTTATACCATGTTCTAGAAAATGTGTAAGATGAATAATAATGTTATAAAATTCAAAATTTAGTTAATACTATTTATAACGGCTAGTTCATAATAATATTATAATAATATATCGTGGTTTAGTAAAACCCGATATTACGTACAACACACGCTATCGAGGAAGGTCACGATTTCGTGTAATGCAAGCCAAGTCAAGGTTGTGTGTTGTGCAAGAATCCTTTATTATTTCGTATAATATAATCCAACCATATTTCATTTATACATTGAATATATATATATATATACACACACACTCAATGTTGCGTAGAATGACTATTATAAAACGAACTTGAAATTGTGTGTAACACAATCTAAGAATAGTGTTGTGTATACTTCATGATAATACAGTGTGGCGTATAACACAATATAATATTGTTGTAGCATAAAACACATTACATCAAATAAATTAAAAAGAATACTTATCATAAAATATCGGGTTGTTACATTCTACCCCCCTTAAAATGAATTTCGCCCTCGAAATTCGTTGGGGTTATAAATGGTTTACTACTCGAAAGTTTCTTTAATATAAACCCACATCGTAAAAAGGAATACCGAAACTGGGCTTTAAAAACTAAAGTATGAAATGTAATGGTTACCCAAAGTAACTCATCACTAGGTTTCCATACAGGAGAACATAGGTGAAAATATGGATATGGAAGAAAAATCTAACCATCAAGTTATGATGGAGAGTGGTAGAGAACATGGATATGAAAACGCCATCAATAAAAAAGCCATAGATTTGTGATGATCTAAGGTACCATCTGATTCATCGGATATAAGGGCACTAGGACAACATTTTTGGTTTTCAAGATCATTTCCCTAAAGTTGATGAAATTGGAATTAGAAGAAATACTTTCGTGATTTTGGTACAGTCTCACCGTTGGTTGTTCTTTGGACAATTTCCACTTCATATCTTAAGGAAATGAAGTTCGATTTTTCATTTGTGAAGTGTTATAAGATCATGTGATAGAATGATGGGTCATTCCATATGTATCAAACAAAAGGTTTGAAAAGTTATCAAAAATACATAGGTCCATCTATGGTGAGGTTAATCGTATACGATTCCAAAAATGAACTTATACTTCATATATCATACCACGTAATAAAATAAAACTAGTTTCTACTAACCAGGGACTTCCTGTAGGCCAGTGGTAGAAGATAAAGGCCAATCACACTTCGATTGTGGGTTCGATTCCTATAGCCTTGTCCGACGCGATGAGATGTCGCCCGTCTTGCAGGTTGCCCTTTTTCTAAAACTACATTATAAATAATATCGGAAAAAAATCTAGCCTTAAACAATACTAACTTATGTCCAACATAATTCATTCCAATCTTTAGGCTTATCCAAAATACATATGTCCAATCTCATAGTATAAAGAAAATTATTACTTGAAATGTCATCAACCAAGCATGTGAATACCATCATTTATCCCCCATATATCTTGTTGATCACATTCCAATCATGTGAATACCTTAATCATGTATTCTCTTGAAAAACGAATACCCATTGAACCTTAGTGAAAACATGAATGCTGTCAAAAGTTAACTCTTTCCACATACCAAAATCCAAAAATTCTATATACTCAAACCATGATATAACCTTCTCCTTATATCAGTCATGAGCTCATGAATACTATCAAACATTTAATTTTCTCTTTATCCCTTCATTATGTGCATATCATCTACTTTCCAAAAATATCTGAATAACCTTTCATGGTCACTGATACCATTCATCATATACTTTCAAAACATAAGGAAAGAAAACAGTGTAACAATCCTTAGATGTCTCTTTATTCCATAGTACCATGAGATTACTTATACAACATTACACTTGATAAACATGTAATCATTCCACTACCTTCTTAAATCATTGACCGAGCTTCAACAATTCTTTCATCTCACATATCATTTGTAGTCTCTTCATCATCATCAACAAAAATACTACCCATATGACCATACTAATTCTCTTCATGAGACATTCCCTTAGGGCATTGGTTTGCATAATGCCCGTACGTTCCACATTTAAAACATTTAACCATTGTTGATGTCGTAGCAATACCATTATCCTTGTCCATGGTGTTGACTGAAACTTTTCCTTTGCACTTACTGCCTTTGTGTCCTTCACCCAAAGCATCTTCCAGTTCCTTTGAAACATTATCCTTGATTCCTCTTCCCACATGATTTACATAGGGGAAATTGAACTTTCTTTCCTCTATGATCATCATGAAACTCCATCTTTCTCTTATTAGCCGAGTCAGGAAACTTACCAAATTTGAGTTTATTGATCATATTATGATATTTTTGATTCGTCATAATAATGATGTTTGGACTTCCAAATCCCATTTCATTTGGTTGCTCATGAATAATATCATTCCATTTTCCATCATATCCTCCATTATCATGAATCATCTTTTTTCCAGCCATTTTCTAAAACCCAAAAAGAATAATGTGAGAGGAAAAAATCATAATAAAGGGGGAGTAACTTCAATATCTAACATCTTAGGTTTAATATAATATCGTTACCATAATTCTAGGACTATAACCTATACTTATACTTATCCTTAGGGACATCCCTAGACATACCTTAGAAATATCTCTAGGGATCTCACTAATGTTTTCGCATCCTAGTTTCCAAAGGTTGACTAAACCTTTCCTATGATACCAACTGTAGATAACCGAAGCTTGACGTACATAGATATTACATTACGTTTTCGGAATAATTAATAAATAAAAAAAACAGACACACAAGGACCGTAATAGTTTAGTGTCTTTGGAAACTTGGAATGTAATCTTCTAATCGTGGTAAAAGATCTTCAACATCTCCCATAAAGATATTCC
Organism: Viscum album; assembly: GCA_963277665.1. Taxonomy (NCBI): domain Eukaryota; kingdom Viridiplantae; phylum Streptophyta; class Magnoliopsida; order Santalales; family Viscaceae; genus Viscum; species Viscum album. Next base: position 598,948,040 of record OY728167.1, on the reverse strand, counting down.
ACTTTTTGTTTCCTTATGTAAAACCTTTCTTTTAATCCTGGGGGAAAATAAAACATAAAAAGGGTGAGCTCAAATGCTCAGTAAGGGTAAGCATGGATAAAATAAAACATACCATATACATTTGAACTTAAAAACATGAACATAATGTTTAAACATCAAAATCTTGTGCAAAGACATAAATCATGGAAGTACATAAGGCATATATCATAATGGAACATAAATCATGATAAAATAGCATGGGAATAAAACATGTAATTGTGGCATCCATTAAGCACATGATATGATTTCCATATTAGCCAAGGCATTGTTGCCAAGACCATCTTAGTGGACAAAGTCCCTTTCTGAATCGAGTTCACTCCTCGTTCCAGTCCTGTATTACTGAACCGGTTTAACTTGCCATTCCAGCCATGTCTATCACACGAGATATAAATCTTTACCCAATGCATTGGAGGGAGATATAGGTCCCACCCATCTCATAATGAAATCATTCTTACTTGTGCCACAAAATAAACAAACATCATTCATAAAAACCCAAAAAATAAATTGGGTTTCATAAACATCATCCCATCATCACATAATCCATATAAAATAAATTGATATTATTTCATAATAAGAAAAGTGAAACCATTTAAATCATAGAGACATTATACATGAAACATACACATATGAAATAATGTTATCTTATATGAATAAATGGTTTTGATAAAACACTTGAAATGAATTCTTGAGAAAACTATCCTTTCTTCTTCAAAATAAATATCTTTTCACAAAACGTCATGCAATTTTAAAAGAAAGAGATTTTTTTTTTGAAAATAGTCATTAAATATTTTGGAGGAAGCTTCATGAAAATAAGTGTTTATAAAACCGTAAAAATCCTTTCATTCTGTATAATTAAAAAAAACATTCTTCTCGTACTTTTGTCGGAAAAGTTAAAAAGTACCTTGTAGGGTAAATAAAAGAAAGATTCCTTCCATACCATGGGGTAAAAGTCAAAATGAGTAAAAAGTACTTTAAACATACATGAAAACACATTTATAAAACATGGACATGGACGATTGCAGTAACCCCAGTAAATACTTACGAATAAGCAATCTCGGATAAAAATGAGATTTGAATAATTATCCCTTACCTTAGGTCTGATATGATTCGTACATATCCGAAATTCCTGTATAATGATTTAAATAATTTCATTGACTTATTACAGAATCATATTCATTGTTATGATATCATATATGGTTCACTTATGACTTTATATTACCCGTTATTTTTGTAAATTCCATGTTAAAGAGCGTTTTGGGTAAAATCGTTTCATTTGTCGTCCGTGTTTTGACTTGTAATTATTCATATTATTACTTAGATCATGATTAATTAATTACAGAATATAAAACATGATTTATATATAATATATATTCAGAATATACATATATATAATATATCGATAAATGGAAATAAATACACCGTTCATGCAGACGGTAGGCCGTACATACGCATGAACGTTGTTTTCGTTTCCTCATTGAATTGAATGGAATTAATTGCATGACATACATATATATATATACATAAATCCAGTATCATTATTATGTCATATATTTCATTATTACTTATTATATATACTTTATAATCATTTATGAATGGTTAATCATTGAGAATGAATCTCATCACGTCATGGAGACGGTATTCCGTACGTACGCACGAGCGATGATATCGTTCCCATGATCGTGGAATTTTATTGGAGTGTATGTATACTATTACAGAATAAATATCACTTTAAAATAATCATATATAGTTATTATTTACACCATTATACCCATCCAAGTAAGGTGGTGGTGGAAAATAGATTACACCACAGCATGGAGACGGTATTCCGTACGTACGCACGCACGGTGATTTCGTTTTCCGTAGGATGGATAGATGGTGAAATATGGTTGTTTAATACTTATAATAACATATAAGTATATGAGTGATACTGATTTTATTACTTCATAATGAAAAAACCTAAGAAGAATAAGTGGAAGAAGAAATAAAGTTGAAAGAATCGGTAACGGACATTACCTCTTCTTTGAAGCGCCTCTTTGAGACCTCCTCTTAGGGCACTAAAATTGGTCTTTGAAGAATAACATGAACTCTAGGATGTTTCTAGGGAAGTGGAAAAGAGAAATTGGCAGGGGTTGGCCGAGCTTGAAGGCTCAAAGCGGTGTGAGGAAGAGAGGGAGGAGGTTCCCTTTTATAAGGGAGGAGAGGGGCACCTTTGGAAATCTTAAAAATATTAATTTATAATAAATCTAACCCCACTTAATAACCACCAAAAATGACTCATATTCGAATATTAGATGATATAGGGTTGTTAGCGCATCAAGCAATAAAATTTAGACATGTTAGGAAATTATTTTAAACATTATCAACTTGATTTATCCTTATTTAATCAATTTAATTTTATTTGTGGTAATAATATTCTAAATTTTAAATTATAACAAATAATTACTTATTTGTTATGAATTGTCCATAATTAGATACTTTATAAAATTTTAGACCATATAAATTTAAATTTATAATTTTTAAATATTTTTGTGATTTTTAAACAATTTTATAATATGTTATTTTTATAAAATAACAATAGTGTCAATTTTGACACTATTCATTTATTTGAATTTAAATAAAATATATACAGAAGATATGTTCGAACTAAAAGATTTATCAGAATTATAAAATGTCATATGTGTCTAGAAAATTAGTTGAGTACATTAAATAGTTCATATAATATTTATTTTATTATTTTTAAAACCATTTATTTGGTTTATCTCTTAATAAAATAATTACTACAACATTTTTGTATAATTATTTAATATACTTATTTGTTGCATATAAATTAAAAATAAAATCCTATGATGACGATAAATCTATTATCTTTCACAATATTACTTTTACTCGAATTTATCATCTTAAAATCACAATATTTAAATTGTTATATTTATTAAATTATGAAGGTGACAACTTTGACATCATTTAAAATAAAATAATATAAGTGTCATAATCACTTTTATAAGACTACAAACGGTTATATATTAGGTAATTGAATGATTATGGTGTAGATATACACAACCAATAAGTTTTGTTCAGGTTTTTGGGTCTTTTAATGGGTATTATTATTTCAATAAAAACTATATTACAGATTTTTCACTTAATAAATAATTTCTGCATCATTAATGTATCACCATTAATGACAATTATTTAATCCCTAAAAATTATAAATAAATTATCATGATGTATATAATTTTATTATATTTATAGAAATTTTCGAAGTTTTATGATTTTTATCACTAAATTAAAGTTATTATACTTATAAGATTTAAGAGAGTGACATGTTGTCACTTTCTTTGGTTTTAATAATAATTAAATTATTTTCATCGTCAAAAGTCCATAAAATTAATCTAATCCGACCATTAGGTGATATGGGTATACTTTTAGCCATCCAATAGAATTTTGGCATGTGTTAGGGTAATTATATAATATTATATTTACCCTTAATTACCCGATTTACCATTAACTATGGTAAATAAAATTTACCGTAGTTACCATTCATAATTCCCAAAAATAAAAAGTATCCTATTAACATAATTTGGACCCACTTATTCCAAATATGGAATCCATTTTTTCAAATTCAATACACAGAAGTTGCAGAAATTAAATTAAAATTAATCCCGTTGTCGAAAGAAAATGGGTTTTTGTTTAAAACATTGCCAAAGATTGAATTGATTTAACCTACGCATTCAAGGTAAAATCAATGCTAATGACATAAATTATATTAAATAGTAAAAATATATTCTATTTATAATTTAAAACCATTCAATATTATAATTTAACCATATAAATTATTACGATGAAAAAAGTTGTTTTTAATTAAAATATAGCGTGTTTTTACTATTCATTAAAATATGAATGTTATCAGAAAAATATCAAAACTTTATCCAATGTAAATTTTTATATCCTGATTCAAAATAAGAAGTTTATTTTGTAAAATTGAATTTATAAACATTTCAAAAACTATATTTAGAGTGGGTACGCCATCAAAAGGCGGCAAAACTGCATTTTTTGAAAAATACTTATTTTACCCGAAAAATTTATTTTGTTCGTATACCATGTTATAGAAAATGTTTAAGATGAATAATAATGTTATAAAATTCCAAATTAAGTTAATACTATTCATAACGGCTAGTTCATAATAATATTATAATAATATATCATGGTTTAGTAAAACCCGGTATTGCGTACAACACACGCTATCGAGGAAGGTCGCGATTGCGTGTAATGCAAGCCAAGTCAAGGTTGCGTGTTGTGCAAGAATCCTTTATTATTTCGTATAATATAATCCAACCATATTTCATTTATACATTGAATATATATATATATGTATATATATATACACTCAATGTTGCGTAGAATGACTATTATAAAACGAACTTGAAATTGTGTGTAACACAATCTAAGAATAGTGTTGTGTATTCTTCAAGATAATACAGTGTGGCGTATAGCACAAGATAATCTTGTTGTAGCATAAAACACATGACATCAAATAAATTAAAAATAATACTTATCATAAAATATATGTGGTTACAAGTTATTCTTCTTACCTTTAAATACTAACCAAAACTAAAATTGTTAAAATAAGGTGAGATAATAAAAAAAAACAAAAACCATCACATGAATAAATAATACATGTTACTTCAAAATTTCCCAAAGCTGTTCAACATAGACTACTCCAAAAATAAATAACCCAACATTCCAATTATCCTAAATATTCTCAAAATTAGAGAATATTTTCACCAAATATTTGATCCCATAACTTTTTAAATTACATCTCTAAAAATTTTATTTCATTCTTACAAAATAATAAATTATGTTAAAAATAATTTTTATATTTAGATAAAGACAATATCATTTCTCCTGAAATATCATTAATTATCAAAAAAACATAATGATTTGATCCTATAGCATGTTTCCTAAAATTAAATTTATATTTAATTGTCAAATGTTTTATGTAAAAAACATCATACTAACAAATACATCATATAGGCCAGTGGTAGGTGGAACACCCTTCTCACCCTTTGGTTGTGGGTTTATTCCATATGGAATTTCCGGATGAGATGGGTTGTCACCCAACATGTTGGTTTACCTTTCCATAAATCCATATTATTATAATTCTTATAAAATTTAAAAAGTGTAATAATCAACAATTACTAGAACATAAATGATTTGATAAACCTTAACAGTTACCAATACCTTTCAAATGAGGTCCATAAAATAGTAATGGAATTATTACTCAAATATATTTTTCTTTTACTAAACCAATAGGTTGTATTCCCATAAATGTTTAAAAAATATGTTTAATCATGTTATATTCCTACAACAAAAAATTTCAAAATGGTAGTTTAGGAAATTTAACTTATTATCAACCTTAAACTCATAAAACCATTACAGTATCAATAACACTTATGTTAATAAAGACATACATGATTCTAAGATTTAACACAATCATTACAAATTTCATGAATCTTATAACCAAAATACCATTGGTAAAATTACTTATTCTATTTAATTATTGAAACCAAATACATAAAAACTTAAACTAATTAATTTCAATATATATCGATCCTTGGTCAAAGGGTTAACCATTAGTATATATAATTGACTTGGATAATTCCCATATTCACCATATTTTAGACAATAAACTATAAATGGATCCCTATCATGAAATTTAACTCCAATAATCATACTCATCATTTTTACTTGGAAACTCATTACATTATAACCTTATATTCCACAAATAAGTCATTTTACCATTAATTTGAGACACTTTCCTAGTAATATATATCCCCATTTCTTAAATGAAGGAAATAAATCATTATCTCTTCCATGGTCTCCACTACTTGATCTCTTAGAGAACTCCATCATTCTCTTCTTTATTGAGTCCGAAAGTTGGTTACCACAAAGTTTGTTAATAATATTTTGGGATAACTAATTATTCATAATCATAAGATCTTTTACACTAGTCACCATCCATTTTGGTTTATCATAGTCATCATATTTTCCTTCAGAGATTATATTAACATGATTCCATTGGGTTCCATCCTTTTAAAGAACCAAAAAAAATGTTTAAGAGAAAAATCATTGTTGGAAACCACATAATCATTTATAGGATGTATAAATCACGACACCATATTTTCAATATAATAAAACCTTGGTTTATCCTAGGATATTCATATTTGCCACCTTTTCAAATCATTAATATTATTTTGTAGATATAATAAAAATTATCCAAATCATATCCTTTGGGATTGTCATATCGAGTGTGTAGTAAATCCTATATTCATGTAACATAGAACACTCTAGTGAATCATGAAATACATTTTTTAGAGTTATTACCCCTAGGTACATATGTTCTATTACCACACCCACTTGTATTATTAATATGTTTATTTGTTTCCTAAAAAAATCACATAACCTCAATATTACCAAAAAATTAGAATGTTCTTCGATACATATCCTCAAAGTCTATCATAAAGTCATGTCCCCTAATCTAGTTTTTACTAAATATAGTTCCATAAGTTTCTACTAAACATAATTTGATACCAAAATTTAATGACCCCGACCCCAGTAGCCTAGATCCAGTGTCTTTTTTTACATTGACATAAGATTAAAGGAATCATTTACTAAAGCACCGGATGTTTAGTAGTATTGGTAAAATAGATAAAAGCATTAGTCTTCGGTTACATTTGAATACAAATATTACAATATACTATTTTTTTTGAATATCATTATTCTATATAGTATGTACTTTTATATCATGCATAGTACACTTCCTTGAATCTTGGGAAGGGAAAAAAATAAAGTTGAACTTAGATTCATAGTAGGAGTAACATAAAGAGAAATATACCATGAATCAATAAGCATAGTCAACATGAAAAGGTAAATCACTGAACACAAATTCATTTTTAATCAACATTAAAATTATTAATAGAAAAGGCTTAATCAATAGGGAATTGTAAATATCTGAAAACATTTTGTATTTAATCAATAAAATTATTATCCTAACTGGATAAGTAATATAGAATATGTAAAGTTCAATAACTAAACACAAATTACATTTAAATAACTACATTATCTTAAATAGACAAGGATTAATAATTAAAAAAGGTTAAATAACTGAAAAAAATACATTTAATCAATAACTAATAATGAAATTCATTCAATGATAATATAATTTCGAAAATATCATGGATAATAAGAATTGAATTCATAATGAAAGAATTGATATATTGTCGGATGCCATGATATCAAGCATTATGATGCATCTACTATCAAGACTATTCACAAGAGGTTTTAAAACTATAAGTGGAAACTCATTTAATTATATCATACAAATTCACCTCATGAGAATGTAGATTTATTGAGAGGATATATGATTTTAGGACCCACCCATCTCTGTATGTCCAAAGCATTCCATATATATCAAATAATCATTTTAATTCCTAAAAAATATTCCTTGTCATCAAATATATCTATTTAGTAAAGAATATAGATTTATCTATATTTCCATAGATAAAAAAAATTCAATATAGAAAACCATTTGTAGAAATTATCTATGCTTTAAAAAATAAACATAAAGATGATAAATAATATGGATATTTAGGGGAAGTTTAATTTCCAATGATTATAGGAAAGTCAATATTTCAAGGAAAATTTATTGACTATAGAAATGAATCAATAAAGTGAATATAAATACTTTCCCTGGTCAAAATTAATATAATCTACCAATATAATGAAAAATTATTCTATAAATAAAACACATTATTAGTGTATTATAAGTAAAATATTTTGTTTGTATAATTGAAAAATATTAATACCATAGATATTTCATTAAAAAGTCTCAAGGAAAATATCCCTTTCTACATTGAAAATATTTTTTTTTCAAACTAAAAGTTCCTAAAATATTTTCAGGTTTATTTTATTAAAAATAAATTTTAAAACTGAAAAATTATGTTTTTTAACATTTAGTGTTCATAATAATGGTAAATTGCATATATTTTATACATGTTAAAATAATTATTCCTTTCATATTGTTAGTAAACTCAAAACCCTACTTTTTTGGAGAATTTCATGAAGATTCCTTTCAATAAAATTATACAAACTTAAACATGGTTTGAAATTTCTTTAATAAATAATTTGGAGATTTTTAAAAACATTTTTTATAACAGTTTCAATTTTTTTTGAATAATAATGATTTTTGACAAAAGATAGAAACAAAGTCTGATTTTATTAAAAACATTTTCTCAACCATATTAAGAACCAAATAGTGAAAAATGGTAATAATACATGAAAAATCAGGAATAAACCTATCATAAAGAAATTAATGGGTAGGTTTTATAAGATATTGAATAATTTTCATTAATATAAATCCAATAATAAACAATCCCTATTAAAATGTAATTTTGTAATAAACCCTCACAAATATCATAATGATAATATGAGAATTATTCAATGAATAAATTATGTGAATCAAAGGTAAATTGAATTAATATGGGTATAAATATAATATAAGATAATCGATATTCATTACGCATAGAATCTTATATTATCAAAGATAATTAAGAGTTAATATAACCTAATGAAAGGAAATTGATTTATTAAATTTTTTACCACGTGGCAATTTTCAAGTTGAAACCCATAGGATGAAATAATGAGAATTTAAACATAAAATGAGATTAACTATTAATTAATCATAACATTAAATTTAAAATTTTTATTATAGACACGATATAAAATAAATTTTCTAAATAAGATTACAATATGCCTCAATGAAGGGAAATTAAGATGAATTCCCTTACCACACACTTCATATTGGATGAATGTGATTTAAACTTTTTTATAATCGATCTAATAATTTTTTTTAATTATTAAATTAAACATATTCATATTTATAGTATCATATATTGTCCTTTTATAAAATCTTTTCCCCAATTTGTTAATAATGATTCATTCTTACTATTGTTTCGAGTGATAACTACATTATTTTCTCATGCATGTTTTCACCTGAATGTTGTGGTCATTTATATTATTATACAGTTCCATAATAGAAATAGTGATAATAATTTTATAAATATTTTTTTTCGTTATACATAATTTTATAATTATTATTTATGTTTCAAAATATAGAATAAATCACATCGCCTCACGGAGACAGTAGGTCATACGTACTCATGAGCAACATTATCATTTCCTTGACTAGTGAAAGGGTAGGATTTTATGTTAAATATTAATGTAATTGAGTAAAAATAATTTCATATATATATATATATCATATATTAATTAAATTTATCCATATTACATTTCACGTAAATTATATGTGAAAAATAAATCACATCACTTCATGAGGAGGAAGTTTACCGTATTCACGAGTGGCATTATCATATTATAAACAACATAGATTGTATGAAGGTATATTTGATATTATAATTAAAGAATTATAATAATATCACAAATATAATATAAATGTGTTAAATACATCATTATATTCATCCTTTAACGGTGGTTATGGAAAACTAATTACATTTGTTTGTGAGGTGGTAGTCCACCGTATACACGATCGATGGTTTCATTTCCCATTTAATGGAAGGGGATATGGAAATAAGCAACCAAAAAAACATAATAACATATTAGTATATGTAATATACTTTTGTTATTATATAATCATGGTTTAATAATATTTTAAGGAGGTGGAAGAATATGAAAAATAAATATGCTCGTTTAAAAACGTTACCCCTTCTTTAGAAAACTTCATTAGGATTTCACAAAAAACCTTCACAGGTTGGGTTTATGATCAAAATATGGGATATAAGATGTATTTAGGGGGTTAATAAAAGTTATTTGGTAGGTTATTAGACGAATAAAATGGATATGGATGTGTGAAGTGGTGAGGAGATGGGGTGGCTTTTTATTAGAAGGGGATAGGACACACATGGAAATTTTGAAAATATTCAACCACAGTGACATTTTTGTTTTTGCCAAAATCCACCAAAAATGGGTCATTAGTTACCATTATAAGTGATAAGTTCTAAATGTTTTAATAAAAAAATTTGGAAAATTTTTGAGGTCATTTTAATACTCATATTTTAATTTTGACCCCATGTAAATTAGTTTTTACCTTTACCATGGTAATTATTTTTTAATTGTTTTCCAATTCATAATGGTAAAAAATTTAGTCAACCTTTTTAGATAATATAGATTATGTTTATTCAAAATATAGAATCCATTTTTCTAAATTTAATTCACATAATTGGATGAGTCCAATTTAAAATTATATTCGTGGATGCATTGAGGATGTGGGTTTCCAAAGAGAAAATTCTTATAAGTATAGAATTTTTTAATATATAAATTCAATATGAAAGTCATTAAAATGACTGGAATTAGTTAAATTTTCATATAACTAAAATAATTTTAAATTAAAATTAATTTAAAATATAATTTAAAATTATATATTATTTAAAAGAAAATGAAGTTATTAGTAAAATACCAGTATTTTCACTATTCATCAAAAAATGAATCATTTTAGAAAAATCCCAAAACTTCACCCTATGATATTTTCGAAATCAGGATTTCCATGGTTATGATTATTTTTTAAATTTTTTTATAAATTTTGAAAAAATTAATTTTAAATTATGTCTTTTAAGCGTGACTAAATTCCTTTAAAGAAATATATTTTTTCTTAAATCATTTCATTTTCTTTGAAATTATTTTTATTTTAATTTATAAATAATAGAAAACCAATGATTTTTTTATATATATGTAAACCATATACTTTTTATAATTTACATAATATTATTCATACCTTCTAACTTAACGGTTAGGTTATAATGACCACATTTTAAATAATGACATTTTAATAGAGTATTGTGTTTTAGTTATACCCAGTGTTCTGTGCATCACAAGCTTTTGAAGATATTTAATTTATTTAAAATTAATTATATCATAATGTATTAGGGTGTAATATTATCATCTAAGATAGATGTTTTATGTCATATATGATATTGAACATGATATTACTCACTCAAAATCAAGTGGTTTTACAGTAGGAAAGTGAAAACACTATGAGTGGATTGATCCATCACAACATTTATCTTAACATATCATCATAACATTTTGGTCAATACCTTTCCAATGTGAGTACCCAATAGTTCCATTTTCAGGTTAATGGGTATTCATGTAGATAGTCAACCATTTCTTTTGACTATAGAAAATATTATCATAACCATATACCTAATGATTATATTTTTTGTGAATACCCATTACTTCACTATTATAATTGATGGGTATTTACCTAGATAGCGTCAATCATTCAATGAATTGTTTTTAAATATTATCACAGTTTATATGTCACTAATTATTTTCCCCGGGATAATTTATATATAAAGTATTACTGATTTTATTTGGAACACATATGTATGTTTTCTCATTATGTTATGGGTGGGGACAAATTATATAACCCTTTAATTTATTAGATAATGCATTATATATAATGAGATGAAATATATGGGACTGAGGACTAAACCCATTCTACTATGTTTATTAAAATGGGGAGTTAACCCAGTATATTATGTTTATGGGATGTGGGAGTGAAACTAATCCACTTTGTTATGATACTCATTGTAGAAAATCATGATACCTATTATGATTTTCTATACATATTTTTATGTAATATCTCTAACCATTCAAGACCATTTTTAGGCTTTGGTGTTAGAGGTATTGAGAGGATCTTAGAGGAAGAAAAGTTTTCATAGAGATAAAATTTTAGTAGTGTGTTAGGTAATGGTATAGTCCATGGGGTTGCAGTTGTGGTGTTAGCGGGTTAAATATAGTAAATAGTAAATATAAAGGTGATTGGTGATAGCACGAAGCCTTGTTATTGTAGCACTAGGTATCATTCTATTTTTCTTGGGTTCTTCTTTGTGTTTTTCACATCGTAGTCTCTTATGTCACATCATGAATACCTGGTGGATAGTTTCTAGGCGTTTCTATGTCATGTGAAGCCTCAACATGGTTGTATGGGTCATGACATAATGCTTTCCCAATTGAATCAGATCAAAAGATTTGAAAAAGTTTAATAGGGGTGAAATATTAGGTATTCATGACATGAATTATATATATTCAATGGATATTTAAAAATCACATTATATCCATAATTCATATAAACACAAATTACTATTTTCTGAGATAGTTTTGGCATGGTGATATCTTATCACACTATAACTATGTTTTTTAATGAGGTATAAATCTATAAATCCCCATAATTTCATTCAGATTCATTCATTTTTTCTCAAATGATCAAGTGTACATAGTGTCATTTTTGGTACTCTTATTCTCCCTTTTATGACTTTTAATCCTAATCTTTGGAGGTTTATTTTTAGTGATCCCATTTTTTTGAAGATCCACAAAATTTCATCTTGATATTGAGATCATCTCTTCCTTTCCACCATGTAGTGATTCACAATGCTTCAATTGAGGTATTAGATTTTATAAATATCTTCTTTTATGAGAAAATTATGGGGGTTTTATGCTTCTATTTTGAATGGTTAGAAAGTGTGGATTGTCTTAACAAATTCAATAAACTGTATATATTGAAATTTAATGATAAACGGGTTCCCCTATTTTTTACTTGTTTTTCATTTCATTTTTGATCATTTTTATTCATGTATTTAGGTATTCAAAAAAATCATTTTTATCATTGATCATTTTCAATTGATATTGGAATTTTTCTATTGGAATCACCATTAAAAACGTCTAATAACATAATGATGGTAGTTAAACTATTTCTGTTCATGTTTTTAGCAGAATGACATTACTTGCAAAATAAAGGGGATAAAATAGTTGTTTTTATTGAAATCGGTTGATATGTTCTTATAGTGGTTTTTTAGATATTGTCAGTAATTTTTTGTGGTTTAGTTTCTATGGTTACTTTCGGGGAAATTGTGTGGTGATTTCTTATGGTTGGTTTTCGATACAAGTTTTGTGGGGTTTCATAGCTATGATGGTTGGTTTATATTGGGAAGAATGGATGTGATGGTTTTCATAGGTTGTCCTGTTGGGATGGGAATGGAAGGTATTGTGGTAGATGTTGTGATTATTGGTTGTTATGATTGTGTTGTTGTTTTATCAGTTTCTCAGTTGAAAAGGAATGGGAATACTAATTTTAAACATGGTAATTAGTAGGGGATAAAATTAAATTAATGATGGGTTTTTATTTTACTGTCAATTAAATAAATGAATGGGGAATTGACATAATTAATATAACAAATATCCAAAATAGTTTTAACAGAATATGAAATTTAATTTCTTAATGAATTTAAATTTTATGTAATATTATAAAATTGGAAATTATGAAATATACTTATTACTTATGAAATTAATAATTTTTTATTTGGATATTTTAATGGAAAATTAGAATGGTTTGTGATGTTATGGTTCATAGTGGTGGAAGTGTGTAGAGAAGCTTGTGTGGTGATTTTTGTGGGGTTTGATGGGGTTTGATTTGTATTGACCATCTTAGGCTAGGAATCTATTTGAATATATATAAATATACATACATTTTCCTTTTCATTTCTATATACCCCACCCATGATTTATATCATTATAAATGCCCTAATTTTCTGGATTTCATGTGGAAATATATATACTTTTATTTTTACTACCACTATTTTACTAATTCAAAAGAAAATGAATCAAATTATTAGTCGGGTTGGATTTTTGTCCACCCCCTCTTCTTCACTCTCCCGTTGAGCCTAGAACATGGTGGTACAAGTACATGGTAGAAGACTTTCATGGTGGGAGGAGGGTATGGCATTGGTTTTCTATACATTACTGATACCCTATTATGATGGATACAGATGTCCCAATGACAGGATGGGGATATGGAATATATAGTGAGTCCCTACATAGTAGGAGGAGGGCACAACATTTATGTCCTCCATATTCACATTAACTCAATAATTTGGACAGAGATGTGTGGATAGGATACATATATGTGGTTTTATATATGGATTTATAGATGTGACTTGGTACTGATTCCATCATGAGATGCTGGGCCCCACAAGATATTAGGGTAGGTATGTTTGCGACCCAAACCACATCAGATCAATGCATTTATTAGAGGTATTGAAGCATAGTAAAATTGATGATGGGGTAAAATAGTAGAATATTAGTTGGAATGTGGTTATGGGATGCCTTTTATTATATTATATAATATTTTTTTTATTGAATGTGAAATTTGGTGTGTATGACTTTGTGAGGTTGGGTGATTGTTGACCTATATAGGTGGTAATTTGTTATATTGTTTTTCCACTGATGCATTTTTTTTCCTCTTACACATTTTCATGATATGTATTAAGTATGATACAAAAGATTATACATTTTGTACTAAGCCCTATATATATATATATAAATGGTTTTTTGTATTTTTAGGGTGAGTTTTGATATCAGGTTAGAAAGTACTAAGTCGATTATTGGAGTTGTAGATCAGGTCAATTCCTATGAGTTTTCTTAGAATTCTATTTGAATACTTGTACTGGTATGAAATAATAATTCATTATGGTATTATTATGTATCTTAGTTTAATAATGTTATGGTGTTATTCAATGTATTATTTATGTATTTATGGGATATATGAGGGAAATTTCTTCCATTTTTGTGTTTCGTACCCTCGGTACTAGGTTCCAACCTAGGACCATTTTGGAGGTGGTCCTTAGGGGTCCCTCGCATCTTCATTGTAGTACTAGAAGGGGTTCACAGTGGGGGGAGGTCATGAAATTTATTCGTAGAGAATTTTTAAGCCTCCATGAATAATGATTATTCTCATATGATTTCATAATTTATGGAATGGTGTCCACTATGATTTTGGGGTTATTCTATTAGTGTTTATACATCATAGACTATGGTTACTCTATAATGTATCATGGTAATTTTCTTATGATCCCATGATTTTATTATATTAACCATGTCATTTCTCTAGTGACCATGTCTTTGTTTTTTATCATATAATAATAAATCTGATATGAATTATTGGAATTGGTGTATCCCTTACTAAGTGTTTTATCTAACTCATTTCTTATGTTTCCCCATTTCCCAAGTAGTTTATATCCATGTATATGTCGACAAATTTTTCCTATGTGTAGAATTTTGAGGGAGATATCGAATAACTATTGTGTAATAAGATGGTTGTGTATATTATCTCTAAATACACTAAACCTTTGGGTCCATAGGACATGTTTTAATATTGGGATGATATATAAGGTCATGTTAAATGATGCATGTGTTTTTGGGTCATCTTAGATAGTATCTTATTATCTATTAAGAGATTTTATTTTTAGCACCATATATAGATGTGAAATCCTTAGAGTGCTTTAGTAGGTATGAGATCAAAGGAAGTAATCCATCCTTTGGTTCTCTCACATGTGATTATAGGTTAATCTGTGAATATCCACCCAAGTTCTTCATGAGAAAATGATTTCCACAAGGGATGGTGGTAAGAGTCCATCTCAGGAGGTGCATCTTCCCATGCAGTTCTCTAAGAGAATTAACTATTTCCTCATGGTAATAAGTATATACCATTTTAATAGGTATCAAAGTGGGGTTTAATTATTGTTTGGGATTTACATAAAATGGATGTGAGGGTGAAACATAAATAAAAAAAAGTAGAATAAATGGTTTTATGGGTTGAACCTATAGTTTTAGAGCTGAAATAAAATTTTCATTTGATGAAATGATTGTTTTATTAAGTAAGAAATATTAGGATTTATTCTTTATATTCATATGATTGGTTTTTTGGATGTAATAATGATTAACAATAAGTATATTTATTTTAGTAAATGGTTTGGAAATATGATCATGATGTAGTGAAAGGTTCCCCTTTATATACTCATTCCATTTAAAAAGACTCATCACCTTATAAAATAATCATTGTTAACCCAAATGATTGAGAAAAAAATTTAAACTATCAATATATAATTTTTGTTTCTGTCTTACCTCGACACTATGTATGATTTCTAAATAGAACATAAATTTAAATTCATATGTGTTTAAGAATAACCTCTTATGTTTTCCATCGGTGAGGGGAAATATAAATTTCATGTGAGAAATTTACAAATGTTGATTGAATTTAATATCTAATTTTTTAGACCACATTTTCATTCCCTAAATAATATTTATATCATTCATAAAATCACTTTTAAATTCATTTGGTAGCATTGAACTAGTGTATGAAATAAATCATTCATGATTAAAATCAAATTAGAAATGTTTTATTCACTCATATTAGAAGTGTAAAACAAACTTATATGGAATCCAATATTATATACCATATATGATTACATACCTTAATAATTTTTAAAATAAATTTAGATAATAAATCAAAAATAAATATATTTTATAATAATGAAATCCCCTCAATCATCTCCACACCCGAGTATCACTATTAGTAGAATTTTACCTTTAATTGGAAAATCATCAGGAAAAGGTAATGAATTTAATAAAATCATAATATGAAATTAATGGAATCATAATTATAATTTGAGAAAATGGAATTGAATGGATTTATATAATCTATTAGGGCTAATATAGTTTTTATTTGATCGATATAAAATGTATAATAGTAGTAAATATACTTCTAGTTTGATATTATATATATATAGAAAATATAAATAAATTGTGTATATATATATATATATATTAAATAATTTATTTTAAATAAATTATAATAATTTTTAAGTAGAATAAAAAGACAGAAGTTCCTTTGAAAAAATTTCATTAAATTTAATGAAAATATTTTTATGAATTTTTATTTTTATTAAATTCATTAATTTTAATTAATGATTTAAATAAAAATTATTGATACATTTTAAGGAATTATTAGTAAAATAATCAATTAAAATCAAATAAATTATTAATTAATTGTAATAAATAATTGATTAATTATTAGTGGAGAATGAAATATCTTTTCAATTTTTTTTATTTTATACTATATGTTTTAAATAGAAGTTCTATTTCTCATATTTAGAGTATGAAATTTAATAAAATTAAATATATATATATATATAATTTAATTAACTAAAATTAATCTAATTATAATTAATCAGATATAAATAATAATAAAATCATTTAATATAAAAATGATATTATTTAAATACTTCATTCTATATTATCTATATTTACATTAATAAGTTAATACATCCATAACAAAATATGATTTTAATGAAATTGATTATTTTTATCTATAAATAAACAAATTAATAATCATCTAATTATCATTTCCTGGAATGTAACAATAAAAAATCCATTTTAAGATTCAAAATAATTTTTAAAAAAATATTTTTATGTTTTATTCATTTCTATTATAAAATTATTCTCTTCCACTTTGTAAAATTTAATTTAATGAAATTGATTTCATATTTTCAATTATTATTTTAAAATTATATAATAATATCACTAACATTAATTATAAGGAAAAGAATAAGTTATCGAAGTAAAAAGTAAGTTACCACGGTAAAGGGTATAACAAGGTAAAGGGGTTGAATTAAGGAGAAATGTAATAAATTATTATTAACCATATCTATAAATTTCATAGATGAGGTTTGAGTGAACCATATCCATTGTGTTTCCATTTTGTGTCCATGTTCCTTCTAAAATGACATCCATCCACTATATTTACTAAACCTGGGTCCTTCCAAGCTGACGTGCCACCTCCACATTGTTCCACGTCACCAACTTCGCTTAGACTATCCCAAAAATAACCCCAAGAGCATTGCACACTTCCTCCTTTTTCTATTCTCCATGCTCGTACCCTTCCTATCAGCTCCGCTTCTAACCGAGGTTATCTAGAAACGATTAGGGTTTCGTCCCTACTCGAATCAGTTCACCGGTGCTCAATTCTGCGTATCTCCTCCAGAAAACTGTCCCCGGAATCAACGCACTTACCATCCCTGGCCTGGAAAACCTCCTCGGGCTTACCATCATCGACATCGGAGCCCTCATCGCCCATTTCATCACAGATATCGTGCAGTCGTGGACGATAAATTCTTCTTCTATGTATCCCCTACAAGAAATCGTCAGGTTAGTCTCTGAGTTTGGAAGCGGTGGATAAAAATTAATTCGATGGGCGATGGAGATCCTTCGGAGCGCTCCAATGTTTCGTGCAGTTCATGGATTTCGTTCCGTTTCCTTGCTTCTCAGAAACCTACAACGTCTCTGTTTCAAAAGAAGACTGCTTCTTGTACATGACATAGTTTTCAATATTCTTCATGAAGATAATATTGGAATCTACATAGGATTATCTGAAAATAATTAGTGTCGACGTCTCTCAATAAGAACAGGTGGTGCTTTGCATCATCTTACAGCTCGTCTTGGTAACCAATTTCTTAGCTCCCTCTACGTCCTCAACTACACATTTTAATTGGGTTTCATCTTGATTCCAGGTTTTGGTTTGGACATCATCATCTAAACTCAGGTTTTCTAACATCTTTACTTCTCCTTTTTTTAAAATAGAATCCATCGAGAGATAAGTTATGGCTATTGATTCTGGTTTATCTCTATCCCAAACAGCTTCACATATCTACATGTATCGAGTCATATTTTTCATTTCCTACTTCATGCTGCTAACATGTTCTTTTTGGATTGTTATAATGCAATGTGAAACAAAACCAAATCACTGAATTTGATCAAGTTATGCCAAACTATGCTTTTCATCTCGAACAAGTTCAATTCCATACCTCTATAGTAGTTGGTCATCCTTTTAATAGGTTCTATTTGGGTAATTTTTCATGTTTTAGTTAATTTTAACTCCTTGATATCGTGGATAAGTTTCCACTTCCTGATTTTATGAAAAAAATATCCTATTTGTTGCATGGAAGGGAATACAAAAACTCAGTTTATTATATGGAGAGAGGGATTATGTTTCAAGTGCAAATTATGAAGCTGTACCAAAACTACAACCATGGTGGATTGATGAAGTTAACTGTCATTGTGGAGGTGAAGTTTTTTCTTTTGAGATTAATTCTATTTAATGCACCATCTAATGTCCCTTTTTATTATAAAAGGTAATATTCTATGTGGATGATCACTATAAAAAACTAAATCACTTCTGAATATGTGTTTTTAATTTGACAAATTTTTTTTGTATTTTTATTAGCTTATCTATGAATTTTCACTATACCATTGGGAGGTAGGGCTCTTTCCATGGATCATGTGACATTTACATATTATTTTACTCCCAATGGTAGACCATTTTCATAATGATTTCCTTCATTTATTATGTGCAGGGATAAATCTGACATGCCCTTCCTAAACTGATAGTTTACAATCCTATGTTTATGATCCAAACAAGGCAAGTGGCCCGAATTATGAAATTTGAATTGATCGTTCATTCTTATTTGAATTTTTTGAACATATGATTATAGATAAATATCAATATCATTACTAATGGATGATGCAATGGTAAAAAAGTTCAAGTTGGTATATGACAATTCATTTGGTCTGGACATTTTATGCTACACATGTATTTTAGTGGAACAATGATGTAAATTTTTGTTTCTTCTCAAACCGTCCACTGATCTCTTTATAGATTAATTTAATCCTGAAGAGAAGTGTTGTAAGGAGAAATATAACTACCATATTTTTCTCATGAAATGTTCCAATTTGAAATTTTTTTTCTTCATCCTTGAAACGAATACAGAAAAAACAGAGTATTCATTATATACTAAAAATTGGATTTCCTCAGGTCATGTGCATGATATACGGTACCCCTGATCCCCTTATTTCTATTCCAGTGAATTTGATTTCAATGAGAAATGAGTTTCATGTTTAAATGTTCCCCATAGTATTTTCTTTAATGTGACTGCAGATTAACACCTTTAATGGTGTTTTTACTGTGATAACTTTTCCCCAAAAAAGGGATACAACCCTCTGCTCTGGACTAGAACCTGGACTAGTTGGTACGTTATTAATCTTGTAGGTTCATGATCCACCTCCACTTCTGGATCAGTCTCCTATGGCTATGGATCCTCCAGATTCAAGTTCTCCACCTCTTAATTCTTATGTTGTATCTGCCTACATTGGCTCCTGCTCCCACTGTCTACACTGTAAAACCACATTGGGCTAGCGATTTCAATTTCCTCTAGATATGGTAAACCCTAAATATGAAATGTTGTTACCCCTACCCCTAAAACCAGTATAGGAATTTCTTCACCCACAACCTACTATGAAATCAACATTTTTTGTCTATTTAATTCACTTTTCTTCTTTTGTGAGAAATATAGAAAAATGATGTTTTTACCTTTTCTGATGCATGTACATTGAGGTTTTTTTGCAGGACCTTCCAAACTAATCCTTGATAACCAGAAAGAATTAAAGCACAAAAAGTGTCTATTGATTGGAAATAGTTTACTCCCAATAGTGTGATATAAAATTGGTTCACTATGTGATATTATTTTGACTGATTTGGTGTTATTTCAGTGCTCAGATGTTTGTAATAGAGCTGCTGAAGCATGTGACTTTATTCGGAGCTTGAACATATGAAGGTAGGCATAGAATGAGATCCTCGTGATATTCCTCTAACTTTCAATGCCTTAAATGATTAACGAACTTGAATTCATTTTCTTCCTCTCAATTTTTAACCTCTTGATTTCATACTGCTGAAAATGAATGTCAACATGTAAACATTTCGGAATGGAAGAATCTTCATGAAGAGGAATCCAATGTTGTGTAGGGGGATGCATAGGTGCATCATTTGCTGACTTCTTCATTTATAATGATGAAAAATCATCAAGCTTTGTGTCTCAGTTTTTTTAATGTAAGTGAAAACTATGAAAACTTATTTATTTTTAATTATGAGTCGGTATTAAATGAAGCATTCAGTGAATATGTTTTAAATGAAGTAGTCAGTGAATATGTGTCAACCAAATGTTTCAGTTGTTTTAAGGTATGAGTCTGCTTTTTGGATTAAAATCAATAATGATTGTGGTTTGTTGCACATATTATGAAACAATAGAGTATACCATTATTTTATTCAATCTGTTTTTTTGTTAGTTTTTTAGTTTGGAATATGTACTTTATATGACCTGTACACATTCCAGTTTATTGAGAATTTATTAGTTAATATGTACATGCAGCATAAAAAATTATGCAGTGTATAAGTTAAGATACATGAATCACTTTTTAGAGAATGTATAAGTTAAGATACATGAACCACTTCATAATGAATCAAACATATTCCGGCATATAGGGAGATCTAGAATTTCAATTTTGTATTATTTATTTTTAAATTCATACAGCTTCTTTTCTGATGCATGTACATTGAGGTTTTTTTGCAGGACCTTCCAAACTAATCCTTGCTAACCGGCAAGAATTAAAGAATTTTTTTTCTATTGATTGGATATAGTTTCCTACCTAAAGTCTGATATAAAATTGATTCACTATGTGATATTATTTTGATTGATTTGGTGTTCTTTCAGTGCTCATATGTTTGTAATAGAACTGCTGAAGCATGTGAATTTATACAAAGATAGAACATATGAAGGTAGGTATATAATGAGATCCCGATGATATTCCTCTAACTTTAACTACCTTAAATTATTAAACAAACTTCAATTCATTTTATTCCTCTCAATTTTTGACCTCTTGATTTCATACTGCTGGAAATGCATGTCAATATAAAAACATTTTGGAATGGAAGAAGCTGGATGAAGAGGAATCCAGTGTTGTAAATGTAACATATTTTTAACTATTTCCCATTATTAACTACTCAAACTATTAAAACATTTTGGAATGGAAGAAGCTGGATGAAGAGGAATCCAGTGTTGTAAATGTAACATATTTTTAACTATTTCCCATCATTGCATGGCATTAACATGAAACCTGTGTACCTTTAGGAGTATATTGGAACACTGATGCTGGGTATGTTAAAACAACTACAAATATTTCTTCTACTCAGGTCACAGTGAAGATGATATTCAGGCTGGATTTGTTATTTTCTATTTTCCTCTTTCTTTTAGGTACCAATTGTAGTCTTTGACCGCTTTGCCTATTTCTTTGATTGTTTTATTGCTTTTTTTATCTTTCTATGCACAACATTGAAGACCTTTATCAACTGTTTGGTAATATGGATCTTGATGCTTCATCATACCTATATTACCCTCATTATGCTCTGATTTTCTGGACTTAATCTATTCTGTATATTGCTTTTGATATGTCTCTGTTTTTATGTAGTAGTGTGTGATCCGATGCTGAGGGACTGCCTGTCTTTTCTTTAATCCATGCTTGGATATTTGAAAAACACGCTACTTGATTGGTGATCATGGTGTTTCCTTGTACTACTTTTGGATTGGAGAAGATTTCTCATGATGATTTGAACAGGTCTGATCACTTCTGTACTACTTTTTTGTATGTTGTGTAGATTTCAGTATCATTTTGTGAAGCTATGTTGGGTTTTTGACTCCTGTTTTGCTATGTACTTCTTGTTATTCTATTTGAGCTTTCATGAAGCAGTTTTAGGCATTTGTTTTCATGCTCTATGTAGATTCCAGTTCTATTTTTATAAAACCCCTGATGCAGTTTTTATCTCTTAAGGATGGATCATCCTCTACAATGAAGGCTGGCAGTTTTTATCTCTAAAGGATGGATCATCCTTTCAAGGTTAGTTTCATAATCTAAAAGAACTGATGAGGAGATGTCAGTGTCAAATTATATTTAATCATGGGTCTGTTTCTTAAAACATCAAATCCAGTAAGATGCTTTTTTCAATTGTTTTTTTATTATCAGTATGTGATATTCTGTGTTGTTGCTGGAGTTTAAAATTTAGGCAACATTGAATTTCTGAAAGTGGAGGAAATGGAGTCATCAAATACAAAGGATTAAATGTTCATGTTTCACCTAAATACAGCTGCAGAGCTTTTCATGTCAGTTTTTGGTTTAGTATGCATACCACCTGTTGTCACCACCATTGATTTTTTTGATGAAAATTTGAATATGTAATTAAATTTCTTCAGGTGTCACCCACAAGCTCTTCCAGATTCACTCTGGAACTATATAATTGTAACTCAATATGAAACCATCACAATATTTTAGCATCTAAATACTGAATTTGTAAGCAGAGATGCATTGGCATAAGTAGTTTACTCAAGGTTATTTCATTGCTAAGATTGGTCTTTATTCATTATCAATTTGTTTTTAATGATCGTTATTTATAGTTTATGTTTTCATTCTTCATTGTGTTCCGTTCTATGGCATCAAATTGTTATAAAGTTATAAATTTAAAACTTTTTGCATGATTGTGAATAATACTTCTATTGATCATCACCCAGATGCAAAGTCGGTAATCAGGGTACTTGATATATATGGGTTTGAACGTTTCAAGACAAACAGGTGATTAACTGGTTTGCTTTTTGTTTGAATATGATAAAAATGAGTCCACTGAGGGAAAAATATGTCACAGTACTGTTAAATGTTTTCCCCATGCATTTGATGTTGACTGTTTAGAGTGAAATTATATAACATGGAATGAAAATAGGAGAAGTTATAGAAAAATACCATCTTCTATGCACTTACTGACAGTTGCAAATTAAAATATCATGATTACGTTTCTCTAGACAATGGTCATTTTGAGCATATTTCCTCTTATTCACAAAATTTCCATGTTTACATGCATATATAGAGATACTTGCCTATCATCATTACGATGAAGATTTTACATTGGCTTTTTAGGATTGTTGTTATGTAGTTATGTTGTTACTGATAATTCAATATATTCCTGCGGGTTCTACCTTTAATCTACTTTTGGAGTTGGACCTTTGTCAGTAAATAAGGGCTTCTTATAAAATTCATGATACGTTTTACTTACAGTTCTTAATTTTTTTAGTACCATGCAGTTTTGAACAATTTTGAATCAATTTTATGAATGAGAAACTCCGAAAACATTTTAATCAGGTTTGTTGGAAGATTTATTTCATACTCATTTGGGCTGGGTGGGTGGATTTTGTACAATATCGATATTTTAATCTTTTTTTTATGAGCTATGCTGAACTGTTGCTGGAAATAAATTTTCAATCAATCAACATCCAAAAGTGCTTGACCATCGCATTAGTTTTTTGATTTCTCTATACTAAAAATAATGTTTCATTCCATTAATATATAATTAGGACACATCATATTTTTTTATATTTAAATCATGTTTTCTTCCTTTTCATTCCTCGTCATATATCTATCCAGACAATCTGTTTTTTCTCCCAACTATTTGATGTTTCACTGTTTCAGTGTTTAAATTTCTTTGTCTTCATTATTTTTTCGGTTTTTTGGTTTCTATGTCCACACAATTATTTTAGATGTAGAACCATATGATTTAAAAGAAAAATTAATATTCTCGTGCTTGTTCACGGGTGGAGTACTAGTTATATCAACATTAAGGAATGGGTATTTGTGAAAATGCCACTCTTTCCCATATAGAAAAGGTAAAGTCCATCACCCTTTCTAAAACACCGCTAATATTCATATATATCATTATATCCAATACATAATATGTATAGTTTTTAGATACTATATATTTCTAAGGTCCTAATCTCAAGATGATTTCCTAAATACTTCCAAAGAAATAAATTTTCAAATGGATGATATGATTTATTCTTTCCTGGTAATGAATTCATATCCATCAATTTATTTTATCTTCACATAGACATTTTTGTTGAAACTCGTTTATATATTTTATAAAATACAAATAATATTATTATAATTCTACAATGATAATATTATAATAAAATTTCTTCATTATTATACTAATCAATTGATTATAGCATGTTCTTATTTAGGTTGGTATAACCACCTACATGGGCGATGATATAATTTTTTTTATCTTGGATGGTTATGAAAATAATTATTATTGGTAATATATGATATTGATATTAAATTAATGTTTTATTTATTGTTACATAATGGTAATATAAATCGTCAACATATTATTAATATAATGTTGTATGTTTGTTAAAAATATATAAAAAAAGCACATTTTGAATTTACTATTGGTGAAACATACACAAATATCATAGGAATGAACATGGAATGTACTATGTTACTAAAATTCCAATAAATTTATTATTATGAACATTATTAACTCATGAACACTGAGAAATGGCTGATATTTCCAAACTAAAATTATTGACGATCAAATTAATCTACTAGCGACTATTTATCAATATAAATGGAAAATATGTAATCACTATGTAATAAATGAATTAATAGATTAATATAAAGTATAATAAATATTAATAATGTTATAAAATATATTATTATAAAGTCTATATAGACTGTACAAGAGTTTAGCATGTTTCCAATCAAGAAGAGATCCAAGATAAGGGGTTTTCATCTCAATTTTCATTATTTGAGACATGTTTCTTATTAGAAACCTATTAT
Source organism: Viscum album (assembly GCA_963277665.1). Taxonomy (NCBI): domain Eukaryota; kingdom Viridiplantae; phylum Streptophyta; class Magnoliopsida; order Santalales; family Viscaceae; genus Viscum; species Viscum album. Next base: position 598,922,549 of record OY728167.1, on the reverse strand, counting down.
CCTTTATATAGTGTATATATTAAACCATTGGAATATTATATAATAATATAAATATTATTAAATGTATTAAAAATTACATTTAAAGTTCTCTCTTTCTTTTTGTTTTTATTCATATGTTACAAAATTCGTAAGGTTATTCTTGACACAATCTCAATTTCAGTGAGTCATACTCTTTATAAATGTTATATTTTCTTCAATTATACATATGTATTATATATCCTCAATGTAATTTTATATTTAAACCATATTTTTTAAAATCAAATTTTTAAATAAAAAACTGCTTCATTGATTTATTTTTTTATTTCATAAAATTATTTTGTTGTTAATAATAATTCTATACTTTTATATTAGGTATTTGTCTTCTATATCAATGTACCATTTTAAAATTTTGTTTTTAAAATTATTTTTAAAGTAATAATTTTTTATCTTTATATTCTTATAAATTTCCCATTATATTTATTCTAATGAAAAATTTTACAATTCTTTTATCCATGTGGGTTTCTTTAAAACTGTATAAAAAGTGTAAAATTATATTTCCTTCCAATTATAAATATTTTATATCTTCCTATCCCTATTTTTCATCCATTTTATTAATTTCATTCCATGGTTCCATTTTTCGTATTGTAATTAATAAAATAAATTATCAAAGTTATTTTTCCCCTTTTGAAAATTAGTTTTAAAGGTAATTATAACATTATTTTGAAAAATTTATTAAAAAATTTTAATTAAAATTATTTTCATGTTTCCTATTCAATTATCAAATAAATGTATATTTTTTCAAAGAAGTTACTATTAAAATAATTCATTGATTAATTAATAAAATTAATATCTATCAATTGGGATAAAAAAAATGAAAACTATATTAGGGGATTGATCCATCATGTCCTTTATATTTCCCTATAAACATAATCAACATACCTAATCCTTTAAAATATGATTACAAAAAACATACATCATTGTATTGATTTGTATTCACCGTGATAGTAAAATATTTTCAGTAATTGTGGAAATATATTCTTACAACTACACACCTTGTTATTCTATATGGTGTGAATATCCTATACTTTACTATTTTACTGTATTGTTATTTTACAATATATACTCTATCATATATTGGATAGTTTTTATAACACATCGTAGTTTATATGGAACATATTTAATTTACATGGGTTAATAAAAATATGATGTATGATTGATTTAATATGGAATACATATGTATTATTTATCATAATATAGAAGAGGTACATAAATATATATCCCTCAAATGCATTGTGTAAATATTTATGTCTTATGAGATAACTTCCATTGGAATAGGGAGTAAAAAAAATTCACTATGTTTATGGGAATAAAGAGTGAATCCAATCTACAATGATCATGAGTCTAGAGACTAAACCTAATCTACTATTTTAACATGATCTTGGTATAGGCTAAACCAATGGTGTATTTTCAAAATAGAAAGTTTCATATGCTAGAATGAAGTTATCAGAGTGTAATATGTCTTAGGATTGTTTTTTTATATTCATATAAGGGTCTATATTGATTTTATTGGACATTATCACGATTCACAATAACGATTTATATTTTAATTTTTGGGTTCTAAATAGTACCATGAATCAATGAATGATAAAGTACTAAAAAATTATTCACATGTATAACTCTTATCATATAAAAAATAATAATTCCTCAGATAAATGGTTCAAAAAATTAAAAACATCAACCTATGAATATTGTGAGAGCCATAAAAGATACTATTAATGAGTTCTCAGTATAACATAAATTTGAATCCATTTCTAAGATAATTATACCCTCACAAATTTTCAATTGGTGAGATAAAATTCAAATTTCAAGGGAAAAGTTTATAGGGGATGTTTCATCGCAGGATTTAGAACACATTTTATGTACCAAATTTATATGCCCATAATTATAAAGTATATTTCAAAATAATTTTACTATAAATTAACTTGTGCATAAAATAAATCATACAAGACATGAATAAAATTTCCAAAAAATTATTCACTTATAGTATCATATTAAAATACAATCATATTAAACATAATATTTCATATCATGGATTGTTACACACCTTAATAGTGAATTAAATAAATTGGGACAATAAAAATAAAAATAATCATATTTAAAATTAAAAAATCCCTTATATCATTATTACCCTTATGTGTCATTTAAAGTTTAACTAAACCTATAATAGAAAAAACATCTTTAAAAGAAAAAATTTATAAAATCTGAAAGGAAAATTAATTTAATGGGAAGATTAATTTGAGAAGTCATAATAGAGTGAACTTATAAAATTAAATGGTGGTTATATATCCATTGTTTGACCATTTTAAAAGCCACATAGTTGTTGGGTATAATACAAGTAAACATAAAATCAATTTAGAATTACTTGTTTCTATAAAATATATATACAATTTATCTAAATATAAAAATTATTTATCATTATAATTATTTTCTTATACAAAATATAAAAAATTAAAATAAAATAACAAATTATTATTTCATTCTGAAAAATATTTTCTTTAACAAAAATTCTATCATGATCATCATATTTTAATTAAATTTATTGCATTAAAATAATTATATAATCAAAATCTGTTGATAAAATTTATGAAAAATAAGTTAAATTAATAAATAAAATCTTAGAATTACTTAAAAATTTACTAAATACTGATATGTTTATTCATGTCCAAACAAATAAATTTTATTTTGAAACATTTTTATCGTATATTATATTTTTTTTATTGAAATGATTAATTTCTAATATTTTTGGAATGAAATTTTGTGAAATATATTATTTATTTATATATAATGATGTAAAATAGTTGGAATGGTTTTTAAATTGTTATAAATAAGAGTAAAATCATTAAATATAAAAAATTTAATTTTTTCAATGGATTTTTTCCATGTTATGTTTATATATAATAATAAATTCTATTAAAATAAATTAAATATGATTTGAATTGTTTTTTTTCTATAAATAAAAATAAATTATTTAATATTCATATAAGGATCAATGAAAGGTTATTTTTTCAATATTTTTTTTATGTTTTATAAATTTCTACAAAAAAATTAATTTTATTTATTTTTGAAAACATTATTTAATAAAATGTATTTAATGTTTTCAATAATTATGTAAAAATATGGTATTAAGTATAGACACTTTTTTCGGGACAAGTAAATATGTTTCTGAGGTGAAAAGTGTGTTACTAAAGTAATGGGTAAAATGAGTTAATTTTTTTGAATTAAGTAGTAATGTCATAAGTTATCTCTAAAAATATTTATAAATTTAGTGGATGAGGGTTGTGAACTATAAATTTTCATTATTTTTCTATTTTAATCCTCATTTCTTATAAAATTAATTTTCTTACACATTAATGAATGGGAATTTGTGAAAATGCAACTTATTCTCACTTATAAAAGGACCCATCCATTACATTATACAAACCATAACTAAAATTGATATATATAACTAAAAATTATTCATATTACCAATACCTTTCATCCATTACATGTTTTCGTGGGTTTATTCTCAAGAGGATTCCCCAAATCCTTCAAAACTAAGAAGACATCCAAAAGAAGATACAATTTCTTTTTTATCGATGAAGAATTATTGTCCTTCATTTTATATTATCTTCACATCCTTGTTATAAATTAAAAATAAGTTATAGAGTTTATAATATATAAATAATATAATTATACATCTATAATTAACATATTATGATAAAATCATGTCATACTTATACTCATCCATAAAATATATCATTATTCTATTTTCTTCAGTTTAAAAGCTACAGAGACAATGATATAAAGTTCCAATCATGGCTTGTTATGAATACATAATTAATTATAATATATTATATAATATGTAAATAAGTTATTTTTATGGTTTTTTAATGTTAATAAGAAAATTTCAACTCATTATTATTATAACAACTTCTTTTTATAAAAACCACTAAAACAAGCATGTTTTGAATTGAACACTGTTAAACCATACCTTTAATATCTATATAATGAATGTGGAACATATTAAGGAAATGAAATTCCATTAACATGACTATTATTGAGATATTAAGAGGAAATTAAATTATTATGACCTAGATCACCATATCAAAACAAGTAAGTAACAAATTAATCTACTTATAACCATTGATCAATATAAACAGATAATAAGTAATGACTCTGTAATAAATTAATTAGTTGATTAATATAATATCTAATAAATATTAATAATGTTTTAAAATAAATAATTATAATTATATGTCGATTATACATGTGTTTATATATTTTATAATAAAGAGAACATCCAAGGAAATGTGTTTTTAATCTCAATTTTAATTTTTTGAAACATGTTATAAGGTCTTGAACACTTACATAATTTACCTATGGAGGGTTTTATTTCAGGATATCCTTCTAAGACTTTGGAGAGGAAGGCACCAGTGGATGAGTAATAGTTTTCTCCCACTAAAGATCCAGGTGTGGTGACTTCTAATGGTGTGGAAGGTAATTCATTAGAAGTTGTGGAATTGGATCTTGTTAAGCCTAGTGAGATTGTTCCTATGGAAATGTCTGCATAGGTTGATCGAAGAAACCTAATGGTCTCCCCTCTATTCCAGGATGCTTCTGTGGAGAATGTCACTCCTCGGTTAGTAGGTGTTGGTTCACTTTTTTCACCTTATCATGATGGTGGAGGTGTTGATGAACATGTCTTGGTCTCTACTGCAACTCATGCGGGGGAAACATTGCGCATAAATTTCCCTCCAAAGATACTTTAAGGAAGTAAAAAGTGTGTAGTGAACCTTCACACATTAAATATCAAAATAAATTTATACCATGGAGTGGTATTTTCTGGTCATATGTTGATGAAGACTCTTAGCCTCTTGATTCAGTTGATACCACTCTTGGAATTGGAGAAAGTTCTCCTGTGGTTGGGTCACATGAGAAGGATAGTCCTCCTAATACAGGGATTGTTAATTCTGAACTAGTGCTCCATTCTTATATTGGTTACACTAGGGGTTCTGGTACCACTGCGAAGCATGCTGCTGCAAGTGATGCCATGCCTACTAGCAAGGGTCATTGAACTAACAGTATTATGCAAGGTCTAGGAAAGAAGGGAAGAGGGAATAAGTGGAAATGTTATATGGATATCGAATCAAAGTGTGGCCCCCAGACAAGGGGAAATACCCATATTCACTGAAGGACTTCTTTTGGAACTGTCAAGGGGTGGGAAACTCTCAGACGACCAAATCCCTTAGATATTTTATTATGGACCATAATCTTATTCTTGTTGGTATTGCTAAACCAAAATTAGTTTTTAACAATTAGAAAGAATTAAAATGGGACTCCATCGGGTACAAGTTTGTGTCACATGATTTGAATGACGTTGATATGAACTATTTGTGGGTGTTTTAGTGTGAATAAATTTTTTTGAACTTCTTCTTGGACAAGTCTTAGAACATTCTTCTCTCTTGCAGCATAGATGATTATGACTTTTCAGTTTATTTTGTGTATGAATCCAATTCTTATATTAAGAGAATGGAATTATGGGAGGATCTCAAAGAGACTTATGGGCGGATGGATCAATAATGGTTATCTATTAGATATTTTAACATGATGTTGAGGCCTGAGAAAAAATGTGGTGGTAATTTTAACAGGATTACTGCTTCTGCTTTCACTATATGCATTGATCTGTGAAATATTGTTGATGTTCCAATTGCCTGAACTGATTTTACATTGTGTAGATACACCTAGAATGGGAGGAAAGAAATAAAACTAGATATATTTTTTATTCATATGGATGACCAAGATGCTGCTCATGGGATCTCTATCTTTACACTCTCTATACACCACTCTGATCACAACCCGATTGTTGTGGACATCAATACACATTTGAAAAGGTCAGGACCTTTTCCATTTTTGTTTAATAATGGGTGGATTATGGATCCTGGATATAGGGAAATGGTGTAGAAATCTTGAAGGATCAACCCAATTGGGAATCCTCTTCAGAGGTTTGCTGAGAAATTGAAATATCGCAAGGCACTTATTAAGTAATAGAGCAGAAAATCATTTTCGAAAATTTATTATGACATTAAGGCTACTAAGGAGGAGAATTCTCATGATTAGACACGAAATCGGCACCGGGGTATACCATCATGAGAGTAAGTAATAACCCATAATAAGTTGGATGACTGATTAATGATCAAAGAGAGGTTGCTTAGAAATCAAATTAATGTTTAATGGTTAAAAGATAGAGAACAGAATTCCATGTTTTTTAACAGATTGCATAAGGAGAAAAGAGAATGAGAAAGGGATAAAGCGATCATCATTAATGGTCAACTTTATACTTATGAAAATGAGATTTCATATGCATTTGTAGAGCATTTTCAGGGATTGTATTCTGATTATGGGAAGGTCCATAGACATAGAATGGTTGGAAAAATAACTTCATACGTTGAGGATCATGATAATATATCTCTCATCACCCCTCCTCTCAAAGAGAAAATTCGAACAGCTCTTCTATCCCTCAATGTGGAGAGTGCTCCTTGTCTATATGGATTTAGTAATAAATTATTTGTGCCTTTTGGGATGTTTTACAGGATGATCTCAACCTAGCCATAAAGGAATTCTTTACTCACTCTTACTTAACGTATGGGATGAACTCCTACTTCATTTCCCTCTTACCTAAGAAAGGAAATAACCTTGATATAAAGGAAATTAGGCCAGTGGCCCTGGGGAATATTATTCCTAAGAAGATTAGTAATATTCCCCTGAATATACTAGGATGGATGGTCGGTGATATGATTACTACAAATCAATTAGGATTTATTCCTGGAAGGAATGTCCAGGATTGCCTCTTTACCACCTCGGAATGTGTCAACCTGATGAGAAGGGGGATGAAGAAAGGAAACTTTTCACAAAAAATTGTCATCTCAAAGGCCTTTAACACACTAAAATGGAGCTTTAATTTGGATGTACTTATAAGATATTTCTTTTCTAATGTGTTCATCAAGCTGATCCATACCATTATTTTTCATCAAGGTTTTTCATTCTCATTAAAGGTACACCCATAGGATTTTTCCCTTGTACCAGAGGTCTGTGACTAGGCGACCCACTCTATGGCCTTTTATTTTCTATTGCTGAAGATTATCTTAGTAGATGTATTAATTTCCTTGCACAAATGGTATTTATAAGAAAATTAGGACTGGTAATAATGATTTTGATCCATCTCATTTCTTATATGCTGATGAGATTCTCTTGTTTGGGCAAGCTTCAAGGAGAACTATCTCTTCTATCAAGTCCCTTATTAAAAATTATGAAGAGGTGGTTGGTCAAGAAATATGTTTGGATTAGTCTTTAATTGTTTTTGGAAAAGGAGTACTAACTAGGAAATAGAACAAAACAATTAGATACCTTGGAGTAAAAAAGGGATCTTTACCCTTTCAATACATTGGTGTTCCCTTATTCTGGGAAAAGGTGAAGAGGCAATAATTGGATTTAATATACTCTAGTATCGTGATTCAAAATTATAGTTAGAAAGGGAAGGTGATGTCCATGGATTGGAGGGTGTGACTTGTTAACTCAGTGATAACATCAATGTTTTATTATTCCTTTTCTATTTTATAGTGGCCTAGGGGTCTCATCAAGGAGATTCAAAACATTGCACAGAACATTATTTTTACTAGATCAATCCATGAGTGCATGATTATCACTATTTATTGAAAGGAATGTATCATGATGTTTGAACATGGGGGGTCTTGGATTCAAGTACCTCAGGACTTTTAATGCTGCTCTTATTGGGAAGTTAACATGGGGTTTGATTTGCAATGAAAATTTTGGTGATTTTTAAATTAACCATTTTAAAGGTAGGGTACTTAATGGATACAAATAATATCTTGCAAAATCTGTCTAGGAATCTATAATGTATTGTTTCATGCAAATCATTAATGATACAAAGTGGATGGTTTTTAGGGACTCTCATCTTAATTGTTGGAGCACGACATGTCTTGAGCGGCCTCTTCAGGATAACATGGATATTCTTTCTGGTGCAAGAAATTTTTCCATTTCTGAATTTTTATCTCACATATATCTATTTTATAGCATGGTCCCCTCTTAGGTGGAGCTGAAAATTCAATATTATAATTTCATGGACTATGATACGCTAATATGGAAGCATAACAAGAATGGTCAGTTTAATAATAGGGATTACTATCTTATGGTTTGTGGGGGATCTTATCGTTCACCTGCCAGGCTCATGCACTATAAGACTTTGTTCATTTGTCCCTCTCGATTTTCTTTAATATTGAAAATTTGAAAAAATCATGTACCCACTCATGATCATCTCAAGTGATCTAGTTTTAATTTTGCACCAGCATGTTACTTATGTATGTACGCAGAGGAGAATGTCCAACACCTGTTTATGGATTGTGCCTATGCTCGGCCGTTGTGGTATTATGTTGGGGTCTTGTTCGGGCTAGAATTGAATCAATATCTACTGATTCATGACCTGATAGCAGGGCTACCCTGTGTTGGATGTAACGACTATGTTCGTATCCTCCTACTCGTGTCTGTGGCATCTGTGATTTCAGCTATATGGGCTGCTCGAAATGCTGCACTTTTTGACAATTGGCAGGTCCATATCCAGTTTAGAATGCTAGAGATTCACCAATAAGTTTATTCTCCTTCAAAGATTCAAGAAGGTATGATGCACATCAGTGTCTCTGAAATGCATATTCTTTGGCTTCTAGGTCTTTCTGGGTAGCCGCGAAAGCCTCATATTCTTAAGTGCATTCGTTGGATACCTCTGATCAATCCATGGCTCAATGTCAATGTGGATAGAGATGCTTCTGGTGTACCCAGACCATCAGGGTGTGGTGGTGTTTTTCGCACTTATTGTGGTTTTTCTAAAGTATTTTTTTTATCATTTTACTAGTATTGGATTTTCTTTTAAAGTTGAGTTATGGGAGATAATTCATATAATCAGTTATTTCGTCTACCATCATTGGAATTTAATATAAATTGAATCATACTTTCAACTTGCGGTCCAAGCCATGGAAACAAGAACCTGGAATGTCCCTTAGAGAGTTCTCCCGGAATGGGCTGATTTTATTAATCAGGGAACTCATTTAAATTTGATAGTCTCACATGCTTATAGGGAGGCCAATCAAGTAGTGGATGCTTTCTCCAAGAGAGAAATCATGGCGATGGATACAACTTGGTCTTATACGGCCCCTGACTACTTCTCCTCGCTAGTAGAGGTGGATATGTGTGGTGGCATGTACTCTCAGTTTGGAAATAATCCCGTGTTTTCCTGACTCATATTTATTTTTCCTCAATAAATTTACTTTGGACCAGTTCTAACTGGATCCTGGACTTTTTGGGTATAACCTTAAAATATTCCTTAATGAAAGAAGATTGAGACGAAGTCCCTTACCTCGAGTTTGATTCATTAATTATGTTATTTCTCTTACTAAATAATAAAATTAAGTTAATTATTTACTTTATTGAGAACATTTTTCATGTTTATTATTCATTTTTTATCACTTTTCACCATATTATAATAACTACTAAAATATTTATGTTTCCTAGGACGTTTGGATAATATTCGGTACTTGAGTGAAAAATGAACCTAGTATAATGTCAATAGTCCATGGGGTCTTAAGTGAATTATATACATAATAATATTAATTACATAGTAATCACTTTTATATATCAATTATACTTTTAAATCCATTCATTAAATATAGAAATGAAAATTGAACAATGTTTCAATCATGGAGACGGTAAGTCATACATACGCATGAGTAACATTTTCAATTTTTCATTGGTCATTACATAAATAAGGTAAAAATTATTTTCTCTACATAATTATAATAAAATAATAAATATCATATTAATCATTTCATTATACTTATATATATATCATACAAGTGATTTGGGGATTAAAACCGAATCACATCGCTTCGTGGAGGGGATAGTTCACACGTACTCAGGAATGACGTTATCATTTTTATGTCCATGTAAAGTAAGAATTTAATTATTAAATTATCCTATTATAATGATAAATATGTCATTAATATCACATATTATCATTAATTATTTCATTATAACCAGTCTTGAGGGTTGGTTATGGAAAACGAATTATATCGGTTCGTGGATGTGATAGTTCACACTTACGTACGAATGATTAATTACCTTCCCTTTTACAATAAGTGGATATGGATTCGTGTGATGATATTAAAATAATAACATATAATTATATTTAGGATAGATGAGTTGTTATTACATCCTAGATGAATATTATTTTAAGGATGTGGGAGAAGAAACAAAAATGAAACACTTAAATAAAAACATTATCTTTCCGTCGTATGATCACCCTTATTAGCACCTTAACACCTCTAAGGAGGGTGTTATAACTAAAATAAGGCTTCAAAAACGTGGTTAAGTATTCTAGTAAGGGATGTGCGTGGATATTTTCCAAACTAAATGGGTTTTTAAGTGTGGGTAATAGAGAAGAATGGGTTCTCGTTTATAGGAGAGGGGAGGGGCACTCTTAGAATTATAAAAATGATTAAATTAATATAAATTAATTTTCTATTTTTAATGGGTAAAACCTGATTTTTTTCAAATATTAGATTATTATGGCTCTAAATATAGACATTAAATCAAAATTAGACATGTTTTGAATATTTTTTTAATTCTTATCTTTTGGTTTTAACACATTTTAACTCTTACCATTTTTTCAATTAGTTTACACATTGAGTGTTAAAATAATTACCATATCATGCTAAATGACCAATGAATGATTCATTAATGTCATTTATAGACTTATATAAACAATTTGGTATAATATTTTGTTTTTTGAAATTTTATACTATTCAATTAATTATTTAATATTTTAACATATGATTTATGTCGATTTTGACACAATACATTACTTGAATTTTAAAAAATCATAACATTATTCACTTAAAAAGCTACTTTATCTGATCTATAATATGTAAAATTCATCCAAAAAATTCATCAATCGAGTAAAATATTTAAAAATAAATTTATTTTAATTTTATTAATATAATTTATTTGATTCTTTCTTTAACAACCCTATTACTACATCATCATTGTGTCACAATAAAATTTTATTATTTATTGTGTAAAAAATATAAATAAATTATCATGATGTACATATACATTTTATCTTTAAAATTTATATTTATAGTTGAATTTGTCTTCTTTATAATCTGATATTGAAATTGATTTACTTATTAAAAATATGAGTGTACCATTTTTAACTTATCAATAAATAAAATATAGTAAATGCCATTTTCATACCATAGTGGCTTTAGAAGGTTATAATTTCAGAATAAGTTTTTTTTTGAAATCCACTCAAACAATGGAATTAGGATAAGTTTTAGGGTAATTTTATAATTTTATAATATTATAATATTATTTTTACCTTTAATTATACAATTTACCCTTAATTGTGGTAAATAAAATACAAAAGTAACTACTAGTCATTAGTAATGATTTAATTGTAACACCATAAGATTTTATGATATATATACCTTTTAATTTCTTTGATTCCTTGTTTTGTAATATACACCAAGATTATCTTGAACTATGCACAACAATGTATTAGATTGTAGTATACACAACACTATTATTGGCTTGTGTTACACACAATTTCATGTTCTTTTGATAGAATTCATTTCACACAACACTGCTTATTTATTTCATCCAATAAATAAAATAAATATTCTTATATTATTTTATATGGAATTCGAAAGGATTATTTCACTAAAAACAATATTGACTTGGCTTTCATTACACCCTAGAGCAACCATCCTCAATTGCTTGTGTTGTACGCAATAATGAGGTTCACTAAACAACAATATATTATTAAAATATTATTATTTAATGGGATATAAACTAGACATTATGAAAATTATAAACCAAAATTTTAATTTTATATAAAATTAACAGTCATCTTATGTATTTTCTATAACATGGTATAAGAACAAATTCAAATTTTCCGATAAAAGAAGTACTTTTCAAAAACTGCATTTTTTCTGCCTACTGATGGTGCACCCATTTTAAATATGGTTTTTAATACATTTATATATTATATTTTACAAAATAAATGTCTTATTTGGAAGAGATACATCAAAATTTAACTTGGTTGAAATTTTGGTATTTTTTTGATGAAATTTATATTTTGATGAATAGTGAAAAGTGTTGCATTTTAATTAAAAACTCTCTTTTCATCTAATTTATTTATATAGTTAGATTAACTTTTTAATTGGTTTTAAAGTTTATTTGGATGATTTTTTTTTGTCATTATAACTAATTTCACATTAAATTATACGTAAAGACATGATAGTCATTTGATAAGTTTTTACTTTTTAAAACCCCGCTTTTCAGTTTTAAAAACGAGAATTAATTTTAAATTAATTTATGATAATTATAGTCTTTTAATATTGGAAAATAGATTCCATATTTTTAATAATTGGGTCCAAATTATGTTAATATGTTAGTTTTATTTATTTTTTGATATTATGAATAGTAACTATGGTAATGTTTATTTACCATAGTTAATGGTAAATCATGAAAATTATGGTAGCTAACAATAGGATTAAGATAATAAAATTACAATAACACATTAAAAAATCATATTGTACGAATTAAAGTCGACCAATATCACTTATGGGTTGAAATTTATTCATTTAATTGACTGTTTTTTGGGAAAGTGATGTAAATAAAATTAAAATAAAAGATGGTGACCACATGTCACTCTCATATATCTTATAAGTATAATAATTATAATATTGTGATAAACATTATAAAACTTCAAAAATAAATATTCTAAATAAAGGTAATGAAATTATCTATATCTTTTGAATTTATTTATAATTTTTAGACATTAAATAATTATCATTAACGATGACAGAATAGTGATTTATAAATTATATTATTAATATAAATATCAAATAAATGGTTTCAAAAAAATTAAAATAAATACAATACGAACTAGTTAATGTGATCCAAAAATATTCTAGGTTCCTATTATATGTTATTATTTTATTAAATATTTTTTTCAGAATTTATCTTCTCTGTGAATTTTATTTAAAGTCATATAAATGAATAGTTTCAAGATTGACACTATTGATATTTTATAAAAATAACATTTTTTTAAATTATTTAAAAATCATATAAATATTTAAAAAAATTAAAAAGTGACAATTTCACGGTCTATAATATCATAAAGTATCCAATTATGGACAATTTATAACGCATCATTAAATATTTTTAACTATTTATTATTAAGAATATTATTACCACAATTAAAATTAAATACATTAAATAAGGATAACAAAAAATGTTAAGGTTTAAAATAAAATCAAAATATGTCCAAATTATATTTGTTGAGAGTATTTCGACCCAAAAATAATCTTATCTCAGAAATAAATTAGTTTTGTAGAATTATAATCCGAAATTATTTTATAAAACATTAATATTAATACTTTCCAAAGGTTCCCCTCCCCTCTCTTATGAAAGGGAACACATCCTTCTATTTTAATCACTCCTCCAATTCTCTTTGTATCAGACATAACCTACCAAAATATCCTCCCAACATCCCTCAATTCATCCTAGAGTCCACTCTTTGGGAAGAAAACTATCTTAAGGAGTCCTTTTGGGCATAACAAAAGGAGATACCTGAAAAAGAGATAATTGTTTCATCACATCTTTCAAAATTAATTTCTTCTTCTACATCATCTTATTATTCTGTTTTGATACTAAAGTAATAAATACAGTATCTTATACATGCTGATATTTTACTTTATTTATGTTACAACCTTATAATTCCTTTTATCCATCTTATAAATAACAAAATCACCATGTGTGCGTACGTACGACTTATCGTCTCCACGTCATGGTGTAATCTATTATTCAACAATACATTATTTGGATGAGTATAATTATGGATATAATAGATGTAAATAATTAATATAACATGATAGTTATTTAGTAAAATTAATATACAATCCAATTCCATCACATTTAACCATTAAGTTAATGATATCGTCGCTCGTCTGTACGTACGACCTACTGTCTCCACGACATGATGAGATTCATTCTCCACGTTAATCATTCAAAAATGATTATAAAGTATATATAATAGATGTGTAGGAAATATATGACATAATAATGCGAATATATTTATGTTTATCTATATATATATCATTTACATACTTCAATTCAATTCAATAAGGAAATGGAAACAACGTTCATGCGTATGTACGGCTTACCGCCTCCCTGAACGGTGTATTCCATTTCATTTATCTATCTATTATATATATTTCTAATGTGTATATTTATATAAATAATATTTATGATATATAAATCATGGATTACATTATGAAAGTAAGTAAATCACAATCTATGTAATAAGATCAAGAATAACAATTCAAAACACGTACGATAAATAAAAAGATTATTATCCAAAACGTTGTCTTAATATGGAATTGATAAATGAATGGGTAATATAATGTAATAATTGAATCATGTATGATATCAAAAATTTTATTATGGTTCTGTTAAAAGTTAATAATATTTTTAAACCCACAATACCGGATTTTCGTATATGTTAGAAGCATATCGGACCTAAGGGACAAGATAAATTTGCAAATCTCAAATTTATCTGAGATTGTTTATTCGTAAATATTTACTGGGGTACATTCATCATACACATCCATGATTCCTAAATATATATTTAAAAATATTATTTATATCCTTCTATAATTGTTAAATGTCAATTTTACCCATTGGAAAATTTTTATTAAATGGTATGAATGGAATTTTTTGTCCTTTTCGGCACACGACACTTTTTTAATTTTTCTGAAAAAGTACGAGAAGAATTTTTTTTTAACTTGTACGACATGAAGGGATTTTTACACTTTTATAATGAATTATTTCCTTGTATATTCCCCTACAATATTACAAGTTTATTTTCATATAAAATTATTTCTTCTAAAATTGTGTGTCATTTTGTGGAAGGGAGACATTTTTGAAGAAGAAAGGATATTTTCATCATGAAATAATTTCTAGTGTTTTCTCAAAATTATTTTCCATCAAGGTTAAACTATTTAAATAGGGTTATATTTATATCCCTTTTATTACTATGATTTTATTGTGTTTATTATGGAATGTTATTTAGGAAATCCATTTATTTTATATCAATTATTATGGAATGATGTTTAAGAAATCCATTTTATTTCATGGGTTATGTTATGGTGAATGTTTTAATGTTTTTGGGGAACATAATGATGGTTTTATGATGAGATGGGTGGGACCTATATCTACCTACAATGCATTGGGTAAATATTTATATCTCATGAGACAGGAATTACTGGAACAACAAGTTAATCTGGTTTAGTAATATAGGGAAGGAATGACAAGTAAATCTGGTTCAGTAATACATGGTTGGAACATCAAGTAAACCCGATTATGTAATAGACTTTTTCCACTATGATTCCCTTGGAAGAAATGCCTTGGATTCTATGGAAATCATATTATGTGATTAGTTGTTTTCCACAATTCCATGTTTTGTGCCAATGTTATTTTATCATGGTTAATGTTCCTTTATGATCTATTTCTTATGTACATCCATGATTTATTTCATGAATCATGAAATTAATTTTAAAAAAATATTTCCATGTTTTTACATTCTTATGTTTATGTTATTTTATGTTCTTCTGGTTTACCCTTACTGAGCATTTGAGTGAACCCTTTTTATGTTTTCTTCCCCTGGATATAAATATAGATTTTAGGTAGGGAAACAAAAGGGGAATATCATTATGGGAGATGTTGAAGATATTTCCCCAAGTTATAAGATTATGTTCCTTGTTTCCAAAGACACTAAAATAATACAGTATTTGGGTGTATGTTTGTCTCATGTATTAAGTATTCCGCAAAAGTAATGTAATTTCCATGTACATTAAGCATGGGTCACTATAGTTGGTATCAAGGAGAAGGGTTAGTAAACCATTGAAAACTAGGATGTGAAAACTTTAGTAAGATCCCTAGAGATATTTAGAAGGATATCTCTAGAGATGTACTAAGGATATGTATATGTATAGGTTACAATCCTATGGTTTTTGTGATAATCATGAATAAACGAGCGTTAAACTGATGATATCAAAGATTGAAATATTATAAGTAATTTACCTTACTTATGTTTTTCAATTCTCTGATATGTACTTCTCACACATCTTTTTATAGATTTTTTCAATATCCAGAACTACATAACAAATATTTATCCATTGATTGTTTTAGATGTGGAATGTATGTTAATTATGAGGATTTATTTCCTAAGAGGAAATATCATTAAGAGAATCCTGAAAATGGTATGAGTATTGGTCATACTGGTGAGGTTTAAGAGATTGTAAAAAACATGTGAAAGGTATGTGATATACTTCCAGTATTATTTAAATTAAATTTAAGAATCATGAGTTTTAGAAACCATATGACATGATTCATATTTTAGGAAAGATGAAGATGATGGATCCTGAATAATTGTTTAAGAATAAAGTTAGATGATTGAGGTATATATGTTTCAGAATTCAAATATTATTGTATATGTATCATGAAATATATATGTGATTTTAGTGTATGTTTTTCATTAAGGATTGGAAGGTATATGTTGAATAGTTCTAAGGATATATAAAAGTGATTTAAGGTTAACATGATATACTTGAAAAACACATGATTAAGGGGAAGATAACCCTTAATATATCCATTATGTTAAGATGATGATGGATTTGAATGATTAAATAGGATGGTGCTTGTTTCTTGAGATCTAATTATAGAGTTAGTGACAAGAGGGTTATGCTATCATGGATGAAGTATACAACTTTTTGGGACTTAAATAATATATGAAATAAATTTTGGAATAAGGAAACATGCATGTTTTCAATAAGGATATATGGTAATTTTGGTTATTAACATGACTCAGGAAAATGCATGATGAAGTCATTCAAATGTTTATAATGTGACCCAAAAGATATATATTATGATATTTGGGGGATAATTGATGATATTCACATGCTTGTTATATAACCTTTATTATTATTGTTTTTTTATAGTGAGTTTAGATAGAAGTATTTTAGAAAAACCCTAATGGTTCGAATGGATTATGTTGGATATCACATATTATTTATTATGGAATTTTTTTTAATATAATTTCTCGATTTTTGTAATAGTATAATTTTAGAAAAAGGACAAACCAGAGAATGGGTGGCAGATCGTCACGTCGGATAATGCTACATGAATCGAACCCACAACTAAAGTGCGACATGCCTTTATCACCTACCACTAGCCTATGAGAAGAACTTGGTTAGTATAAATTGGTTTTATTTTATTTAATCGGTATGATATAGGAAGTATAAGTCCATTTTTTGAAACATATATGATTAATATCACAATATATGGACTTGTGTATATTTTATAACTTGTGTTAACCATTTTGTGATAAAGACATATGAAATGAACTATCATTAAATTTATGGATCGCATTATCTACTAACACTTTATGAATGAAAAATTCAACTTCATTTCTTTGAATATGTGATGAAGAGGAAATTGTTCAAGGAACGACTAATGATGATATTGTACTTAAATCAAGTAATTATTTCTTCTCATTTTCTCAAATTTTGGAAAAGGATCTTGAAAACAAAAAATGATATCCTACTACCTTATAATCTGATGAATCAGATGGTTCTTTAAATCATCGTATATTTATGGCTTTCTAGTAGTTAACTTTATCCAAACCTTATTCTCTATCCCTATTCATCACAACTTGATTGTTAGATTTCTCTTCCATATATATGTTTTCACTTCCCGCATATGTTCTTCTATGTAAAAACCCAGTGATGAGTTACTTTGGTTAACCATTATGTTTCTAATATTCTTTTATTTTTAAAAAAATTTAGTATCCCTTTTTATGGTGTGGGTTTCCATGAAAGAATCGTTTTAGTTATAAACCATTTATAACCCTAACGAATTTCGAGGGCAAAATTCATTTTAAGGGGGTAGAAAGTAACACCCTAAGAATTTATGATATAGATTCTATTTAATTTATTTGATTCATTTTTTAAGCTACACCAATATTATCTTGCGTTATACGCAACACCATATTAGCATTCAGTATACATAACACTATTATTGGCTTGTGTTACCCACAATTTAATGTTATTTTGATAGAATTCATTTCACACAACACTGAGTATAGATTTTTATCAATGTATAAAAGAACTATGTTTGTATTATGTTATATGGAACACCAAAGGAATCTTGAAATAAATAAAACATTTTATTTTCTTTCATTAAATGCAAGAGTGACCTCCCTCGATAGCTTGCGTTGTACACAATACTGAGTTTCACTAAACAATGATATATTATAAAAATATTATTATTTAATGGGATATAAACTAAATTCTATGAATAGTGTTAACAACTTTTTAAATTTTATGTAAAAGTAACATTTATCTTACGTATTTTATAAAACATATTATAAAAAAATTCCATTTTCGGATAAAAGAAGTATTTAAAAAAAGTAGTTTTGCCGCCTTTTGATGGTGCATAAATTTTAAATATAGTTTATAACAATTTCATATATTAAATTTGAAAAAATAAATTTCTTCTTTAGAATCGGGATATCAAAATTTAACTTGGATGAATTTTTTATATTTTTTTGATTAAATTCATATTTTGATGAATAGTGAAAACTACTGCATTTTAATTCAAAATTGTCTTTTTGTCTAATTATTTATATAGATTGATTAAATTTTTAATTGGGTTTAAATTATAATTAGATTATTATTTTTTTCATTGGAATTAATTTCAAATTTAAATTGGACATAAATACGTGATAATATTTGGATATGTTTTTACTTCTTAAAATCCTGTTTTTTCATTTTGACCACGGGAATTAATTTTAAATTAATTTATGATAATTATATGTTTTTATATATGAAAAATGGATTTCATATTTCAAATAATTTGGTCCAAAATATGTTACTAGGTAACCTTTATTTATTTTTTGATATAATGAATAATAGCTATGGTAATTTTTATTTTCCACAGTTAAAGGTATATCAGGTAAAATAGGGTAACTAACAATATGATAAAGATAATAAAATGACCCTAAAACCTTCCAAAATCCTATTGTATGAATTAAAGTTGGCCAATATCACATATGGTTTAAAATGGATTAATTTAATTTACTTTTTCCTTGAATGTGATGTAATTATAATTAAAACAAAAGATGGTGACAACATGTCACTCTCATATATCTTATAAGTATAATAATTTTAATATAGTGATAAACATTATAAAACATCGAACATAAAAATTATATAGAAATATAAATAAATTATCTAAATAATTTGAATTTATTTAAAAAAAACTATAGATTAAATAAATACCATTAATGATGGAATAATAGTGTTGTATAAATTATGTTATTAATAGAAATATCAAATAAATGGTTTTAAAAATATTAAAATAAATAAAATATGAACTAATTAATGTTATCCACTAATTTTATAGCAGATTATGACATGTTATAAGGGTATTAAATATTTTGGTTCGAATTTATCTTTTTTTTGGATTTTATTTAAAGTCAAATAATTGAATAGTGTAAAAATTCACACTATTTATATTTTATAAAAATAACATATTATTAAATTATCTCAAAATCAAAAAAATATTTAAAAATTTAAAAAATGAAAATTATACGGTGTACAATTTCATAAATTATCCAATTATAGACAATTGACAACACATAAGTAAATATTTACAGCGATTTATTATTTAAAATATTATTACAATAATTAAAATTAAATAGATTAAATAAGGGTAAATCAAAATGATAATGTTTAAATTAAGATAAAAAAAGGACAAATTTTATTTTATTATAGAATTTATACCCAACCTCATATTATCTTAAACATAATTTAGTATGGGAGAATTATAAATAGACAATGAATTTATAATAAATTAATACTTCAAGACTTTCCAATGGTGCCCCTCCCCTCTCTTATAAAAGGGAACATCTCCTTCTCTTTTAATCACACCTCTAAATCCCATTGTCTTAGATAGAACCTACCCAAATCTCCTCCCAACTTTACTCACATAATCAAAGTGTCCACCCTTTGTAAAGAATGTCATCTTAAAGAGTCCTTTTGTGAAAACCAAAAATAGATACCTAAAAAAGAGGTAATTGTTTTATCATATCTTTCAAAATTATTTTCTTCTTATAATTACTATTGTGATGTTTTTTACATAATAACGTAATAAATCCAATATATTATACACTATTATAAGTTACTATAGTTATGGTATAACCTTATACTTCATTTTATCCATCCTTCGAACAATAATATCACCATGCGTTCGTGCGTAAGGTTTACCGTCTCCATGCCGTGGTGTAATTTCTTATTCAACAATAATTTATTTGGATGAGTATAATTATGGGTATAATGGATGTAAATAATGAATATAAAAAGATATATATTAGGTATAATTTATATAACATCCAATTCCATACCATTTAACCATTATGTGAATGATATCGTAGCTCGTGTGTATGTACGACCAACTTTCTCCACGATGCGATTAGATTCATTCTCCACGTTAACCATTCAAAAATGATTACAAAGTATATATAATAGAAAATTATGAAATATATGAAATAATAATTCTACTTAATTTATGTGTATTAATATATATATCATTTACTTGCTTCCATTCAACTCAATAAGGAAACAAAAACAATGTTCATGCGTACGTACCGCCTAATGTCTATATGAATGGTGTATTCCATTTAATTTATCTATCTATTATATATATATTTATATAATAAGTATTTATGATATATAAATCATTTATTACATTCTGGAATTAATTAAATCACAATCTAAGTAATAATATCATGGATAACAATTCAAAACACATACAATAAATAAAACAATTATTACCCAAAACATTGCTTTAACATGAAATTGATAAATGAACGGGTAATTTAAAGTCATAAGTGAATCAAATATGATATCATAAATCTTATTATGTTCCTATTACAAGTTATAAAACCATTATACTAGAGGTTCAAATATGTACGAAGCATATTAGACCCAAGGTAAGGGATAACTTTGCAAATCTCGTTTTTATCTGAGATTGTTTATTCGTATGTATTTACTAGGGCATATTTGCCATCCATGTACATGTTTCCTAAATATGTATTTAAAAATATTATTTATATCCTTATATTATTTTTAAATTTAAATTTTACCCATTGGTAAATTTTTAGTAAATGGTATAAAGAGAATCTTTTATCGTTTTTGGTACGAGTTAATTTTTGACTTGTGCAGCAAAGGTACGAGAAGAATGTTTTTTAACTTGTACAGCATGAATGGATTTTTAATATTTAATAATGCCTTATTTACTTGAATAATCCCCTAAAATCATAAAAGTTTATTTTTACATAAAATTATTTCTTCTAAAATTGTGTGGCATTTTGAAGAAGGAACACATTTCTTAAGAAGAAATGATATTTTCCTTAGGAAATAATTTCAAGTGTTATCTCAAGATTATTTTCCATATAAGATGATACTATTTAAATAGGGTTTTATTTATATCCCTATTATTAATATGATTTGATTTTGTTCATGATGGAATGTTATTTAAGAAATCCATCTATTTTATATCAATTATTAAGGAATGATGTTTAAGATATCCATTTTATTTAATGGGTTATGGTATGGTGAATGTTTTTATATTTTTGTGGCACATGTAAGAATGGTTTCATTATGAAATGGATGGGACATATATCTCCCTACAATGGATTGGGTAAAGATTTATATCTCTTTAGAAATACATGAATAGAATGGAAAGAAAATCTGGTTCATTAATACAGGGCCAGAATGACATGTAGATTTGGTTCAATAATACATGGTTGGAACGGTAAGTGACCCTAGTTAAGTAATGGACTTTGTCAATTATGATGGTCTTGGAAGCAATGCCTTGGCTACAATGGAAATCATATTATGTGATTATTATTTTTTACAATCTCATGTTTTATGTCAATGCTATTTATCACGGTTAATGTTCCTTTATGATCTATGTCTTACATACTTCCATGATTTATTTAACAACTCACAATTGTGATATTCAAAATATATGTTCATGTTTTTACATTCTTATATTTATTTTTTGTTTGACATTATTCGTATTTACTCTTACTGAGAATTTGAGCTCACCCTTATTATGTTTTCTTTTCCCTGAGATATATAGAATGTTTTTAGGTTGGAAAACAAAAGGGGAAGATATTTATAGGAGATTTTGATGATATTTCACCAAGATAGAACATTATGTTCTATGTTTCCAATGAAACTAAACTAATATGGTCTTTGGGCGTCAGTTTCCTTCATGTATTAGGTATTCTGAAAAGGTAATGTAATGTCTATGTATGTCAATCTTGGGACTCTATGTTAATTGTTATAATAATTATTACACATGAATCATTTATGAATCTATATATTTAATATATCTAAACTTTTTATATCTAAAGGGTTTTCATTAGGGTCTATATATGTTTTCTATTTGTTTGTGATTAGTGTAAGCCAAGTCACCATGAAAATCCATAACCAAATTCATCTCTTATATCTTATTAACTCATAAATGGTCTATAAAACAATAATGAATAAGGATTACATCCAAACCATTATTTTATTCATCCATCACTTGGATACCCCAATGGAATGATCCATTTAGAAACATCTTTGTGATCTTGGTTAAACTTGTTCAGAGAATCTTAGAAATATTGTATTATAAAAGATGAAAGGATCACTATTTTTCATTCATATTAATCATAGGGTTATCTAATTCAAAACTAATATGATTCATCCCTCCCTAGGATATATCTTACAATAAAATAATATGGAATTAAAATTTTGTATTAGAGATTAAACCGATTGCGTTGGGGTAGGGGGTTTTGAAATTGTTTTAATTATTCCCTAAATATAAGATCATATTAATTTCTTGTTTACTCTAAAATTTTCTAGATATTATTATGATGTCATTGAACCTAAAAAGGAAGAATTCTTTTAGAATCAGATGACTCTATTGGTGAAGGCACTTTGGATAAATCATAAAATAGAAGTAGTCACATGGGAGCCTGAGGAAGTAATAATGAATGACTACAACATTTTTTTTTTGTAATATCCTTGAAAATTTTCATGAAAATATTTTCTTATGAGGGATGAATGTAACACTTGTTCTTTAATTGTGCTAAGAAATATTTTCTTTATAATGAAAAGAATTGCATATCTCACATAAAATTATTCAATAGTGTGATTAAAACATAAATTCCAAAATTTTAGAAATTTAATTTCATCAAATTAATTTTATTTTTCAATTCATCATGTCAAAATATTCTTCAGGTAATTTTTTTATTTTTTTAGAAATAGTTGGTTTTTAGGGTGAATAGTGAAAAATACAGATTTTACAAAAATAAAATCACTTTTATGACGTTGTAATGATATAAAAATAACCTGAAAATTTGTGAAATTTTTTTATAGAATAAAATAATATTTAATAAGTAATATAATGTGTATTAAAATATATTTATGGACTTATAAATATATTCCTAACATTATTGAAATCTATGTAACGTCTTTGTTCAAAAAAATAAATTAGTCCTTTTATAATAATCAAATATTTATAAGGATAAAATATGTTTTAGTTATTATTTATTTGTATAATTCACCATTAAATAAACATAATCCAATTAATCTCATTAGAGTTATAGTTATACAATATTTTTCTATAAAATTATTTTTATTCATAAAAAAAATATTTTCCGAAAAATGTGTCTCATTAAACATTCCAAAAATGTGTTAAAAGTAATTTCATACACTTCTATGAGTTTTTATCCTTTAAAATATAATCTATAATTTGAATCAAAATAACTAATATTATTTAATTATTTCAAATGAATTTTGGTTCCTATGGAATACTAACCATTATAAATATTTTTCACTTCAACTGAGGGTAAAATTAGGTAAAAGGGTTAAAATAAAGTGATAAGGTTTCAATATGACACATACATTCTTAAACCTCAAAAGATGGTTTTATTTTGGAATTGAACTTATAATATTCCAATTTATTACAATTTTGAGTCTCTTTAATTGAGTAAAACATATATTATAATATAATTTTTCAAGTATTTACATGTTTTCCACCCACATAACTTATAAAAGGGAACCCAAAATGCTCTGTTATCCACACTAAATGAGCCAATTATATCAAACAATACCCACCCAAATACCTTAACAATATCCATACCCACATCCTAGAGTTCCTACTCTCACAAAAATTCAACATCAAGAAGAAAAAAGGTGTAGCCCAACAAATATTTCCAACATATGTTGTATATGTTCATACCATGGGTTTATAAGTTCCTTATTATACCTCCTCAAAATCATTAATGAACAACTCAATACAATTACATCAGTATATAAAAAACATTTATATTTTTCTATATTATTTTTATATCCAATCACTCTCTCCTTTATATCCTATAGAAAATGAAAATATTTCTCATGCATATGTACTACCTACCATCTCCACGTAGTTTTGTAATTATTTTTCCATCATAGATTTACTTGGAAGGTTATAAATCATGAATTAATAAATATATATGATATTTGTGATATAATTATTATTCTGTATGTATTATATATCATCTACTTTCTTACGATTCAATCCATTGTAAAATGATAATGTTGCTCGTGCTTACGTGTGCACTACCACTTTCCAAAAGAGATGTGGATGATTTTTCTATTACCACCATTCATAAAAGATTCAAAAAAATATATGTAATGAATAAATATTATATTCATGAAATTATCAATACTCCAGATATAATGAAACATTTTCATAACACATTTAACAATGAACCATATACTAAAGTAATTTTGTATAAAATAACTACATAACCTTAGATAGTCTATGTAAGAAAGAAAAATTAAATAAAAGGATTTAAAATTATTATAAAATCACCATAAAATAGAATATAGAAAAAAATATCATGGTAAACTATTTTTTACATTTAAATTAATTATATTGAAGTATCAAACATGTATAACTAAGAATATACCGAAGGTAATGGATTTTTTAGGATGTCATTTTATTTTAGCTTTATTTATGTTCATATTTACTTTAAAAAAATTATATGATAATAATAACTTAAAAATAATGTGTTATTTTATAATCTAATTATGTTTTTGGTTTATATTTTTATTATCCATTTATTCTCTTTTTGGGTAAACAATATTCAAGTAAGCTACATGTAAGGTACTTTCTTTTAAAATAAATGTTTTAAAGTCTTCCATCCCACATTTATTCTTCCACATAGAGGTTTATTTAATTGCTTCAGGAATGTTCATATTTATGAATAAAATTATAATAAATTTCATTTATAACTATTTTTAACATTCATTAAGAATTATTAAAAAGAAATATTTTCATCATTTTCAATATGGGTTATTATTTAATTTTTTTAAAATTATAAAATTATTGTTTTTCTATCATATAATATTTGACTAACCACTCCCACTATTAAATATAAGGATTAATTTAATGGATTCCTTTTTTTCAAAAATATATTATTATAATTTTTATTATAATTTTTATTTGAAATTTTATCAAGAGAAATGTGTATTATTTTCATAAAGGATTTAAAATATTTCTGAATGGGATTTATAACTTCATTTGTACACAATGTTAAAAGTTATTGTTATTATTTTGATTCTATTTTCTTTTCATTTCATGAAAGGCTTAGATTTACTATAAAACATTCATTTATGATTAATTAGTGGACTTATTTTACCCTATATTGATTTATGATATTATGGTCATTAAATTCCTCAATATCAAATTCTCTATCACTCTCCATTATGTCATAAGACATTATTTTCTCATATATGTCAGTATTTTAAGTATCATATATTTTTAAATCATCATTTCAACCAATTTAATATTGTTCCAACTAGATACCAGTTCTATATATGGTATTAGTTGAATAAATATTATTACAAATTTTACTTCATTAACCTGGGAAATATTGCATATTATTTATTCAATATGGATAAATAATATTTATGTGTAATTTTGAGATAAAATTTTATTAATCATTATATATATGAAGAGTATATAGGATTACCAAGTGAAGGATGTGGAAAATTTATATATATCCCCTCAATTAAACAAAAGGTATCATGAGACAAAACAATATGCATGCCATATTAAATAGGTATCTTATATTTAACCTAGTAATTTTATAATAATGTCTTTGTCATTGACTTGACTATAACATCCTGGAGTTTTTCATGTACTGTATGACTTACTTTAAACAAATTTTTTAAAATTTTTTGAGTTATAAATTACACTAGTGAAGTCTTTTGTAGCTTCTAGTTAGTTTTGTATGGTAATAGAGGCCATTAAGGGGCTCATGGTTGGCACATAGTTAAGGGAAACCATGTTTCTCTCCCTAGGAAACTGTGTATCTTGTTTGGAGAAAAATAAGGGATGGTGGATAGATAGTACACAATTAAAAACAATCATGCATAATTTCCTAGAAAATCAGGTTACTTAGGATAAAGATGAAAATCATGGTTCGTTCATAATTTACGAAATTGTGCGTCTAAACTATGTTGGTCTTGAGAAAAGGTAGAAAGCCTAACATAGTTTTCTCACAGCATATAAAACCATGTGACTGAACCATGAAAGTTATTTTAATTAATCCAAAAATTATATTTCAAACTTAAATCATCCCTATAATTTATAATTATTTCTCTTATTCCTATGGATCTCACACTTAGGTACTACAGTGGTGATTATTTCCATTTCTTCTCCCTTAGTGCTCCAAATTTTATGGATCTATAGTATTGACTCATACAGATTCAAGGTATAGTCTATTTCTTATTTCATTCTTCACATATATACTAGAAATACTATTTCTCCTATAATATTAAAAATATATTCATGTTATTTTGGAAAAATATATAGATTCCATCTTAATGTGATGGATAATTATTTGATTTTTTTCGGATAGACACCAAATCTAGAGAATTGGATCTCTTCATTGAGAAGATATTGATCGACCATTAATAATGAATCCTTTTAGGTATTTTTATGAGTATTTCACCCCTCTATAATGACTCCTTCATTAAGTACAAATTATAGATACTATATGATGATTTATTAGGTCTTGTTCTAGTGAACATTGGTGTAGGGATATGATTTGGGTTATATTCCTTTGATGGTCGTTGATTTTTTCTTCAACATGCCAAAGAAAATATTTTCTTACCATCTTGGACCTTATATGGAGTTTTTTACATGTATGGATAGTGAGTATTTGATTAGTATAGAGACCATTTCATGATATGTAAGTTTTATCATATGTGGGTAACCCATGATAATTTTTCATGGTTTGGCTTTTGTTTTCCTTTCTATATCATAATTTATATTTTTTTATACATAAATATGGAATATTTTATATGCCATACATTTAATTTTCTATGTTGTGTCTTACTTGTTTACTACTCAAAGCCTATGGAATATTTATTCTGATATATTGTTCCTTTTTATGCAATTTCTTATATGAAAATTCATAAGTATCTATTTAGACCTTTATTTTAGTGTTTAGGTAGAGAGGTGTCCCCAATGGAATTATATGGGTCCTTAAAGGGAGATAAGGGACAACATGAATCCAGATTTTGGCTCTAAATATAATGGTTATAACCAGATCATGAAATGTTTTCACTATTTGTTGGAACTCCATACTCCATTGGAAGAGAGTATAAATGCTAGTATAGTCTGTCAATATAGGAACTCCATTGTGTATGTGTATAGTTTCATTGATCTATTTAATCCAAGTGTGTGTTCTATCATAAGAGAGTTGGTATCCATGAATCATGGGTAATAAATTCCATTAAATATTGTCCTAGAGTTACATAACATTATCTATGTGATGTGATGGACACTTGTGGAATTTTCAGGTATGGTGCTAAAGAATTTATGGATGTGGTTCATGGTAGCTTGGTTAGTACAAGATCTCTTGGTACATGATTGTTTTTATAATTATATGTGCATTTGACATTCCATCATAAAATGAACCCCTATATATATAAGGCCCCAGCCTTAAAACTTACTTAATCTTGAGTTATTACAAGATTACACATTGAGGATCTTTTCGGGTTTAGAGTTTTAGAGAATTAGATCATAAAACTTGCATTACATTCCACATATAAACAAAGTGGTTACATAAAGATAGTATTCTTCATTCCCATCAATGGAAACACATTTAAAATAAAACATGGATTATTTCTTGACACATCCTTGACTCTATCATCTTATCATGTACCTTTCCCTTGACCTGTGAAAAACATTTCAAAAACTTGGGATGAGCATAAAAACTCAGTATGGGTTATAAAAAAAACAAGGAAAGGAAACATGAGTTCATATATACATAAGAATGAAATCATACTTTACCCATAAAACATAGGCACTTTAACATACCTCATAAAATCATGAATAAATCATAGAAATCATAAGACATAAAGGTAACTTGAGGCATTCATAACATTCTTACGTAGGGAGTAACCCTCTTAGTTACGTTTGGAATACCCATCACAGTATATTCCCTAAAATCTATTCGGAGAAACCTTAACGTTTCACTCCTTCGCGTTACCCAATGCATTGGAGAGCTATAACGGGCTCACCCGCCCTTAGTTTATCACGGAACCACCCGTCTTCATAATAATGCCCAAGAACCAAAACATAATCATATCACATAAAACATGCATAAAGGAAATATAAAATTTTCACATTTCAATCACGAGATATCAATAAAACACATTGATATAAAAACATTATGAAAACCATTTTCAATACCAAAATAAAAGAAAAGTAAAACATGGTATTTATTTTTCTTTTAAAAAGAAGGTATGGCTTGTAGAGGAAGCCGAAACTCAAATAACGGCCACGATGGAGGAGAAGTCGTTGTCGCTGCATACGTACGACAAAAACATTACCTTTTTTCGCTTAGTAAACGCTTCGTATAAAAAATATTCCTTTTGAATAAACGTAAAAGTCAAAGGGGTTTATACACCGTATAAAAGAAAGTTGTGTATAAAATAAAATATGCCTCAATGAAAGGAGATTGAGACGAAGTCCCATACCTCGTATCCGACTTGACCCGACCGTTCTTTAATCTCCTGAATAATAAACTTGAGTTAATCTCTACTTTCTTATGAATCTTTTTCAAGTTCATTATTCCTTTTATACCATGTTATGAACATCATGTAATCAGTTAAGTTAATAATGTTCATTTTGTCGGCATTTGGTTCTTAAGTCAAAACTAGACTTATTACACTTACATGTTGTTAATTTGGTCAAAGGTTCATTATATCCAGAATGGTATTCATGATGTTGATATCATATATGTCATATATATCCAGTACATACATGCATTTATAATATTACATAATCATTTACAGGTAAGAAATGAAATGCACCGTTCATGGAGACGGTAAGCCGTACGTACGCATGAACGCTACTTTCATTTCTATTTCGTATTTTATAGAATGGAATCATAATGATATAAAGGTATATTATAATTCCAGTATAATATCATATATAATATCATAGTTCCATCCTTTATATGTCCCACATATGGTATTTAACGAATCAAATCACTTTGAGGGGGCGGTAGTCCGCACTTCCTAAAATGAAGATATCGTGTTTACCCATAATGGGAACCATAAAGGTATGCCCAAAATGAAAAAAAAAGAAGCTTAAGGAAAACATAAACATATTATATATCATATATAAAAATAGTGACATCATAATGGCCACCTTTGAAGGTGTTAAATGAGTATTGAACAATCATCGTTTCGGGAGGCAGAATTTCGCCATCCACGGAAACCGTATGTTCTTTAACCATTTGATGTAGTTGTGTGAGAGTGTAGCTCAAATAAATATTATAAGAACATCCTAGTATATTGAATATACTGGTGTTGTTACAAAATAAGTAAATAAAAAGAGTTTAGGGGGTTGGAGAAGCAAAATAAAACAAATGAACATGAGAGAATGAATTACCTTCAAAAGTGTAACTCCTTTTGATTTGAGCCTAAAGGCTTCCTTTGAAAGGATTATGCCCAAAGGGAATCCTCTAGGATTAGGATAGGTATGTGGAGAGAGTAAATGAGTAGGGTTTGGCCGAGCCAAAGTCTTGAGTAGTGTGTGAAATGAGGTAGAGGTGGGGGCCTTTTATAGGAGGAGAGGAGGGGCACTTTTGGAAAGTAAAGAAATATTACATTATTTGAAAATGTGTTTCGGTTTCAAAAGGTCCCACATTGATATAATTCGTGGATAAAGTGATAAGGATTCGAAATCCACTCATCCAATAAGTTTTGGACATGTGAAGTTCATAGATTTTACATTATCTTTTTATTTTATTTAAATCGTCAAATAATGATGTCATCGCTGCATCATTATTATGTCATAAATAATTTAATTTATTTAATGTCTAAAAATAATAAAACAAATAATATGATGTAGGAAATCTTTTTATCTTTCCAATGACTATTTATAATCAAAAATATGATCTTTATAACCCCATGAAAAAATTGTTTTCGTAAAACATATTATGTTTGTGTCATTTTTACTTTTACATTAAATAAAAAGTTATTTATGTCATTTCCAAACCAAAGTGTCTCAATGGGGTCCCCAAGTTGACCCATGGCTTGTCTTGGTCGGCCATGACACAACCAATAAGTTTGGGACATGTGTCTAGGTCATTTCCTATTATTAAAGCATTATTTATACCTTAAACTACCCTAATTACCACTAATCGCGATTAAGAACTTAATAAGTTACTATTCACCAAAAATTATTATAATCTCATTGAACCACATTTTACTTCTTAATGAAAACCATGTATGTCGGATTTTCAAAATTCAGTACACATTAGTGGTAAACTTTCATTTAACTGAAAAATCAGTTTTCTTGATTACCACTTAGTGGTTTCACTATTCATCAAAAATTGAAGTTTTTCAGAAAATTACCAAAAATTCACCCTATGCTATATTTGATATTATGAATTCAAAAATGAAGTCTTTTTTAAAAAATTCAAATCATATAAGTCACATTAATTAATTTAATAATTAATTCCCACTGCCAGAGCAAATAGCGTGTTTTTACAAAACAATAAGTATCAAAAGATTAACACCAGTTTAAGTCTAATTTCAAAGTGAAATTGATTCCAATGACCACCATTGGATAAAATGGTAAAAATATATTCTAATTTAACTTCAAAACCAATTCAAAACATAATCTAATCATATAAATAAATTAGATTAAAAAGCAGTTTTGATGTAAAATGCAGTATTTTTCACTATTCATTAAAAAATGAACATTGTCAGAAAAATACCAAAAATTAACACAAGGTATATTTTGATGTCCCAATCATAAAGGATAAGTTTATTTTGACAAACATAGTTTATAAAATTGTCAAAATATAGATTCAAAAATGGTTTGCCATCAAAAGGCAGTAAAACAATCTTTTAAGAATATTAGTGTATTCCATGCATAAGATTGTATTTATTTTCATTTTAAGCCTCTATAACACTATCTTAATCATTAATATACATAGATAAGAATATATATTATTCATTACTTACTTGGGATGTTACATCCTTCCCCCCTTTAGAAAATTGCGTCCCCGCAATTTATTTACTTATCGAATAAATGGGGGTACTTATCCCTCATTGCATTTTCAGATTCCCATGTTGCCTCTTCAATCATGTGGTTTTTCCACAAAACCTTTACCTGCTTAATCACTTTATTCCGTAACACTTGCTCCCTCTGGTCAAGAGTCTGGACTGGTTGTTCCTCATAAGATAGGTTCTCTTCCATCTGAACTACCTCTGGGCTCAAAACATGAGATTGATCTGGCATATACTTTCTCAACATCGAAACGTAAAAAACATTGTGTACCTGAGATAAACTTGGAGGTAAAGCCACTCGGTATGCAACTGATCCAACTCTCTCCAGAATTTCGTATGGTCCAACAAACCTTGGACTCAACTTTCCTTTCTTACCAAATCTCATCACGCTTTTCCAAGGAGAAACCTTGAGAAAAACATGATCACCTACCTCGAAAGATAGATCCTTCCTCAGGTTATCCGCATAACTCTTCTGCCTTCTCTGAGCTGTTCTCATGTGTTTCTGAATCAGCTGAACTTTTTCTGCCATCTCTTCTACCAATTCTGGTCCCATCAACTTCCTTTCACCCACTTCATCCCAGAAAGCTGGAGTTCGACACCGCTTCCCATATAATGCCTGAAATGGTGCCATCTGTATACTGGAATGAAAACTGTTATTATATGAAAATTCAACTAAAGAAAGATGTTGGTCCCAACTTCCCTGATAATCTATAGAACAAGCTCGTAGCATATCCTCCAATGTCTGAATTGTTCGTTCTGACTGCCCATCTGATTGAGGATGAAAAGCTGTACTAAAATTTAATTCAGTACCCAACGACTTCTGAAGGCCTTTCCAAAAGTTAGAAGTAAACCTGGGATCATGATCCGATACAATGGAGAGAGGAACTCCATGTAACCTGACTATATCTTTAAGATACAAATGGGAAAGTTGATCAAGAGAGAAATTATCTCGTATAGCAAGGAAATGAGCAGATTTGGTCAAGCGATCAACAATAACCCAAATTGCATTATTACCTCGAGATGTCTTCGGTAATCCAACAACAAAGTCCATGGATATATTCTCCCATTTCCACTCTGGCACTGGTAAAGGCTGAAGCATCCCTTTCGGTAACTGCCGCTCTGCTTTAACCTGCTGACAAGTCAAACACTTCACAGTAAAATCAGCAATATCTCTTTTCATTCCATCCCACCAGTAATACTCTCGCAGATCTCTATACATCTTAGTACTGCCCGGATGAACTGAAAACGGAGAACTATGAGCTTCACATAACAGCTCTCTCTTCAACTGTGAATCACAAGGCACACACAATCTCTTCCCAAATCTCAAAATGCAATCATTATCAATGTTGAATTCAGGCAACTTACCTTTCTGAACCAGCTCTACCCTTTTCTGAAACTCACTGTCTTGCTTATGTGTTTGCTTGATTCTATCTGATAGAGATGATCTCACTGATACCTGAAACAAAACAGAAGGACTTCCTTCACCAACAACTTCTATGCCAAAGTTCATCAAATTGTTAACTAAAGGATCACGTTCCAAACGCAACATTGTTAATGAATCATTACTTTTTCGACTCAAAGCATCAACCACTTTATTTGCTTTTCCCGGATGGTAATGAATTGTACAATCATAATCCTTGATTAATTCCAGCCATCTCCTTTGTCTCATGTTTAACTCTTTCTGAGTGAATATATACTTTAAACTTTTGTTATCGGTATATATTTCACACTTTACTCCATTCAAATGATGCCTCCAAATTTTTAAAGCAAAAACAACAGCAGCTAATTCCAAATCATGTGTAGGGTAATTTACCTCATGAGTTTTCAACTGTCGTGAAGCATAAGCAATTACCTGATCATTCTGCATTAGGACGCAACCAAGTCCTTTCAATGAAGCATCACTGTATATAACAAACTCACCATTCCTGGAAGGTAGTGCCCAAACAGGAGCATGTTGTACCTCTCGTATCCCCTCGTGGTTTAATTTTCATGATCACAATCACTTTCATGTTTATCTAATTGTTTTTTAAGTGTTTTTGTTGATAGGCAATTGATTGCCAAAGGATTGGCCCAAGAAAGAACATCAAGTGGACTGAAACTCAGTCCACCGGCCAACCGGTGTGATAGCACCGGCCAGCCGGTGGACCTGGCAGAGGCATTGCCCACTGCCAGGTTCCACCGGTCAGCCGGTGGCTCTGTCACCGGCCAGCCGGTGGCATCCAGCCCCAACAGTGAGACCTACTGTCTCACCACCGGCCAGCCGGTGGCCTCAGCACCGGCCAGCCGGTGGCTCCTGGGCAGAACAAGTTTCCTTTTTGCAAGGTACCGGCCAGCCGGTGGAGCTGTACCGGCCAGCCGGTAGCCCAGTCAAACTAGCCGTTGGCTTTGACCAGTCAACCTTCTTTTGGCCTCCAACGGCTCCGAGGACTTCTCCAACGGCTCCGAAGCCTCCCCAAGGGTTCCATGCCTATAAATAAAGGCCAAGGAAGCCCCAGACACTTACCGGAACTATTGTGATGCCAACGTACACATTTTCCATCATTTGGCGTACCTCCGGTGCATTCCTCCAAGGGAACCCCAAGTGCTCCATCCAATTCCACATCCAAGGAGCTCCTCCAAAGAAGCTTGGAAGCGGCCTTCAACATCTCCATCCAATCAAAGGCGCCCAAGGCTTCTCAAAATACGGGTTTTTATTGTATTTTTATTTTGAGCTTTAATTTGGGTTTGTGCCTACAAACCCCATCCTTTTCTCTATCCTCCCTTTCTTTTGGGTTTCACACCACCATTAAGGTGTGAAGAGGTTTCTTCAAGCCTTTCCTTTTAAAAGGCTTGAGTTTTCGGTGAGCTAGCCTTCACCCGTTAAAAAGGCTAGTGGGTTCTTGCTATTCCATTGAAAGCAAGTGGGTTCTTGCTTAACCACCAAAAGCAAGCTGTAATAGGTCCTAGTGCTACCTCAAAGCCTAGTGGGTTTCTTGCTAAAACCATTGAAAAGCAAGCGGTAGGAATCTCTCAACGGTTGAGTTGGGAGCGGAGACGTAGGCCGGGTTTTGGCCGAACTCCGTTATCAATTTCGTGTGTCTTGCCTCTTTACTTTCCGCTGCATTTCAACTTTGAATTTTAATTTGTTAATCATTTTTTAAAAGGCAATTCACCCCCCCTCTTGTCATTCTTTTCCCCTCTTTTTTCCGACCCAACAATTGGTATCAGAGGGACCTTTGAGTAATACCCTAACCGGGTTTCAAATTTAAAGATCCTATTTTTTTTTTGATGGCTTCTGCCGCTTCTTCATCTCAATCCCCCGAAGGACATTCTTTGGATCGTGCTCCATTCTTTGATGGAGCCGATTATACTTTTTGGAAAACCCGCATGACCACATTTCTTAAAAGCATTAGCTATCTTATTTTTAAAATTGTCATGCATGGTTATACTCTCTCTAGTAAAGATGAATCTCAATGGACCCCCGCCGACATTGCAAATTTCGAGCTTGATGGCAAAGCCATGAATGCTCTTCATTACGGGTTAGATAGAAATGTTTTTGATCATATTTCTTCTTGCACATCTTCACATGATATTTGGAAATGTTTAGAGCTAACCCATGAAGGTACTAGCATGGCTCAAAAGCAAGAACCCACTCGAAAGCAAGAACCCGAGGCAAAATCCGTACCCACTTGCCCACGTCACAAGAAAAGGGCCAAGAAAAAGGAGAAGAAGAAGGCTTCAAAGGCAACATGGAGTGATAGCTCCACCTCTTCATTCTCCTCCTTCTCCTCGAGCGACCAAGGTAAAAAATGCCTAATGGCAAATCATGAGGTATCATCTTCCGACTCTTCTTCCTCGTCTTCTAGTTCTTCAAATTCTTTCAATCATTTGTCATATGAAGAACTCCAACACGTTAGAGATCAATTAGAAAATGGTTTTCATGAGCTTTCTTCAAAATTTGTCGCTTTGAAAAAGAATTTCAAAAAGCTTTCCTCCGAAAGAGACCAACTTCTCAAAGAGAAGGAGGAACTCTCCCTCAAAATCCAAAATTTCCCCAATGTTGATTCTTTGGAATCAACCATCAAGGACCTTAGAGAATCCTTAGCCAAGTTCACCCAAGGTGAACAAAATTTGACCAAATTATTGGGTTCTCAAAGGGTTTCTAGGACCACTCAAGGACTTGGCTATACCAACCAAGCCTCCTCCTCCCATGCTCCAACTGTTTTTGTAAGGGGGAGCTCTTGTTTTAAATTTTGCAATTATTGTAAAAAACCCGGGCACCTTATTTATGAATGTAATTGTAAAAATGCCCGGTACGGCCAACCCAAATCTATTTTCTTTTCGGACGAATTCTATAGGAGAAGACCCGCTATGAGACAAGTTTGGATTGAAAAATCCCTTCTTGCGAGTCTCTCCGGGCCAAAATTTATTTCCTCTCCCCGGTGATTTATTGTCTTTATTTAGGGGGAGTTAGGTTCTTTTAAGCCTTTTTGTGAATTAAAAATTTTCATTCAAAATTCTCGTTTCAAAATTTTCAATTCAAAATTTTCTATTCAATTTTTGATTCAAAACTTTCTATTCAAACTTTCAATTTCAACTCTTGGTTTCAAAATTTTCAATTCAAAACTTTCTATTCAAACTTTCAATTTCAACTCTTGGTTTCAAAATTTTCAATTCAAAATTTTCTATTCAATTTTTGATTCAAAACTTTCAATTCAAACTGTTATTCAATTTTCATTTCAAAATTTTCAACAATTGGTATTATTTTCAATTGGTTTAAAATCTTGATTTTCAATTTTTCCCTCAATCAAGTTTTATGCCCCGAGCTATTTTGATAATCACAAAGGGGGAGAATTTCTTGATTGATTGGGGGAGAAACATTTTCTATCATGCTTTGATTTATTTTCAAATTATCCTTTAAGAATTCCTTTCAATTTCAGTATTTTACATTAATTGTTTCGGTGATTGTGATCATCAAAATAGGGGGAGATTGTTGTACCTCTCGTATCCCCTCGTGGTTTAATTTTCATGATCACAATCACTTTCATGTTTATCTAATTGTGTTTTAAGTGTTTTTGTTGATAGGCAATTGATTGCAAAAGGATTGGCCCAAGAAAGAACATCAAGTGGACTGAAACTCAGTCCACCGGCCAACCGGTGTGATAGCACCGGCCAGCCGGTGGACTTGGCAGAGGCATTGCCCACTGCCAGGTTCCACCGGTCAGCCGGTGGCTCTGTCACCGGCCAGCCGGTGGCATCCAGCCCCAACAGTGAGACCTACTGTCTCACCACCGGCCAGCCGGTGGCCTCAGCACCGGCCAGCCGGTGGCTCCTGGGCAGAACAAGTTTCCTTTTTGCAAGGTACCGGCCAGCCGGTGGAGCTGTACCGGCCAGCCGGTAGCCCAGTCAAACTAGCCGTTGGCTTTGACCAGTCAACCTTCTTTTGGCCTCCAACGGCTCCGAGGACTTCTCCAACGGCTCCGAAGCCTCCCCAAGGGTTCCATGCCTATAAATAAAGGCCAAGGAAGCCCCAGACACTTACCGGAACTATTGTGAAGCCAACGTACACATTTTCCATCATTTGGCGTACCTCCGGTGCATTCCTCCAAGGGAACCCCAAGTGCTCCATCCAATTCCACATCCATGGAGCTCCTCCAAAGAAGCTTGGAAGCGGCCTTCAACATCTCCATCCAATCAAAGGCGCCCAAGGCTTCTCAAAATACGGTTTTTTATTGTATTTTTATTTTGAGCTTTAATTTGGGTTTGTGCCTACAAACCCCAACCTTTTCTCTATCCTCCCTTTCTTTTGGGTTTCACACCACCATTAAGGTGTGAAGAGGTTTCTTCAAGCCTTTCCTTTTAAAAGGCTTGAGTTTTCGGTGAGCTAGCCTTCACCCGTTAAAAAGGCTAGTGGGTTCTTGCTATTCCATTGAAAGCAAGTGGGTTCTTGCTTAACCACCAAAAGCAAGCTGTAATAGGTCCTAGTGCTACCTCAAAGCCTAGTGGGTTTCTTGCTAAAACCATTGAAAAGCAAGCGGTAGGAATCTCTCAACGGTTGAGTTGGGAGCGGAGACGTAGGCCGGGTTTTGGCCGAACTCCGTTATCAATTTCGTGTGTCTTGCCTCTTTACTTTCCGCTGCATTTCAACTTTGAATTTTAATTTGTTAATCATTTTTTAAAAGGCAATTCACCCCCCTCTTGTCATTCTTTTCCCCGCTTTTTTCCGACCCAACAGAGCATTCACCAATCTTCTTTTCAATTCCTGAAAACAATCATCACATTCTTTTGTCCAGATAAACTTAACACCCTTCCGAGTTATCTTAGTCATTGGACTAGATAACCGTGAAAAATTTCTAACAAACCTTCGGTAATAGCCCGCCAAACCAAGGAAGCTACGAATCTCGGTTACATTTGTGGGTCTTGGCCATTCTTCCAAAACTTTTGTTTTTGCAGGATCAACAGTTATCCCATCTCATTGCACTTATAACATTTCACAAACTGTAAATCAAATTTGGTCTTACCTTCACCTTGATCCTTTTTAGTGCAATAACGAGCCTTATGTCCCATCTTACCACATCGGTAGCACTTTCCAGAATTCAGAAGACATTCCCCAGCATGCCTTTTGCCACATTTATCACAAACTGGAAACTTAGTTTTCTTACCATTAGACTTTTTTGAAGAATTCTTACCTTTCTCCTGCCACCTCAGTCTCTTCTTCTGCTGGTTTTTATAGATCACTTGATCATTGGCAAACTCCATTTCCACCTTCTCAGCACATCGAACAAGCTTTTCATAACTTTTAAACTCACGAGAAGCTAATTCCCTTCGATATTTTGTCTTTAATCCTGAGTAAAAACGATTGATTTTACTATCAAGGTCTCGGATAAAATTTGGAGCATACCTTGCCAAACGAGTGAACCTTTCTTCATAGGCAGCCACTGAGTCTTCTTCTTGCCTCAATTCCAAGAATTTCTTTTCCATCCAAAGTCGAACATCCTTATGAAAATACTTCTCAAGAAACATACCTTTGAATTCATCCCAGGCAAGAGCATCAATCTCATCGGCGTCCCTGATATTTTTAACCATAGACCACCACTGATCTGCTTCACCCTCTAAATGGTAAATAGCAAGACTAACCTTTTGATTATCTGAACACCCCATGACATCAAAAATCTTCTCCAGTTCTTTAATCCACCCTTTAGCTAGCACATGGTCAGATGATCCTCTGAATGATGGTGGATGT
Organism: Viscum album; assembly: GCA_963277665.1. NCBI lineage: Eukaryota > Viridiplantae > Streptophyta > Magnoliopsida > Santalales > Viscaceae > Viscum > Viscum album. Next base: position 598,883,477 of record OY728167.1, on the reverse strand, counting down.
TGCCTCATGAAATGTTCCACCACTGACATGTTCCTCTGCGGTTGATCTGGCTGATCTCGTGCATGGATACCACCACCATTTATCGCTTGAGTCAACTGCGCCATTACTACAACAAACTGTTCAGTTCCAATTCTGACCATTTCTGGATACTGATTCGGAAGGTTATTTCCTTCTGTATGCCTTCCTAGCACTGCTTCCCTGTTTCCTCTGTGGAAAACCATTCTGAACAAACATGTCTTAGATGAAGCAACATGGTAATCTTTAAATGCTATATCATTTTGAAAAACAATATTTTTGGATAATCATTTAATATAATTCAAACTCCTAAAGTTATCTAAACCGACCTTTGATACCAACTATAAGGCCCCAGCCTTAAACCTTACTTAATCTTGAGTTATTACAAGATTACACATTGAGGATCTTTTCGGGTTTAGATTTTTAGAGAATTAGATCATAAAACTTGCATTAAATTCCACATATAAACAAAGTGGTTACATAAAGACAGTATTCTTCATTCCCATCAATGGAAACACATTTAAAATAAAACATGGATTATTTGTTGACACATCCTTGACTCTATCATCTTATCATGTACCTTTCCCTTGACCTGTGAAAAACATTTCAAAAACATGGGATGAGCATAAAAACTCAGTATGGGTTATAAAAAAAACATGGAAAGGAAACATGAGTTCATATATACATAAGAATGAAATCATACTTTACCCATAAAACATAGGCACTTTAACATACCTCATAAAATCATGAATAAGTCATAGAAATCATAAGACATAAAGGTAACTTGAGGCATTCATAACATTCTTACGTAGGGAGTAACCCTCTTGGTTACGTTTGGAATAACCATCACAGTATATTCCCTAAAATCTCTTCGGAGAAACCTTAACGTTTCAATCCTTCGCGTTACCCAATGCATTGGAGAGCTATAACGGGCTCACCCGCCCTTAGTTTATCACGGAACCACCCGTCTTCATAATAATGCCCAAGAACCATAACATAATCATATCACATAAAACATGCATAAAGGAAACATAAAATTTCCACATTTCAATCACGAGATATCAATACAACACATTGATATAAAAACATTATGAAAACCATTTTCAATACCAAAATAAAAGAAAAGTAAAACATGGTATTTATTTTTCTTTTAAAAAGAAGGTATGGCTTGTAGAGGAAGCCGAAACTCAAATAACGGTCACGACGGCGGAGAAGTCGTTATCGCCGCATACGTACGACAAAAACATTCCCTTTTGTCGTTTAGTAAACGCTTCGTATAAAAAATATTCCTTTTGAATAAACATAAAAGTCAAAGGGGTTTATACACCGTATAAAAGAAAGTTGTGTATAAAATAAAATATGCCTCAATGAAAGGAGATTGAGACGAAGTCCCATACCTCGTATCCGACTTGACCCGACCGTTCTTTAATCTCCTGAATAATAAACTTGAGTTAATCTCTACTTTCTTATGAATCTTTTTCAAGTTAATTATTCCTTTTATACCATGTTATGAACATCATGTAATCAGTTAAGTTAATAATGTTCATTTTGTCAGTATTTGGTTCTTAAGTCAAAAATAGACTTATTACACTTACATGTTGTTAATTTGGTCAAACGTTCATTATATCCAGAATGGTATTCATGATGTTGATATCATATATGTCATATATATCCAGTACATACATGCATTTATAATATTACATAATCATTTAGAGGTAAGAAATGAAACGCACCGTTCATGGAGATGGTAAGCCGTACGTACGCATGAACGCTACTTTCATTTCTATTTCGTATTTTATAGAATGGAATCATAATGATATAAAGGTATATTATAATTCCAGTATAATATCATATATAATATCATAGTTACATCCTTTATATGTCCCACATATGGTATTTAACGAATCAAATCACTTTGAGGGGGCGGTTGTCCGCACCTCCTAAAATGAAGATATCGTGTTTACCCATAATGGGAACCATAAAGGTATGACCAAAATGAAAAAAAACAGAAGCTTAAGGAAAACATAAACATATTATATATCATATATAAAAATAGTGACATCATAATGGCCACCTTTGAAGGTGTTAAATGAGTATTGAACAATCATCATTTCGGGAGGCAGAATTTCGCCATCCACGGAAACCGTATGTTCTTTAACCATTTGATGTAGTTGTGTGAGAGTGTAGCTCAAATAAATATTAGAAAAACATCCTAGTATATTGAAGATACTGTTGTTGTTACAAAATAAGTAAATAAAAAGATTTTAGGGGGTTGGAGAAGCAAAATAAAACAAATGAACATGAGAGAATGAATTACCTTCAAAAGTGTAACTCCTTTTGATTTGAGCCTAAAGGCTTCCTTTGAAATGCTTCTGCCCAAAGGGAATCCTCTAGGATGAGGAGAGGGATGTGGAGAGAGTAAATGGTCAGGGTTTGGCCGAGCCAAAGTCTTGAGTAGTGTGTGAAATGAGGTAGAGGTGGGGGCCTTTTATAAGAGGAGAGGAGGGGCACTTTTGGAAAGTAAAGAAATATTACATTATTTGAAAATGTGTTTCGGTTTCAAAAGGTCCCACATTGATATAATTCTTGGATAAGGTGATAAGGCTTCTAAATCCACTCATCCAATAAGTTTTGGACATGTGTAGTTCATAGATTTTACAATATCATTCCATTTTATTTAAATCGTCAAATAATGATGTCATCGCTGCATCATTATTATGTCATAAATAATTTAATTTATTTAATGTCTAAAAATCATAAAAAAATACTATTATGTAGGAAATATTTTTAGATTTCCAATGAATATTTATAATCAAAAATCTTATCTTTATAACCCTATGAAAAAATTGTTTTCGTAAAACATATTATGTTTGTGTCATTTTTACTTTTACATTAAATAAAAAGTTATTTATGTCATTTCCAAACCAAAGTGTCTCCATGGGGTCCCCAAGTTTACCCATGGATTGTCTTGGTCTGCCATGACACAACCAATAAGGTTGGGACATGTGTCTAGTTCATTTCCTATTATTAAAGCATTATTTATACCTTAAACTACCCTAATTACCACTAATCGCGATTAAGAACTTAATAAGTTACTATTCACCAAAAATTATTATAATCTCATTGAACCACATTTTACTTCTTAATGACAACCATGTATGTCGGATTTTCAAAATTCAATACACATTAGTGGTAAAATTTCATTTAACTGAAAAATCAGTTTGCTTGATTACCACTTAGTGGTTTCACTATTCATCAAAAATTGAAGTTTTTCAGAAAATTACCAAAAATTCACCCTAAGCTATATTTGATATTCTGAATTAAAAAATGAAGTCTTTTTTACAAAATTCAAATCATATAAGTCACATTAATTAATTTAATAATTAATTCCCGCTGCCAGAGCAAATAGCGTGTTTTTACAAAACAATAAGTATCAAAAGATTAACACCAGTTTAAGTCTAATTTCAAAGTGAAATTGATTACAATGACCACAATTGGATAAAATGGTAAAAATATATTCTAATTTAACTTCAAAACCAATTCAAAACATAATCTAATCATATAAATAAATTATATTAAAAAGCAGTTTTGATGTAAAATGCAGTATTTTTCACTATTCATTTAAAAATGAACATTGTCAGAAAAATACCAAAAATTAACACAAGGTTTATTTTTATGTCCCAATCATAAAGGATAAGTTTATTTTGACAAAAATAGTTTATAAAATTGTAAAAATATAGATTCAAAAATGGTTTGCCATCAAAAGGCAGTAAAACAATCTTTTAAGAATATTAGTGTATTCCATGCATAAGATTGTATTTATTTTCATTTTAAGCCTCTATAACACTATATTAATCATTAATAGACATAGATAAAAATATCTATTATTCATTACTTACTTGGGATGTTACAATATACATGTGAAAATATGTTGAGGACACATTAGTAGTGTCCCACTGAATTTTTACTCAAATCCCACAAAGGCATCTCGGTGTGTGTAGAGAATTGATGATCATGGATTTGAAGAAGGAAAATGGATCATAGACATGTTAATGTTGATATTAGAGTTTTGAGATAGATAATTTATCAGGATAAATTTTATATATCTCACACAATTTTTTTTATTTATTACAATTGTATTTCTTATACTTGTTCACCTACTACATTGGGGGTCTATTTTGTTTTACGTTATCCTACCTGAAATTAAATCTATTTTGTCAAATTTTTTATGTCACTTTATACCATGATATTTTTTTGTATTAGGTATATGTTTTCTCTCTTATGTTTCATGTCTATGAATACTAAGGTTGTATTCTCCCTATGTAACATTAAACCCTCAATGCTAGTCAGTGGCCTCTTGTGTATTGTTAGGTGCGTATGAGGTTGTGTGAGTGTAAATTCTCAGTATGGGTTAGTATAAAATGAAATCTATGAATAAATATTGAATAATAAATATTTAAAGGTAAATAACTGAATCACATACCATTTAGTCAAAATTTTGAGAATTATATGGAAGTAATAAATGATGATCTAATAATTCATTATATATAATCACATAATCCTTGAATTGAACCATGGATATTCTAACTAATAAAATAATCACATGGAATATCAATAACTGAATTCATAATGATGGAATGAATAATAAAGGTCATATAAGAAATACCATCGAGGATTATTCCAATACATCAAATACCATAGAGTCTTGTCATAAGATATATATACAAATCAGTAATACCTCGATATAAATCATATGTAGTCTGTCACAAGAGACCTACTGATGCATTGAAGGGATATAACAGGTCTTGCCTATCACTTACTAAGTCCAATGAATCCATTACATTAAAGGGGTGAAATATAATCAATATAGAAATTCGTGTTAAAAACTAACATATAAAATATTAATACTTACAAAAATCATGTGGACAAAATCATAAACCATCCAAAGTAATATAATGAATGGTAATAAAATTATACTTTCTTAGTCAAAACACCATCCAATTATAGAATATGGATGATAGAAATATAATATTTCCTTAGTGTATCATAAGTAAAATGAATGCTTGATGACATTGATGCATATAAATAGGATAAAAGGATCTTTACAAATATTCCTAATGAAATTATCCTTTTAAATTTTAATGTCACTTTTTAAAACATAAATCATTTTGAAAATAATTTTCATTGAAAATAAAATTTTAAATGTTTGAATTTACATAATATTAATAAATTATTTTCTTTTTAAATACCCATGAAAACATTCAAATTAAACTTCAAATAAATGAAGGTTATTATAGGGGATTATTTTGTACATGTCTTACAAGTTAAAAAGTGAATTTTTTGCATTGTAAAAAGGTTATAAAGGTTCTTTATTTGGAAAATGACAATAATATTCCTTTCAAAAAAATTGAAAAAGGTATATATTAGTAAATATTTTATTAATAAATAATTTTAATAGGTTAAAAATATTTTTTTAAAATATTTTTAGAGAAAAATGTTTTAGATTAAAATAGATTCCTGACCAAAGATAGAAATAATGTATATTTTTCTTAAAAATAATTTCTCAACTATTTTTAGTAGAAAATAGTATAATAATTGAAGAATTACATGAAAAAGTTCTTGAATGAACATATGATAATAATTTTAATTATTTTACTAAAAAAATATCAAATAATTTCCTTAAATAGAAATTCAAGTATAAATAATGACGATTAAATTTTTTTTGTGAAGTAAACCCCTAAAAAGACCATAACATTGAATTAAGAATTAACCAATGAACCACTTTTGTGTATCCACTATAAATACAAATTAAAAAAAATTTACATACAAAATTAAATATTCAAAATTCATTACCCACATAATCATAGGATGTCAAAGACAACGAAGGAGTGATATAACCCAATGAAAAGAAATTGAGTTCTAAAATTCTTTACCACTTGGAAACTTTTAATTCAAATTCTATTAGATTAAATAATTCAGATTAAAGATTAGTACCATTAATAATAAATTATTAATGATATTACATTTCAATGGTAATTTATAGACACCATATAAAATAAATTAGGTTCATAACATTTCAATATTCCTCAGTGAAATGAAATTGGGATGATATCCCTTACCTCACACTTCCTTTCAGTTGAAAACGATTTCTCAACTTGTATTGTAGTTATAAATTTTTTTATTAACTTCTTAAAAAACCAAATTATTATTTATAATATCATATATTATCCTTTTATAACATCTTATCGTTAATTCATTAATTATAATCCATTATGTTCTTTGTTTCAAGTGTAAATTTACTTTCTCTCATTCATGTTTCATCATGAAAGATCTGGTTCTTATGAATATTACATAGTTATACCATATAAAAAATAATAATAATTACATAATTATCATATTTACACATCAATTATAATATTAATAATAATCATTAAATATGATCATGAAAACTGAAAAACGTTATAATCATGGAGACAGTAGAACGTACATACGCATGATTACCGTTTCCACTTTTCAATGATCATTATAGAAATAAGTTAACTATTTATATAAATATAAATAATGATAATATTATCATATACACCCTAATATTTATTTAAATATACTTATATATATCATCCATGTGGTGTGGTGATGAAATAGACTCAAATTGCTTCGTTAAGGCAGTAGTCCACACGTACACGAATGATGTTATAAGTTTTTTTTTATAAAAAATGAAAGTGATATATTATCTATTAAGAATTAACTTTTTTATTAATATCATAATTATTTCATTTATATCATATATTTTCATTAAATTTATATTTGTATCCTTCTAGATAATGAATTACTAAAAAATGTATCACTTCATTTCATGATGAGGTAATCCACCGAACAAAGGAGCGACTTTATCATATCCCATACGGAATCAAAATTCAAAGACTTATATATAATATAGTGAATATAAAGGTATAATTATATTTTATTTATCATATACATAGTTTATATCCATCATTAGATCTAGCCGTGAGAGTTGTTAAGAGAAAAATGAAAGCCATTGACCCACAAGGCGGTAGTCCGCTGTACACACAAATGATGATTTCCTAACTCATTTGATGGAAGTTGAGGTAGCGGTAATACATTATCTAATTATAACAATATATTATTATTTTAAATATACAAAATTTATTATGTCATCTTGGTTTAATAAAAAATGAAGGAGTTGGAGGAAGAAATAATATTATAATGCCTGTTGAAGTATGTTACCTCCTTTTTAGGTATCTTCTAAATGTTTGAACCAAAGACCTACTATGTTGTATTTATTACACAACTAATTCTTATAGTATGATATTATAGAATATGGGAGGTTATTTGGGATGTTTATTTCATCCCAAATTTCTATACGGGTGTGAATAAGTGAAGAGAGTGAGTTCCCTTTTATAATTGAGGAGGAGTGCATTTTTGTAAATACCCAAAATTATTCAATAATAGGAGGCCACACTCCCATCATGTGGATAAATCATTGATAAAAAATATATTATATATATGATATAGTTTAGCCACAAATATACCAGAAATTAATGACATGTTTTAAATATTTCGTCTCTTAGACTTTACGTTTTAGTCACTTACCATTTGAATTTTCACGATGGAAACTAATTTTTCAAACCTAGGTAATCTATCCTTTAATCATAAAATAAAATCATCATTATAAGATAATTGAGAAATAATAATTCTTATAATAAAATCCAATTTTTTAAATTAAAAAACCTTTTCTTGTGGAAAACTAATTTTAACAGAGGTGCATGTAATGCGCAAAACCTCATTTTAACCTTAATGAGGGTAATTAATTTTTAACAGTTTTCACTAATAATTATCATAAAAATTAAATTTAACTCATTATAAATTATATATTTTTCTTATTGAAAATATTAAATCAATTTTTCAAAATTCAATTCATATATTTGGAAAATATTAATTTAACATTAGTCGTAAAGATACGACGGGAAAGCGAGTTTCTGAAAAGGAAATATTCATAAGTTTACAATGTTTTTATATCAAAATTAAATATTAAAATAAATCCAATGACATAAATTGTATTATTTAATATAAATTTTAACTTATCTACATTAAAATAAATTCAAAATAAAATTTATCATTTTAAATTATTTGAAAAAAAATTAAACTTTCAATTAAAACTTATTATTTTTCACTATACATAAAAAATAATTATTTTTAGAAAAATAAAAAAATTAACCATAATCTATTTTTGGAATTTAAATTTCAATAAATAATATTATATTATTAAATAAATTTTATAAAAGTGGTAAAAATAATTTTAAATTATGTACACAAAGAGAGACTAAACAAACTCTTATAAACAAATACAGTTTTTCGTAAAACATGTCTTTTTTCTTTTAAATAATTCATATCTTATTTATAATAAATTCATAACAATAGTTTTTTTAATTTAGTAAGTACTAGTCATACCCACTAATTAATTGTCGATTTTATACTGGTGTACTATATTATGGTTCATTTCAACTAATGGTTTCATGTTCCAATAGCTATCAAAGAGGTTACATTTAATGAAAAATATTTCTTTGGTTTTTAAGTTCAATTTTTATTATCACATAAACTTTAAAATGACATAAGATTATTTTATAATTTCCTATTTTTATATTATTACCACCTTAATGAATTTTTTTCCTCACAATTTAATCTTGATTTTGGTAATCTAGGGTTTGATATTTAAAAATACATGTGCTGAAATACCACATCGTGGGAGGGGTTGATAAAAAATCCTATTTGTAAGAGAAAATGGAATTATTAAGGTCATATAGATTAAAATATATCTTTCCTTATAATTAGGATAACATTGGAGGAATGTAAAGATATAGATATGGAGGAAAAGTGTCAGAAATTATTCAAAGTGATAGAGGTCATTGATTAAAAGAATTTGAATTTTCAATGGAATGTTAAGGGCCTCAAAACCATATGTTTCTGATTAATTAAATGGTCATAAATTTTAAAAAATGAATGTATTGGGATAAAATTGTGTTTCAATATATTTTTCCTATAGTTGGGGAATTCATTTATTATCTACGAATTTTATGAAATAACCTTACTTTATACATTTATATTTCATAAGAACAAATTCATCCATTGGTTGTGCTTTCATAAATTTACAATTCATAAATTACTCTATGAAATGAAAATGAAACTATGATTTATTTAATCACGAATCACTAAAATTTAATTTTAACAGGTCCTAAGATTTATAAAATATTTAGAAGGCTTTCGGTAAGTTTCTAACTATTTTCCAAAACAAATATGGTTAGTACAAGTTATCCAATATGTATAAATATCCATTTAGTGAAGAAATACATTAATTTTCATAGCCTCATCCATAGTTAAACTTATAATATTTAATAAATGGTTAATCTTGTTACCCTTCCAAAAGATTAAGATTGAAACCATAGAATAAAGTTTACCAAATCTCTGAAATGAACTTATCATTAATCAATCAAAAGGTTGTCAATACTATCCAATTTTATTCACCCATATAAATTATTTATTTACCCCAACAAGCCCGAATGGCCTGAAGGCCTTATTTTTATTTTATTATGGATATTACCCCTTTTTAAGGGATGAAGGGGAACCCACACATGACCCGTAGGCCCAAGGCCCAACGCCCGAAATGACCCGCAATGCATGACCCGAAGGCCCAGAGGCATACCATGCCCAATACATGACCCGTAATCCCAACCCACTAGAACTTCCCCTCCCCATAATCTAGATCATTGATCGCATATCTCCCCACCTTGCATTGATGATTGGCTAGCATTTCCCCGTACCGAGTTGCACGATGCCTGGTCCTAATGCCGGTTTCCATACCTTCTCATTCTTCCAATCTGGTTAGCTCTTCTTCTAGTGACAACTACTCCTATTGCTCTAATCCTCTTCGGGGGCCTGCTCTTTGTGAATTGGGCTACTCCATGGTCTCTATGGCCTAAAGTCCCAGAGGCCCTAAGACCTTTGATGACCCGAAGGCCCTTGAGACCCATAGGCCCAAACCAGTGTCCCGAAAGCCCAAATTGAGTTAATAGTTCCGGCTATTACAGTACAAAACAGTACCTGCTATAGTAATACTACAGTACTGCTACAATACCTCAGAAATTCACCTCCACCCAGTTTTGAACCTTGGTCTCTTGGATTCCAAGAAGGATCCCTTACCACTCGGGTACGGGCTCGTTGGCTATTTACCCCAAAGGACATTATCTAAAACTCATGAACATATTAAGGGTAATATTTCTCTCAATAATGTGTTTTCCAAGAATTTTAACATTCCTCTAATTACTTTTCATAGTTATTGGTACCGTTCAACTTTTTCACTAAAATCATATATGAAATGGTATGATAGTACAATAATTATATGTTTCAAGATTCATATAACAAGAATATCATTAATGAAATACTACAAGAACAACTTTCTTGGATCCAAAATCACAACCACAATAATCATTCCACTTCATCTGTAGTAAATTCATAATTTTCACCTTGAATAGCTCCTTTTGAGGTGTTTTCCTTTTATTCTTGGGGAATTCATCTATGTCGATCACCATATCCTCAATGTGGAATCATTGATCATTGAAATATTTTTTTCATTCCCTTTCACTCATGATCATGGTGGCCTTTCTCTCTAACTTATAGAAAATGTGAATTTCCTTTAAGAAAGTAACATGGTGTTTCTTTCCATAATTATCACATGTTTGAAAATATACCTTTCCCTTCTTCCATTTATCTATATTTACCTATGTAGTCCCATTATTCACTTTCTTCCCTTTTAATCCACAACACATAGATAATTATTTCTCATCCTTATTAGAAGAAGATACAATATTCTTATATGATCAGAATGTTTTAGAGACTATATCCCATTGGAATATTGGTTTCATCCTGTCAAAGAAATGATACTTCTTACTCATTAAATTATGTACAATAATGAGTTTCAAATTCCTTATTCTAGGTTTCATTTATAAATTATGTAATACACTGAATTAGATAATAACATTATGAAACATAATGTATAATCCAAAAACTAGGGAAATACTTAACAAAAATTGAAAATTTAGGAAAAAAAATAATCTCATAATAGAAGACATGGTTTCTGTGGAGATATCATTATTTTAAAATCCTTTGCAATTGCATGTAAGGAAAATGTGAATCATGATAAGAATATACCTCAAGAGTTTTAAACTAGGTGTGAAGGATGGCCTGTTTTCTGTCACCATGTGATGATCAAGTCAATTCTAATTCGACCATGTTAGAGTTATTTAACCTAGTTGCATCTATTTCAGAACCACTTCAACTTTTTTTATCTAGAGAGTGATGTATTTTATAGGTTAAACCACATAATGTTTTCCAAAAAAAATGTAGGTTCTTTTATACTTATCCTCAAATTCAATCATAGGGTTATGTACCCAAATATTTGTTTTCCAAAATCTAGTTCACAAGGACTCTACTAATATTACACACATAACAACTATAGAAACCCCAAACCCAGTTTCCCATAGCCAATGTCTTCTTTATTAAATTTTCATAAGATATAGGGAATCACATCCCAAAGTAATGATTTGTTTTTTAGTCATTGTAAAAAAGATACATGGTTGAAATTCACATTGAACTTTATTACATATAATACATATAACTTTTATTTGATAATTTCATCATTCCCCTTATTTTATAGATGAATATTAGTCAAAAAATTCAACATGTTATGTTGGGGGAACTAAAACTAATAAAGGAGTGAGATCAAATTCTTAGTAAGGGTATGTTGTAATGTCCTGAACTAACGGACTATGAAAACAGTAGCAGGATCAGTCATCACATGGACTCAAGCATGCCTCCCAATATGCTCGAGGCTACTAAATAGAATCTGGGGTCTAATAGTGGTATGGTGGGGGATATTATAACCTCATTAACAATGTAAAAAAAATTATATTCACGAAAAAATAAATAGACAATAGCGTAAATAGTATAAATTATGAAATTAAAAAGTTTTAGAAGAAAAGTATAATCACAGATTAATCATGGACAATAAAGAAATAAATCATGCATGCATGTTTCGATGACACTATAAGGTATAAAAATGAAATGCACAACATCTAGTACAATATAACAAAATGAATGGAATCCTGATGGATAACTCCCTGAGAATCTAGAGTACTGAATCAACCCTATTCTCCTAATCTCCCATGTAAAATGCACATCATAATCAACAAATCATGGTCTTTCAATAATGAGGTGTTTTTGCGTACCCCAGTGAAAGTGTTGCATGAAAAGGTTGTGAGATATTCTTTATAGGACACCACCAATGGTTTCTAAATCATAATTCAATTCATGAATATAAAATAATTTATGTTCATGTATGTCAAAGAAAATACTAAAATGCATAAATAAATAACTAACCAAGTTGGAGTCGGGTCCCATAAGGACACCTATCCCGACCATACATGGTTTGACCTAAGTCAAAAAAGTCTCTTCCCATGGTAAATCCATATAGATATGATATAATTTTCTAATGGGTCATTATAACTAAGTAGAATGGAAAGGCCAAGCCCAGGCATGCGATTTGGATTTGTAGACACATATTTTGATTTAGTGATTTACCATCATACATTTAATTAAAATAGGATTCTATCATATTTCAGTAATGGTACTCTATGACTATCTAGGGAGAACCTTAAAATGTAACCCAAATATAGAACTAGGATATTATAAATTATACAAAACTAATGGTGTCTACCTATAGTGCTCTATAAATAAAATCCCAAGTATCAATCTCAGCCTAAGGTAAAACATGTCCCCTCCAAGTTCATCCCTGGTATCTAAAAAAAGGGGTATACTTATCACTTGTGGCATGTTGTAACCATCTTTCTAGAGATCCCATCCATGGGTGCTTCCCTGGGAACCAGTATCACTCATATGGAGGTAAGAAATACACATGGTGAGCCAGTACAAGATATAAATTGTATCGCCCCCGGCATATAAAGCCTTATAGACCAATGAATCTGTCCTTGTCATTCCATAAAAATGAATCCAAGTATCACTTGAGGAATAATAATACCTTAATTCCTTTTAAATTTAATCCTTAAAGATGCCATATATATAACCATGCCTTATTATAAAAAGGACTCATCTTAGAGGGATACATATATAATAAATCCACATCACAAGTCATGAACACTAAAGGAGAGGTACAGTCCCATTAATCATTTCAATTACAATATAACAAGGACCATGTAGTAAGCATACCACCAATCCAAACAATAAACCATTAAACATATCAATTTTGTCTTAGAATATAGTCCACCTCATTGAGTTGTTTTATTAGAAATCATGATATTATCTTTAAAAAATTCATTTGATTCACATTCATGCATTTCATTCATTGAAACTATTAAATATACCAAAAAGGTAAATTCAAAAACAATAATACCATTAAATTCAATGATTTTTTGTTCATTCATCCCATGGGTGTTCAAATTTTAATGTGGAAACAATATTTTAATATGGGAAAATAATCAAACCATCCCAAATGGGTGGTTCAAGTCTAGTTCATAACCTGCAACCATAAATATATGAGTATATATTACATTTAATTGTGGTATAATCATTTAATTTCAATCAATTGATAATTTCACTAGTAAAAAAACTATTTTTAATGTCACCCCTTTAACATTGGTTCTTTAGAACCAACATTAAAATATTTGAAATTTTGTTTTCCATGTCGGTTATATGAGAATGGGGGGTGGAAAAGAAATTTTCATAGGTTTCTCACATCTGTTTTTATATAAATTCTATTAAAACCAATTTTTTTTGGTTTTCAGATTATTTTTTTATTAACCTATGTTATAAATAAATGTAGATGTCTTTATAACATCATATATTTAATAATCGACGTTATAATGACTTAATTTTTTATCTCTATAATGTCGGTTATTAAATAACCAACATTAAAAATCAAATATTACATCATTTATTAAATAAAATTTGTAATAAAGATTGTATTTGTATCATTTCAATGTGGGTTATGAAATAACAGATGTTATAAACCTTTTAAAATATTTTGAATTGGTGATGGAATCATTCCACGGTCTTTCATTCTCATGACAACAGCCTTTGTGTCTCTCATGAGAAAGCCCTAAATCCTTCATTTGTTCAATATAGAGGAATTATATATATCATTATGTTCTTCATACAACGTCCATATTTTTTCGCCTCATTTTTGTGCATCAAAGATTGATTGTCTAATCTCTCTAGAATGAATCACACATTTCCATTTCTATTTTTTCAGTCGTTCCATGGAGTTGAATCACTAATCCTTATTTGTTCAATTCTGTGGAGTCCATTATCACATTACCATAATCATACATGCTCATGTTTCAATGGAATCATCATTATTTATTTTAATAGAGATGTTTTCATCCCCAACTCTCTCCCTCGAATGTGTATAGTTAAAATATCTATTAGGAATTGATTATATTTCATCTTGAACTTGATCATGTAATTGTGGTATATTGATTTCAAGAATAATTTCATGATCAAATTATTTTATGAATTCCCATTTAGAATCATTTTTGGGTTATTTTTTCAAGAATAAGAAAACTATGTTAACATAGACAGAGAGTTGGTTCGTTGATTACAGTATCTCATTTGTTACCACTGATAACTATTTTTCCTTAATTATAGGTTCACTGACATAGCATTTCTTTTTTTCCTATAATTAATTATTGATCATTTCATTTTCTTATTGTTATTATATAATCAGTTTTTTCTCGTCAAATTTTTAATTAATTTATGCACAAGAAGAAGGGTTGCCTCGGTCATTAGATCATTCATCATTGGGATGTTGTCATTCTAACTCGATCAATTTAGTATAATTATATGGTTTGGACCCATAGTAGATCCCTTCTAGTGATTATCCACATATATTCCTTCAATCTATGAACAATTATTAAGATTTATTGGGTGATATAATGGTGGATTGAATATCTTTTATTATATACCTTTAATCACATCACATTCCTTTGAGCTTGAATGTGACTGTTCACAAATCTTATATTTAGTGCAACATTAGGTTATCTACATTCCTTTGGTATAATTACTATTATATATTAATTTACATGATTTATTAAATAAAAACTCATTATGTAATCATAATTCTCTAAAAAAACTTATCATATTTTATATAATTAATTATCGTCACTCTGATATTCATATATGTTATGATTAGTGGTTTACATCCTATTATGTATTGTATTATATAATATTTATATTCTGTGAATTCTTCAGCATGTTACCCTCCATCTATTTAGTTTCTTATTACATAACATCCAACATTTTTTCTGTTCAGTATTTTTTAATATATAATATTATGTTTTGTTAGATTCAAATTATGGAAAATTTGTTATAAATTTAAACCTTGTTTGGATTGATAAATTTATTCTCACTTTTATCACCACTATATTCTTTTGGCATGATATTTTTATTAGTTTTTTGTAATTATTAGTTGAATTTGGATTACAACACCTAGAATAAGTAATGAATATGAAGAATTTTTTGATTCTTTTTTGGAATTTTGTAAACTAAATGTTCCAAACAATGTCTTTTTTTTTTCTGTCCATGCCTGAAATTTTTAAATATGAAGAAGTTGAAAATTAGAGTGATCAAAGATCATTTAATTTTGCATGGTTTTAATATGAGTTACAACCCTTGGATTTGTTATAGTAAAACTAGGTAGAATTTCAGATCTATTGATGGTGATGCCTTGTAAGATGATTTTTTTTAAAGAGGTGGTGCCTCAGTCAAAGACCAAGGCACAATTTATTTTAAAAAAATTCCTTGTAAGATGATAACTACAATGAAATTGAAGAAATTATTTGTGATATTGAAGCATAGGAAATTAAGAATGAAACAAGAATTCAGAGACCATAGGGTGACATGGAAAACCCATTGTATCCTGGTTGTAAAGAATTTAAAAATTCATCATTGGTGTTAAGAATGGTTAACTTGAAGGAAAAACATGGTTTGAGTTACAAAATTTTTTCTGGTTTGCTACAATTGATGAATGATATTCTTCTTAAACATAATGCTCATCATGATTCACATTATAAAAGGAATAAAACATAATCCATGATGGGATTAGGGCACAAAAATATAAATGAAATTGTGATTTATTGTGTGTTATATAGGAAGAAACATGAATTTCTGTATATGTTTCCTAAATGCGGGATGTCATACTATAAGTTGAAATAAAAAATACATACTCATTTAACATTTATAGAGACCCCTGTCAAGGAATTTTGGTATCTTCTTATTATTCCTCATTTGAAACATTTATTTTCCAATTCACATGATGAAAAAAAGTTAATATGGAATTAAAATGAGTAGATATGTGATGGAAAATTATATAATCCACCAGATTGACTACAATGGAATAAAATTGATCAAAAAATTACAATATTTGGAAAAGAATTTAGAAATATTGGACTCATAGTATGAATGGATATAATAAATCCATATCGAAGCCTGAGTATTATACATATTTCATGGCCTATTTTATTGGTAATTTACTATCTTAAGAATTATTTATGAAGAAAAAATAAGTCTTATTGTGTTTAATGATCTCTAGAGAAAAAAAAACCTGGAAATGATACTTATTTTTTCTTGTCACCATTAATTATTGGTTAGAACTATTATGGGAGGATTGTATTAGGGTGTATGATTCTTACAAAATGTAATATTTTCAACTGCATGAAATTATTATGTTCACTGGAGATGACATCCCAACATATGAAAACATGACTGCCTATAGGGTTAATGGTCATAAATCATGTCAAATTTGTGAACAAAAAACTTCATATTATCAACTTCATCGTGAGTTAAAATATATATACATGGTTTAGTAAAAGTTTTTTCTATGGATAACTCTTAAAAAATGTTAAAAAAGTAACTCAGTGGATCACAAGAATTTCAAATTACTCCAAAACCATTATCTACTGATCATTATCTTAAGAGGGTGGAAAACCTTATTGTGTCATTTAAAAAGAAACATAAATATGGTAATGATAGAAATATTTGGAAGAAATTGTCCATATTTTTTGAGCTACATATTTGAGATATCATGAGATAAATCATAACATAGATTTCATGCACGTGGAGAAGAATATCTATGAAATCCTGATTGGAACATTATTAGATATTAAAGGAAATAATATATATGTGTTGAATGCAAGATTGGACGTATTGTCAATTGGAATATATTTGGAACTAGCTCTCTCTCTTGATGAAAGGAGGAAATTTATTTCTTCAGTTTGTCATACATTATCCAAGAGGGTGAAAAATATCTTATGTTAGTGACTTCATGATATCAAATTGTCTCAGTTCCATTCTTCAAATGTAAAAAATTTGTGTCTTTAAAGGATTTGAATTTGATAGGTATGAAATATCATGATTATCACATCCTGATGCAACAAATTCTACTTAATTCATTGCATGGAATATTTACTATCCGTGTGAGAATGAATATCATGAGGGTGTGTTATCATTTCAATTCAATATGTAAAAAGGTGATTAATATGAATTCTTTGAATATTATGGAAAATGAATAAATTTGTAAACATTGTCAATTTACTATGTATTTTCCTCCATTTTTTTGTTATAATCAGGAATTTGATGGTTCATATAGTTTAAGGAAAAAATATTTTCAGACCTGTATATCTACATTGTATGTATCATTTTGAAAGGTATATGATGTTATTGAAGGGGTATGTTAAGAATCCATATTAACCTAAAGCCTCCATTTTTTAAAATTATATTTCTGAGGAGGTTGCAAATATTTGTACAAGCTACATGTCTGTGGTGGAGAACATTAGTTTTCCTCCATCTAAACATAAACGAGTAAATTATGTGGTAAAGGGGATTCATGGCATGAAATTCAAATCTTTGTTGGGTGAACAGATAAAGAATGTAAATTTATATATCTTGAACAAAATAGATGTTGATCGACCATATATAACATTGTAAATAAAATTTATGAAATAATGTTATCTGAAGAAAAAAGATATGTGGATTTTGAATGAGAATAAAAAAAATTACAAGATTTAAATAGGTCGTTCTTGGTAGATTTGATGCATCATAAATATTAAAATGTTTAGTGCGTGATCCAATTTTAAATTTGATGACATAGTTTGGGTATTACATTAATGGATACACATTTCATATGGATGATTAGGATAATAGAATTGTAGTTTATAATAGTAGTGTATTGGTGTCCACAAAAGCAATACATTTGTGAGTTCTGAAGACAAAAACCTAATTTAAGCATCATGTGCACAATATGAAGTCACTGAAGAAATATAGGAGGTTTATTTCATTAACTTTAACATTCTAGTGTTTAACTGAAAATAGTTTATCAATAAGAACAATGTTAGACAAGAAGAATTTGGAATGAAGCTCGTTAATATGAATATATTGTAAAACATGACTGATCCATTTATAACGTAAAAACATTTAATATAGATTTTTTATGTCCTTGATCAACCCAATATCCAATGGTTTGTTCTTTTAATGGGACAAAAAATATTGGTGATTTTAGACTTGAAGAGGATGCTGATTTATGTGAGATCCCCACTTCCATGTAATTATTAATAGATAATAATGATGATCAAATCCTAGATATGGTTTATTACATAAGGAATGATCACAACGATGATATTTGGAAAAACAATCCTTTAGTGCATTCCTAATATTACAAGTAACAAATGTTTATTTCCTATTTACTTTTATAAATATCATAAAATATTAGATAGGTTAATTTTAATTTATTTATTAAAACATGTTTTAAAACTAATAAGTTAATATGTGTTTTTATATCAGTTTAGTTTTGATTAGTTTTCTATGATTTCCATTAAATAAATTATCTATTTATTGATTTTTTTGAAATAAAATTATTTTAAATAAAATTTATTAAATAAAAACAAAAAATAAATAGTTTATTGAAATATTATTCCTTTTTTTTGTAAAATGATTTATTTTTTTGCACTTTTATTATTATTATTATTACCCAATTTTTTATTTTTCTTCATCCATTTACATGAAATTTCATATATCATTATTTTTATTATTATTTTATTTAACTATAACAAAATATAGACAATAATGTCTTATGTTTTAGTTTTATTTTGTGTTTCATAATTTTTAATTTTTTTTACATTAATATTGTAAGTTGAATTTGTATATTTCTGTACTAATTGTTCGTTTCTTTGATTTTTAGGATGATGACATATAAATCAACTAATCAACCACATACTTCTGGAGATGATCATACTCATTCCTCTAGGGAGGAATGTGCACATTCATTTCTTGATGATCCTCATCCTCCAATACAAGAGTAATATGCTCCCAAGTATCCAAAGAGGAGTTTGAGGGTTGGTAAATATGGAAACACACATTTACCAAAATTATCAGTTGTTCATAGCTAGGAACTAAGGATACTGGTAGATATTGATGATAATGATATTATAATAGGTCCTAATGAAAAAAATCAAGAGTTTTGTTTTAGTTAAGAGTAAAATAAATGTCAATATTTTCATTAATTATTGGGTAATTGTTAAAAAAGTAAAACTCTATGATTTGTGGGAGACCATTTTGGTAAGTCCCTTTTTATTGATTTACTAATCCTAAAATATTTTTAGTAATATATTATTCCCCCTTCTTATTACATGACATATGATATAACTAAAACTGTAGGAGTCATGATGAAATGTGTATCATTGGCTTCTAGGAGTTAGAGGGATTTCAAATCAACCCTCACATCTGATATGTTTTTATTTCATTGGAAACATCATAATCCATGTGATATATATATCATTTTATAGATGAAGACACATGGAAATTTTCTTTTGAAAGTAGAAGGTCAGAATCATTTTTTGGTATGTTTAATGTAATATTTTGGACATTTTTTAAATTAGTGATCTTATTTATGATTTATTATTCTTCATTTACAACAATCAAGGTGATATCATCAGGAGATCAAATATAGAAACGTATACCCTCATAATTTATCTCAGGGAGTGTATGAGTTATTGGGAGATAACATGATGGATGAAGTTTTTCAGAAACTCATAACTTAGTCTTAAAGCTCTAGAGAGGATACCCATCTATCCCCCTTGGCTAGACATGAAAAATAGAAGAGGTATCAGATGAGAAAAAAGACAATATCTTATAGAATAGTCGAGGTTTATAGATGAGAGGATTTTAAGATGATTTATTTATTTATTTATGTTAATTAAATTATTTATATATTTTAAATCATTTCATAATTTTAAAAATAATTTATACATGATTCTATTGACGATCATAGAACACATGGGATCTTCATAGCTGAGGGTAGGCAAGATATTTTTTTCTACAACATTGGAAAATACCAAACACCTAGGTTGTGCATGAGGAAACCCAAAGGGTGTATTAGTGAGAAAAAAATTTCCACATTCTTCAGCTTCTTCAATGGTGGGTTTTTATAAAAAAATTGAATTTTTTGGGGTAGAGGTTCAGAATGTTAATGTGAAGATGGAGGATAAAATCAATGCGTCGGTAAAATTCATGTGTGTAGACATGAAAAAATAGTTTTAGACTGAAATTCCCACTCTTTTGCCTCTGCCAGCATCTCCCTCTCCTCAAACTCTAGCTGCAGACCCCACTATTTATCCCACTCCTACACTACTCCTCTATAACTTCCCAATTAAAATGACTTACATGTTGATGATACTCAGTATCATATTGTTTCATATGGGATTATATTTTATATTATAGAAATAATTCATCATCAGTAGATTGAGATAGAGAATCATAGGGTTACTATAGAGGATATTATAGATAGATCACCTAGAGTACCAATACCTATATATGGGGTGACTACAGTTGGAAAATTTATTGACCACTTTTTAGTTTTTCCAACTAGACATCTGTGACATATGACCATAGAGGTATGTGTATATTTTATCTTTTATTTCATTTAAATATTAATTTTTTTAACATTTTAAATTTTATATATTTATCTATTTTTTACTGGAATACATTAATTCTAATGGAATATTGTATATTCAATAACAATACAATGAGTTTTGACTCCAAATACATTTTCAAGTACTCTTGATATGTTATTTAGATACTCAAATTTATTGTTAAGTGTTAATGAGATTCAAATAGAATCTGATTTTTGTAGGAAACCAATGACTTTGGCTCTTTTGAAAAATGATATCATAGATCTTGTAACTGATGATATGATGGGAATCAAAATGATGAAATTTTTTTCCATGTAATTATGAACAGAAATATATCTCTACATTTAATTTATTAAAAATTTGTACTTGTTTTTTTATTAGATATATTTATACAATGTCTAAGGATAATGACGAGAAATATGTGTATGGATTTATGGACCAACAGTTTATTTCACTTGTAGTGGGGATAACTACTGAAGGGGAAACAATAGTTTATACTACTAAAAGATTTCAAAAGGATGTAATTATTCAGTTTCGGATGATTCCATATCTTTAAGAGTATGAATCATTTATCTCACAAATTTTTATATATTTTTTTAACTTAATAATAACTAGTATTAAATTTTATTTTATATTAGTTTCAATCAAATGTTAGGTGTTTTATGTCCAAGGGAGAATACACTTTACTGGTTATGCCCTATCCAGGGTGAACTGCGAAAATAATTTCAGAATGTATTGGAAATATAAGTTTCAATTTATTAACAATTTATTGTATTATTTTAAAAAAAATTCAATGTAAATATTTTTTCAAAAAGGGATGGAACTTCTTTCGATAGACTATAAAGAAAAAGAGCACCAAGATGAAATATGTAAATGTAATGGTGAATTTTAATTTATAATTATTACGTATTGGATATATTGCACAAAAATGATATTTTGTATTGTAAAACTCATTTAAATAGCATTTTCATAAACAAGAAGGTGTAAAAGAATGCAGAAATAAAGTGTTATGATTTATTTACAAAATAATTTCAAATGGGACAGTTACAATGATTAATCAGGTTAGATATATTTATAAAATATTCCTTAATATTTCATTTGTTTTATTCCTAATACATGTTAAATGCTTTCAATTTATTATTTGTTTCTTTTTTATGACCCTCTTGCTTATAGTTCACAAGATCTCACACACATACATGAAGAGTTGGAAAATAATTTTACATATTTTGTTGGATTTTAGTCTTCTTTTACTAATTATTGTAACTTTGAATTTTGTAATTATAAATGTATTTTTTTATGTTACTTATTCTAATTTTTTTCTATTTTGGTCAGCTATGTAGATAAAGGTTGGAAAAAAATATTTTTTTTAAAAAAATCATGTTCTTTATTTTATAACAAACATAAAAAACCATATATATATATATATATGTCTTTTTTACATTGGTTATTTAATAACTGACCAAAAAAACTATATATCACATTGGTAATTTAATAATCATCATGAAAAAGACTTTATCAAAACGAGTTTTCTGGTTGGTTATTTAACCATCATGAGAAACCATTTTTCATGTTGGTTATTAAATAACTAATGTGAAAACCCCTTATAAATGTTCTTTTACATCGGTTACAAAAAGCTGATATAAAACAACAATTCAATGATTAATTTACGATGTCTATTTTTATGTGATGTTAAATATATATATAAAACATCTCCTTTAATAAATAATCATTATAAAAGATGTAAAAAGGAAAAAATCCAATGTGGAAAATCCTTTCTGCAATAGTGTGTAGAGATGAAACTTGATAATTCAGTCATGTTCCATAGCTACATTATTATATAATTAATGAAACATTAAGATATAAGCTATAGACCTCTTACCTCATGATTAGGAATATCCACTAATCCAATATTGAGGCCAAATTTTTTTTTTCTTTAGAGAAATTGATGAAATATAAGAACGCCCTATAAATAGGTTGAATTTTGTTGCACAAAAATAGAGAACCAAGGTAGAATATAAAAGAATAAATAAGGTCAGAGTATTTTTAGACATACCAACATCTATCCAATAAACATGACAGTGCATAGACATTACTATGGATGAGGGAGATACCACCACACTAAGAGGAGGCATATAGGAGCTCCATGAGGGAGGTGTTCACGTGGGTGATAGGATAATTAACGGAGGACTAATGAAATACATAGGAAGAGGGAATAATTTTAGTTCACCCATTTAATGAGGCACATGGTTTGGCCAAACAATTTTCCAAAATGTGCACAAACTATTCAAGAGTCACTATCCAAGAAGGGAGTTTGTACAATTCATGTGCATGGTTTGGGAAACCTTACACAAACCAGGTGTTTCCAATCTATCCACGACTTGTATAAGGTCTCACAAATGTGTGAGTAGGTTCTCATGGTTTGAAAAAAATTGTGTGTCACCCTTATCCCCACTGAGTAGGACTCATAGTTCCTACTGGTATGGGTGCAAGGTAATAGCCATGGAAAATTAATACATAAATGGAAAAATGTTACTACCTATGTAAACAATGTAAATATTTCATTTCAGGAAAATACATGATTATAACTCCATAGATAACCATGTTCGGCCTGATGTATTAGTCATGAAGGGTGAACTTCAGGGAGGTTTCCCAGTGTGTGTATGATTGATGACAAAACACACTAAAATAACATATGTTCACCTTTGGGGATAGTCATTAGTCTAATAAGTGACCCTGTAGGGTAATAGAATGAGGTTTTTTGGAAAGGAAAACAAGGTATTACAGGAGACCCATGGGGTCATATGTCCAAGTTCATGGCCCAGAGAATTTTGGGTCATGAATAATGGTATTAGATTCAATACCCAACCAGAAGTAGAGTGGCACAGATTGGGTTTGAGTGTTGATGTCCACAATAAAGGTGTTATAATTAAATGGGGAAGATATTATAACACCCTATGAAAAGTGATTCTTAAAAGGATAAATTTTATTACCTATTTCAACAATGTTCACCATTCCTTTCGATATCCTACATAATTATAACTTTGTAGTTAATTATCTTGGCCTATAATAGTAATCAAGGTTGGGGACCTGTTAGGATGATTTCCAGGGGGTATGTGATTAAGGAAACAAATAGTGAAAGAACATGTGTTGTACCATGTGGAAATTCATTATTCTAATAACAGACAATGTTGGTCAATTTCCAATGGTGTTCTCGGAAGGAAACCTAGGTATTATAGTAGGAAAAAGGGCTCAAATGACAAGTTTCATAGCCCTATAAGGGTTGGGTCATGATATAAGAATAAAATAAAATCTATTAATACATTATTAATAATAAATATTGAATGTAAATAAGTGAAACACATGAAATTTTATCAATAACTTGAGCATAGTATGATAGGATTAAATTATGTCAAATAATTCCATATAAACAATCACATAGGCTTGAAAAATAACCATGGATATTCTAACTAATCAAAAAATCATAAGAAATATCAATAACGGATTCCATAATGACTGAATTGATCTTGTTGGACATCTAATACATACAATCTAGACTGGTTCCAATACATCTAATACATTCGTTGCTTATTCCAATACAAATATATAAATTGGTAAGGACTCATCCAAAAACATATGTAGTTTGTCTCATGAGACCTACTAATTCATTGACATCTCATAATGGGCCCTTCCTATCACTTACTAAGTGAATTTCATTCCTCATATGAAATGGGTGAAACATATTCAACATAAAAATTTGTATTAAAATCTCACATATTAAATGTTAATAATTACGCCAATAAAAAAAACATAATCCTAAACCATCAAGAGTAATATAATGAATGATAAAAAAATTACAACCTTATTCAAAATGTCATCCAATGGAATAACAAGGATGACATCAATATTACATATCCCCAGTGGATCATATGTAAAATTAATGTTTTATGCCATTTAAGAATACAAATACCATAAAAATATCTTTAAAAACATTCTTGAGTAAAATATCCATTTCATTTTAATGATAATTTTTTAAAACATAAAAAATTTTGAAAGCCTTTTTCCTTGAAAACCGATTTTAAAGTCTATGAATATCCATAATAGTATGGAAGAAATTTTCATTAAAAATATTCTTGTAAAAATTCAAAGGATGCTTCAAATAAATGATGTTCATGGAAGAAGGTAAGCTCGTACATGCCTTAAAAGTTAAAAATAACGTTCCTTTTTCATTGTAAAATCGTTAGAAATTCCATTTTTCAATAAAGGACAATAAGATAAATTTCAAAAGTTTTTTTTAAAAAGTAAAAAAAGATAAAAATTCATTATTATATCATTTGGAAGTGTTTAGAACCCTTTCTTAAAATAGTTTTAGAAAACATGATTTTGGATGAAAAAAGATTTCTAATATAAGAGAAATACGCGATCGAATTATCAAAAAATCACACTCTCAATTATTTTAAGTACCAAAGAGTGTAAAACTTATAATATTACATAGAAAAGTTTTTTAATAAATATACGAGAATAAAATAATTTCTTTTATTAATCAATTATAAAAAAAATTCTTCAATTGAAATTTAATTATAAACAATCTCGACAAAAAAATGATTATGATGTAAACCCTTGTGAATATCATCACATTGAAGTGTGAATAAACAATTGAATAAATTATTTTTATCATCTATATATCCAAATAAAAAATTATAAATAAAACAATATGTATTAAAAATTCATTACACACATAATCTTATGATATTTTTGATAATGAATGAGTAATATAACCCAATAAAAATAAATTTGGTTATGAAATTCTTTACCAAATATTAACTTTTAATTCAATAAAGAGATAAAATAATTCAAATTAAAAAATAATTCCATGGATAATGATGTATTCATGATATTATATGTCAAATGGTTATTATATACACCATATTAACTAATTAGGTGCATTGAATTACAATGTGCCTTAATGAAATGAAATTGATACAAAATCCCTTGTCTCGTGCTTCATTTTGGTTTAATGTGAATAAAACTCCTGTATATTTTTTTTAAAAAAATTTATAACTTATATTATAACCATATTTATATTTTTAATATCATATATGGTCATTTTAAAACATCTTATGACCTGTTTGTTAATTATCTTTCACTATTTTCATTGATTCAGGTGTTAATTGCCATGATTTCTCATGCGTTTTTATCATGACAGATTCAGTTATTAATATTATTATATAGTTGTATCATCTCCAAAATAAAAAACAAGATATAATTACTATATTATACATAATTTATTGTTTCAATACTATTCATGTAAGATTTTCATGAAAAATAATCTATGTTATAGTAATGGAGACGGTATGTAATACGTACCCATGAGTAACGTTTCCATTTTTCAATGATAATTATAGAATGAATTTAAGTAATATTTTATCTTTATAAAATTATAATAATATCATATATGCCATATTATTTCCTTAAATATACTTATATATATCTTGTATGAGGCGGTGTGATGAAAGTTAATCACATCACTTTGCGAAGATGATAATCCACAAGTACAGGAATAATGTTATCATTTTTTAGTGTAAAAAATAAAATGGAATATTATAATTTTATAATTATAAATATGTTTTGAATATCATAATTATTTAATTTATATCACATATATTAATTAACATTATCCATATTACCTTCCTTGTAATTTTTTAAAAAAATGAATCAAATCACTTCATGATGTGGTAGTTCATCAAACACATGAGTGATGTTATTGTATCCCCTATGGAATGGAAATTAAAAAGATATATATTATATAGTTACTATATAGATATAATTAAATTATAAATATCATATCAATTCTTTATATCCATCATCATTCCCAATCATGAGAGGTGGTAATGTAAAAATGAATGACATCGGTTCATGAGTCGGTAGTCCATCTTACACATAAACAGTGATTTCATAACCTATCTGATG
Source organism: Viscum album (assembly GCA_963277665.1). NCBI lineage: Eukaryota > Viridiplantae > Streptophyta > Magnoliopsida > Santalales > Viscaceae > Viscum > Viscum album. The sequence continues at coordinate 598,856,448 of OY728167.1, read as the reverse complement.
GAAGTTAATGTGGATATCAGTAATTAACACAAAACAAAATATAAATATATGGAAGATACTGAGGTGATTATATAACCATATTTTAATAATAATTTAAATATGTGGAGGAATAAAAAAAATTAAAATGCTCATTGAAGAACATTACTCTTTTTCAGATATCATCCTTAGGATTGTACCGAAGCCCTCCAAGGTTGAAATTATTAAAAAAATAAGGATTATAGTATGATATTATGGTCGTTTTGAGATTATTTATTTATTTTTTGTTCTATAAAAATGGATTGAGAGGTTTGAATAAG